>JAPFBL010000019.1:1715000-2400000 GCA_026182355.1 Hermatobates lingyangjiaoensis
AAAGAGTAATAAAGTTATTAAAACTGTTTGTTTATCCTAGACTAAGGGATATCCTGCTATACTTGTTGAATTTTTGATATTTTATTACATTGTTTACATTGACTCAGAAATTTTTTGAGTAAACCTACTGAAATAAAATTGACAGAAATTTTTTGAGTAAACCTACTGAAATAAAATTGATGTTTATAATGGAAAAATTTAAATAGTTTATTCTCTTATATGAGATATTAGGGGAATAATATTTTTGCTTGTAAATCACTGCCAGTGAACATAAACTTCTGTTGCTTTCCATGGTATAATGGATTTTCTCACAAAATTATCTAATCAATCTATATATTGCACTCTTGAACAAAACTTAATATCAGTTGTAAATTATTATGTTTATACATCAAAGTATCTTAGGGTAATAATGAAGTGTGAGGAAAGGACTTTTCCGCAAGAAAGAGGAATTGTTGACAAATATCCAGTTTTTTCACTACTCTAGTATTTTTAAATACTAGATATTCAAATAGCCTGCTTTGATTTTGATTTGAGTATGTAAAACTGGCTAATTACTAATATATTTTTTCTCAATATACATCCACAACAACACTCGCTCAGAGAAAATTGGTATATATGATATACCAATATGATTTGACAAAGGGAAAGGAAAATTATTTGTATTAAATACTAGGAAGCCATAAAATTCCCAGTGTGATAATTCTATAAAAGGCCAAAAACGTAAATCATACTTCAAAATTGGATACTTTAGTTGAAGAATAATAAATGTAATTATTCTACATCTTAAATAAAGAATTATGTTAAAAAGACATTTTTTCTTCGATGTTTCTGATGTTTCTCAAAAAAAATAAGAGAATTTTTTGTTTTAAATGGGAAAATTTGTCTTATATATTCAATGTAGAATGGCGTCAGGTAAACTATGTAAGAGATCCACTGGCTATTGGAACAAAAGCCATATTCTCCTGTAAGAGATTATTTCGTAATGCGAAATCTACACTTTCGCTTTTCAAAAATTTTATTACTGATGTAGTTATACCATTGATATTATATGCACCAGTGATATGATATACAAAAATAAGTGGATAAGTCACTATCTGTACTACCTCAGGAATGAAAGACTAATAAACATCTCCAATTTAGACGTTTATATTATGCTCTAAATTTTAAATAATATTATAAATTATAATATAATTTATATTTATATATTATAAATATATTATAAAGTTTATATTATGAATGAGACATTATGTATTATGTACCCAAGAAGTTTGATATTAAGTTTACTTATAGTAAAGTTGAGTGTGGCCACTACAGATTTTATTGCTAAATTTCGTTCGATTTCAGCGTTAGTGTGTGGTTAAATCAACATTGAAATAGCAAATTTTCGTGAGAAGTCGAAGATAATTTAAAACCTCTACGCACGAGTTATTACTGACATCTAAAGAAAGATCTTGAGTTTAACTTGAGAAATTGTCAATTTAAATACTGTTTTTATAATAATATAGATCATCTTGAGTTTTATTTTAATCTTTTACTGTGTTTTCAGATAGGAAATAAATAAATTTTTGGTTTTCAGGAAGTATGTTTTGGGTTCTGAAAAGAATCACATTAACATGCTGGCAACAATGCTTTCATTTCTTCGGTATTAAACATGTACAGGCTTTGATCAAATGAGCTCATATTTATGTTAATAGTTTAATCTATCATGAAACATTGTACCAGTGTGTTTAATACTTATGTAATGAGTGTGCTATTATTACAAATTGGCCCAAAGTAGTCCATTATTGGCTGAAGTATTTACTATTAGCTAGATGAGTAAAGTCACTGGCTAGATGGAGTTAAATGTGGTTAGATCTAGCCAAAAAAAGGCTACTTTGGTAACCTGGAGTTAATCTCAACGGCATGTTCAGTAAAGCACCCCAGTGGTTATACAGTTGGCAAGGTCACTCCAGTATCTTAGTTGGTAAAGTCACCCCTGTGCCATAATCGGTTACATCACTCAGTGGCTTAGCTGCTATGGTTAGTTAGGTGGCTTGTTATGTAATGCCATTTCAGTGGCATAGTTGGTGCCGTCTTTTTCAACAGCATGGCTGTCAAAGGTCGCCTCTTGGTTTAGTGAGGTCTACATGCCGTGGTAAATAAGGTCTCCTGACCTACGCCTGAGTAGCGTAAAGGGGGGGGGGGGAAAAAAAAAAAAAAAAAACCTATAAGAGTAAAAACTTATTTAAGGGGGGACCCTTAAATATTGAAAATCCTAAATAAATTTCTAATTAAATATTTTTTTCCCTTTTAAGAATTTTAAAACAGATTCTTTAAAACCCCAGATATATGGAAAAACTACAAGAAATACAATAAAATAACCGAAGGAATTATAAGGAACAGCATGCTTTTATTAAATTTCCCAAAAAAGCTTTTAACTTGTTAATTACCGTTTCATCAAGGTTTTCAGTTGTTCCATAACGACAAGGTTAGTTATTTATAATCAATATTGCCTTAGTATGAGTCATTTAATTTCGAGTCCCTGACGGCAAACTGCTATCAGTCAATCTCATGCACTTTTGCAACTTTGAAGAAAAAAAAAACAATATTTCAAATACTATATTTTATATTGTTATAGTTTTTAGTAATTATAATCTCGGTAAATATAAACTAATAGTGTATTCTAACAACACGTTTCCTTTTAAGGCTAGGAGATAAAAACTGAAGTTTTTCTAATAACCTTTGTTTTATGATCTACTCGTAATATTAAAGATCATAAAGAGTAGTTGTAAATAAAATAACGAGATAAGAAATCGAGGAGGATATAGAAATGTAGTTGAGAAATTAACTTTCTATTAACGTGAACTTGAAACAAACCTTATATTTAAAGCATCAGCTGCAGTTGCTGAACATTTCTGCATACTTCTTTGCAATTATAGTCATTCACTGTTAAATTTATAATTTAGAAGTTTTGGTCAAAACCAAAATATGTAAATTAATCTTTAAATTTTAGATCAACTGTCAGTCAACAATATATTACAATGAAATTAAGTACAGATTATTCCTCGCGACCTTCATCATCATCTGTGCTCCAGAGAATATATTTCAAACTCGAACGGTTACAGTTTCAGTCGTTGAAGACATTTTTCAAATCGTGATAAAAAAAGGTTTTGTCAGCCTTATCGTAGAAAAATTTCCCTTCATAGCCTGCGCTGTATCAGATACTCGTAAAGATTCCTTAACCAATTATAGTCTTGAGTATAGAGCGAAGCCTGCAACGTGACTAGCCCATTAATAAAGTGACAGCCCTGACGCTAGCCTAAAGGTATCAAGGAAAAACTATCGTTACCGGCTCATCCAAGCTTCCTGCTTTTCTTCACGAAAAAGTCCTTTCTACGTCAAGTCAAGACTGCGAGGATGTAGACTGAGTCTTGTTATTGGCCTAAATTTATCAAAAAAGGTGAAACTGATTCCATAAATTTGAAACTGACAGTAATGTAATACTTGATGGATAGTCACGCGTTGCCCTGAGGGGCATTAGAATGCTGTCAAATGTGATGGTGTTTCGCAGGAAATTCCATCATTCTGGCACTTGCACATACATGGCCAATTCGTATGAGAGTATTTGAGTAGTTTTGCATTTTTATCTGCCTCATTATTTTTTCTTCTTTTTTAAAAATTAATTGACTTAGAAATTTTTTGAGCGAATCGACTGAGATAAAATTAATGTTTATAATGGAAAAATTTAAATAATTTATTGACTTATATGAGATATAAGAGGAATAGTATTATTACATGTAAAAAATCACAGCCAATAATCATAAACAAATTTCCTTTGTCTTCCATGGTAAGATGGATTTGTAAATAAAATGCCTTAATAAATCTATATATTGCAGTCTTGAGCAAAACTTAATAACAGTTATAATTACTTCATTTTTGTGAATTGTAGTATCTTACCATGATATTGAAATGTGACGAATGAACTCTTTCCTATAGAAAGAGGATTTATGTTTGTTGACAAATATCCAGTTTTTTTGCTATTCTAGTCTATAGTTCGTATTTATTATTTTCAAAAATTGGAAGTTCCCAACTATAAAAGTTTTAAATTATACTGAATCGCTGGTTTTGACTTTGATTTGAGTATGTAAACTGGTTAAATACATTAATATTCGAAATTTTCTAATAGATTACCTACAAATTTTCCAAACAGACTTACAGCTCAAATAAAGTTGGACGGAAGTACTGTTGTCATAACATAACCTTCTCAAATTCCTGAAGACGGTTAAAAGGAATATAGATATATATTTGACACAAAATTGACACATCACAGTAGAATCACTCTTTGGATGCCACCTATGGCTGGCACCTGTGGATGCTACCTGTGAATGATACCTGTGGATGTCACCTATGGATGTCACCTATAGATGACACCTCTGAATGTCACCTATAGATGGCACTTGTGGATGCTACCTATGGATGCCACCTTTGTATACCACCTATAGATGCAACCTATGGATCACACCTGTAGATGTCACCTATGGATGTCCACTCGATTTCTGTTAAACCATTAGTTAAATCACGAGGCCAGAGTCATAAATACTTCTACAATACTTCTACAAATAACTAGAATATATATCCGAATAGTGGTGAGTTGATAGACAGATATCTATTTCTAAATAGAAACTCTTGCAAATACAAGGAAAGTTTGTTATGAACCAATTATCCACTTTTAGTTGTCATGGTATCTGGAAAATTAAACATTACTTCCATTATAATTCCTAAAAAATAATTATAACATAAAACGAATTTAATCTAATATATTCAATAACTTAATTATTTAGCAAACTAGCTAAACTCAATATACATTCTTAGGAACCTTATAACAGAGTACAGCAGACAGGGAAAAGATAACACTCTCTCAGAAAAAATGTGTATACTTGATTTTAACAAAGGGGAAGGAAAATGATTTTATTAAAAGACCAAAAATGTAAAACATAATTCAGAATTGAAATCTTTCGTTTGATGATTAATAAATGTAATTAACGTTCATCTTTAATTATAAATTATCTTAAAAAGACGTTTTTTCTTCGATGATTAGGATGTTTTTAAGAGAAAATATCAGTATTTTCCTGTTTTAAATTTAAAAATTTGGCTTAAATATTCAATATAGAAGGAGGTGAAGTAAACGTGGATGTAAGAAATCCACTGGCTACTTGAACAAAAGCCATGTTCTCTTACAGAAGATTATTTCGTATCAAGAAATTTTTTTCTTTGGCTTTTCCAAAATGTTATTACTGCTGTAGTTATGCTAATCAGATTATTTGCATCAGTGGCGTGATATACAAAAATAAGCTTATATATTGATAAGTCGATCAATCACTACTATCTGACTACCTCAGGAATGAAAGATTAGTAGACATCTCCCATTTAGATGTTTACATTATACTTAAATGGGACATTATATATTATATACCCAAGAATATTGATATTAAATTTACTTATAGTAAAGTTGAGTGTAGGCCACTCTAGATTTTTTTATATGTCTTATTTAGACCTTCTTCTGCTATCCTGTGACTTTATTTCCTCATCTATTGTATTGTATACTTTAATGTTGTACATTGTTTTTTAACGTCCATTGTATATTTCTCCCTGCTTTCTATTTGTACTGAAGATAATTGCTTCTTGGATGTATTTCTCTATAATGCCTCTACTTTTGTCTCTTTACTTGGTCATTTTACCCTGTTTATCTTATATATCATTGTGTCTTTAATAATATAAGATGAATATGAAGGTGGTTATTTTAAAAGACTCCTCTTAATACTCTAAAATCTAATGCTCTGAACAAAAATATGTCCACTATTATCTTAAAATTGACTCCAATCTCTTTTTAGTGTGTTGTCAAACATGTTGTCGACTTCACATAAATTTATGCGAAACAAAGTAATCAATATCCGTGTGATTGGACTCCTTCTCAAACAGGTTTTCAGCTAAAACTTCAAAAAAACAGGTTAGATATAAATTCCTTGAGATTAATATTAATTGAAGCATTTGATTGACATAGAAGATTGATTGTGGTTGGATGGATGATGATTACATTAAACTTTTCTACATGCAGAAAATCTACACATACCTTTTTACATAAGAAAAACATAAAGACTGAAGTAAAATCAATAAATAAGCCAAGATTAAAGAGGAAAAATAGACATCAGGAAAATATGAAAAATATTAATACTAAAAATGCTTCAATTCATATTTAATTTATTATATCTACTTTTATTTTGTTGGACCATTTAAAGAAACATGTACTAAGGGACATGTGGAGATAAATTATTTATATTAGGCGTATTTAATTTATCAATGAATCAGTCTAACTGCTACGTCCCCTGAACATGGATAACAATTTAAAGGGAATATTTTGTTAATCAGAAGTACAGTATGTCTAATGGACTGCACAGACAGAACTTCCACTTCCTCACCAGCTATAAATATATAAGTTTCACGGTGAATCACAAACACAGACTAAGGAACAAACACACTTACTGTTTCTAATTTTCGGTTGAACTGTCATCAGGAGAGTTGAGTTAGGGACACCAAGCGCACTTGTGAAGCAACGGTTGGAGACCAATCTTAAGGTATTTAAGATATTAGAAACTTTTTAATTCGCTAATAAAATTTATGATAAAGGGATCATTTTACTTAACTAATGTTCCACGAACCATAAGTAATCTGTTTTATCAAGTACACTTCTGTTGCTGAAATGGACTGTTCATATCGTAAAGTGACTTATATTAACCCAAGGTACAGAAATATTCATGCTTAAGCTATGATAGTCGATATTGTAAATCAAGAAAAAAAAGTGAACAGTGCATGGACGATTTATCTTAATATATTGTATCCTTTCATGTAGTGAAGAAAATAAATTATACTATCGCCATATGAGATTAGAATTATGAATAAAATCTTGTTATGAACCTATAAGGAATCCCTTCATCCCGAACCAGACGAAAGTCAAAATGTAAGCAAATGGCTAGTTTACTTAACTAACTAAATTTCAGGGAAAAAATTAGGCGAGAAGTGCGTTTCTTGCGGTAGTAGAATGTCCATAATCACCTTCTGATGAATATAAAGCCAATTACAAAGTGTCATGCAGGATAACTTGAGTGTTTAATTCATGGTACTTTACATAAAAGACAAACATGTGTAGATAAATACGAATATACAGATATTCAATTGTATATTAACAAATACTTTTTTTTTACTTAAAAATTTGAGGCATCATTAGATCAACAAAGAATAATTTTCTTTAATTTTTAATATTTAAGTGAAAAAGGCTTTCTACGTATATCTTTCCAAAACAGGCTGTATTAGAAGCTCTGAATGCTGTTGTTTTCTCTTTAAGACAATGGAAAAATGCTCTTTCCTAATTTTTTTAGCAATTTTTTTTCTTCAAAACTTTTTTGATGAAAAATTTGTGGCTGATAATATTGCTGGATTTAAAAAAAAACATTGTTGTGCTACTTGAGCTCAAATGTTTGATTTCAAGTGCTATAACTTTTAGTTGGAAGTCAAAATCACGTCATGAAGAACTTTCAGTAAAATAATAATCATAAAGCATTATGGATGACAAAGTACAAGATGTTGGCTGACAAAGCGTAAGTTAATGTGGTCTGGTGATTAGCAGATGACTGGGGACGTGACGAGATATGGCCGCAGTCGTGTCACTCGGCCGACCTCTTGACCTCGTGGCCTTCACTCCGGCCACTCCATCGACATCTCACGTCACCCCAACCAACCAATACTTTCTTTCCATTAACTTAAGGCTTAATTAGATCTTCAATCTACAGACCACTCCGTCTATTTCATTCTAACCTATTGGTTCATTAAAGAACTCTTTAATAAATTATATTACTTGGATTGTCCTTAATATAGGAGAAACGTACAAATTGAAATCTTCAAATTTGGATTTCAAGAATAAACGAAATCTTTCTAGTTTAGTTAACTTTAGTCACTGAATTCTATATTCTTTTATCCAGCAACTTGTCTTCAATCTGTTTTATCTTTCCCTAATTGTATAAGTTATTAATTATCTTGTGGTTATGTTTGTCTCACTAGCCGTATCACTAGCATTCAAATTAGAGTTATCATATTATTAGCATTCCTAAAACTTCGTCAAATGTAATATGCATACTATAACAATAGTATTCAATATGGCAGATGAGTTACCAATTCCTCATCATTGGAGTACCAAATGATTTCGAATTCAAACAACAAACTACATGTTTTCAAAATAATCATGCTGGAGTAATCAAACTTTTCTACACTTATCTCCCACTTTTCATAGAAAGATTTTCCCTGAATTGCTCTGGTATTACAACTTTTTTGTTTTCTTCGTATCCAGCTTCTTAAGATCAATTGAATTTTGGGGAAGAAGACAAATCACGCTTCCTTAGTGTGATTTGGCGATCTTTATTGCTCAAAATAGTATTTCATGAAGATATAGAACACATATCCGAACACACTCAAATACTGACCCTATTTGATGGGTTTTCAACATTTCTAGTCAGTTTTTGAAATATATCATTCAAAGGGATCCATCAATGAAGTAGAATGAAATGTTTTTAGAAACATTATATTCTAAAAATATTCATTTAGAATTTTTTAAGATATTAATTATTATATATCTTATATATATAATAAGATATATAATAATATATGTTATATTATTATATATAATGAAGCAGAATAAATTTTATTATTATAATAAATTATTATTTATTATTATAAAATAATAATTTATATTCATTATATGAATGTAAAAATAATATTCATATCATATTATACTCATAATATAATATGGATATATTATACTCACGATGAGCCATAATCATAATATGGCTCAACAATATTATTGACGACTCTTCTGCCATATGTTGATGGGGTTCAACAAGAGTACTAACTGAGATCTCAAACGGATTGCATGAATATAAAATCACAAAAAAAATTATAAATAGAGCTCTAATCTAAATATAGTACTGCATGATTACTTTAAAGTTTTAGTTTGTATTTTGAATTCCAAATTTATCTTCTGTAATGCCAGTCTTAATGTTTTTTGTCTAACCTCGTTCTAAACCATATCGTCAAGTTCTTTATTTAGTCGCACGTAAAGTTTACTAAATTTCGTCATGGGTTTCTTTCATTGCTCGTGAAACATCCGGACAATATTTAATTTCATGGCACGGGTTTTGAATCATCTCTATTGTTACAGACTTGATTGGTTCTATGACCAGGGCTTGTAATAGTGAGTCAGTAACGGTACACGTTGACCTACACATATCTCTAAGAAAAAACAACAAAGAAGATAATGTTTTGAATACTCTTACATATTGCACGTCACCTATATTAGTATATGAGGTAAGATAGCCATAATCTTGACCATAACAGATTCAACGAATAAACATGTTATTATATATTTAAAATAAATGTTGATACAAGAGGAATGTTAAAGCAGTAAAACCTGTATAAGAAGAACAATGCAGACACTGCGCAAATCTGCGTGAAGCAAGTTCACATCTTCTGAGGGAAATATTTAGTTTTCAATTACAAAGGTGACTTTGTTTTCAGGAAATGTTTCTCTTCTTCATCTTGTGATTGACTTTTGCTAATTTACACTGAATGAATTTGCTTTCGGTAGAGACGAAAGCGTTGACTGATTTTTTGATATGATGAATGCCTTTTTGAAATTACAAAATCCTGTCGGATTAGAAATGGGGACTGGTTTAAGAGTAAATACCTAAGTGAGTGCTATTAGTTCATTAAACATTTGAATTCTCATCCTTCTAACATGTGTCCAAGTAACATGTGAATTTTTCAAATATGTAGTTCAAGGCAGTAGCTAACCAATTTTGTTGAGAGTAATTAATTCATTTAACATTCGACCATTTATAAGAAAGTTGAATCAAGAAATTACTACTTGCAATCAAGGGAATTAAAATTCATTTCAAGAAAAATGTGTTTCTCATTGAATTTTCATAGAAACTGTAATTACCTTTATGGTGTTTTTTTTTGGGGGGGGGGGGGGGGTGGCATCGAAGGTCTGCTAGAAAGCTACACCCTTGTGGCTAATTCCTCAAGCAAATATTGTGTCTCCATAATAACTTTACAAAGGGATTTAAAATTTTGCCTAACTGAAGTATTTATTTCCATTTTTTATTTACAGTGAGGATAATTACTGGCATCGTGCCAACTCGGGACTGATGTCTTAACGTCCACTCCTCGCTACGGCACACTGAGATTTGTTTTAGAGCATGAATCAAAGTCCGATTTGCCAATCCACGCAAGTCGCTAGGCATCCCTAGCCTTCTTAGTGCTTTTCTTCATGCTTAAGATATTGATTAAATTAAGAGATTTTGGAAACTATTATTCATACTACTTTAATTACTTGGACAAAACTTTTTTTTAAATACACATTGCATAATGGATTATTATGTATTAATAAATATGTAAAAATGGTTTGTAAAATTTAACACCAAAATAATTATAACGAAATAAGTTAATACAACTCTGATCTTCGTGTTTAAATATTTGCATACGCTCTAAATTGAATAAAATATTAGATTACCTCGTGGGAATCGAACCCACGCCCTTACCACGCTACCGACTATGCTACGGACACTTCTGTAAAACAAGCTTCCAAAACCTGATATAAATTACGTCGAATGGTAAAATGATAATTCGACATAAATTATAATGATTTAATTAGAATACGCTTAGAAAGAGAAAATTTAACGAATAATCGACGAGAATATAAAATAGTTATTAAATATATCAACAAATCATTATTATAGTTAACAGAAATTTTAGAAATTATCATATTGTTATAAGTAAAATTTTAACAGCACACAATTATGTCTGTAATCAAAAAGAGTTTGTCGTAATGCCTATATTTTCTTCTTTTGATATATCTATATTAATAAAAATCATAGTTCAAGTCTCCCGATGCGTCAGAAGGTACAGGAAAGTTCTAAATAAAACTAATTTCTCTCTCAATTAAGGAGCGCAGGACTAATTGCATTGGTAGTATCATCTCACGTGTTGACAACTTCTTCCAGCTGTCAAGAGAGGAACTGATGCTGATATCTAAAATGCTTACTAATATCAGTCTTACTTGTGGCGCAAAATCACTAACTCGCAATATGAGAGTTCAAGAAGAAGATGAGGAATTCTCTAAATTTTTGATAAATATTGGTGAACACAGAGTTGAAAAGAATGAAAATAAAAAGAATATTACTTCCCGAAGACATGTTTATCTGTGCACATAATGTTAATTACTGTATTGAATACCTTTACTCTTCATTCGCCAACCCACAATTATTGTTCACAGAAAATTTTATATATGTTCCATTTAACGAGACACACAGTGAAATTAATCGTAGGTTCATTGAATAATTTCCTGGAGAAATTAAACAATATCTGTCACATAACTCATGTGTCTTTGTGTAGTAACAGATCCCACACATTTTCTTGACTCACTAGACTTGTCTGGATTGCTCCAACATAAGCTAGAACTCAAAACGGAAGCTCCTGTCATGTGTATGTGTGAGAAAAATTGATCCAACGCGCTTATGTAATGAAACAAGACTAATAACTGAAGAGCTTTATGATAATGTCATTGTTTATAATTTATCGCATTATGGTGTCAAGTGGAAATAGTTTTAATTCCAAAATTGAAAATTGTTTTATTCAATTTCCAATTCAGTTAGCATTTGCCATGACTATTCATAAGTCTCATGGAGAGACTCTACAGAAAGATTTAGGTCGCTTATGTAAAACAGTATTTCAATATGGCGAATTACATGCTGCCTTCGGTAGTGTCAAACATAAAGAAAACATGGAAGTTTTTTTTGAAAAAATTCTTATTGTACAAAAAATATAAGTTAAAAGGACTATCTTAAAAATATGTGTCATTATCTTCTTGATTAAAAATAATTAATTTAGTATTTATATGAATTTCTGTGAACATAATTGCATTAGTAAGGAAAGTGTTGGATGACCCAAGGGGTCACAGGTAGTCTAGTAGTTAATAAAACTGAGCATTGATATTAGAATTAAGAGAGTGTATGATAAATTAAGATTGAAGTATATTGCAGTCAGTGTATGATCAATGTCAAATTGCAAATAAAGAGCAAGTTACCATAAATACAGGGAAATGGACAATGACATGAAAAAGATTTCCATTATAGTATTTTATTCTAAATCAAATGAAATAAAAGAGACTTTTTATCATATATTCAACATGGGTTATTGTAATATGGCAGTTACAGGTTATTATAGAGACAGGTTCAGTGACATCTTTTTTTATTGAGAATTTTGATTCCTTCATACAGATATTGTTTATAAGCATAGATTAAATCAGTTGTATTTCATTCTAACGTATTGCATCACTTATTATGTGGTATTTACTCATTGTAGGGTAAAAAGCTAATGAAATGGTCTCCACATATAAAAATTTAATGGTATAAACAACGTGTTTCGAACAGGTAGTGTTCTTTCTCAAGCATTAACTAAGGGTGAGTGTCTGTGGTACCACACACTTATACCACACAGTTTATACCATTAAATGTTTATATGTGGAGACCATTTCATTAGCTTTTTACCCTACAACAAGTTGTATTTCGTTTCCAGAAAATTAAATCAATTTTTTAAAGGATTTCAAACTTTACGAGAAACTTGGCTTTTATAGAAATAAATGTTAAGTCTCTCTGGGAAGGAAATTTGCAAGTGTAATTATATACTAATTATGTATATCATCAAAGGATTTAAGTTTTTATTTAATAAAAACATTAATTTAGAATTAATATTTGCGTAAAATGAGGGTCAGATAGTTATTTAAAATATAATTTGCATATTATAAAATTAAATAAAGAAGAATTAATTGCTAATTTTGTAGAGTTAGTATTTGGTAAAAGGTTTAGGTATTGAGATTGAATGAGTGGAAGGATGTTGATTTAGGTGAGCTGCCGACACGTTGAGGCAGGGCGGTTGGGCGTGGTTGATTCTCGAAGCACTCCGGTACAGGCGATGACCACACAATGGCTCTAGGGAAACCGGTTCAAGCTGACCCTGCTTGCGACATTGCTCTGCCTTCAATCAGTATAATCACTAGGCCTTATCCTTCTATCTTCCTTTCAGCTTTCAAAGCCTTCCGTTAAGCGCCCTATGATATTTCATCTTTCGTTTTGGGAACACTGCAAGAGCCAGTTGTTTGAGAATGTATATGCAACACTGGAGGCAATGTTGAAGCGATATCGCCAGTCGGCTACTAAAACTCAAGGATTCGGGAATTTATCAGCTACCTATTTATGAGAGGAAATAAATGTCTGATAATATATCAAATGCAAGGCACTGTTCAAGTTCTTGAAACGCATGATCCCGTTGTAAATGTGTAATACCCTCCGCCTAATCGGTGGTCAGATAACTACAATAGGTTCATTGTACATGACTGGCTATAACCAAGCCTCATATTTTAAGAGTACACAATTTCTCGTGAAATCCTTTAGACTACTATTCTTTTGTTCATCAAATCGGATGAATCATTCAGCTTCTTTAGTGCTATTATGTCACTCTAGTTTAAGTCAGGGCAGAAATCCAGTATTTCTGGTTTTATAGAACAGATCTTTGATAAAACCATTCTTTTATTTAGACATTTTGAAGTTTAAGCTTTACAAAAATTTCCATAATTACTAACTAGATATTCTTTATCATCCTAAACAAAACTAATTATATTATTGTAGTAATTACTGTAGTTAATAAATAATATTTATTTCTTTGTTCTTTAGTTGCTGATTGGCTAACACTTTGCTCTTATTGAGGATAAAACTCCCTAACTTATGGTCGACTGAATCAAATACAAGGTAAAGTGGTTCTATTTATATTCCATATATTTTAATTATGTTAGTTATTTTTTAATAACTCTAAATTGAGAACTAATTTCATGATACAGTGGTTTAAGTTTTCTATAGTAACATCTAACAGCCTCGTACAAAATAAACAACAGAAATACCTTATCTATATGTCTTATTAATTGATATCACTAATTCATAGATATTTAACTTCATAACATGTTAGTCAGGCACATTGTACAATGATGCCACCTGTCTCATTCACAGATAAGTACTGAGTTTTAGTGTCCCGTAGATTTTTACTGCTTCTCCAAGATTTTCGATTTCAATTTTTCAAGACTAATCTTATTAACATATACAAAATGTTTATGGTAAACTGATTTAGAAACACTCCATGCATTGAATTCTATGTGTGCTGATCAGCACTTTTGTAAAAACAAATGTAATTAATGTTTTTCATCGATAGAGGCATAATACAGGGAATGATTTGGTGGTGTATTGAGAAGTAATTGCGGTGTAACAGACGGCTATTATATATAGAAGCCAAGTGTTTTCAGACAAGTCTTATTTAGGTCTGAATTCTGAAGAATGGTTATTCCATGTGCTGCTGGCTGGCCCTAATTTCTCCTCTCTGGTATTAACTTTCCCTCTTGAACTCCAGTCAATATTCTGAGCCTATGTAACTCA
This sequence comes from Hermatobates lingyangjiaoensis, assembly GCA_026182355.1. Taxonomy (NCBI): domain Eukaryota; kingdom Metazoa; phylum Arthropoda; class Insecta; order Hemiptera; family Hermatobatidae; genus Hermatobates; species Hermatobates lingyangjiaoensis. The sequence goes on from JAPFBL010000019.1 coordinate 1,729,565, forward strand.
AAAAATATTCGAAATTTTCACACACTTCTCTGGGTGGAAAAGCGACTCATTGAAGACTTTTTATAATCTTCTAAAATAATTGTTGTTTTAAATTTATATCAGTACCTAAACTACAATAAGTAAATCAAAAGGTTAGTTAGGTTACTAAGAACTTTCGACCAAAGCAAATGCTTTCATTGAAAGACCTTGGTGACATTTCTAACTTCATTACTGTGGTTTTGACGTTGATTTTCACTCCATGTGTTTACATGGATCTCGACTTCTTGGATGATTTTCACTCCATGTGTTTACATGAATACGGACTTCTTGGTTCTTTTCTTCTTTTCTCCTTCGCGGCAGCACTGTTTTAGCTGTCTAACCAGAGAGTTCTTCAGTTGACTGTCATCCTTCCGTCAATTCACTTCTTCTCCTGATAACGACTGCCAGAACGGTCAAAATATTAAAAAGTAAGTCTTTTGTTACTTCCTTCTGTGTCGCAGTTTAATTTAAGTATATATATATAAACTTTAACACATAGGAAAGAAGCACAAAAAGTCACTACAGAACTCACTTCGATATTTCGACATCCGTCGTCATCGGGAAGAAGTGCTAAGCACTCGCGTTGAGAAGCAAACTGCTACTCCTATATGCTGCTATATATATATATATATAGCATATATATATATATACATATATCAGTGATTAAACCACAATAAGAATGGGAAAACAAGACTAAGATCTTTCCTAAGTTGTTTCACGTGTTTATGTGAAATCTTTTTATATACACACACACACACACATATATATATATATATATATAATATATATATATATATATATATATATATATATATATATAATATATATATATATAGGTGTGTTCTCTAATCGGGGTTCGGTCAATTTTCCAGGATAAAAAATCAAACTCTCGTTGCCAACGTTTCGGTTTTATTTAAAACCTTTTTTGAAAAAGGTTTTAAATAAAACCGAAACGTTGGCAACGAGAGTTTGATTTTTTATCCTGGAAAATTGACCGAACCCCGATTAGAGAACACACCTATTCTATCAAACGGTCGATATATTATTGAATCTGTTATATATATATATAAATATATATATATATATATATATATATATATATATATATATCAATTATCAAACCACAATAAGAAATGGGAAAACAAGACTAAGATCTTTGAACCGTAACAAGCAGTCTTCGTCAGAGTCAAAAACCCAACTGAACACTAGATGCAGAAAACATCTGGTGAGGAGTTTTCTGCATCTAGTGTTCAGTTGGGTTTTTGACTCTGACGAAGACCGCTTGTTACGGTTGAAAGATCTTAGTCTTGTTTTCCCATTTCTTATTGTGGTTTGATCATTGATTGTTGTTTCACGTGTTTATGTGAAATCTTTTTATATATATATATATTCTAATTATTAAGTGCATAACCAACATTTGGAAATATTTGCATTTTGTTAAGTTTTTCTATTGTTCTAAACAGCGTTTTTGTTGCTGAATCAAACTAAATAACATACTTCCAACATAAGTATATTATTTAGTTTAGATTGAACAACAAAATCACTGTTCAGAAAGATACAGAAACTCAACAAGAAGCGAGTATCTGTAAATTTGATAATGTATGCTTACAGGAAGGACTGCTAACAACAATTACAAATTTAGAACAAATTTTCTAAACGATTTATACATAATTAACTTTTTAACTTTTTCATACATTTATTTTAATGATGCCGCATATTATTAGTATCTGTATAATAATAGAAACTTAATAATGTTATATTTTTTCCTGGAAATGGATGGACTCTAACTTCTGGTACACACTGTAACTCTGTCAACATGACGACTGTTGTCAGTCATTTCCTGTGTTCCTCGGTTTCGATGAGTAACCATTTTTCGTCTGTTAACGTCAAGTAGTGATTCTCTGTATTCCTGATTTCTGATTGCTAACATTCTTTGTTCATATTGTTGAAAGCCAGGTTTTCTTTGAAGTTCATCTTACCTTTCACATTCTTCTCTTCATTGACACCCTGTGTGTAATCTTCTGCTCTCCTTCTATTTTCGACTTGGCTCATCGGATTAAAAAACTTTTTTTTTCAGTGACATATTTTACAAAAGTTCTTACAAAGATATTAAGAAATATAAAAAAAAACAGTCAACTAGAAAGATTTACTATGGAGCAATACTTGCTTTCAAGAATGTAAAACATGCTAAACAAGTAGTAATTCGCTCAGTGGCATGTGCACTTGCTACAATTGAGAACACAAGACCTGCACTCTCTGGTAGGTGTACTCCACATACAAGTATTTGGCAAATGAAGATGGGGTTTGTTACCTAAGAACATAGACGTGCTCATAGCAGAGCACGAAGAAGTCGTCTTCATGACTGATTGTTTTGTATGCCACAGGAAGCCTTTGAGAACAGTCACCTTATATATGGCCCAGGGTTGCAGAAATTAAAGCACATCTGATATGTGAAAAATAATTCTTTTTAATGCCTTCAGTTATATTCTAAGATACAAATATAAGACATAAAAGATAAAAAACGTATCAAGATATAATTGTTGTGATACTCTAAAATGGAAGAATGAACCTCTTGGATTTGGTTGCAACAAAGTGCAAATTAAGCTGCCTTTATTATCTAAACTAACAGAACTTCCGGACGGGGTATCTCCTCATTCTAAAAATTTTATTCCAAAACAATGATTTCCAAATGACTTCATTTTGAGCAAACTTTGTAAATGCGGGATTTTTCATGACATATTCTAATCGCAGGAGCAGATATATCATCATACCTCCACCATTGTACTAGACAAAATCACCACCAAACATTTCTGCAACTTGATTTCATCGTCAGTAGAAATCTCTAATCAGAAGCTTTGAGTGCTTGTAATGAATATTTTTTTCTAATATTGTTTTTGCTAGAATACTCCCGGTAAATATCTAGTTACTTCCATAAACATTATATATAATATTATTATCATTTTATAGTATCAAATATAAACAAAGATCTCTTTTTAAAATATAAATATGTTATAAACATAGAATAGAATATCATATGTCCCACATTACTACATCCAAGTATTCGTGAATGCTGTGGACTATTGTTGCCTCCTCTCTATGCTCTACCAACAGGTTTTGTACGTCTATTTAAAATGTACTCTATACCTATTTAAGTGAGTTATATGAACACAAACTATTTATTTGTTAATAATTATTATTTCCTATCGTTGTTACTTCAGGTAATTTATAAAGTTCTTATTTTTTTTTCATTACTTTGTGTTAAATATTTAGGTCTTATTTAATTATTATAAGAGTGATTTCATTTAAAAAATATGAGTCATTAGCACTAATACGTCAATCCATCTACAATGTTCTTACTTCGAAAAAGAAACCCTTCTGTCTTGTGCAATAATTAGTGTCTTTCCTAAGAAATAGTTCTTAAACTCTGAAATAGTTCATTTATTTCAGTCTCATCTAGACAAAAACTGTTGAAAAAGATAAACATATGTTCAGTTAACAGAACTTCTATTTATATGTTTGAAATTTAAGTTTTGCTGTAATGATAATAATATTTAATTGCATTTTTTCTATCCATTCTATTTAAAACAATATTAATATTTATCATAAATACTGTGAAATATTATTATAATATGGGAATAGAACAGGCAGAACGTATATTTGTGCGGAAAACAAAGTTTTTTTGTGAAGGTTTGGGTCAAATCTATTTGTAGATTTTACGTAAATGTAGTCTGTTGGAATGTTGTTCCTAAAGAACCAGTTCTGTAAACAAGTTGTGGATGTATAAATTTTACATTTCCATTGTGTGCACCTTTCACGGTCATGTGTAGTTATTATTGTTGTACGTAATTTTAAGGGAACTGTTATGAAGATATTAACATTAAAGAGTTCGTTAAGTAGTTTTATAAAAGAAATGGCATTACATTGCCCTTAGAGGATAATTCGCTGTAATGCTGTGATGAGTTCTTATGCAGCCAGTATTTTTCCAATCTGCCATGTGTTCAACACATAGAGTGGGGCTACTAACAAGCGTAAGTGGACCGAGGCCCCAGGGGTAGGGCATGCCTTCTGATAAGCGTATTCTCTTACACCCCAACCCCCGACCATCCCCACAGACTTTCCTCTGTATTCAACAATCAGCCTTTATATCATCAATTTCATTATCTCTATCTCCAAAAATATTAAATTAAATTCAATACTAATTTTTTTTAATATGAAGATGACACAAGAGTCAGTTAAGTATAACATTGTTACACTTTTTTATTTTAAATGACAGTTGAATGAGCAATGCATAAAACTTTCACATTATTGATGAAAAAATAGAAAGTGACGTTTATTTCCACAGAAGACGATTGGTTGAAAAGCGTTCACTCAAATATCTGTGAGTGACTCTAGACTCTAAACTGTCAGATGCCATTTTATAATTAATGTTCCTATGAAAATTATTAAAAGGTAAATTGTAAGCAAGCTTAATAGCTTGTCTTCGGTGATCTCATGTTAACTAGTGAATTCGGTGGGATAGGAGTTGACAAATCTTAAAGACATACGGTAGAGTGAGCAGTCCAGTCAACATCGCAACGTCAGGATTCAGGAAACCTCCCAATTCTCCACTTTAATTGAACATTTCCACTGTGTTCAATGCACACAGACTATTTATTTGTTAATAATTATTATTTCCTATTGTTACTTCAGGTAATTTATAAAGTTCTTATTTTTTTTTCATTACTTTGTGTCAAATATTTAGGTCTTATTTAATTATTATAAGAGTAATTTTATTTAAAAGATATGAGTCATTAGCACTAACACGTCAATCCATCTACAATCCAAGACTTACCTACAATAAACTTATACTTAGTACAAAGAAATGTAATAAAAAAAATTTGTATTTAGCCGAAGAAGGCTAGTAGTATTAGAAACATGAGTATAAACTATCCAGAACTCGAAAATTACATGTCGAATCCATACAACCCCGAATTAAGCATATTGGAGCATGCAATATTTATAAAACATTTTCCTATTAAAACAGCTGTTAGTAATTTTATTTATGATGTTACAGCAATAGAAACTTAAATAAATTCCTCTGAAAGAGCAGATCTTACAGTAAATCTGTCATTGTTGTTTACTGTAAAGCTAGCATGTAGGCTGTTACTTGTAACCAACCACAGTTTTTGCCTTTCATGCAAAACTGTAAACACCTAGAAATTGGTAATAAATTTACAAAAGAAACAAATAAATATGAAGATAAACAAAAGAAAGATAAAGAATATATGGAGTTACTCGTAAATCCTTAAATACCATTCCACAATCCGGGTCAGCATATTTATTTCACCAGTCAAGGCAAGTGACTGGTGTATGGCAGTCTGGCATATACTTCCATTTAATGCTTCCGGCAATGGAGTATTAAAGAAGTGCTAAGGAAAAGGGAGAATTATTAATTGTGATTTGACAAAGTATGGAAGACCTTCCCAGGTCTAGCACAGTGTCATCGCGTGCCCTCGCTGGCCAAGGGTACTTGTCACACCAACATGACGTGTGTGTCCTCTTCAGGTTTCTTTCGTGATCATCGAACTGCCCTATCAAGGGTTACCAGTGTATGGCCCGTCTGACCGCTTAATGCTGCTACTGAACAATTTCGAAGTCAAATATATAATATATATTATTATACTCTTTTTCAGGTATAAGAATACCATTAAATAAAGTTCTTGTTGGGATTAATAATTAATTTTTGTGTAATCTTTGCTTAATTTTTGAGACCCTATCTGGTGACAGTTTTTTTTTAAATTTTAGTTTTTTAAATCTTTCAGTATTATTTATGGTGCACAATTAAAAAGTGTAACAGATTCCAATATTGTATCATATTATTGTTGCGCGTAAAAAAAAATCTTTTTTTTTTACAATCGGTAGTTCATTATCTACGCCATTGTTCTGAGAAAACCGTGAATTTTTCGACTTTCTCACAATTCTTCTACACAGACAAGTGATATTAATTAGAAGTAAGTCTCTAACTAAATCTGAAAGTGTTTGTACAAGTATACTGATCATTGTACTACTAATCAAATTAAACTGTAAAAGTATTATGAAAATGTGATTATATAGTTTTACCCATTGTGATACAAATCTGGACAAGCCAAATCTCACAATAATACGAAAAAAAGAAGTAGTTAACTTAGGACAGTTATTTTTTTCTCCACTACGTGAGATCCGCGAACTCACATTTTTTTAAAATATAATATAATTGGCAATGTTGAGACGCGTATGGAAAAGTTTGATAACACCTGATTTATGTTGCTGCAAAAAATTAAAAGATGCAAGAAACTCAATTAAATGTGAGGATAAGATATTGAATCTTTAATTCAGGCATACCCTTGATCATTGAGTGGTAATTAGTGCTAGAAATTAGAAAAAGGAACTTTGTAACGTTTGACGAAGAACAACAGATTTACTTTTTATTGGAAAATTAAATCAATTTCAAAGGGGATGTCACTTATATGCATTTACTTTCTCTAATGCATTATTGATTTTATTGTTTACTTCGCTAAAGTATCAATAGTCTTTTGTTTAGTCTGTAATTGAAGGTTGATTAGTCCCACGGAACTTTGAATAATGTATTGTCCACTAACTATCCAACATTTTATTACGTTAGGAAAGAAAGTCGTCTAGATTTCTACCTTCTTGAAAAGTAGGTCTTCTTATCACACTTTAATAATAAGAGGTGTCTAGTGGGGTAGTTTTCTAGTAAAATACATTTTTATTAGATTGAGTGAAAAAACCCAATTTTTTGTATCAAATAACATATAATGCATTATCATTTCTTTTTAGAACATATTTTTTTCTTATCATTTTATTAAGTAAGTTAAAATTTTGAATACAATTTTCTGTCTTTGTAACATACATTATTATTGTTTCCTATTAATCTTAAAATAAGACTGTTCCTATCTAAGGGGTGCTAGCTTTCTAGACTCGGGTTATTCAAGACATAGTCATAAGAATGACGACTGACGACTTCTTACAAGATAGTTTCCATATCCAAATTGTAACCAAGCATTTCCATACAAAGCTCATACTTTTGTATCGTTCCTTTGTAAATTGTCTAACATGAAATATTCATTAACCTGTCGATGACTTAATTTAAAATGTGCTGTACCCAAAATACAATTCAGCATTTTGAAACGTTAGATCTTGAGGGATACGTTTTCAAAATTGACCAATAAATAATTTCTCTCTTAACATCAGCCAGTATTTTTTCACTGATATCTTGGCAATTAAAACAACGTCGCTTCAAGCACTAAGGTCAAGATTTTGCTAATTTGACCAAGATGTTTCAACTTCAGTCCTGGAATTTCATATTTGTTCTGCCTTGTCACTCATGCTTACCATTATTCTCTTGAAAGTTATATATCAAAATATTTTTAGATATTAAGAACAAGAAAGTAAACTCATTTCAGTTAGCATTTCGTTCTTTAAATATTGAACGCTTTATTTGGAATTACTTTAAGTTTACTTTGTTGTTGCATTATTATTTTTTAATTTTAATTAAAAAAGGATAAAAAAAAAGGAAGGTGGTGAGAATGATGGAAATAAATACAGGAGACTTTTTAATGGTTTTACAAGAGATCACGTTCTTCGTAGAACCTTTACCTCAGCCTTGATTCGATGTGTGCTGAAATAAATATGACTCTTGCCAATGGCTTATGGTCAAACAAAGGACAGGGCAGCGGATGTAAACAATTTACCCGAGTGTGGACGTGATAGGGTAATCGCCGGCGCGTCCTCCCTCTTTCCCTAACGTCTTCATGAGCCGACTTGCGCAAGCCTGTCCGCTTAGGAACCTAATTCCGGCTTGTTGGGGAAACTGTCCTCTTGATACCTGTAATCTCAAAGGTGAAAATCAGTGAGTCGTCTGTTTATTGTGGCGTGTGTTAGGCAGTCACGAAGACGGTCTGATTGGACTCTTCCCGCCGAGGTCTAGTTTACCTGGACACACTCTCCCTCCCTCACCTTTGCCCTCAATCAAACCATTCCCATCTCATCTGCACTTTTACTTATTTCTTGTATATTGTTTCTATTGCATAAAACAATTCGTAGTCAAGTACTTTTAAAAGTTCAAAAAGTTACATGACTGTGAAATTTCTTAATAATATGGGTAGGAAGAATACGTACAATAAAAAGCATTTAGTACAATTTGATAGTTATACGATCCCTTTTTAATTGAAACGTAATTTAGTTTTTTTGTTCTAAATTACTTTAAGTCGATACTATATTATACTCCTCACACCTAAAGTACCAAACAAATAAACGTTAACCATAAGTGCTCTATTTACAGCCTGAAATTTTTTACTTCCTTTGACAGAGTTCACTCCTATAGTCTTAGTGTTACTGTGCACAAAACCAATAAAAAGGAAAATTTGACGAAAAGTAATTTTAAATATGATCTATAATAATATATAATGAAAGATAATTAATGAGTGACTAACTGAGGAACTCATCAATCCATACCCGAGACTATTGAAGCCAGAGATATGAAATTCAACCTGTGAATGCGCTTTACATTTGAGCTTCACTTTTCTGTTGATAAATGTTTTCTTGCAGCCTCTTTGTATAGGTTCTTGTTTTATTAAAACAGTAGCTATTGTATTTGCTTTAGTCCAATAAATGTTTTCAAAATTTCCATGGATAAATCCACTATGCCTGCCACTGAATGTTTTCATGATATTTTATTGTTTTTTGTGTAGCATCCGTATCAATATCAACAAAAATCCTTTAAATGTTTTTTATCACCATTACAGAGGAATTTTTCGAATGTATTACTCTGAAGTATAATTTTTGTGTCCATTGCATCCTGTGTTTATTAAAAATAAACTAAATTGAGAATTAGGGCAATTTTAATGAAAATCGTAGCGGCAGATTTTTAATCTAGTCAAATAAGCCTATATATACGAGTATAATATATATATATATATATATATATATATATAAAAGTATCCCTGCAAAATATTGACTTTGTGTTGAGCTTGTCAACACACGCCACACACACACACACACACACACACACACACACACACACACACACACGCACATACACACATACAAACCACTTTGCAAAACCAATTTCATTGAACTCTGAGGACATCAAAACGTGTACTTCTCTAAAAAATTGCTTTTCAAAAGTTTGACCCAAATGAAATAAATCAATTTTTTCTATATATTCGATAGAAAAAAGAAAGTAAAAAATCTATTCCATAAGAAAGTAAATACGTTGGGAATTAATAAAAAGTAAGGGATTTGCCAAGAATATCGTATAGAACTTGTCATTGGCTTAATCAAGCTATTGTTTGGGGAAAACAAGTGATTATATGAGAGAAAGCAATTGTCTACGGTGACGTCATGAGGTTTTCCACCCATCCTCCCAATTAAGAGATGCCTCATTATCCTGCCCATGGCCCTCTCGTCACCCTGACCTTCAACACCGACCTTCAGAGTCCTGTCTCCAGCAATTACTTGAAAGCCAACGGGTCAATATACCCCACGACTGGGGAAAGTTGACAAACTTATTTTGCTAGAAATAATCTCGTATTGAAAATAAAGCCTTGTCTCTTCACCGCCTTCTCTCAAGATTAGATATTAATTTTTATTATATGCCTTATTTGATTTTTTAAATAAAATGTTAAAGGTAAAAACCAGTAATACATAAGATTTTTTCATCGGTTAAGAAGAAATTGATAGAGCGCACCCTGTCAGATTATTAATAAAAAACGATTGAATTACTGAAAAAAGTTCATGCTACTGAGCTTTCCTACTTATTTGGAAGGTATACTATAATATCTAAAACCAAATTCCATGGTTTGCTGCTTTAGTCAATTTAATTGACATTGACTATGGAAGTGAATGGAAGGAAGATTGCATTTTATAGAAATGAATTCTTTTTAGTTACGGGTTACATTGTATGCTTTTTTTATATCATTAATATATGAGTTGCAGTTACTTGAGAAGACCATTGGCCTGGAAAAAGCCCCCAATGGGTTTTATTTGGTTCAAGTAAACAACGAGGTAACGAGGTTGATTTTAATAGTCACTCTACGTATGCATCGTGACACAAACCTTCATTTTGACGGATACTTTTTGAAGTCAAGAATGCTATTGTTTTGGAGTATCTTCTTATCAAGATATGTTCTAATTTTATTTGTGTGTTTAAACCAGGGATATTAAACTTGTCTGTCAGGCCTAACAGTAAGGACGTTAAGACCACTCTGAAAAAGGGGTGGGAATTCAGAGTCAGATGACTACGACTTGGTACAGCAAATTTTAGGAATAAGTGCATTAGCCATCATATTACTCCAAGCCTGAATAAGAAGGATATACAATTATTTCACGATGAGACAACAAATAATCCATGGAATATAAAATCTAGAAATACCCGAAAAATAAGTAAATAAACATTAGCTTAAAATATTTTACTTCACTGCAATAAACTCATTGTACGCCTCCCTTGCAGATGACTTTGAGTATTCTCCGGGATATTTCGTGAAGAAATACTTAGGACTAAGCGATTACTATCGTATGAAAAGGTTTATGAACGGGTTACAATAACATGTAGGATATTGCTACTTTCTGATCTGTTAAGCTATTGTTTGATCTGGTTCATAGAAGGATCAATGAATAATTTAGAAGAGGATTTTAGATTGAAGGGATTGCATCTTTTGGCAATCCTATTCCTTCGTATGTTCTGTTAGTGACCACAGGTGAAAGTGTAAGTTCAAACCATGACAAGAGTTTTGTGAAGTAAGACTTTGTTGTCAGTTATTAACTGTGATCGGTAATCTAGTAGATAAAGCAGAAGTTTGTAACGTTTGTCTAGTTCTGGTACTTTTAATTTTACAAGAGCGCGTTAAATGATAAGAAATTGAAAAACACATTGTTAGACTATCCCGCAGTGCATCAAAGTACGAGGCGCTGATAGGCAATACACATTACAGTAACGCACGCCTGGTTTCTCTAGTATTTCTTTAGTATTCTGTGCTTATAAATTGGTATAGACTTATAAAATTATTAATATTTTTCCTTTTAAAATTCTTAATTTTTTGACTATAATGTAATTAAGAAAAATATCGAACTCATGAACTGTGCACTAATTCATTTTGTGCTATTTACTCGTAGGAAATATTACATGAATACTTCTTTTTAGTGGGGCTGACTGAAAATAGAGGTAGTAATAGTCTCCACAAAAATTGAGGTTATAATTAAACAAGGGGTTTCTAACACTGTTGTTCTCCTCAGGTTATATCGTCTCCTTATTACAGAGACAATCTCAGGATGATGCACATTTTTTGAAGGCGTAATTTAATTATAATCAGAATTTGTGTGAAAACTCCTTATTCCCTCTAATAAAAAAGTGAATTTGATATTTTAACAGATTTACATATTTTGATGCCTGAATTCATTTGTAATAGTTTTAGAATGGTGCCTAGGCGTGAGTATGTGGGAGGTTGTCTATACAAAATGTAATCTCTCTCTGAGTTTGAAAGATCTTTAATAGTTTATTTGTGGAAATGTGCTCTATTGATTTGATTAATATTGCTCCACACGGAACGCAATGAGAATTTACTACTGAACCCTGTATTTAGTATTGTCTGTAAGAGAGTATAGCATAAAGAGTTAAAATAAAACTAAAATACAGTAGAAGCTCGTAGTGAACACTCGTAGTGCGAGCGACCACCTTTCCTCAGGTCTAGGTGGTCTCCGTTTTAAGTTCAGTAGACTAATAAAACATCATTATTTCTAGCATTCATTTATTTCTCAAGTAATATTTTTCATACTACATGTACAGTATTGTTCATTTTGTGGAATTGCACTTTTTCTTTAAAAAAAAATAAACATAAAAACCGATATTTGGGGATGGAGCAAATTATTTATTTTCATATTAATTTCAATACAAAAAATTGTTTTGCAATACGAGTAAATCGGAATACGAACTCGGTCTGGGAACGATTTAAACTCGTACTGCAAGGTTCTACTATAACATTAAATAATTAATTATAAAATTGCAGTCAATTTATTTTGTTTTTATAATCTGTCTCGAAGGACAACAAAAAAAAAGTTCAGAATCTAAACAGCTAAAGTCTACTTCATCTATTAAAAATCTATCAGTTGGCATTCCTAATTTCTTCAATTATATTTCATATTTAATTGATTAAGTAATTGATTGAGTGATTATTTTAATAGTGTCAACATCTATCACATTAGTTATAATTTCTTTTCTAATTTTATTATTGGAAATTTAATTTGTTAAATCCATTTGCTTTAATTAATGCTAATGTTACCTATTTCTTTTCATTATTAAATCACACTCCTCACTCATAAACAACATACTTTCCAAGCAATCACATTCTGCTAAACATGTTTTTACATTTTCTAAATGTAGAATGAAATATTAATGGGTACAACATGAAAAATGATATGGTAATGAAGAAGGAAAGTGTCTAAGACATCGAACCTACATTTGTTGACTTTGTCAACAAATTAATTTCATTTCATTTGTATTGAAAACAATTTAGTTCCATCTTCATACGACTCGTCTCACTGTAAATACACATATTTTTTTTAAATTAAATTCCGTTCCCCAACAAAAAAAAGAATGACCAGAAGTTATTAATTCACATAATAACTAACAATAACAGTAACTATCAATTTAAAAATAGAAAGTTGTACTGCCACAAAATAGTTAATCTGGTATTGATAGCATGGGTTTGCATTCATCGAACATATCTTTCCTCATTACCCCCGAAGAGCGCTGGAGGAAAGAAAGATGACTTCGTAAATTTTTCCAAAAACTAGAACTCTGATTTCTGGCTGTCCGTTTATCAATTCTGATCAAATGCACTGTTTATTATCTATATTTCACACTTTTCTCTTCAATAGCCGTTAAAGCTTGATCAGACTCTTGAAAAGGTTAGTTTACCCTTCATAACAAAACATTTGAGTGTAAAGGTAATTTTACATCTTGAATCTTACTAAACATATATAAATATGAAGACAGAACCACAACTATTTTATCTAAATCGTATTGACAGATTTCTTCCACATCACAAGAAAACGATTTGATTAGAGATTAGTACTCCTATAGAAAGCGTGAAATTGGTACCGAGTTTGCTGTCCGTCTAAAGACTAGCTTTAGATGTGAACATAAGTAAGCCAACTAAAACATAAAATTTGACCATTATTACTATTTTCATTTTCGAGATACATATCTTACTCTCTCATACACACACAAATAGAACCAAATTGTCTCTGTGTAATTCAAATATGTATTGTCCATGAAAATTCGATATCAAATGAAAGTGAAAAATATAAGACGAGGATGAATTGAGAAACCATCAAACCTTCAAATATTGAACCTCAAAAATTTTTAAATGAACTAAGTTTTATATAATGTCTTCTACTTTTTTTTTAGCCAAAATACTGGTTTTACAGAACCTTCAAACGTTAATTGTGTCACAAAGGAATGATTACTATTAACTCGTTTATAATTGATGGTAAAAATTAAGCATTAAGTGCATAGATATTTAATACTATTGTTTCAATAGTCATATAAACATCTGCAGTTATCTAATCTAAGGGTATTTGTTACTTTATGGTAAAACAGTTAACGACTTTTGTACATCAGTCAATGATCAATGCATTAGATATTATTGTAAATAAAAGAAAAATAAACATTAGATAAATTAATTTGTAATGCACCTTTAACATTCTGATTTGTTTGAAGACATTCGTCAGATAAAAGCCGGAATTGATTGATTGCGTGCATGGTAAGTGCACTGGCGGTCAAGTAGGACTTAGGAACGTCAGTCTTCTTGGCACGTATGGACTCTTTGAGGAAGCGAGAGTAAGTACCGGCGTGCAGCGCTAATTTTAATCATGATAGGATGTGGGAATCAGTTGAAGGAAATGTGATCTGTCGGCGAGGCACGTGTGGGAGAAACCGACGAAGTGCTGGTGCTCATTACCAGCAGCTCTGGACTTTCGACCCCACACGTCCCGACCTCAGGCCCTGGCGTAGACATTTCATTTTCTCCTCCTGTCCTTGCTCCCTCGCAGTCGACTTGACGTTCCCAGTAACAGCTCCTGAGTGGTCTTCCCAAAACCATTCATGCGCAGTGCAAAAAGTATCATGCCATGTCAACGCTTAAACAAACCTGCAATACAAGGCTCTACCAACCAAGATCTAAAACTCATCGCTGCTCGAATTCTTATTACTGCTATGTACCCTAGATTTTAGAACATTATAAGTTACCATTGCCAACAGTTAGGTTAACAATAATGTTATTAATGCTATATGTGAACTATATTTATAAATTTTCAAATTAATACTATTAAACATACTTGTATCTTGTTTAATGATACTGACAGATAGATATTTGTAGTTAACATATTTAAAACCTAACTCATTTATTAAAGTCACAAATAATGACGCAAAAACACAGTTTAACTTGTTCAAAACGGAATCCTTGTTGTCTCTGTTTCAGAATGGTATAAAAAGTATGTATTCATTAAACATTATCGAATATTGTTAATTAATGTAATCAATATAATAATTATTAGTGTACTTTTAGTTTTAATAGTCAATTAGTTTATCAATATTAATGTATAATTCATATATATTCCAAATTCTTGCTGGACTAATAACTTAAACCTTTTTGCTGATCAGATATTTACGTTATTCAAAAGCATATATAAGTAATGAAAACTATACAATATCATGTTAGCGCACACAAGGGGTTAAGGTGAATAATAGAGCAAACTGGTGAATAATAAGCATTTCCTGTACACAGGGTTTATAAGAAACTAGATACCCGTGACCCGGTGGGTTATCCATCACCTTCCCTTTTAATCCAATCATATTCACATCAATGCAGATAAACTATAAATGACCGTATTGAGAAGTTTATTATAAGAAAGCCCCCATAGCCCTGAGAGTAGCGCACTGGACTTCCCATGCAAAAGTCTTGGGTTTGATTCCCCCAAAAATACGTATATTTTATTATTTATTCAGACAATGCATGATGGCAGGAAACCAAGCATGATCGGTCATCAGACTTTTATAAGTATATAGATAGAATAGATTTCAATGGAATTTGGGGTTCTTTGTATTGTTCATTGTAAATTGCGTTTGACTAGAGTCAAAAATGGAGATGTTTTTGGCTGATAAAATATTTATATAAATATCAAGTTTGATCGGAATTTTTCTTTAAGTGTACGTTATTAGATATTGAGAGCAGGTCTTTACTCAGTGAAACATTACTTTTGGAAGCGGCTTTTGGATTGGCAAGTTTTTACTGATGATGTACTTTCAATCGGATAGTATTCCAGGGTCAAATCAAACTCTCAAAGCCAACGTTTTGATTTAAAGTAAATACGATTAATACTTACTTCTATTCTATCATTTATATTGTGTAAAAATATAACTCGCTAATCGTCACTTGTATTCGGGGTGAATCACATCTTTCTATCTAATGATGAGGCAATCGAAATATAGTAGTGTGATTTTATGATTACTTTTATGTCTATCCTTGCTGTGATTTTAGTTTATTTAGTTCCTGAATCGTTTCATTTAATTCGTATACATATAAACCTCTAAACCACAGTACGAAAATCAAAAAGATCTTGGTTCTTCTTTGGGTTTTGTCATTGTCATTTAGACGCTGATTTTTCGCTAGACTCTGTTCACAAGAACTGTAATGCAAGTTCATTCTGTTAATTATATAAGCGTGTATTTGACTGCTCATGAAACTGTAAAAAGTGTAGACCTTAGTCAAATTTTATCATCTAATATCAGAAGAAAGGAAGCACATACCAAAAAACCTGTTCACTATATTAAAATATGTCATAATCATTTATCCCACATTCAATACTTTTTTAGATTTATCTTGGTCATTTTTGTCTTGATCTTCCATAGTATAAAATTTATATCTTGTTTTCTTAAATAATTCAAGGTTTTAAGTTTTTATGCAAACACATATGATGTCAGAGTAAAAAAAATGACAATTGAAAGAAATGTATTTTCTCAAGGAAAACCGGAATATTATCATCAATTATTACTCACGGTTTGAACTTTCTAATTTTTATTCTGGAATATAAATATGAAAGTAATCAGAGCGAATGAATGAATTGTTTGAGAAAACTTCCTGTTGAAACAGAATCTGAGAAATTATATTTAATGCAATCAACCTCAGTGGTGATAGTGATTTTAATATTCGTATGTTTCAGAATGTATGGCATTAGGTTTCCAACGCTTGTGTTTTTGTTAAAGTTAAAGCTTTAATGAATGCTATATTTTATAAACATTTTCTTTAAATTCCCTCGCACATCTTGATTCTCAACGGTAAGAGAGGTTGAAGTTTAATTTAGTGCCGACCTGCACACATTGATACTTTAGATGCCACTTTACTTAAACATTTATATTTTGTTTTTATGGTTACTGTGAGTCAGCAAATGTAGAAATACAAAATATACTACCACAGATAAAAACTTGTCATATATTTTAACAATGTTTAATATTTTGTTTTCTTACAATTATGGCTCTAAAATTACCTTATAAAATAGCTCTACGTAATATGTCTATTTACTTGTTACATTTATTGTAATCTGATATATTAGCAGTAATTCTAACTTTTTCCGAGCTTTTGTATGCGTCTTTCTCAGCTTTCCCATGTGCCTCACCACTAGTTTTTCCTATATTACGTTTGCCTTTGCTTGATTGTTTGATATTCTCTTCTGCAGCAGTTTTGGTTTCCGTTTCAGCCTTCTCCAACTTTTTTTTACATTCTTACAGTTTTTTTGTTTGTTTAATTTTTTAATTTAAAAAAAAAATTAAATTGAAATCAGGATCCTACTGAATCGGAAGATATGTAGGTACTCAGTGTGTTCTGGGATAGTTGCATACATAGTTGACTAGCCTACTTTTTTATCATTAATTTATTATGACCTATTTAATTCAATGAGCTGCACTGTCAGCGGGTTAAGGACTGCCGAGAGTTGGGTCATCTCCCACAATAGATATGTATTCTGTTTATACATATATGCCAAAATACAAGTGTTCTATCTCATCCCCCGTGAATACTAATCCATTCCTACGAGCAGGGTCAGTGCTCTTGATTGGCATTCCTACTCCCCATACACGCAGGAGAAAACAGTGCTTCTTAAACAGAGATGAATTCTGCCTTGAGTTCTGAACCAAAGCCTCCTCGAGGCCAACAATATGACAGGCTCAATCACTCAAGTGCTGAGTGTCATACCTATGTCTACAGTACTGATAGCTACTAACGTGCATATGTGTGATACACCAAGTCCGGACGGACTCTTCTAAATTTTACTGGGTGAGACAGTCACTCAGTTGGCTACATGTGTAACCTCGTTATTATATGTAACAATTTCACCAAATACGATTTCTAGTTGGTTATTCACATTTATCATAATTAGCTCTAGTAATATGGATTACGCTTGACATAAACGTGCCAAATAACAAAACACTTTCAGCCCCCTGAACAACAGTGTTAGTAAAAGCCTATAAATATGATCGTTGGAAGCAATATCACCTACATGATAATTAGCAGAGCAGATGGCTTATTCTGTTGTTACTGATTCGAAGAACTGTTTTGCGAAAATCCCCCTCTAAGCAGATGGTATAGTTTTGTCTATCTTCTTCCCTCCGGCACGCCTGATACCAGCTGCCCAAGTTGAATGAGTCAAGTTTTATTTCAAAAACCCTTAAACTGTTCCACGTTAATGCAATCAATATGCATTTGAAATCATTGAAATTAAACAGCTGAGTATACTTTAAGTTTTTTCGTTAACTAAATCATTTCTCTGCTTCTGCCTAAATTCCAGATGAACATTAAGCACCCTTACTTTACATTGTTACATAGTATCCATTGTTGCAAGTGTATTTTCAACTAATATATCATTGTTTATTTAAATACTTCTATTTTCATGAAGGAATTTTCTTTGTTTTTAACCAACATTTCCCATAAACCCCTTAAATTACTCGGTTAACATTTTTAGTACCCTGCCTTCAACTTTAAAGTTTTTTATACCATACTTAAAATCTTGTAATCCAAGTTAATTATTCTGTCAGGATCATTATGCTAAATTTCAAGACTATAGAATTTCCAGCACTCAAATTTCTATATCTATTTATTTTGGATGGTGCGAAACTCTTATTTCTGTTAATCTGTATTCCAATATTTAAACCATCATAAAGTTTTGCTCTGACAAATTCCATTACTTGTTTAAATACATCCTTGTCTCATTTCTAAATTTTCAACAGTGGTTTATACATTGAGTTTAATGAATAATAAAAACTCTTTGCCTCGCTGGAGTGTATTCGAATAGGAATCTTGAACAAGTACCTGTTCAAGAAACTTCATCATAGAGACTTTGGCCCTTTTCTTTTTACTCCTCTCCCTGGAATGGCAAACTCAAGGATCTCCCATATCTCGCTTAGAAAATCAAGGATCATCACTAAGATTTGAACCTCCAATCTTGAATACTAAAGCAAAACACATCGCCCGTGACCTTATCTGACATCTGATGACCAAATGAGTATATGGAATTTATGTCATCAGTTTATAGTGATTCATAACATAGAAAATCAATAATTCATTAAGTCTTTAATGAATAAAGAATGAACATATTTCTAATAAATAATTATTAGTTTTTCACTTTGTTATTTGATATACATTATCAGGGCAGGTTTTAAGCGAATTTGAAAGACTTGGCTGAATAGGCTCGACGTCTCAAAAGCTCCACATATCCTAAAAAACAAATTCAAGTAGTAAACCAGTTATCATAAAATATTTAATAAAGTAAACACTTAGCTGTTTTTGCCTAATGTGGCTTTTAAAAAGAAAAAAGATCACAAAATCCTTTCTGATAATGCTCAACCCGCCAGGCCTGAATTTCTGGTTCCTGTACATAGTTCTGTTTCATTTATGAAAATTAATCTATTCATTATGCACATATGAGTTGAACCTAAGAACACGAAAACATATTTTGGTTGACACGCCGAGTGAAACTAAGACAAAAGATTCAATACCATTAATTGTTAAAAATTTTATGAATTCCTTTTAATTTTTATTACCGGTAAGGTATTGGGAATTGACGATTTTATAAGAATCACCTTACGGCTTAAGGAGTTATCAAGTATTAGGAAAAATGAACTAAAGAATTCTTTAGAACCTGACGTCTTTCTAATTTAGACTGTGATAGTTCGTTAGTGACATGTTAACATTAACGAACTGGAGTGTTGATAACTTTGTGAGTGATATAGGCATTGCAATGGAATGCATGACATTTTTTTAATTAATTATTTTTTAAATAGATGTATAAGAATGCAAACATAGGATCAGTTTACACAGCATTGCATATCCTTATTGTTAAATACTTGAATAAATACAAAAAATTTTCCCTCATAAGTTAACAATACTTATTATAAGCATTATTATTTGAAGAACGCGTGTGACCCGATGGTCAAGTAAGACGGTGAAGGAGAAGAGGGAGGCCGTGGTGGCAGAGAGACAGGAGAGGTCGTGTCAGGCCATGTGACAAGCCAGATCCAGTGCCTGCTGTCTCCTCGCCACGAATTCCTCCTCCTTTCCAATTTGGCACTTTGAAGGAGATCCGCTGCTGCTTTCTCCTCCTCATGGGAACTCGCCTCGGGCCTCTCCTCTTTTGTCCAGTCTTGACCTCCCACTGGTCACCAATCCACAAATCCCTCTGTCACACCCACAATTACTCCAACCGCTTTCTCCTATCTTTATACTTATTATGAGAAAACGCAATTTCCTCCCAATATAGCCAATGGGAGAAAACACAGATTTACATATTGCAAAGTATTATTAACACGTTTTCCTCAACAGTAAGAAGGAGTTTGCCCTTCCATATAATACAATGAATATATTATTTTCCATCTGCGAATTGAAATTGCATGAATCCTCTTGATTCATTGGATAAGACTCGAGTAAATTCATCATTTCCTACCCTCAACAGCTTTAATATAAAATCAGATATCATTCAAACCTCCTGAGGCAGTTTTATATAAGAAGAAAATTATCACTATCATCTCAACTGTATATTAAATAACTTCAATTATATCTGAAAGTCAGCTTGTAAACAATAAACATTAAATTGCTTAGAATATTGAATCACCAGAGTCTGGATGGAGACAAAGCCCTTTGTCTCCCTTCTCGGAAATTCTCCATTGCGAGCTTAGCAGGCAAGATAGCCAACTAATACAGCGAAATGCTACTGCTTCACAAATCACCCCAATCAATCATGCAATACTTAATCTTTTCCAGCAACAAATTGGTATAAGGAATCTAAATAATGGTGAGAAAAATTGGAAAAATTAATCAATTGTCTAATTTTTAATTTAATCATTTAATGCATTCTAATATTATAGGTGTTTTTACAATTCTGAGTAGGTAGGCTACGTTATTTTTTTATGGAAGAAACATTATGCATCATACTGTATTAACATCTTGCAATTATAACTTATATATGTAGTTATAATTATAAGTTCGCATTTAAATGACCAAAGCATTGCTTTCTGTCAGAGATTGACGTTAGTGAGGTATCTTCATAATGCCCTGTGCAGGTATAGATAAAAAGAGTCAGTAACTAATTCTTTTGAGATGTTCTCCATTCTAATTATTATTAGATACATTATTCTAATGACATACATGAATGAAAACATTTATTTTTTTCCTTATAGTTTACAATATTTTCATTAATAAGCAATAACATATTTTTTGAGGTGAAGTGTGTTAAATACTTGCATATTGTTAGTAATCATCATATGATAATAAAAATCCGTCATACCTCGTGGATCGTTGTTTTAGACGCTCCACTCGTTTCACATGCTGTGCATCTTCAAGTGGGAATTTATTTATTAAATGTATTAATTAAATTATTTTTCGCATACTGTTTATTTATTAAATTATCTGTATATTTATGTTTATGTATTTCAAGTTGCTCAATTATATCTAATCCTAGTCTCTATTGCTGTATTTTATTAAATCTATGTATTTTAAAATCTAGTATTAAATTTATTGAATTTTATTAAATTTCATTTCCAATATGGTCTGGTAAATGTCCATGTTTATTTAAATAATTGTCATAGTTTGACTTGTTCGATTATTTAAGTAATCTTTAAAGTCTTCCTTATACAGTATTTGAATGTTTTTCAGTTTGCTTTATATGTACATGTTTACACTCATTACTTCTTACATTTGAAGATGAACATCATGCGGAACTTGCCGGGCGCCTACAACAACGATTCCTATAACTTGATGAAATATGTTCGTTGTATACCAAATCAACATATGTAAACAATAATCGTAATTTAGCTTTCACTTTTGAAAGCAAATAGAGGTGGGAGTCTCTTGAGGAGGGACACTTGTACTCTCATTTGGAGCCATTTGGGTGGTGAGAGTTCAGACACGTCCTGATGAGTTTATAAGACAGGTTGGCTCCCTCGCTGAAGCTATTCGCAGATTTAATTATAAAGAATTATAAAGATTGCACTACATTAGAATTATAAAGAAGTTGACCGTCGCCAAACATAATGTCTGCAGAATATCTTCATCACTAACTACAAAGAAACTACATAATTATCAATAATAACGCTAATCTGACCGTAGTCAAAATCTAGTGTGGGCTAATTAACTTCCTTTAAATTTGAGTGAATATCGTAAACAGAAGAACTATAATCAAAAAAATATTGAATGCTCTACACTCATTTGGACTTAAATAAACCCATTGTGAATACAGACAACAATTAAATAAATGAACTAATGCTAATATTGGTACTTATTATTGCTAAGAATAGTAAAAATGGAGTAGGTTTGTTGCTTTCGAATGACAAAGAAACAAGAAACATTAAATTTAAAACATAATATCTGACTCTTGCCAATAGCCTGTCGATAGAGGATCATAGAGGTTACGAAAAGAGATTAGTAACACTCATTGTAGTTATGTCATATCATTCCTGATATATGACCGTAACACTTTTATTCAAATCATTGAATTGAATGAAAGATACAAGAAATGTATTCTGATGAATTAGCAATTAGCTGCTGAATAGCTTTACAAACGTATACGGTTACGTAATTTTTTGTGCTTATTAATCGTTTAAAATATAATTATTTGATTTATTATTGTTCATTTAAACTCGAATTTACTTGCAATAAATTGTTTATTCCACATAGCTTTCAATAGAATTATGATAAATTAAAAAAATGATTATAAATTGATCCTAATTGTTGTACTTCTACCGTTATTTTGCCTCTTACAACAACCTGAAATCGATGAAGTTTTTATCACGCAATGAATAGGAGATTTGAGCTTTATAAAAGACTAGAAGATTAAGGAAAAAGTACTGCATGTTTTGGTAATAAAAGACGATATTTCAATAGGATTATTATCATTCAAATACTAATTTTATATTTGTCAATCCTGTAAAGATTTGTCCAGCAATATATTGTTTATACATATTTGAATACACAACCTCTGATACACATCTTTCAGATATAAAAAAACTATCAACCGTGGTTACAAGAGACATCAAAACATACACATGCATCGAAATTATGTATTTTTTTTCAATCATCAATTAAAAATGTTTAAAAGTGTATCATTTTATTTATTTAAATAAAATAATCAGAAAGGTAATTTGTTTATGAAGAAGCTTAAAATAAATGGGAACCAACTGATTGTTTGACAAAAACCATGTTTGTATTTATAACTTAATGAAATTGAAGATTAAATTACTAATATTTAATTATTTTAGATGTAAAACTCTAGGTGGTAACTTATACACTTCTCCTGTAAATCGTTGATCCAGCAGCACGTGGATTGTGCATTGCGGTGGACACAGTATCGTAGTAGCCTTCACTCAGTTGAGATTATTTTAATCAATCCTAAGTTCACTGACTCTACTGGTGTGTTCACCACCTCACCCTGAAGGCTCAAATAACTCATCACACTGGTTATGCTTGAGGAGTTTCATTCCCTGAGAAATCAAATGTATAAACGCTAGATTTGCATAAGCAATTTAATTTTTCCTCTCAATTTAATTTAGTCCTTGAGATGCATAATGCAGTTTATAAAAATTAGCTTGCAATATTTTTCAATTTAATTATTTATAAGAGCAAACATTAACTATTTCAAAAGAGGTTTATTGAATTGTGGAAGTAGAATTGTGGCAAAATCAGCAGACCGTAAGCTGTTTGCAGACAAAAGCAGCATTGCAAGATTATTATTTGTTCTAAATGACCTTTAGTAATGTAAGCATTGTATTTTAATTCCAAGGTACACAGTGCCATTATATCGTCTACTGAATTATTAATAACATTGATTTCATGTAATACTAGCTAGTGCACGATGGGCCGGCTCCCTAGCTAAGTCAGTAAGGCTACTGCGGAGATGCAAGTCCTGTGACCCTTCCTTATTAATCTAATTCATTTATTAATCTTATTAATTTATTAATCTTCTTTATTAATTTAAAATAAGTAAATAAAATGTCGCTTCTATGCTTGTAACAGTAAAATAAAAACTGCAGCTAAATAGTTATTCAGAGCCAACTCAAAATTACAATTAAGGCCAATTTTAAATATTAAGTAATAAATTACATTTTAAATTTAAAATGAAAATTAAGGGCTCATTTTAGTGCATAAACCTATATAAATTAGCACCAAAAAAATTTATCTACAATGAACCACTGCCACAAGGTCCAATCAGTTAACGAATAGATCTTGAGTTTGACCTAACTCTTCTATGGAATGTATTTACTGGGTACCAGTCTGTTGTTCTTTTAGCTAAAGGCTGTCCAACCTCGGACGGACGGCCACATTGCAGCCCGCTTAAAGCTTTTGTGTGGCAGTCTCATTACAATGCTGCAATAATTAAAAAAAAAATTAAAAATTGTATTGAAATACTTTTGAAACACTATTAAATATTTCTATTTGGAATTCAGCCCGTTGGAAAAGCTTGAACATTCCTTTTCTAGCTCATCTTAAATGTACCCTTTCGTTGTGACTTATCATTTTGATCAGCCAACAGTTAGACCATCTACCTTACACCTGTTTTGGGAGTAACATAGGTGTATGAGGTTAGGCTATTAGAACGAACATACTTTGTTCCCTAGATCCATTTATTTGTGTTGTCCATATTTTTGTAGCTATTGCTTTATTTAATGGACAAATTAATTATCAGTAATGAGAGAACACATGATTGTTTAATTAGTTCATCAGACTCCAAACTCTATGACGAATTACTTTAAAAATCAGAGAAAAAATTTATTATTAAAATAAGAACTACTTTTATAAAAAATAAATAAAATGAATTATTATATTTTCTTGAACCCATTCGAATCTATACGTCTAAGTATTCCACCAAAATGAAATTTAGTAATCTTTTGTTATCTTTTGTCATAGACTTGACTTTTCTGGCTTTTAACTGTGAGCAATTGTTAAATTTTGTAACTTAGATGACATCTTTCCTTACACACGGTGTTGTTTCGTAGAAACAGTTGCAGGAGATCTAATCATTTAAGGTTATTCTAAATAGTTGGAATGCAAGTGAAACCTTCCCGGATCTGGTTCTAGATTTTATTTCATCATATTATTACAAGGAGGATTTGTTAGTCATCTTCAGCGACCACCATTCCCTTTTGATTTCAATGTTTCCTTTTACTCTGAAATGAAATTACTATTTAATTTTCCGACATTTTTTATTCTAATTTTATAATATACATTTAATATCAGTAAAAACTAATGACACAAAAATGTTTAAGCCATATTTTTTTCAAAAATGTTTAATTTACTACATTTGACTCTCTGAGGACCAAGGAATAATCGTTTGATTTTCAATGAACTCCCAATTCTATTAAACAACTTAGAACGTATTTAAAGCACTCAGTGTTTTTTCACTTTACAAATAACAGTGGATTTGATATCCATGCATTATTTTCATTGTGTTTAGTAGTCTCGATGGGTAAACAGCCATGTTTATTGACATTAATCTAAATTCCTTTAATTCAAAATATGAAACGGATGTTAGGACAACATATCAAACGATTACAAGAAAAGAACACGCAGAAACAATGCACCACACATTTCAACGTCGTCTAAACATTGAAGTGAGTTGTGTATTGTTTCACCGTGTTCTTTTCTTGTAATCCCTCTATATTCCTTTATTATTAGTAATCAAAAAGCACCAAACTTAAGAGATATAATCATTGAACACAAGTTTATTCATGTCATGAATTCGACTATAAACCACTGTAACTATAATTATAAAAGTTTCTTTTTGTTAAATCTAGGAGGCCTTTTAAATTTTCATTAAAAGCACTCACTACATGAAACATTAACATTTTGTTATGTTTTTAAAGAAGAAGAATTTGATTATAAGTAAAATTGGAATATCAGTTTTGAAATAAACACACACATCTGCATGGTTTTAACATTTGAAAATAATTAAATATATGCGGGTATAGTACACGCGATCCAGAAATGGTTAAAAGGAGTGTTATAGAAAATGTTGTCTTTGGGCGGATGAATTAATTACTGTAGCTAATGAATGGCCTGGTGCCAAGCACGTGTGGTATATTTGGTTTTGCGGAAGTTGATAGGTGGCCGGTGTTTGAAGAAGACGCTTGGCTGAGGCAGGCAGTAGTGGGAGAGGAGGTCTTTTGCCGGGAGGGGGCGGCAGCTGTGGTCACGTGGGGCGCCGGTAATGTTCAGTTAGTGCCTGTGTCATGTCGGCGTCGCACTGTCGGCCCTGTGCTCCCGGTTGCTGCACCCGGTGTCCTCTCCTAGCCCGTCCACCTCCCTCCTTCACGCACCAGGCAAGATCTTCTCTTTCCTTCCTCCTCCACGGCAGCCTATTGCCCTGCCGCTTTGTCAATAATAATAAAGCCTGAGTGATTCAAAACACAAGCCTTAAATATATTATAACATTCCATTATTCGTACAGCTCTCATTTTAAAAAAAAAAACTAGTAGAAATTGTTTTGATGACGCATTGCCCTGTACCTCTGATCAGCAAGCCAACTCGTGATTTATATGACCTAACTTAGAGTTGATGACTTAGAATACATTAATGAAAAACAATTAACAAAATGTTACGTCATATTTATATGTATTCAAAAATATAAACACATTTTTTGTTTTTGACTAAATAGTACGACTAGGGAAATAGAATTACTAAATTCAATTTTAAAATAAACAGTTATCAGGTAGATCTATTTGGTAGATATTCTGTTGATATATAGATTATATTGACGAAAATATGTTTAAAAGTTGTGTGAATGAAATACAACTGCACAAGCAGACTGATAAACAAACTAAAACGCTTGACTCTTGCATTGTTTGACAGATTTTAAGGAATATAAAGTGTGAGAAATTTAGTATACCTGAGGACGTATAGGATTTAAATGAAATGAGGACAATTTGTACCCTCTCATAGAAGTTGGCATACAATTATTTTAATTAATGGATTTAAATCATTTATAAAAGATAAATGATAAAAGAACAACATTCACATTAACAGAAAAAAAGCAATGCAAAAATATAACATTAAATGAAGTAATTATTTATAAATTTCTACTTAATTTATGAGGAATCGTAATTAGGTCTTTTTCCTTTCTTACTCTTCAGGAACAAGACTTATAAGTCTTTGTTTACATTACATTAAATCTCATTTTATTTCAAATGACGAATCAATTATTTCTATTTATAGTTGTTTTATTATTAATCCATTAATTTGTTTTGTAAATTCTTACAAATGACAAGCAAGACATATTGATAATATAATTAAGTATGCAGTCAAGTCACACCTATAGTCGATGATGCATCAGAATACATTGCAATTCCCTTTCATTCCATTTAATGATTTCATTTGTAATTTCCCCTAATGTTACTAATCTTAGTTATTAGTTAACGTAACTTACCTGATTTTATGATTGGCAAATTACTTTTGTTAAATCATATGACTTAAGTGGACAATAATGTTAACTCTTTCTTTTAATTATTGAATGGTAGTAAGTCAGAAGACAGTGTCTTCATCAGTTCTTTTAAAAAACAAGCATGCGAATGACATTTTTATTATAATGTAATTGGCAAAACATAATATCCATTTAAAATAAATGAATATGTTAAATTTAATGCTCATTATTTCAGGTAATGACTTTGTTACTGTAAAAACTGTAAACCACGGCTTCAGATATATTTATAATAATAATTTATAATAATGAGGTCATTCGTAAAATGTTTTTAATTCTCTATGTTTCTTCATCTACATTGAACTGTATTTGTTCGTTTCGGATCTATTTTCACCGAAGAAGTGTATATATGTAGTTTCGCGACCAATAAGTATATATATTTATTAATTATGATATGAGTCTATAAAACTACTTATTATTTAATGATAATTATTGATATTAAATTAACCAGTGACATGATAATAATTATTGTTGCTTCATTCCAGGTAATATATTCTGCTGTATATATTTTTTTGTATATATATGAAGAATATATTTACATAATATAAATGCGAATGGAATTTAGATTTAAAACCTCGTTATGAAATAGTCGTTTGTCTGCATACTTATATAAGATAAATTAATTAATTAATACATGATTTGTGAAACTGAAAGTAAATTACAATAAACTGATAAATTGTTTTATACTGTTAAAAGGTTTATATTGTATAAAACATTCATGGAGGAACAATAGCTTGCAAGATATGAATACTTAATTAATTGATGCATAGTTATTATCAATTAGAGACTGATTTTGTTTATAATGTAAGGTATAAAGTAACCATAAGGATAGGACTGAATGAATTAGTGCAGGAATATCAATGTGTTCTGCAATCATCAGTTCTGACTCAGGGCACCTTGCCTGTGAGTAGCCAAACATATTATTACCACTATATTAACTTGTAGATAGAATTTTTAACACAAAAGAAAACAACGATACTCATGTTTGCTATAATTTTGATAGCATGTTGTTTTAAAAAAAAAATTAGAACAAAAAATGGTGTGAGCGCGTCATACGGCTTTCATTTACGTAATTATAAAGCGTAGCAAGTTTATTAGGGTAAAACTAGTTCTATCACTTTAGTGTTGTTGAGGGTTTCTTTTATTTTCGCTCTCTCAGTGTTATCACTTTGGATGTAATTTAATATTTTGATGTATATGCTACTTATCCCTATTAATAAAAAAAAAATCCCTTAAAAGTTCGTTTATAACGATTAGAGATCACTTTTTTGAACTTTTAATCCTGAAGGACAATTTCTGTGCGCATCGGATCATATACATATTGTATGCCAACAAAAAATTAAAATCACAACTATTTGTAGAATCAATTAATTGTATGGCAAGATTTTTAGCAACATGAAAAAACTTTCTTTTCATATAAGGCACATAAAAAAAGTGCAATTTTTGTTCTGAGGATCTTTTTCTGTCTCAGTGATAGCGGGAAGTTGAATAAAATTTTTGGTGGTTTTGGTTCTTTAAAGTTTCTGAGATATCTAGCTCACAAAAGACACTCAGGTGACCTCAAGTGGTATTTCCGTTGAAAACGTAATTTTTCAATTTTGAACTGAATGTAATAAGTACTTTGTTCTTTGTGTTCATATCAAGAGCAAATGAAATTGAAAAGTAACCACTGACTAGTTAGTTGGAGCATACCTTTACAATTTGATATTCTATTTTCATTGCAATTAAAATGTACGTATTAGAAATCTACTAGCTATAAGCAGTCTAGTGTCACTCAATCGGATCACTCCTTCTCTTGAGCATGACAGATATCGAGATGTTAAGCTGAGTACCTTTTATCAGAGGTCTTTTCAACATGTTTGTTATCCAGTTGGACCATTTAAATTGGATTTTATATACACATACATATAATTTGACAAATTGAAGACGGTGGTCCAAGGGGGCATTTATTACACTAAAAATTTACTGAACGTTTATCATAATGAGGAGCATATCAGAAGAGAAGGCGAAGTAAGAGAAATGTGATCAGTTTGGCATACTGAAGGATGGTTAGGGTTCGATATGTCAGACTGAACACATCTCTCCTGCTTATTTAACTTAACGTCTGATCTTGTTCTGATTGCAAATTTTTGTCCGAAATAAATCACATGTAACGGTTCATAGGACTTTACTTAAAAACATAATGAAAGTATTACCCTTTATATGAAGGATATACTCAGACATAACACTTCTATATTTCGACAACTGACAATTTTTTAAATACAAAATAGACTATGGTCTTGTGATTTTGTGTCATCAGGAGACTAAATGGCCAACCTAAAGAAAAAAAGGAAGTTTTAGCTAAATATCTATGGTATAGAAATGGGAAAATGGAAGCAGAGCCGAAGTTTGTCCATTCGGACAAATACTAGAAGGTCATTCTTCTTTAACGGTTCCTTCGATTAGAATGTCTATTTTAAAAATATATGTGATTTTGTTTATGAAAATCTCAGAACTGCTCTTCATCAATGATCTTTCTACATTGTTTGTTTTTTGGGTAGTAAAGAGGAAGTAAAGACATTAACTCCGCCCCTGTGCAATGGCAATGTTATGTACTTTTCAAGTTCAATGCGATTTCTGAGTGATGTTAATACTACCCCCTAAGATCAATCTTGTTTTTAAAGAACAAATATTGTTGTAAATATTTAATGAGTGTCAGAAGGAAAGGCCGTTAAAGCATCGAATGTCACTGTGTTTGTGTTGGCGGGCGATATTGAGAAAGGGCTGAGGGTTGTAGATGAAAGGAGGGGCGAGACTGAATGGAGAGCAGTGGTGGGGTAGGTCTAACCGTTAATTCACGCCAAGCTTTCAACCCTGCCATCCAGGGCTGCTGTCCTCACCAACTTATACTTTGCGAACAACATTAACCATTCATACGGGCGAAAAAACATCATTTTACATGAAGCAATAAGTTGCGGAAGCCCTGAATTTCCAAGGAAACATGGAACCACTTGCATAGACCATCGCTATGCAAGGTGATAATGCAGGCCATTAGTCCTAGATACTAAGGAAGTAGATTTTTAAAATAAGTTCACCAAATGCACCTAATGACTGATTACGCATATTCAATATTACTACCTAGACATCGTCTTTGCCACCCTTGACGTCCCTTGATTTCAACCTCCTAGACTCTTTATATTTTTTTAACTTCTAATTTTTCTAGGTTGTATGCAGTTTTTGAACATTTTTGTTAAAAAATATTGTATACTTTATAAATATTCCTGATTTATTATATATGAATGAATTATTATTTATTTCTACTTACTGCCATTGATTTGAACTATTTCTTGAATGATTATCGATTATCTGTATGAAGCAACCAACACACCGAAGCATATGTTCATAATGAAGACAGAGTATTTGTAGCGTTAGTGTTTTACAGACTCGTGCAAGGTAATATAGGTAATGGTGCTGGCAGGGAGTAGCAGAAATACCTGCATGGGGCGTGGGCTGCACAAACCTGTTTCTTCAGGACAGTCGGTTGGAGAAGCCGTAGTATATGACTCTTGATTCACGCAGGCTGACCTGTTGGAGTCATATTTCTCAGGTGGTACTGCCAAACATAAGCTTTTTGTTATACATATAGGCATAAACTAATATATATTAACATACTAAAATATAGCCTACTCTGGTAAGCAAACATCCCAACGAAATCATTGGCATTTTTATGACCCCCTCTCCTAGTATTTTGAACAGACGTTTTTTCAAATGTGACTAAAATTCTGTTTTAAATAATGCAAACACACTCTGGATTTACAGCTAGCCTGGTTCAATCAACCTTTGAGATAGCTGCAGTGTCATTCGTTTGCATAATATTTGCTCTAAATGGTTTGAAATCAAGTTTATAGATATTTATAACTTACAACTTTTACACATTTAGACAGAGAAACAACCTAAAAACTCTTCTAAATACTTTGGAACTGAAGATTTATATATAACATTTCTGTGGTTCATTAGTATGTATACACAGCGAGGTCAACCCGTCAAGGTTACCGAAAAAAATACCAAAAACGTGACTATGAATTGCATTAATTACATTAATACATATAAACTAATTTTTCGTTTGTTTTTTCAAAACTTGACGGAGAAATTTTACAAGATGTATAATACATTTCCTTCAAATTGAATGTAATTTGGTGATTTCTAGAGCTCGAACAGACACACAAACAGACTCTTGATTTTGTTTTTGTGCCTGCACTAAACTACTAGTCCATAAACGTGTAAATTGTGTGAACATATTGAAACGAACCATTTTATTTCATTTGTATAAAATAAAATTATTCACCTCTAATCTACAGATGGCATGCCTTGTCTCTGTCAATTCTCTTCTTTATCACACGCTCGTTATTGATAAACGAAATACACTCTTCTCGATACTAAATACATGCGTTGAACTAAGAGGATGGCACTACTTTAAGGTTTAAAATAATCTCAGGAATATTGTAGTTCCTATGTATATTTGTATTTCTTGGAATGATGCTTTCAAAGAATAACTATTCTTATTTGCGTATATCATGGGGAAAGTTTACAGTTCATTATAGTTATATAAAATTAATGATATTTTATTGGTAGATACGCTTTTAGTATCTACCATGTATTTATAAATCATTGAACTATTTTAGTTAAAGAATGTGCATATTACGTGTGTGTAAAAATAATTACCTTAAATATTGGGAATAAAAAAATTTGAATAATTATTTCTAGCACTTCAATAGCAATTATATAAATCATATTATGATTTACAAGTCAGGAGTATGTAGGATTGAAAATCTTTCTTTATATTGTTTGGGTATTGTGAAGAAGAAAGAGAGTGTAAATGAGAGTGTATGTATGAGAGAGAGAGAGAGAGAGAGAGAGAGAGAGAGAGAGAGAGAGAGAGAGAGAGAGAGAGAGAGAGGAGAGAGAGAGAGAGAGAGAGAGAGAGAGAGAGAGAGGAGAGAGAGAGAGAGAGAGGAGGGAGAGAGAGAGAGAGGAGGGAGAGAGAGAGGGAGAGAGAGAGAGAGAGAGAGAGAGAGAGAGAGAGAGAGAGAGAGAGGAAAATACCAAAGTGACAGAAAAGCAGAGAAAAGGAAGTACGAGTTAGATGCCGGAGGTGACAGTAAGAGCGAGGGATATCGATCCCCGTGAACACCTGGTGGACTGAGTCATCCACTGCCGACCTATACACGGCTGTTTGAAGCGGCACTGATTTCGACAGTTGTTTAATCTGTTGGTTTTGTGTAGTTTTTACTTCAGATGTTATCACCTGAAGAATTACATACCTCCATGCTTTAATAATATTTCTTTAAAAATAGAAAATCCATTAAAGAAGTTAGGATTCAGTCGAAAGAGCGTCAGATTTCAGATTATCGATCCATACAGAGCACCTGGCAGATCAGTGAATAGATCCCAACCGTCACTTCTGTCTTTTTTACCACAGTTGTACCTTCATTCATGAATGTTAATATTTCTTTCTGTCACTGTCTGCCTATATCCTCAGCTTTCATTTATTCCGTGATCAACTACGATCATACCAGCTGTCTTAGCCTAACACAATCTGGATAGAACTGACACAGACATGAATTAATTCATTCATGTCAGAACCTTTCTAACCAAACAACCATACTTACCACTACACTGCCATAGCGCTTTTTGAATAGTACATTTTAAACATCTTTATTCATAAAAATTGTTCAACCAAATCAAATTTATCTAAAGAAGTCTTATAAGATCTAAATGATTTTTGATATATTTATCTTAGTTTAAGGAATTTTTATCTTAGAATTGCAACTTTAGTTTAATCTTATGAGTAAAACTTATCTTATATTTAAAGGTTTATAATCAGTTGCTGTTAGGTATGCACTATTGTTAGTAAATTATCTTATATTTTGTGATTGTTTTATATCTTGAGATATAACTTATCTGAGAACAAAATCATCGTTTTAATCTTATGATTAATACTGTGATGCAGGTTATTTTATTAACGCCTGTTGATGCGGCTTTTATATTAATTGGCATTTGAATTGCATTCTTCTGTCTTCTAAATTTTACACGAAAACGATGTAAAATCATGCACATGAAAAAGTTAACCGTGTTCCCAAAATAAGGATGCAAACAAATGTAGGTCACAGGATGGAAATAGTTCTTTTATGTGGAATAATAATTGTACCTTCATTTCATTGTCTTGCTATGATCTTTACAAATGATTCATTCCTAATCGAAGGAAATCAAATGTAGGAAGAAACTTAGCAGGGACAGTTTATGGACTCTCATAAAGTTAATAATGAAACACTCAGGCAGCCGTATTATGAACTTGCTAACGGAAAGAATTGTACGATCCATTGATGAATGTTAATTTCTTAATATTTAAGTGTATTATGTATAATTTCTATATACACTATTACATTATATGAATACAATTTATTTAATATTATTAACCATGGCATATGTGTTAAAACGAACATTTCAATTTTGAGGGATATATATTTTCTATTTATATTGTATTCTTTGCACTTTATTACGGTTGACGTCTCACCTCGCTGAGGCTATGCAAGCTGTCTAGTTAATGTCGAGTGTAATCTTTATATATTAAGTATATATAAAGTAAACCATGTATAAATATAATAAACTATTTGACAATTTTAAGACCAGGTAGTCGGAGTCTGAAAAGAAAGGGCTGAGTCAATAAGAGATTTAACCACTTGCTCTGCAACCCTGAATTGAAGACATTAATGTTATCTTTCTATTTTTGCACAACCCTCTTTATTAATTTTTTAATAAGAGTATCTTGTATCTTATTAAGTAAATAATTAATAAAACAAACTATTTCTTGTGTATTTAGTTACAGATTTGATATTTCGATGTCTTATCGTAAATATATTTAGCACTTTTCGTATAATCGTTGCTAGTCTAGGCAGGTAATCCTGAACAAGCAGGTGAATGCTTGTTCAGGCACTAACATTTATATATCATGTTGACCGCGCTAAGTGCCAGAGCAATGTGGGTGACAATCGTCGTAAGATGACTCTACTGGACCCGGCTTTTATGCTGAATAGCACTCTGAAAGCCACTACCGTTTTCGAAACTCTTGCCTTCGCTGTAGTTTGAGGAAAAGTGTTATTATTGACATTAGAGTTTCCCTCTGTGATTTTTCTGTGGCCCACAGGTGTCTATCTAGCCTTCTAGCACCTCCCTCTTCCCTATGCCAGTACAAATAGAAGACGAGGTCCAAAAAGCTTTTTTGTTTTGCAAACGAAAACAACAATAAAATAATTTATCGAAGAAACCATTTGATTTGGTACCATCTTATTATCCCGGAAGTGGCTTCTTTTATTGACATTGATTTCAGCAATAGCTATCACATATTGTGTGTTGAAAATAGTAATTATTTCAGTAAGCTATAATATTCAGTTTTCACAAGTGCAACTATTCTGAAGCTACGATCTAGTAAATATGATGTTAGAAAAGCAATAAAGTTTTTATAAAAACAATAAAATGAAGAAAGTCAGAGCTATTTCATTGAAACAAGTAATCATGATAGGATTTCTTGAACTTTGGCCTTCGCTCAGTGACGTTTTAAAATGAAGTTAACTGCAATTAGGTTTTCTAATTGCAGATATATAATAATGAATTGATTACTGTACGTATAAAGTATATTACTATAAGGAATAAAGTATCCTGAAATCTTTCAGACATGTCTCTGTGTAAATCTTCCATAATAGAAAATAGTAATAGTAAAGTATAATAGACTTAAAGCCATCATACCCAGTACAAAGTGTATTCGAATGTGGAAATAGAATATCTGACTATGATAAGTGAGAAAATTTATTATAATGTTTATTTGAAAATTTGACCTATTCGAAAAAATGGGCCAAAAAAATTGAGTTTCATCTGTTGCAAAAGCAAGAATATTAGAAAGTACGATGTTTTTCTCGTCGAATAAATTCACATCATCTATTTGATTCTTCTGTAAAGGCTGATTTAAGTTGACTTGAAAATTACAGGTCTTGAACCAACTTTAATGTTGGATAGTCGACATAAGCAAGAGGCGATTATTCATTTTTCTGTAGAAGGGACTCAGCAAGCTAAATTATGTTACGACAAATTCTTTCACGATATTTCTGCAATGTTTTAGCCATTTCATGTAGATTGTTTGAACAGAATTATCATCGAGAGCAGTAATTTGATCTAGTGACTTGTGCACATTGTGTGTAGAGCTCTCCTATCGCAGGCAAGACAGGTATCAGATCTATCAGCAGCGGTAATGTATGAGACACCCGAACCCTCAGTGTATTGTGAATGCTATGAAACATATGTGCAGTTTTTTTTTTCAAAGCGATTAAAAATTGCTCTATCTGCGTGCATTTTGGTGAAATCTCTCGACGTCTTAAGTTTAATTATTACACC
Organism: Hermatobates lingyangjiaoensis; assembly: GCA_026182355.1. Taxonomy (NCBI): domain Eukaryota; kingdom Metazoa; phylum Arthropoda; class Insecta; order Hemiptera; family Hermatobatidae; genus Hermatobates; species Hermatobates lingyangjiaoensis. The sequence goes on from JAPFBL010000019.1 coordinate 1,765,055, forward strand.
TGGTAACAGTCACAGAGTTCTGCAATCCTTTTTAAATTATTTTCAGTTTTATCTATAAAGAGTGTACGACTTGTTCTGTCTTGATGGTTATATAATTGACAATAATTTTAACATAGAGATATTGTAAAAAAAAACACGTTATTAATTGCTTAATTCACCTTAAAGCTACACTTTCTCCCTCTAATGGCCCACTCCATTAAATAGAATTTTTTTTTACATAAAATTATTTTTTTTAAATATAATAATTAGTAGCTTTCATATAAACACTTGAATACAGATTCAATATAGAGTTGGAATTGGTAACATAGGATAGCTAAGTCGCGGAAGCATAAGATAAATACCTCGTGACCACGACTGAATACGGCACTTGCGAAAGAAGCTATTGTAACGAAAAACCTTTATCACCATGATAAAATCATTTAAAACCATGTTATTTTTAATTGGTCTCTTTTTCCTCAGATTAATACCCTTACAAGGAGGGAGTTTATTTTACCTCTCTTTTAGAATAAATGTATATCAATACATTAGCACAATATATCTTAAATGATAAACAATACGCATTTACTAAGAAAAAAAAACTACAACAACAAAACAAAGTCAGACAAAATACTGATAACATAACAATTAGTAAAACCAATTAATGCAACCAAAATATCAATTGGGGAATTACATGTTAAACTTATGATTTGCATAACGTTTATAGTATTTCTGAATTAATTAATTGATTCTGACTACTTGTTTTTGTAATTTTTTGTGTTCTTAAATGTAACATAGTATTCATTCTACTTATGTGCTATAAATTAACAGTGAAAAAATATTTAAATTACTACTATAATATATATGATTAAATAGATTGATCTGAAATATTAATATTTGCTCGTCAAATATTTCTATTTAATATATTTGAAATACTTTTAAAGTAAATCTGCATAAAAAGGTTTTGTATATTTAAATATGCTTTGACACTCAAGAGTATGATACTTGTACATGAAGTTATTCACTTAGTCTGCACTTATTATGTATTTATTATGTTTCTACCATAGAACCTTGTTAAAGTCAGTGTACAACTTTTATTATCATATGTATATTTTGATTATTTTTTCCGACAATTGCAGAAAAGATACTTTATATAACCTGTAGTGCTAGGCCAAAGTTTAATAAAAATACCTAGTTAATATTTACGTATTTTAATACATACGTTTGAGTAATGAAAATTAGAAACTATTGGCACTTTTTTTTTATGCCGTACTTATATCGTTAAGCGTACGTATATGTATAAACTTATATATATCGCTTGGTGACCATGTTGGTACCAGGCTACTGACACCTGTTGGTATGTGCTCACTCTCTCAGGGTTTGTGAACCTCTTTGCATATTAATCTTCCTGTCTTCCACATTTTTCTGAAGAACATGGGAAAATTATTGAGGGAGTAAAGTTTGATGTTTTCGTTTTCTGAGTTTTAGGTTTTAATATATATTACATTTGTCACTGCACCACTTTCTTTCCTGAGGACAACCGATAAAACGGTTGCAAAAGAGAAGAGGGATACACAGCAGTCTGATAGACGGATGGTAGACAACCGGAGCGCTGTGTCTTCCCTTTTCTTCCTCTTGAAGATGGTTAAACCGACAATTCGAGGCTGTGAGTGTGAAACTTGTAGTTCTAGTTTCGTCGAGTATCTCCTGATTAATTGTTACACTTTTTTCTGCGAGATCTCCGATAAATTAATTAATTTGTTTTATTAATTTCCTTTCTCTAAGTGGACCTGCATTTTATGTGATTAAAAGAATTGATTTATAGCAACTAAAATTTCGGTCTTGGTTTCATAGGTAAGTGTATCTTAAGCGAATTGTTGTGCTTTTTCCAATAATTGAACATTTTCTAAAAATTTTGTAATTATATAAAAGTATTTAAACAATTTTATTGTCAATATATGATGCTATTTTATTGATTGGCAGGATATAAGGTATCGGGAAAATAAAAACAGTTTGTACAGTTTGGAAAGAAACTACAAGAGTTTCCTGCGGGGAATCAGCTGTGAGTTGAATTAGTTTAATAGGAGAAACTCGGCAGTGGGAGGCTAGCTGTGATTCATTAGAATAGAAATTCGTTCAAACAAATGTGAAATCCTAGCCTGCTTCAGGCGAATGTTACGCGGCCAGCCCTCAAATTGATGCCTTAAATCTTTCAGGGCAGCCAACGTATATTCTTAAGTGGTTTTAACTGTAACAGCCAAAGAGATAACAAGATGACACCCTTGAAGTGAATGCTCAATCTGCTGGGTGCCGCGCATCTTCCTCGTTAGGATGCACTCCCCTCAGACAGGAGTTTACACCTTATTTCTCTTCTATCACTCAGACTAGCTAACACTTTCTTTTTAAAAGTCTTGCTTATTCTGTTCCAATAGTTTATGTCATAGTTCATGATTTTATAATTTACTTCTTCGTATATCGTATGGTTTTATTTCTTCATTTGTTGTTCGTTTATTAAATCGCAAATATATATATATATATATATATATATATATATATATATTCAGGTAACTCACCACAAATTAAAGAACATAGTCGCTCTAAGGCCTTTCGTTTTCACGTCGTCAGAGAGCAAGTGAATACAAGTTGTAAGCAGGTTATGAATTTTGATTTAAAGAAGGAGTAAGATTGGCATCATTGACAGTATTTTTCCCTATAACTGTTGAAATAATCTTGATTTGTTTGATAATTCCTTCAATTAGAAATTCATCTAATTTAAAAAGGCCTGGACTAGTGTTGACCAAGTTCTTAGAAAAGTCTTTTATGAGGGCGCTTTCAACAATGTTTCTTCTTCTTTCACATGACATAAAAACCAACTCCTTTGCTTCTTTCCAGTTAATTATGTGATTTTTGTCTCTAATGTGTAGGAACAAGGCACTTTTATCATCTTGTCTTCTAACTGAATACTGATGTTGCTTAATCCTTGTATCCATTCCTTTTCCCGTCTGTCCAATATAAGCCAACTCGCAATCCTTGCAAGGAATTCTTGTATATATATATATATATATATATATATATATATATAATATATATATATATATAAAGATTTCACATAAACACGTGAAACAACAATCAATGATCAAACCACAATAAGAAATGGGAAAACAAGACTAAGATCAGTTGGGTTTTTGACTCTGACGAAGACTGCTTGTTACGGTTGAAAGATCTTAGTCTTGTTTTCCCATTTCTTATTGTGGTTTGATCATTGATTGTTGTTTCACGTGTTTATGTGAAATCTTTATATATATATATATATATATATATATGTTTTTAAAATTTGGGAGCCGTCCTCCATTCAAGCATACTGTGAACTGTGTCTTAATACCACCTCCAAAGACTTTAACAATTTTTTAATTACCCTGAAGATGACTGGAAGCCATTCCAAACATGTCGGATCTACCCTAATTAATATTCTCCAACGTTTGGATGAAGGAAAGAAGAAGATATTCAGAATCCTCGAAAAACTGGTGAAGAAAATGACATCAATGAAATACGGTCAGTTATTCAATGAAATATATATATATATATATATATATGAGTTGGCTTCAGCTACCCAAAGGGACTACTTCTGCCCGATGACAACGAATATCGAAATATCGTTGTGAGCCTTTTGTGTGTGTGTTTTTATCTGTTTTTCTCTTTCCTTTGTGAAATATATATATACAAATTTCACATAAACACGTGAAATCTTGTTAAAAGTACCGAGTGTGAAGAAGGAACAAAAAAAAGTTTATCAGGACTCGGTCAGTCCTGACTATCAGTCAGTCAAACTGCCGGGTCCTTATAAACTTTTATTTTATATATATAGAATCTACTTTAGTGTTGCATATCTGATAACTGATTAGTCAGTTGATGGCCAAATGAAATTGTATACTTTAATCAGTGATGTAGTCAGATGAAGGTCATTAGCTTTTGGGGTTCTATACTTTCTGGGTCTAGAAAGACACATACAATTTATGTATATAGAAGATATGTACATAAAGTTAGAAGAAAAGAAGATCTGTTTTGCTCGGTTGGCAGAAAAAAGAACTCATCCTTCTTATTGCCTTCTCCTGATGACGACGAGATCGAAATATTGAAGTGAGTTGTGTGTTGTGTCTACGTGTTCTTTTCTTGTAATCGTTGGATATGTTGTCCTAACGGCCGTTTCATATTTTGATTTAATATAACAAAATCACAGAGAGAAAGTACTCCATCACACCAGGTTATTTTAGCATCCGTAGGTATCAGATAAGTAGAATAATTAACGCTTGGATAGACGTTATTTTGCCGTTTCAACATCTTGAAAACTGACACTGTATCAGGGGTTAAGTGGATGTGCGCTATTGGTCCTAATTGAAAACCCCTCGGCACTCTTAAATATATTTCAGAAGACATTTTGATCTGTATTGAAGACATGTTTCTAGTCCATTGAAATGAATGTTTGCAAATCTTTCTGTATAAGGTTATGTTAGAGTTCAATGACTGCGATGGAACGGATATGCTAAGAGGATGGGAGGAGGCAGAATATCCCAGCCTGTTCTCGCCTTTGGACCATGCGTTATAGAGGTAGCCTAAGAAGTCAGTGGACGAACAACATGGATGGTTAAACTAATCATCAACTTTGAAAGAGGAAGAAAGAAATTGCTTACGCTAAGGATCAGTGAGTCTGTCTGGCTACTTGCAGAAAAAGAAGAAGTCTTCACTATGAAGGTGAAGTGAGATGCTTTGAAGGCAAGCCAAGGTTTAAACTCAACAAATGAAGGTCAGAGGGTTTGTGTGAGCCGAAGTAATGAGCCTGCTATTAGTAAGATGTTTACATCCATGAAGGTGACAGATTTTCTGGGGTTATTAGAGCATGGAAATGTGAAAACAAAGAATTTTGAAATGGTTTATCTGACTTCCAACCCAATACTACCGGGGTACGAGTAACATACATGGAACTTGAATATATCGTCATGATAGCTTCGTGCATTCAAGGAAGAAGTGGGAAAGAAATTCCACTGTGTCAATAGAAAAATAATTAGTCAAGCCATTCATTTACTGCTACTTCTCGACGGCCAACCTGAAAAGTAACTGTTCGCTTATTGTTACTCTTTTACACTTGTGTATCGAGGAAGTTGTATATTCTGTCACTTCGTTGATGTAGCAGGATGAAACAATCGAACCTGGGAACCATCTGTTACGGATAAGTCAGTACGACGTCAGAATAAATAACTCACAGGGAAGAACTGTTCCACCTAATGATTTGAGTGATCTGAAGAAATATTTTGTCATTAAATGAAAATTATGGAAGCTCTATGATCAAAATTTAATTTAAATAGCTCTGTTGTAAAACATTAGGAAATTATTAAAAGGGCATTAAAGTATAAAATTTGTCAGTAGAATACTTCCTTATTATTACGTTTTCATGACATCCATTAAATTGTTCTGCAGTGGTGACATAGAATAATTTTAGAATGTTGGAAATTAATAAAGAACTATAGTTATATTAAACTTCTTACTTAAATAATTGATTATGAAATAACAACACTGGTTATCTGGTGAAAGTTTCATCCTTGTTTATGTACCTCTTTTGCTCTTGTACCTTGTGGTTTTTCTTTTCTAAAGATTTTTACTTAAAAAAAAAGTAAATATAATAAATATAAATAAATTAAATATAATTTTACGTATGCATTTTTATTCGTGTGACTTGCTTGAACGCTGGTAGTGTGGACAAGCAGTAATAGTGTTAAAAATGTCATTGTTAGTACCACAAAGTTTGTTAGTAATGTAAAATCTCCCCTTTCCTTGCACATTTTCACTGCTCCTTGAGTGGAGTTTTCCACTTGCTTTCAAAAGTGAGTTATTATGAGGAACAAACAAATTATTTAAAACTACTACGGTTTTACTTTTTATGAAGTGGGTTGAAAATATTTGTTTGGAGGAAGTAATAGAGGTGGTTTTACTAATTTGATAGCACAGTCCTAATAATACATATAGTCCATTCTTTTGCCTTGTGACGCACATTCTGCTACCCAGGCGATTCTCCTTCCACGTTAGGTGTCCAACCATTCACCTGTAACTGGTTTTCACTCAGTTCATCGATTAAAGATTGCAAGTCTCGCTTTGCTATATTGTTTTTTTCTTCAATTGATTGTCATCCTTGCCTCATAAATCACATCCAAAAGTCTAAACATCTAATTAGGTAAAGTGAAAACGAATTAATATCAGCATCAAAATATGTGATTCGTTTTATATGCTGATTTCTTGCATTAAAGGGCAGAAGGTCATATCTAAATATAGGAATGACTAACAGATATAAATTTTGTTTCATGATATAGTTCCAAAAAAAAATGTTGGTGAAATCGAATTACTAAGACTACCAAAACTCTTGTAATTTATTGATTAACTACTGGTGTATTTTTTTTGACACAATTGACTACAGACAGTTTTTTTTAAAACGAAACGGTGTGTTAAGTACTTGCATGTTGTCAATATCTCTGGTTTAGAATAATTGATATCCAAATGTTTAAAATATATTATATATTGGATGGAATTTCAACTCAATTATTGTTAGACGGTCAACGCTGCTTTTTTGATACCTGTAATGGCGGTTTGCGCTTGATATATTAAAAATGGTATTTTCTAAGATTTTATTTTTTTTAAATGTGTACATTGCGATTGTCCTTCAATTAACAGTAATTTTAGGTTAATATTTTTAATAATGAGTAATATTGAAATAAAACCTTGAATTGCATTTGAAAGAAGACCTTGAAGTTGAATAGGTATTAAAGAGAACTGGTATAGTAATTAAGCATTTGAATGAGAAGAGCAGCACAAAGCTGTGATAGGAGTTAGTCCCGCGCCACTGGCCTGACACGATGGGATTCAATTAAGACTGTGCATGTCGGAGAATACGCTAGCGCGTCTTGCGAAACCCTTCTGCAATGCCCGTCCAGGCAGCACTTCGGCAAAATCCCCTGTACTTTTCACATCTCTTTTTACAAACCTGAAAAACTAATGACGTAGTCCACTCGGGTTGTTCTCATTAGATTAACTAGCAATTCATTCTTTAAGTAGTAACGTGACAACGCATGTTCAATACATTTTTTCCAGTTAGGTCACCGGAGTTAATCAACTTTGAATGGTTAGTCCTTGGATGGGTGACACAAAGTAGCGCGTTCGATCCATGTAATGTGACTTAAACAAATGTTTTCACATAAACATTTTTATGTACATACTTCATTTTTAATTCCCAAAATTAAGTGAGCAGAATTGTTGAAAAAATTGCAAGAGCCAATCTATTCCATTTGCTACTTATATCAAATACTGTCAAACAATAAACACTGTAATCAAATAAATTCGTAAGTATTTAACATTGGTAATTATATAAGATAAAATACATCTTCGTGGGTTAGATGAATGGATAAATTTTAAAATAACTTTACCCGTTGGAAACAATTTTCTAACATGCGGTAATTATATCAGAAATTATGAGAACATATAAGAAGCAAAGAGAAGAAAACTTTTTTCCAGACCGAAAAAAGTATGTTTTTCCTACTTTATGACAAAAAAATTATCTGTGTGCATTTTATCTGGTTTTATAACCTTAGTCGCTAGGCCAGAACTTTGTTCTTCCTTCCTTCCTAGGCCAGTCGCTTATTCTTCCTTCTTTTTTTCTTTCGACGAGAACCGAACTTGCAAAGTAAAAGTATCAAATCTATCGCATCTACCTTTTCAGTTAATTCTTGAACTTTTAGTTTAGAACGATTATTACAATTTCAAATAATATACATATAAATTATTGAAAATGACACCAAACATAGCTGATACCTCTTTCTTAACAAGTTTTTCAATTTTTTTAAATAACTCTCGTTATTTTGTCTACATAATAAAGTATATCTCCTTTAGTCGATATGTTTTGAATGATCAACATTCATCATCAGGATGTGAATAACTTCTTGAGTGAATTTTCTGGTTTAGTATATATGTAAAGTGAAGACAGTAGGGGTTGTTTTTCTTCAAGTTTAAGATAAGTTGGTATTTAATCCTGTGTCTGTAATCCTGTGGGGTGATCGGCCTCTCGGCCTGAGTTACTTCCTGCGAAGGTTTCAGGATGCCCTTGATGTTAATTAAAGAGTTTTAAAATTCGGCTACTATTTTCTACTTGAATATGTTCAAATCATTGCAACCCCTGATCCCGGGGTAACGGGTACTTTCCCTCTTGTAGGGGGTCGACCGAATCCTCAAGCATCCTGTGGTAGACCTAAAACTGTAGACCTCTGTAGGGGGTCGGCCATTCATACTTGAATATGTAGGAGTGACTTCAGTTTTTGAATTAATATAGTTAATAAAACTAAAATTCTCAGTTTATGGTGGTTACTTTCTTTTTTATTATTTTAGTTTTTGTAACCATCTCTCGGGTCAATTTAACGTTGTGTTTGTCTTGCTCATGTTTTTTGGGTGCTCTGGTCATTAAGTGCATGGTGAGCCTTCTTGATAGAGAGGAGGTAGTCATACCAATGTAAGAGTATTTTTGGGTTTTGCAGTCCCCATTAGTACATGTAAACCAAGTACGCTAGACTTCTTTACTTTCAAGGTAAGGTTTTGATTTGGTTGTTTTATTTTTTTCTAAACAGGCTACTCACATTAGGGTTTTTAAAGTAAGTGACCAGTGTTATTTTCCATTCACGTTTTTGCAGCTGACATTATTTCTAACATATCTTTTAATACTCTTTCATCAAGCTTATGTTGTTCCGAATACTGGTTTTTGTAATAAACATTATGCACTATTGTTTGTCTAACTTTATTAATTTAAAGAAGAGAAATCAAAATTATCTTTTTTGTGTTTTCTAATTATAAATTTATTTATATGCATATATTAATCCCTAGAAAATTTTAATATACTAACGTCGAACGCTCTTTTTTTTATTACAGTACACATTGAAATTAGTATAAACTTGTCAATGTTTCAAACTTTTGTGGCATATGCGTTGGAAAATATATAAACTTTCTAAGTAAGACATTAATCCAACCTGTTTTGAATGATTGTTTTTGTGATCCTTTTATTTACCTAAAAAAATTAGTTGAATGATTTATTCATTTAAAAAATTATATGTTAGAGAGAAAAGACTGAAGGACAAATAGTTTTTTAAGCTCTAGTTGAACTAAAAGAAAGTGTGTGTGCTTCTCACACCAGATTTTCTTAGTGGTTTATTGCTATTGTTATTTCCTTTATACTGATAATTGTTCGAGTTAAGTTTGCGCCCTGCCATTTAATCCTGCTAATAAAATCATTCTTGGAGGAAACTCTGATGAGCCCTAATAGCCAACATGTTGCAGACAGTTTAGTAATTTGTGAAGGCAGTGCAGAAGGGGCTATAAGTCTGAAATTGCCATCTGCAGTCGCTGTGAGGACCACGTTCCGAGGCTCAGATTGTTGGCTCTTTAAATCGACGACCTTGTTGCAGCACAAACACCTCCTTGTTAAAATCCACCGCTATTGTTCCATTATCTTTACAACTCTTTGGTTGCTTATTAAATGGTTTTCTGACACTCATTGGCGTGTAGTGATCAGTTATTAGTACTTGTGTACGGTAATTGAGGGCCAAGGACTGTTGGCGTTATTTCTACTGATTGTTACCCCCAGTAATTGCAAGACGTCTTTTCTCCTGTAATAAGGCAGCCTTACTCTTGACCTTGGCAGTGTTGACGCCTTCGTCAAAAATAACTTTAATTGCATCGGAAATTATCGGATTTGCAATCTTCCATCCATTTGGAAATCTTATTATGTATCTAAGACAACCTTTTGTTTTAAACATTTTAATACATATTGTTAACAAAATGCTTACAGTCTTAGAAGTCAGTTAAAACTTTTTTTCTGTACCTTTCAAAGAGGAGCTGAAGATAAATATAAGATAAGAATAAGTTTTTGAAGAATCAGTTTATCTTATCTTCATAAGATAAGCAGATGAGTTTTTCAGTTTTTGACGTATATTACATATGAAGTTCTTCATTGGAATTGTGTCTCTTACCTAGCTGTAGACTATGAATTTTAAGTTAAGGAAATTTCCCTTTGGCTTGGTTTATATATATTTCAAACTATATACATATTTCGTACATGTTCAAGCTGTGTGTTTGCATGTACTAAAGGTGCACTAAACCACAATCAAATGTTTGGAACTGAAACGTCCAAGTTGAATTTTCAGTATATATATCATTTGTCTTTCGAAAGACAAATGGAAATAAAACATTATAACTCGCTTTCAGTATTTGGACACTGTTAATGGTCGTCATCAGGAGAGGAAGAGGTTCTGTGAGAAGACGACAGTCTGAGAAGAGTTTCACAGAATGTATGCCCGTGCAGGTTGTCCAAAATAGTGAAGTAAAAAGTACATGAATAGCTAACTAAGAAGAAAATGAGCTATAAATACCTATATCAAGTAAATATCTATGTAAGAATTCAATGGAATATAATTTAAATAAAATAAATGGAGTAAATAAATATCAAATATTAATTAAGGAAATAGCTAACAATATTGATTAGAAAAGAAGGTATACCAGGTTGCGAGTATACTCCTAGGAACGAAATGAAATCTTCGAAGCTCTTAATGTATTCTGATATGTCTATTGTGATTATATGTACTTGTTTGTACAAGTAAACAAACATCTAATTATTCATTGATGAATGAGAAGATTTCTTCTTCTCTAGAAGATTAATGTGCTCCCTTAAGCGTAAGCATATGGTTTTCTTACTTTGTATAAGAATATAAATTTTTTCAAATTAACATTTGAATTGAAAGCAGAAATAAAATATTATTTTTAGCAGTTAGCTTATAAAGTTAAATACAAATGAGTAGTTTCACACAGATGACTGGTGGATTTCGCTGGGTAGTTGTTGGTAATTTCACTGCTAAGTGAATTGTGTGTTTGGTTGGTTGTTAAAGTGGACGAGTGCTATTACAGCAGTACAGTAGAGCTAAGCGATAAATCAGCTGGATTCCTGATAATCAGTGTTCCGGCAGTTGGGTGGTGGTGGCCATAAATACTTGAGTCATTTCAGTGGTATGGACTTGTAGGTTTGATATTAAAAGTGATTTAGAAGGCCGAGTCGAGTGTATGCTGAAGAGCCAAATGCAAGCATGTATGCAAATCACGTGTGGGTGGTACAGATCACGCTCCTCGCAGGCTCGCGCTAATTTAAACAAAACGAACTAAGCCTTCCATTAGGCTTCGCTGGCTCTGCTTGTTTAGTAGTTTGCTCTGACAGAGAAACACAGTAGCGTTAGTAGGTGGGTTCGTGACCGGTTATTGTGATGTCTATCTCTTGTGATCCTATCTCCTTCTTTATCAGAAAGATAGACTTCTCATTGTTCTTTTCACAAACCCTTTCTTACATTCCTCTTGCGCAAATGTTGAGAGATTCTTTCCTATTTTTACTTTCACGGATATTGTTCAAGAGATAACCTGCATGCTCTATTGCCAGATGATCTTAAATTCTATTGTATTCATACGTTCAGATTTTCACAACTATTTCATATTTCTTTATTGTCATTTTAATACGTAATACGAATTCATTATGTAAATGTTCTAATGAAACACCTTCTAATTAGTTTTACTGATTAATATGAAAAGGCTGCTGACATCTTCCTTGATTCAAAAGTTATGGTGGATAAAAAGTTTACTTCATATGGTATAATTAAAATATTGTACTTACATTTATTAATTTGCACCTAGAATTAAAACTTACTTTGATGAGAGGTGTAGAGACATTATGGATGCATGAAATCATGTTTTATAAAAAACAGCCCTGTCTCTCTCACTCAACTGCTTTCAGCAGAGTAAACTCATTTTCAGTTTCTCTGCTTAAGTATCAGAGTATATCCTCCAGTTCCCCTCCAAGATCTTGTTAAAGGATCTTATAGGAAATGCTTTTTCTTTTTGATGAATAAATACCTATATAAATACTTTCAAAAATAATGTACATTTGTTATTAATTTACTTATTATCCAACATGCTCATAATGTTGTTATTGACTCGAAAAGTTACTAAAAATTTAAACTTAAAATAATTTATAAATCAAAGACACTATATTATTTGTTGATAATAACAAATAAAATGGCGGACAACAGATCTGGTTTCTAAGTGCCTTTCCTCCAATTTGTCGCTTGCGAAAAGCACGGTGTCAGGTCTCTCGTTGTCATTAAGAAGGATGACATTTCTGACCAGTATAAATTATGTATAGCTTGACAGGTTTGCCACCTGTTAAATAATATCAATATTGTAAACTTAACAATGCCAAATAACAGAGCAGCCCGAATGAAAGTCGCGTGGTGTAAGTCACTTTACGGCTTATTGCAGAACTCAATTTATTATTTCATATTAATTATATAAATCATAATAACATCAGTGGTACCAACATTATGCATGTATTATTTAATAGTTTGTGAAAATTGTTATTGAAAAAACAGGTTTGTTAAAAATGAATCTTAAATATTAGTGCCACTACTAACGATGAATGTTAATGCTACTTGATTTAATTTAAATTACCACTATAATTTAAATTAACCACAACTCAATCAGAGGGTTTGAAACCTGGTTACAATAATTGTTTTTTAATTTTTTACTTCCACCACTTGGAGTATTACTCTTATCTTTTATATATTAAAAGATATGCATAGATAAGAGGAGTCAAGCACCACTATTTTTTATGCTCTCGCTCCATATTTAAGTATAAATCCGTAGCTCTTCTTGTTTCATGATCCTGATACAGTGATTCATACTATTATACTGTCAGTAAGGAATCTAGATTTTTTTTGTCTCTAGATTCAATCAACCAACACTTAGTTAATTTTACAAACCTTGTAAACTGTTTTGCGAAAATTGAAAGTATGTGTATGGACGGTGTTGCAAGAGAGAGAGTAGAGTTTATCTGGTGAGCGTTATTTTATCGGCAGTGTCGATCTTGTGCCACAAGCGTAAATACAATAAAGTATGTTTTCATCAGGAAGTTGATGTAATGACAGGACTTAGTGGGCATGAGTGTGATTGTTTCTCATGGATAAATGACTGTGAGGGGAGTGGAGACCAGTCATGCTGGAAGGCTTTATTGTAAACAATTTCCGCTAGATATGGAGGACTTTGGTTGTTTTGCAAGGTTCGTGTTGAGGTAGGTCTCACGACCCGAGTCGTATAGGAGGAGCCGACAGGGGTCATGTGGGGATGAAGTACCGGCAAGAACGTGATCTTGCTGTGACGTTCATCGCGTTCTGTTTGCAAAGACAGCTGCGTCCATTACGTCTTCTTTCTTCCCGACCTGCCTTATTATTTTCTTACCACTCTAACAATCAGTATTATTTCAATCAAATCCTTTCCCTGTATGTACTCCGTAAGAGTAGTTTCGAAACAGGCGTGATTCCGTGAACGCTAAAATGTCATCTTTTGCTTCACTACCATTATTCATTGCGCCTTTCCAACATTGTAAAATCCAATTCAATATTTATTCCGAAAATAATAAAATGGCATATTTCTCTTCCGTAACATTTGAAGCGTCGCTTTTGACATCTTCTGTAAATAGTTTCTCGACACCTTCCCCACTTCTCCCACTTCTGTTTGCCTTTCATATCTCCTTTTATATATAAACTTATACAGGGTTTGTTCTTTACATAGTACTTCTTTTCAGAAATCATACATTTGAAGGGCTTCATTTCCCTTTACATCACTCCGCATTGTAGATTAATTCAAGGCTTAGCTGACAGTACGACTAAAGCTTGTAACTAGTTCCCAGACTAACATTGGAAACAAAACACCCTAAGACTTTCAATAGTTCGACACTATTAACGGTCGTCATCAGGAGGGGTGAGGTTAGGCAGTATCAAATCACGCGCCATTAATCACATGATATCTAATTAGCTGTTAGTTAAATCAGCTTTTACCTAAATGTAAATTGTGTCTGCAAGTCGGTGAACAACAAAATCTATTTAACTTTATAAGCCCATTGCTGATAATAGTATTTATGTTTGCTTTCAAATCAAAATGGTATAAAAAAAATGTGTAGTAAATTAAATTCTTGATTAATTAATTTAGTAAATTAATTGTGCAAATTATTTTATAATTCTTCAGGAATGAATAAGTAGATGAACAAGTACATATAATCACAGTAGGCACATGAGAATAGATATGCTTCATCATGTCATAATGAACAGCTGACAGATTTGCAAAAGGAGCTGTAGAAAGTAAGGAATAGGGACTAAGAAATGCTGGCATGACGACTGTGGCAAAGCTGTGGCGCGCATAGAGTGGCGGGTGGCAAGAGCACTACACACCCTCGCAGGTCTGTCTGACACAGGGCTTCCTTCTTAGAGCCAGACCAGACCATTCTGTAACCATTGTCATGTCCCTTTAACTCAGGGCACATTGTGTTGGATGCTCATGGCACCAAAGATAAAAGAGTATGTAGTTTGTACTAAATACTTAGTAGACATCTCATACTTTGAAGCTAAATGGTTTTCATACCAAAAGAATGTTGATCCAGCTAATATATATGAAATTTAATTGAAAAATATGTTCATTCATTTATATTTGCTTGTCTCTTCCTCAACATTTAAATACAACAAAAACTTTCCTAATTACTCATATTATCTGTCAGAAAAAGAGTGTATATTAATGGTAGAGTGTAGATGATGGTAGACCGCATAATTTTCGAGTAACTGAAGAAGTAGTTTCACTTGAACCGTACAAGTGAATCGTAGGATTATTCACTACGTTAAATTATTGTTTGCATTGCAAAAACAATAATTAAACCTTAAGGGTATTAAAAAAATGAATATTATGAACTCAATGAGTTAAAAAAAATATTCAATGTTTATTTTACCAAGTCAGCAAATGCCTAAAAAGGAACTAACTGCTGTAAGGTCAAAAAATGGAATGGTCAACTAAAATGTCTTCTCAGCAAATGTTTTACTGCTTGCTTCTAATTTGAGTTGTTGCTTAAAACTTTGGAAACGCTTATTTATATACTGTGGATATAGTCTGATCTTACTGGAATCAACAACTGGCAATTACACAGCAAAAGACATATTAAACTAGTTGTCAAATTATTAGTTAATAATTGTCAGTTTATATAGTCATTTTCAGAATTATCTTTGTTTAGATCTTTTAAAGTAAAGTGGTTTTATAAATGGGTTTGTTGAAAAGCTAAAAGTTTCGAGATACCAGTAGATCCCAAAGGTAACAGAAGAAAGCTTTTTGGGAACATATGGTGGCATGGACTGGTGGAGGAGACGTTAGGAGACGGAAGGAAGAGATAGGAAGAGGCGACCAGTATGTCACAGTCCGGTGCCGACCCTCCACACTAATTACGAGGACGGGGGTCACGTGCCGAGGCCTGGTCGCCTCGGCCCACCAGCTGCTAGTCTACCGGTCCCTCTCTCTGCCTATCAATTGCCTTAAAGCCATTTCCTATCTTGAAGCAGATTTACTTTTTTTTTGCTAAAAAAAAATGAAACGTAATGCTAAGAAAATAATTTACTGACACAATCACGAAAATATGTCGTCAGGAACACTAAAATTGCTGGAGATCCCATCAACCTTGTAATATTAATGTCATTTGTAATAGAAGTGAAGAAACCACGTTATTTAAAATGTGGAAGAATATGTGGTGTTGATTTGTTTTTAGCGCATGTACAATCATTTTTTTTAGCTGCAATATTTGGAAATATTTTGACCTAGGAGCCGGAACTCTCTCGATTCTCTGGTCAATATTTGTTGTATTCCTTTGAATACTCTTCCTGTTTTTACTCTGCACAAGCTAAAAAAACCTCTTTTCAATGATTGAATTAGCAAAAGTAGTTCTTGCCAAAGTCTAGAATATCATTAATATCTTTTGGATACTTTTCCTGACTCTGTCTTAATGTTTATTAGGTAGCGGAATGATATCAAAATTTGACATTTCTGTAAAAAAATATAATTCACTGTTTCAGTAAGTTGTACGTTATCGTCTCGTGAAGTAACTGCTTAACTCCTATTTGTATCTCAACACCTTGTTATAAATATCATTGAAATTAACTGTAAACCTTTAGGGTTTAGGGTTTCTCTGTTTCGATAATTTTTTCCAATACTATTTTCATTTCTTCAAATTTTTATAAATTCCTTCTGAGAACACCAGATGTCTGCTTCCTTACTGGCACAATAATTATCGTGGTCGTCGAAGTTCCATGAATATTATTGGGAGGGGGGGGTATATGTTTCATTTACTTATGTACACGAAAATAGTATATTATGTCATGCATATGAATATGCAACAAATGTTGACTAAGTGTATAATTTAATGTAATTAAAGTTAAGATTGTTGTTGAAATGAGGGTGATGAATTGTTTGTCACGTGTCTCCATTCGAACTTAGTTTGCAATAGCATCTACTATTTAATAGCAGAATTAGCAACTTCCTACAACTGCTGTTTTAAATACTACTGGAACTAATGCTACGCAGTATCACTGCCTAAATTCCACCAAACAAACAAGACTGGTCGTAAATTATTTATCAATCTTAGTCATAAAAAAAAGAATATTCTGTGAATGGTATGGCATAATTATGAATCTCACGTCGTGTTATTCTCTTTGCAATGATGAATGGATTCATTCCTTTCTTGCTTAATATTAATAGCACATCAATCAAATAAATATTTCATGCTATTGGACGGATGCCCTATTTGCATCCCGTCTATTATTTCGAAAGACCCTACTCCCACATGGAGTCTGAAATGCCAATGTTATTTGTCGTTTGTCTCCTTGACTATTAGATAACAAACTAACTTTGAATTCCAATGAAGGAATGTCATTTAGTTTTTTTTTTCAACTAGTAGTCCTTAAATGGTGTCATTTGATATTAAGATAGAACTTCATTTCTTTACTAATTTATATTAGTAGTTTTGATATTTCGACTGAACTAATGACTGCTTGTGACCGTGTAAATAGTAATTTTAGGTTGTGTATTGATTTATACTTAGCATGATTTAATTTTGATTTTTTTTTTTACTCATTTACCTTTGAAAGTCTTACCTTAGGGCCAAAATATGCATGAGAGTGGGATATATAAACAACATAACTGTTTGTTATATTTTTGGTTATATTGACCAAATACAATGTTTAAGTTATTGTTATCACAATTGGAACAGCAAGCTCGGCACCAATATTGAGCATTCCTATATTTATAGCAAAACCAATTCTTCCTTTTGCGATTTGTAATAAAGTTTCCTGTAATTAAACCCTAGTTACTGGTCGACTATTCATCGCACATTTGAAACATGTAGCGTTAATTTCTTCATGAATATATTTCTATTTGATGGCCGATAAATATTTTTTTCTTTCCCTTTTGTAATTAAGTGATCTTTTTATTGTTATTTTCTGGGTATGTTTAAAGGTCAGTTCAATTTCAGGAGATATAGAAGTATTTACTTCTATGTATATGTTTTTTTAAAGGCCTACACTTAGTGGCTTTCACCGAAGTGCTGTTCTAGGAGAGGAAGAGTGGATCGTTTGTTATTTGTGCACCCACTGTAACATAGGTAGCACATTACGGGTTGATTCTACTTTGGAATCCTAAACTTTATCTGACTCTGGTTTATTGGGTTAGGTTTTATACATTATTTATTTAAATCTACATGACCACTCTTCTCAAAATGTTTTTTCCCGACATCCTTATTTTAAGTCTTACGCTTAATGTCTTGGGAAACTGTACCTGAGGTTCACTTGTATTGCGACCCCGGTTTTGGTTATAATTCAACTACTGCTCCTGGTTGATTTTACATCAGGATTGCTGCAACTTTATGTTGTTTACAATTTCGAAAACGTACCATTCATTCAAAAAATCTATATACGCAATGTATATTATTTAGTGGATAATGTATATTATTATTACCATATTTAAGAGGTGGGTGAGTATAACTTGGAATTGTTTATCGATTCCAAACAGCAATCTCCTTTTGTTGTTTCAACCCTATAATCATGTAAAACATCATCTCTAATCATCTGTCTGTATGTTGATCTGTCATCAAAGTCGTCCAAGAATTTCAAATAGGGACCCTAATAACCGTGATTATCTACATGAATTATCTGAATTCTGAATTATGAATTATCTACATGAACCAAACTACTTGGAAATCTATTCTCTTTGGTGTTTTTGAAATGTGTGTTGGGTACTGACTCATACACACATTTCTGGTATACGAAGTCCCATTTTGGCGCTATTTTCTATTACTGTAAGAGGCCGTACCCACAGTGTGTATTAATGAACAGAAATCGCTATTGTTAATTACGTCTTAAAAGATCCTTGCGGATGGCGGCTTAGATCGACCCTACATCTCTACACATACTGAAGTTCACCTGTCAGTGATGCAGGTAGTCTTACTATACAGTTTTACATGAATGTTTTTCTGATGACTTTTCTCTCATTTACACTTCATTTTGTACCTGCAATTGAGAACTATAACTTTAGTATTAATAATTTTTAAAAAAATATTCTTTCTAAATTCTCGTCTAATAAATAAATTGGTAGATAATCTTGTATCTATTGCTACTAACTTTATATAAACTATAAATAAATAGTTTTAAAATGTAACACTATAGTTTTACTTTAATAATGGGCATAAATTTGTACATCTCCTTAAACATTCACAGTTAAAAATACTATTCAACAAGTAATCAAATGTGACTAGTGGACCCGACTAAAGATGGAAAAGGTTGCTTTTTGTAAAATCTACTTCTTGATTTTAGAATTTGTAGACTTTGCTTTATGTAGCTTATTACAGTTTGCAGTATGAGGACGGGCGTATGGGAGGGTTAAAATATAAACTTTGTTTTATTAGTTCCTTATTCTTCAGTATAAGTCTTATTCTTCACCCTTATTATATCAAGTTCCTCAAGTTAAATACCTGTACTGATTCAAATCAATAGCATTTTCATTTTAAATTAAATCCTGGATTATATGAGTTTAGTTGAGGGTAATGTGCCTGTATTGATTTGAGCAAAAGAATGAAATGATTAAAGTAATAGAGTTTTATAAAGTCGGTAATTTGCAATCATTCTGGTTATTTTCCAAAACAATCTGGTTTCAAATATAATGGTCTACTTTCTCTCCTCTCTTTCAGTTAGGAGTCTGCATTTACTTTTTTAGTGAAATGTGAGAGTCCTATCAATTGAGGCTGAGTTTTGGTTGAGTCGATTACCTTGTATTGCAGGTTATTGGCTTCATCGTCCCAGTCTTCTCCACTTAAAGGCTTTTGCATCCATTGTTTCATATACCCCCTATCGTGTCCTCCCGATTCCGCCCTATTATAATATTTTTAAATATTGCTTCTCTGGATTCTAACTACGAAAACGTTCCTTGAATAGCCTGATAGATATCTGTCGAGGATTTGTTGTTCGTTACCGGCTCTTTAACCCTTAGGATATGACAACCATGCATTTACTACTTTTACTTATTCACCATACGATAAATATTGACTTATTAATAACAAAATAATGCCCAGAAAAATTGGACCGATTATTGTCCATATTTTTCTCGAATTTCATTGTAAATTTATAATTTCTTTGTTATGTTAGAAAATTTATAATCAAAAATGCAATTTTGTTTCCTAACTTTTTTTAGTCGTGACAGGTATTACCTACAAAACCTTTATGAAGAGTTGATGTTAAATCAGCTTTATTATTTGAAATATATACAAACTCTAAAATGGTTTACCTTGCTTGAGCTACCATATCAACATTAGTGACTAAGACGCTGTAAAAGAGCCTACCTTTTAAATTTAACAATTCGTCTTTTCATCGATGCTAATATTTCACTCTTTTCAAGAAACTAAATAAAGTGATGTGTCAATGGCGTTTGTATTTTAGCTGCTTTTGTAGAGTTTGGAGACGGACCTTGGAGAGTTGTTATTGCGGGGGAGGTCCTTCGCCGGGTCTACAATGCTATGTCGAATCATCGTGTGTCCCTGCCTTTCATTGACAAACGGTAGTTTGGCTTTCATGCCTAATGATTCATTTCTAAGCCATCTTATTGCTAGACTTGTGTTGACCGGTGTTCTTTCTATCTCGCTGAATTTACCTATCACTTGTGTCAATATAGTATTTTGTTAGAAAAAAAAACTTGACAAAGAGTCAGTAGGCGCTATGCAGGAGTGTCTAGGGTCCTCTTGGTGTTGTTTTCCATTGGTTTGTCACTCGGTACTACTGGCTATTTGTGGAATGCTTACTAGTTGCTATTTCTAGGAGCACCATTAACTAATCTTAACTGGTGGAAACCCGATTGGCTTTTCTGTAATATTGAAAGGATGACCAGAATAGTGAAGGTATGACCAAGTCACTGATGGCTTCATATATCAATGACTTGGTATCATACCTTGAGCCTGGAACAGCCAGATCAGCAAGTGATAACTACTCTTTATGACCTGTGCACCATAAAGCAAATGACTCGAATGTCAAACTAGGTGCTCTTGAGAAAAACTGTTGATTCAATACAATTGCTATATTATACTCGACCAACAAGTATTATTGTTTATTATATATTTCGATTCTAACAATAGTGACCGTAAAAAAAATGAAATCATGAATAAAACAGTTTAAAAGGGTGGGGATTAAGGTTTTATCTAAATTGATATGAAGTAAGCGTATTGACACGAATTGTTCAGATTCTTGGTAGAATTGATCATGTGTTTTAAAGGCATAACAGAGGGTCGCTTAATGTGCAATATTGTGTCGCACGGGAACTTCCCTCCTACCCAATCAACCATTCCTTTGCGGAAATGGAATCTAGTGAAATCTAGATGAATGTATGTGTGTTGACTGAAATATTCAGATAAGTAACTACAAGGAAATAGTTCGTGGCACTCAGTTGTACCGTTTTACGTTATAGAAGAATGTTGCTTTAACTAATCCAAAAATGTTTCATTTTTCTTCATTTTATTATTCATATTATGATATTAATCATCCTGATACTCTACCATGTGGAGTGTTAAACCAGAGATTTCTATTTGAGGATCATACAGAAAACTTTGGTCTATGCAACTCCTCCGTGACAGTATTTCACGACACCAAGAATGGGGGAATCAACATTGATTAAATTGAGTTTTCAATGAAGTTGTTCCGAATGGAAAGTAGAAGAAGTGTTTAGCCTCTGGAGGTTTAATAGGGGGTTTGAAAGGGAAGTCTGTCGGACCTGTTCAAGCCGATCGCGCCGCGCTACCGGAACTACTGTTTTCACCCATTACCCTTATTTGCATGAGTTATTGCGATTAAACAAAATAATTTTAATTATATATGCTTACTTTTGACTGCTATCACAGTATCACTTAATTTTTTTTTAAATGAATAGATTTACAATAAAAGTGCCCAACCGAGATTTTAAAAAGTTATATGTAAGCATTGAATGGGTGCACGTCATCTAGCTTAACGCTTGAGTTTGTTGCATTTTCCGAACTATTCGTGCGAGTGTAAGCAGTGTTGGCTCACCAACACTAATATACTCCTTACTCGTAGCTTGCACTGCCATGGACCTTCGAATAAAATTGTAAGAT
Source organism: Hermatobates lingyangjiaoensis (assembly GCA_026182355.1). Taxonomy (NCBI): domain Eukaryota; kingdom Metazoa; phylum Arthropoda; class Insecta; order Hemiptera; family Hermatobatidae; genus Hermatobates; species Hermatobates lingyangjiaoensis. The sequence continues at coordinate 1,786,617 of JAPFBL010000019.1, forward strand.
TTCGATTACATTCATATCCTTAACATACTGCACAATTTAGGCACAAACATTTACTTCGGTCTCCTGACGTATTTTTATAGACACATATTGTTAGTGCATGAAGATTAGAATGGTTTACATGAATTAATGAATTAGTTGTTTTGCCTCGTCTTTTTATCTGGGTATCTCTAGACCAGTTTTGGACGGCAGAAATACTTAAGGATGAACAGCGTCCTAAACCAGTTAAGAAGCTCCGAGGTCAATAGACAAAGTAATTTATTTCGTATATGAATATGTGATAAGTATATTTTTATAGGTTTGGGCAGTTCATGCTTTTATTTACTATTGTCTATAGCTCAATTATGACTTCTAAAGCGAGAACTTTTTCAACAGTAATTAGTCAGATCCGTAAAGAGAAGTAAGAGTCACCTAAGAGTCATATATCTCTGACTGTTTGAGCAAAACTATCAGCGTAGTACTAATCACCCTATAATGAATTAATTATTCCTTTTAATATATAGCCCAACAAAAAATGTCAGGATGAATTATTACATCTAAAATTCCCACTTTGTTTATTCATCATTATTTAAGAAAGATATATTCTTTGAATATACAAGTATTGCTATTAAAAATGTTAATTTTATATTAAAGTTTTATTTTGAGCTAAATATTGCATTTTGTTAATCAACAAAATATAATAATTTACTTTTATGTTTTATGGAAAGAAGGAATTTATCAATTTTTATGTCTACTTGACCATAATATTGTTTGTATGCTCCTGAGTCCCGAGCTAATGTGATTTTACTTCGGTCTTTCTCAAAGGTGGAAAGCGTGCCACATACCTTTCTAGCATCATTTCAGTTATTAGTGATAGTCATTTTGCATGGAGAGTTCAAGTATAACAAATTGGGTATACAGTGTTTCTTAATTTATGCCTATATTGTAAAAGCTTACCGACAGTAGGACACATTTGTCTTTGCCTACATGACAATCATGCAACATGTTCACTCTTAATGTTCACGGAGGTGCGTGGCCCCAGCAGCTTGCAGCTTTGTTGGAGGAGGGCCTAGTCGGTGCCTTCGGGAAGTGGTTAACAAATATTTTAATTTACTGAGTTGATTATGATAGCCTGTATTATCTGTGTGCTCTGTTGTCATTGTGGTTATTTTGTTGTTAGTCATTATATATTTAAGCTGTATTTGCATAGCATGATGGAGATTGTTGTGTAGCATTGAAGATTTTGATGCGTGTGGTGCCTTCGGGTGGAGCATGCTGTTCTCTAGTAATAATAAAAAAAAAAAACATGACAATAGCATATTGCTTGGAGTCCGATTATGAATCATTTCAAGGCTTGGGGCCGAAACCCGCCTCAAAACTAGTGTCATTAGTATATTAGTGTCGTTGTTATGTACGTGTTATAACATATTAGCATCTTCATTGTTATTTTAGCGTTATAGTATACTAGTATATTGGTAGCATTATTATATTACTAATGTAATATGTTAGTATCGCTTATACATTTGCATTATGTATATACTAATTTCATTATATTAGTTATAAATTATATCATAAACATATTTTCGTATTATAGTTATTAGTAATCACTATTATATTAATAATATATTGTATTAGTATCATTATATTATTATACTACATGATATAGTATAGAATTTTAGTATTATGGTACAGTTGTAATTGTTATATTGGTATCATTATTCTGTCAGATTAGTGGAAATATTATTATAAATAATAACGTTGGCCCTTTGAAGGCCATGACGACTATATTCTAAAGAAAGAATCATTTACAGGTTACTTATTAATATATTTTATGGTAATTTTCTTGATTTTATTTTTGTTACTTGAAATGAATAACTTTCATATAACATAAAATTCCAAGCAAGCTGATGAACGTTAACTGTACTATTTTTTTATTTAAAGAAATTGTAATCATGTTTCCATTTTCTTGTTTTATTTATTTTAGGTTGGGTTTTAAAAAGAATTGGCATGTGAGAAATCTAAATGGTAAGATTTAGGTTGGAGGCAGGACTGTTTGTATTGACATACTGTTCAGAAAGTCTGTTTGAATAGGTGAGAAGACGCAGTGAAACCAAATGACCCTTGCCATTGCTCGTTAACGCGAAAGTAAGAGGCACTCGACTAACAGCCGTTTACCAGTCGCTAAAGACCTGTGCGCACAATTCTACGAATAATGGAAAAGCGGTAAATGGAAGTTGAATGGTGGCGGGCGTGGACTCTCACCGGCGTGGCACAATGCAGGGCTCCCTCGTCACTCACGTCTTCTCTTACGGCTTATTGTTTACCTACATCCCACACACCCTACGAAAATCTTAAACAAATCACGTAATTTCTAAAGAAGCTTACCAAACGAACTTATTAGCTAGAAAATCGGCTCCTCCTAGCGATTCTCTGCAATTGTCTCCTTCCGTGTTCAGTTTTGGCGGTAATTACTGCCATTCGCCGTCGATCACATAACCCGCACTCCATCAATTGAGTGATTTCTCTTCAAGCTTAACACGTCGCTTACCTCCAGAACACAGTCTTATACATCCTTAACTACTTATGTCCAAAACTACCCACCTCCAGTACATTTCCCCTCACAATTATATTTAATAATAATTAAATAAATAATATAATTTATTTTAAATAATAGGTATCGTTGAATACATTATTTAACGAAAAGAAACAAAAGTTTGTATAGTCCAATGAATTACTCAGGATAAATGCATAATAACAATAAAAATAAAGTCGATATTACTTATAAACTGGAGATGGTAAACAAATATCATATACAAACCTGTTCAAATTAATTTAAATTCTACTGAAATCATTTGAATGATATAGTCAATTATGAGTTATAGCAAAGACTATCATCCTTAGTTTTATGCCTGAAGAAGAATACTAAGTGTTCGAAACGCGTTGTTTATAGTATTAAACTTTTATATTTGGAGCCTATTGCATTAACTTTTTTGCCGAACAGTGATCTAATGAATGAACTACAAACATTTTTTTATTACTCTTTGACTATATTATTGTTATTTTTTTTTAATAATGAAATATTATCTTATTTGTTTAATTAAATATATAACTTATTATTTTATATCTATCTTTTAAATCACTTTTTTAATATGTTAATTTAACTAAAGACCTTAATACTCATACGTTAATAAAAGTTAATATGTTAACTTTTAGCTCATGTTAAAGTAAATATATTTAAATTTAACAATAATCAACTGTTTAGGCCTAATGTTTGTTATATGGTTTAACATATGTCTGCTATTCTTATGTACAGCGTAGATGCTTTTTATAGTCTATAAAAAAAAGTCTTGGAAAATTAGTTAATATACTCTATCTTTGTCAATGCACACAAGTAAAATTCCCTTTATGTATCCCTCTCAGGCTGCTATGCATTTGCAATGGGTTTAATTTTTATAAGTTTTATATCCTGATTCAGGAGGGCCTTGGCAAAGTCTTAGAGGGCATTGATTGTAGGTCAAAGGGTAGTGTCACATTTAAAATATAATTATGTTTCTTATATGCCTTTTGGTACTCAACTCTCAGTCGATGCAAGTTTTTTTCCAAAAATTATGATGAGGTAATTTTACTTAAATAACATATTAGCATTCTTTTTTTTATTTTTCAATTCTTTGTAATTTAATATTATGTAATTTAAATGTTGCATGCATCCCTCCCCCCCAAATAAAACAAAGAACAGCTGTTGGTAAACTGACTTAGGGAAAAAACTCTCTGACGACAGAGAAATGAGATTTGCCATTAATAGAGTGAGGATAACAAGTAAAGTGCTTCCTCTAAAACTCTTCACGGTAGAGCCGCCCGACTGTAAGATCAGCAACGAACAGCTGAGTCTATTCGCGCGTATGACTGAACATCCAGGAATTTGACTTAAAACTCATCATCCAAACATTCCATTATTTAGTTACGAGAATAGAAGATTACATCAACTAATAAGATATATTTCATAAATTGAATCCTTTCTTTTTAATTATTTATGGAATTATAATTGATACCAATACACCAATTTTATTTTTCTTTTTTCATATAAAATATGTATAAGTTACCCTTATGTTAATATAATAAAAGAGAAAAATGAAAAATACTTGGTCATTGCAACTATTATGTAGTAACATTGGGCAGTATGGTCACATATCATAATTTTACAAGGGGTAGAAATTTCAAAGAATCTGACTATGGTTCTAAATTGATGATTTAATGTAATTCCAGTTCCAGAACTCTTTTCAATAGTATAAGGAATTATGGAATAATGTATGTAGGATTAAACAGTTCAATGGTGAAATAACAATGATATTAATTAAATAACTTTTGCATGATGAGCTGGCTTGGTTGAATGGTGTTATATGTAACACTCTAACTGAATGACATGAAATAATGTAATGTTCGTGTTTCACCATGTTACGGTACCAAAAAAGATGTAATTATGTTTGTACAATTTGAAAGATAAACTCCTTTATTACAAGAATTAATTTGTTTTATATATAGATTCATAACATTCTGTAGCAAGAAAGTTATTTTCATTTGTAAGATGTGTACTTTACGCAGTTTGAAATATCTATCTGCTAATAAAATTGGATAGAGAAAAAATGTCTTCATTTTAGAGTATTTTCATATTTCGATGGTTGAGAAGTAGTAAGTTCTAAATGACATTCTATATACATATTGGCAGCAGAGTAGTCAAACATTTCAATTGAACGTTACCATTAGTAAACTGAAGATTCCTACTACTATGCTGACAACTAGGAAAAAATTCAAAACAGTGTACTGACATATATACCCTTTCTGAGACTTATTGAGCACTTATATGGATTCAGGACTTGTACTGTGAGGTTGTGCAGAACGGTCTAAGACTTATGAAAAACAATTGCTGCAATCTAACATCCGTCTCACATTACTTAACTCTCACACTCCTTAGTGGCCTACGTATCCCATTAGTACAGGGTGTATCTTCAGATCGCTATAAACCGTTCCATCCAAAAACTTCTTTCTCACAAATCCCTTTCTTCCTACAGCCCCCTCTCCTTCTTCATGATTAGAGGAGACTGAAGAGACGATGGCCGAGAGACCTGCTGAAATTTCAAAGTGAAAAAGTTGAACCTAGTGCATTCCATTCTTTTAAGTGATGTATACGTGTTATTGTTTGTGTCTACATAAATTCTCAGTACACATAGAGTCTGTACTGTTTATGTGCAGTGATAAACGTTTTGAAGGAATAGTCATTTATTCGGTGCAATTGTTAATGCATGGCGTGGTTATTGGGGCAGTTTGAAAGTGGCTAATTGGCAACCTTTGCTGTACGCGATTTAGACAAGTGAGCTGGCTGAACGTTGCGCCCTGACCTGGGGTCAGCCTTACATCTTCTCGTATCTGGTTTCCTACTTCTCGATTGGTGAGCCCCATGTTTCGTCCCCTCTCCACTTCCCTTTCTCTTCATATTATTCTTTACTTTTATGATCGCTTTTTCTTCCTCATTCACCTTTAATGTCTCTATTGTTTTGATAGCAATATTGTTTCCTTAACTCGTCAAATAATGTTTCCTTAGATTAAACATCTATAGTTTTTCAAAGATTCTTTTGAATATTACAGTATAGTTGAATTTAATCCTTTCTGTTCTATACAATATCAGCTTAGAGAAAATATTGCTGTCTCAGTACTGATCTGTTGATCCTTCCTCATCTAAAATTAGATACTTTTTTTTTATGTTGCTATTATTCTCACTCTTAAGTTACACGGCTAGTTAAAAGAAGTAAGAGTTTTTATTATTTACATTTCAGTCAACAGTTTCATGGATACGTACCAAAGTGTGAAAACATTCGCAAAGTCCTGGCAGCCACTCAGCTGTAACACTAATCTTGTTATATTCTGTTTTAGTTCTGGCCCCATTTTCAGTAGAGATGACAATATCCGTGTGTTTGTGTTTGTTTCTACGTTTCGGATCTCATTAGAAAGGATTCCGAAATGCTTAAAGCTATCCTAACCTTGGATACATATTAAATAGAAACGAAAAAAACTGTTTGACAAACATTCTTTTCACAAATAGTATTTGAACAAACTTCGTTTTAGTTAATATCTGATTCATAAAATTCAGATTGATAAATGTTGTTTGGGAAACTTTGTTGACAATTTAATACTGAATCTGTTAAACTTTTTCATCTAAATTAAATAGTCTAATATTTATTTTATTTTATAGAGATAGTAAATCATGTAAAGAACTTCCTCTGAAACTCTTCAGTGTAGAGTCGTCCGACGTCTATTTCACGTGAATGACTGAACATCCAGGAGTTTGACTTAAAAACCATCACCCAAACATTCAATATGTAAAGCGTGAAGGATTGATTGACTTTTAGAGTGATTGATATGTTGATTTAATTGATTGATAAATTATTTAGTTACAAAAGTAATATATACGAGAATAGACGATTACATTAACTAATAAGATATATTTTATAACATTATTCCCTTAAATTTAATAGTTTATAGAATAATAATTGATACCAGTAGAAGAAGTTTTCAGAAAAACTGATCTGATGAGCAGATCAGTGTTGAAGTCGTACGCTGACAGTTATCTTATCATTTGTGTAATTTTTAAGACCTGTAAAGCCTAATTTACAGGTAAGACATGTAAATTTTTGGAGTCAATTTTTTTTGTAAATAATTAGAAATATTTATTTATGTGACATCCATTATGTTCATAACATAAATTCTAAATATATAAATCTTAATATATTTATTACCAATATATATTACCAATTTTTTATACTAAACAAAAAAATATTTATTACCATTTTATAAATTTGGTGAAAATAATCAGAGAAATTTCATAAATAAAATTCACTTCCATATTTCGATTATCGTCCTAATCCTTAGTAGAAATGGTCCTGGTTGAAATCGTGCTTAGTAATTGCGCCGTTGTTTAAGAATGACCAGTGATTTCATGGACTAATTACTTAAATGAGGGAAAGGGAAATATTACTTACATTGCAAGTACATATTTGGTAATGTTTTAGTAAACCACTAAAGTTCTTTCATGAATTACTTTTTGAAATAATATTTAACTAGCAATTTTGTTTTTGTTATTTCATTTATTATTTTGGCGATGCTTTTGATATTGGACACGTGTTTTTGTTGTGACTGTTCTTCATTTATGTATAATCTCTCTGGACGTTACATAACAGAAGAGGAAGGGTAACAGATTTCAGAGTAAAATATTTTTAAGACCCTGTGTTCCAATCCTCGTCTGAAGTTCTTCTATTCTTGCCTTCTACTCCCTAGATAAAGGCTTCTAGACGACTCTGGGATAAGTGGGTTATTTTTACTCCACTTCTTCCACCAATGGTTCGATACCAACCTTGATTTAAAATATTAAAAAAACTTTCGTGGACATAAATAAATAATCTTTATTTATACAATGGTTTATTTTTTTTTAAATGACACAGGAGTTAGTAGTTGAATATTTGTAAAATAGCTTGAAATGTTTCGGACTCTTTGCTCAAAGTAATAGCCCCTTATTGAGAAGAATGCCCTTGTTGTCGTCTGCTGCCACCAATCTTAGACCACTTCTGTGAAGAAAATTACGATACTCTTCCCACGTTTCTTTCCATTCAGAATTCATTGGAATTGAAAATGGCACGTTTTATTTGTTCTAAACACGCTCTACAAGATGTAAAAGAACCATGTTTATAATTTTTTGGCCCCAAGTTTCATTGATTATGTAAAAGATGAATTAAAGTTATGGCTAAGTTTTAAAAAGTTTTAAATAAACTTATGAGTATGGACACGCTCATAATATTATTTCAATACGCCTTTACTGAATAATCATTTTTTAGCATTGAATATTATATTTAACAACTAAGTAGAATTTTTTTTACTTCACGTTTAAACTGGTCCCTCTGATTTCCAAAATGACGTCGAGAATTTTATTATTAAAATGCCAATACATATTTAACTTATCCATGGAATCATGGAAAAGAGAAGTGTCCTATGACGCTTCACTATCACGAATCTCGAAGATTTCAGATATGTCAGTATCGCTATACAAGATTGTAGTGTCATGATTAAATTACTCCGCCTGCTCAAATAAACAATTGACATGCTCACACAGCAGATAACTGTAATTATTTATGGTTGATTGATTACAGTGTTTCCTCTGTGTTGTAGGCCTATGGAAAAGGTTTTAAATAGAAACTAATATGTCAGCATTTGAGGATTTTGTTTGAAACTAGAAAACTGGCAAAGTACTGATTTATTTTAGACTATTCTATCATACGATCTATATATATGTGTACATATATATCCATCGTTATCAGGAAGGTGAAGGAATGCACTCGAAAGGCGATCAATCCTTTACTCTTTTTCTCTGCATAATTTTATTTCATTGAGTTCCTCGAATCGTTTTAGGTATTCACTTTCATGTGCACATACAGATATACATAAATATATATAAATGGTGTATGTATAGTAAAAATTAATAATGTAATGTTTTGGTGCACATTTATCAAATGGAGATGAATTTGTGCTTTTCTTTATAAATGAATAATTATCATTCTCTGCGTTTTTATTTTCAATTATGATTGTAGTCATTTGTGAAAAGAATAAATAAGACAAGCACAAAAGACAGATATAACAATCAAAAAGAAACCCAAATCTCTCAACTTATGTGTTCCCGTGAGTGTTAAGAAGAGAATTATTATTGGAGGAGGACTGTTTGGCTCAAGTCCATGGATTCTTTTTTAGATATTTTGAAGTGTTTTATTTATATATGGCATGAATATTGGGCTGGAATAGGAGGCTTTAGTTTGGAGTTGATGAATATTCTTTGAGTTAATGAAAAGTTGGCCAGACGGCATATTAGGAAAACTGATTATTTTCACAAATGAGATGTTTGGTTTCATTTTTATTTGGAGGGTTGACTCGATTTAAGTGACTTGAAGGAGATAAAATGATAGGTTATCTTGCTGAATGGGATTTCGAGTCATGATTAGCAAAAGGGCTGCGATTGACCACAACGACTGCGTGGTGTTATCCGCTGACGGCATCGCTCTCCTCTCCCTCTCGCTTTACTGTCACGTTCCAAGTCTTTGACAAAACACACTCTCAGCAAATATTTGTGCTCCAGCCACGTTGCATTCCTAGAACTTATGACTCAATCTTAACTCAGGTCAACGCCTTCTTACACTTTTTTTGTTGGAATTAAGCGTTTTGACTTTTTCTGTCTAGTTTTACTAAAGACACGAATTGACTTCGTTTTGAGTAGTGGAAATATATTTATAGTAATTAAAAATATATGTTAGCATCTAATATAATCTGTAACATCGAACTAATTGTGTCAGGTAATTAAACATAATTACCCATGTTATCAGGTTATTTGTACCCATAAGCCCTGTGACAATACTGTAAGGCAATATGGAGGATGGAGTGTCTGACCAGAATAACTTAAATAAGCCGCTCAAACGAACTCAGTATAATCTTTACTTTTCATAGAAATTAAGAAGTTTCTAACAAGTACGATTGTTTACTTCTCCCTGCCATCGGAAATTTACCGAGTTAATTAGTTACTTAATGAAGACTAATATTTCTTTTGTATAATCGATGGTAAAATGTGAACATCATGTTTTTGAGACTGTTTAAATTGTCCGGTCGGATTTAGAAGATTTTTTTATCAGTTGCATAAATGCAGCGCCTCATGATAAATGATAAAGAGTAGTAAGTGCGCAATTAAAGTTTTACGTGCCTCAGAATAATATTGGAGGAATTCGCTTTTCTGTTAGTTTTACAGCTGTTTATTTCAGCTGTGTTGGTGCGTTGTCTCGGACTACCTACTGATTTTAATTGTAAATTGTGGGGAACATAAACCCTTCATTAAAATACGTACAGCCAAGCTCAATGAAATGGGAGTTGTAGCGCCAGTTGACTTAGTTGGTTTTATATATCAATAAATTTATGTTTCAAGCTTTGTTTTAAGGAATCTATATCTAAATCTGCTTGACCATGTTGGTATGATCCAATGATTCTAAAGCATAAGAACTAGCAGACATTCTAGGTATGATAATAGTCTAAATAATGATTATTATTTATTATTAGTAGGTAAAGTTGGAAATCATAAAAAATATAGGGATGATATTTATGCGCTGTGATTAAAATAAATTTCCTCATAAATAAGTAAACATTTTTGTTAATGGCCCTGTCTAACAGAATGATAAAAATTCTACTATCATGGACCGAAACAAAAATAAAACTACTTTATGTATAAAGAGAAAAAGTGCCCTATGAAAACCTGCACCCATGTCGAAAATTTGATACTCCCATTTTCCACTACAATATTTTTTCTGAAACTGAATAAAAATAAAAAAAAAACTTGTTCTCAAATGCTTTGAATAAGTTTACACAATGAAAACACCAGGTATTGCTGACAGAGACTATTCCTTTTATAAGCGAGATACATATGTAGAAGTAAATATTTGAGGGTTTTTTTTTGAAAATATCAATGAACGACTTAAAAGAATAAGTATTAGCTCACCTTGACGTTTTAAAAAGAAAGTTGTAAAAAAAAATCACCTTTAGTAGAAATCTACGATGGAAAATTCCTATAGGTGTTCATTAAGGCCTTTATCTAAAATAATATACAGTTCTTTAGAAATTCGAGGGATAACCATCTACAGCGCACGTGGAAATACTGGACTACTTCGTCAGCTAAAAAGAAAACCAATTCATTATTGTACAAGCTAATAATTGGTGCAAACGTTTTAAATAATCTGTATAGAATTTTGAAGTAGTTCAACATGAGAAAACAACAATTAAACATTCATTCACATAGAGTTTTCAGAATCTTACAACTTAACAGTAGAGCAGGTTAATGGAGTTTTGGTTTGATATTAGAGCGAGTAACAGAAGCAGAGGAAACATTAATATTATGCTCCAATCATAATTAACTGATTATGTATTGCTAATTAGAAGTACTAAGATCAATAATTTTGGTACTGGAAGGATTGAAGTGTATTTCATGCTCCCTGACCTTAGGGAAAAGACTTTGTTATAATTAAACAATTAATTGTGATGAAGTCACGACTACAAAATACTTGAAATTACCTAGTTCGTCAATTTACGTTGTTCACATGAAAAATCAACCTTAATAATAAATCTCAAATCTTATTATGTCAGAATGATGTCATTTAAATATTCCACTGGAAAATTGTTGTTTTCTAGCATAGAATTAATTGTGATTATGTTTAAAAATGTTAAATTATTTATAGCTTACCGTCTATATCTTTGTTCAATCAAGAATTTGATCAAGCTATAAAATGTTGTCACCTGGTTGCAGTGAGTTATTCGTTTGTCACTTTCTATTTGAGTTTATGGATATCATAACTCAAGACATGCCTAGATAGATTGAGCACCCGTCCATTAGCACATGAACGGTCTAACAGGCGTCGTTTATGACAGTGTCTTGCTTAAGTCGTGAACATGTTGAATCTAATCAATACGGTTACGTGTTGCTACGTTATAAAAGAAGACTGTTTCTCTCGAAGATGCTATATGTTAAAGCCATGTAATGCGCACGTCGCTTCCTCAATATAGTTTTGTATATTGATTCCCGTCTCGGCTGTAATTACGTACACGGGATGCCGCAAATTGACTGTTCTAGGCAGAAATGGGCGCGTGGTGGCGTTGTTATGAAAGAGGCAGCGTTAAGGAATGTGGAAGTCGGGCTGGGATTGGGAAGAGCGTCAGCTGCTGTGTAAGCGATCCGTGTCGGTCGACGGCCACCCTGCCCAGATTCACCTTTGCTGCCACCTGGCTCATGCCATCTCAGCCCTCGCTCTGTATGTCCTCGTCTTGCCAAAACCTTGGAGTCAGCAGATCGAAATCTAACAAGTTTGGAATGGCCATTACATAAGTTAACTCAAGACATACCGACGAGTTCATCATAAAACACCATATTAGTACACGTTTCTAATTTGTACAGGCTAAAAGTTTGAGAGTATACCTGTTTTCTAACGACAGATGTCTCGTAATGGACATAACGATTTTTTTTTCGGAGCAGTTATTTTCAATGGCTACCACATCCTGGTTCTTATGTCAATAGTTTTAAGTTCTTGAATGCTATGTTAAGATTAATTTAATTTGAAATGGCATTAAGTATAAGAACCTTTTCCTACAGAAGGGCATCGATACTCAAGGTACTCCAGTAAACTATACTCCCAGTTACGTTATAATCTACCTATCGATTCGGAATTGTACTTCGAATTGACTAATCTGTTAAGCCATGGTTTATTTTACTATTTTCTTCTCAACAATATTCCAAACATATCATAATCTTTAAATTATTATCTAACTGGAATAAGGTGATATCTAAGGATGGAATAAGAGTGATTCTGAAGGCTTGCCATGTTCTGGAAAAAATAATTAAATAAAATGAAGTTTAGAATTCGCCTGAGGAGCCGTTTGGCGCACGCTTAGTCACGTGTGAAGGAGGGGGAGTCAACAAAAGTATCTTCTATTCCACTCAATATGGTCGGGCCGCGTCAGGGATGTCTCCTGAGGGAGTAGGAATAGTAGCCTAGAGCGACAACTGTCTCCCTATGCCTCTTTCTTATCATTGGTTTACACTAAATCCTAATACTATATCAATAAATGTGTTCACAAGACACTTTTCTTTACTTTATTAACGGCTTTAAACGTTTTGACATGTGGTAGATGGTTGAGACTCTCATAACTATGCAAGTGTAAAAGTAACTCTATGGTGTTTACCCATAACCTGTTACTGTAGATAATGTCTCCTGATTAAAAAGAGGTTTTCATGAAAAATGAAAAAGAATATACCACACGCGTATATACAATGGATATAAAGTTCCCAGTAAAAATAACACTTGTCGTGTTCGGTTCAAAATCACAGACCATCCTACCTGTCCATGTGAACCAGAAGTCCACTTATCTTGTATGAATGTCCAATACATGATAGAGAAAAGTATATATCCATAAAAAGAGTAAGTTATACAAGGCGGAAAGGCACAATCCGAACTGTCAGGTTAAAATAAAACCGTCAGATTTATTAAATTTATTAATGCAGTAACCAGAAGCTATAAACATTAACCCCTATTATTAAATATTGCGCCATGTACATAGATGAAATCTATACTTGTTCTATGCATAAGGAAACGTAGGAATAATTCATTCCTTGGTATATGAGGTGCCCAAACCAGAAAGGAAAAGACGAAAACAACACGATTCCAACGTTTAGAGCTTAATCTGCTTACAATAAACAGATGAACACTAACAGTGTTTATAACAGATAGCAGTGAGAAGTTATAAGCCGTTCTTCCTACCTCTACAAGCAGATAACGTAAAGAAGAATAACAATTTGTTTATGTGGAGATAAAGTTCTTATTTTACGATTCTCAGAGTAAATATATTTTGTTATATTCAACCAAGAATCATTCAACCAGAAGCCTTCATTCTTAATCTTCAATTTTTGTTGTCAGAAAATACTTTAAATGATTAAAACTGGTTGTTTTATTGACTTGTATTCCTACAGAATAGGATTATGTTTAAATTTTACATTAATTTATGAAATATTACAATAAACACCTGAAATCAAAATCTATGATTTTTATGTTTTCTACACCATAGAAGAAAATTAAAAAATAGAACTTGGATATTCTGACCAAGTAACTGGTCCTCATCAGGGTCACACGGTGAATGCATGACACTACCTTGCAATTCATTGCGTAACTCTCATGAGGGCCAGAGAAGCTGCTGAAACAAACACATTTACCTTTCAATATTCATAAACACATACAGAGTGTGTGTAATGCCCTTTGCATACCCTAGTCTACGTCTGATCATGCACAATCTAAAATTAAAATGGAAGAATTCCAGATCAATCTGTATAAAATAAAAATAAATTAAAAGAAAAAGTTCTTCCTTTTATTGAAGCAATATTTTATGAATATAGAAAAGTTAAGTAAATAGACTTAAATATAAATTATTAGCTATATTGAAGAATATGAGGATTCGTTGTTGTTTATATTCGATGTGATTGAATTGGACAGTGTGTCGGACTTGTTTATGACTGCAGGGTCTCTATGAAAGCGAGCAGGCTGACCCGCCTGAGGCGGTGCCCCGCACACGGCCTCTCCCTCAGAGTGGCTGGTCATTCATTAAGTCCATTCACTCATTTCCTAGGTAATAAATATAACTGTCACACACTACACAATCGTGTATTAACTTCAAATTTATTTATTGAATCAATTTAGTCAGTGATGAAATTATTTAAGTCTTCCTCTAATTGCTTTGTCATTATTATAATCTCATTATTGTTGTCAATCAGCTAATTATCTTTGGCTGTTCATAGCGGTTATGCTTAAACAACCGTAGAAAAATGATAGCTTTCTCTGATAACCACAATAATGTATGGACCTTAGCTATGACAGAAATATATAAAGAATATATTTATGTATATAAATAATTATATTTTACTAACTGATCTATCCGGGAAACAATTTAATTCCAACTCTAATAATAAATTACATAAAACAAAAACAATTTAAATTTTATATAGTTCCGTTACACTTAACTTTTTTTGAGATAAACAAAATTATTACAGAATTAAAATTATAGATTACGCAAAAAAGATATAATCTAACACTGATTATAAATATCACACATTGTCTAATACAATTAGATATGTCGTATCTGTTAAATAAAATGGCACGAATTTTAAACCCACAAATCAATTACCTGCGGCTGCCATTACCAATTAAAGTCAAAATGTAAACAAACATATACAGCAAACCTTATCTATTATAATATTTTTGGGATATTACCTGAACCACAACTCTGATTTTTAAGAAACTTTACATAAGCCTTCCCGGGGATATACCTAATAATTTCCTAAATTTTCACGGCGATTGGATGTATGCTTTGTGAATCTATCGAGTGCAAACAAACAGACATACTTTCATTTATATATATATATATATATATATATATATATATAATTATATAATTATATAAATAAATATATATTTCTTAATATATATTTAGAAATATATAAATTCTAATTATATTTTAAATGATTAATCATTCATTATTTCATTATTATTACGAATGAGTATGCATCTGTTTAATATTTTGGTTCTATCTTTAAAGCAATTCCATAATAATATGGGAACAATTTTCAATTGAACTTAATTCAATTTTCTAGGAGTAATGATTGTATATATCAATTAATTTTTTTAAATGAACTTTCTATCTTCAAGGGAGTTAAATGATTTTTTAGGAAGGAAAATTAGCAAATATTGTTGAAATTATTAAAAATGATTGAACTTGTTTCGTTTATTTATGCAATATTTCATGTTCACTAAAGTTTAATTTATTTTTAAAGGCAATTACATGAAATATTATGATTTTTTTTTAGTTTCACTTATTATAAGACTTTCGTTTTTGAAAGTTTTTTTTTTTTAAATAAATGAAATCATTAGCTGTTGATGAGGAAATGAGGATTTTTGTGAAGGAGTTCGTGCTTGCAATGTTGTTGAAGTCCACAAGATCTGTTTTAATAAACAGTTTAATTCATTAATTTCATAGTAATTATGTAAAATGGATAATAACTATTGCGTTTTTGATTCACGCTATTAATCTTTTAATAGTTCTGTTTATGGAAGAACAGAAGTCTCTGATTTCTTACTAATGACTTATTATTGAAGAAGTTCTTACGAAGACTCACTACCTCGGACGTTAAAAGTCTTCATTCTAATAATGAATGCTGCTGTATTTATCTCCTAATAAGTATCATTACTGGAAAATACTTTGAAATGACTAATACTAGCGAATGTTTTTCTTACAGATTTTGTAACATTCTTAGGACAGGTTGTGGCAATTATAATTAAAAATTTCTTTTTAGCTAATCTTACAGTTCTCTCAACTGAAATGATTAAGCCGTCTGTGTATCTCACTCAACGACCAACTTTCTTATTTCATGCTGATTCGAGCATGTCATTCAGGATTTACTTCACGTAGTTTTCTCAAGTAGCAACCTAACAGGTGATTGAGAATTATAAAGGCTAAATCATCAACACTGAGTGCTACTCAAGTCTGATGTATTGATTCAATGTTATTGCTACAGTTCTAAAATAGTACGAGCCTACCTTGTAGAGCTTCATTTCATCTCATCTATGTTAGGACTTACTATCAACGCCCATTCTTGCTTGTTGAATCATTTGGTAGTGCCCAGACCAGTAATGGCTTTGCCCTTACCATCCTCGTCAGGATCATCGTCTTAGCTCAGGACTATACTTATTCACACCGATCCTGTGCAGACGTACAGCAAGACTGTCGTGATCAGTGGATGCTGAAGAGAGCTACGTCCTACGTCCTAATAATTTCCTAAATTTTCACGGCGATTGGATGTATGGTTTTTGAATCTATCGAGTACAAGCAAACAGACATACATTCATTTATATATATATTATATAAATTAGCAATACGAAAAATACGAAATTAGCAAAATAGCTTAGTTTACTCTAGTGCGCTGTTACTGACTAGTAGTTGGTTGTGATGTAGGGTAATTGTGTATTTACCTGTGGTACATGCAGGATGTCGTTTTCTAAGAGTGGTGTTTACTTCGCAGGGCCTGGGCATGGAGGCAGTGACAAGTCTGCTACGGGACTGTCTAGCAGTGCAGCTCCAGCGCCTCGGACCTACAGGTGCAGGACCTCCACATCACCCCAACACTGCCCACCACTACTGGATGTACGACACCGGCTACCTCCTCTTCCAGGTATGTGGTCATCACTTATAACGCACACTGCACACATTATCGGTTTCTACTCTGATGACATTGTAGTCGCCTTTCACCGAGGTAGTCAGTAAGGGGCTTCAAAGCCATGAGGATGGTTATTCCGATGACTTGCAGATTGGAAACTGCAAGTCAGTCCGGTAAAAAATAGCTGTGTTAGGCTTTATAAAGACTTCATGGCCACGACTTATCTGTTCATCGTACTTGATAGAAGGTGACATTGAGACATCATTTCATTGGTAGAAATAAAATAGCCTTAGATTTATTGTGTTAAATTCGCCGAACTTAGATTGACGAATACTCCTTGTCTGAACAAGCAGCTAATGTACAAAGTTGTAATATTATCTGCCAGTGCTCCTACCTGAGTCTGTTATAGGTTAACATTTTTGTCAACACTCAAAATATATGCATTTGCCTTTCATCCTGAGCTCCCTTTAATGCTGAAGACATTGATGTTCAATGTACTCTAGACAGAGTAATTTGCTGAGACTTATTCAGTGCTTCCTCCTTGGACAACCCTAGATGGCCACGATATTCACTGTACTAGTATTACTAGCCAACTAACGACTTCTGAAATGTCGTACCACTGATAATGATACTTAAATGAATTTTTAAGGTGGGTTATGGATTATTGAAACTGGAAGAGAAGTTATACTGTATAAAATTATTTAATAAAAAGTTATAACAATATTATATTTACACTCCATATAATAATTTTGGGTAATTTGCAAAATTATATAAACACCATTTGTATATCTACTATATATACAGACATATTTATATATCTACTCTTTGGTAATAAATGACGCACGTTTTATAATTGATTTCATTCCTGGCAGATGAACACAATTATCGTCAAAAGGTCAGTATGTACGCACGTCTGTACTAAATATGCATATATATATATATATATACATATTTTTTAATTGAAAACAGACGGTCTAAACGGACATATAATTAAACATAATATATATTAAACGGACATATATAAAGTTACATAATCAAATATATTTGATAACAAATATACATTTATACATATATAATATGATTCAACTCATATTGTTTATCCTTATAAGCTCATTTTCTTTCCTCCCAGAGACATTTTAAACTTTTAAAAAAGTCCTTGGTATTAAATTAGCATCAAACAATTTCCATCTGTGAACTTTAATAAATCTTGAATAATTTATATGTAGCTTTAGTGTAAATAAACCCTAAAAAAACCTATGAACATAATTTAATAAACTGATTAAGTTTTTTTTTTATTTACATGGTCATGTATGCCCCAATTTCATTTATCATTTAAAAGAGTAATAGATCGTAAAATTACTAATAAAATAACTTCTTTATGCTTCTTATTTTGAATTTACGTAATTAGGTGAAATGAAATGTGAAATCTTCACTTAATAGCAATATCAAGAGAAAAAAAATATGAGTTCCGTTCTGAGAACGATATATATGAATTAGAACTTTAAATTATTCATGATAAATGAAATGCAAATTTTACATTTGCATATGCTATTTTTTGGAATACATAATATACAGTTTATGATACGTAATATTTCTATGCATTTATTACAATGATAATGAATTATTATCAAATTGAATATAATTACAAATCAATAAGTACTGATATTGATATACATGCATAATTTTTTAGAAGACAACATGTGTAAAAAATAGTGTATTATCAATCACTATATTTCTTTTGACATTTACACAAATGTTACTGACATAAGAATAATTACCAAATGTCAAGAACTTTCAAAATTTTTAGAATGAGCAGACAAGTGTGACCGACAAAATTAGTGACGCTATGTATTTCAGTATCAATATGGATATTATTTTTATATGTTGGTTGATTTCACGAATTGTAAGTAATAGTTAACGGATACTTTAACAGAATTTTGTTACTAACAATATCTAAACATTTGTTGAAACTATCACATATTCTTTTATCTTGTATCAACTTACAATAACTTGTTTGTAACTAAATCTTTACTGTTAAATTATAAGAAAATATATTGATGCACTGGTCATAGAAATACTTGACTTGTTGGAGGATAAATTTGGGATATTTTTTACTCTTTGCAGGAGTGTATTCGCATTTCATTACTATTGCTAGTCATGTTTTACATAGTTGATCTTGTAAAGTATTTAGACAGCAATCTCTGTATCAAAATGTATATGAAATATTTGGCAAAATTTTAATTTATATAACTTAATGTACAATTCTAAAAAAAAAAATCCATTTATTCATGTAAAATGAAGTATTGATCTCTAAGTGGTTGATTCTTCTAGAGTCAAATATGAAAGAATTTTGTTGCTAAATGTTAAAATGTACATAAAAAACACAACTCACAATTTTATATACTTTTTAGGCTTAACGAAGGTGTGGTGTGTGTTTAAAAAGGAGGATGTGCTAGAGAAAGAGGCGAAATTGCGGGCATTTTACAACATGAAGGATCGTTCAAACGTGTGAAGGCAATACGATTGCATTTGTGCGTGGCTGGTATACCATAGAATCGTGTGACACGAGGGCCACTGCTGACCGGGGGCCGGTGGCTGGGACTCACTGATTACGTCTGCACAATGGTTAGCATTGCTATGAAACTTTAACGACCGAGTAGGAAGGAAGCAACACAGTCTTTTAATATTCCACTTTGGATTTCCTTTTATTCTTTTAAAAACAAAAAATATTCATATAATTAAGTGTAGTTATATTGCATAGTATAGTATTTCATGCAGCATTCACTTTATAACAAGGTTAACCAGAACAGGTTAATTTCTTTATGAATAGTTTATTATTATAGTAAACACATGTGTACTTAAATCTGGATGAATGTTCACAAGAATGTAGTAAACACGTATCAACTATTTCATCACATTTTGTGAAGTAAAGCTGAAATCGTTTATTTGATAAATAAAGAAGTAAATATTATTACCTTACATAAGTTGTTAAATTGTAAACAAATTGTACTACAATAGTTATTAACTTTTCGTTTTTACATAGTGAAGGTAGGAACACAGATATAGAATGACTGTATTAATTAATTCGTTAACACTGTATTATAGTGTGCAAAGTGAGTTACAGAGCGTGTAATGTGCTCATGTAAATCATTCCCTCGACTTCCCTGACAATCCCTCAGTGCTTTCGACGAGGTGGTGACCTCGACTTTGTTGTTGCACCACTTAGAAGTCAGCAGTGGGTGGCCCTTCCTTGATTCCACTCATTGTCTGTAGTGATTACTAATTTGAACCAAGTTAAAAAAGGTGTTATCTCTTAATATGAGAAGGCATGTAAGCTGTAGGCGAAGGTACAATATACTGTCAAGAGTTGGGAGTTAAGGAAAAATATTTAACCGTATGGTTATATATAGAATTCCGGTAGTAAAAGGAATCAGACAACCTTGAGCTTTGAATATTTATAAGCATCGGACCAAGGCTGAGATACACTACGTACCGCTTCCAAAAGAGGCAAGGCTAAACAAGTCTGAAGCCTTTCTGCCAAAAGAGGGTACACTCTTGCCATTCCTGTATTCTGGGGAATACTCTTTCCTCTAACTTTATTTTGCTTGCATTTCTTTTTATTTGTTTTGTCTTTATTCATCACCCTGTTTGCTGTCTTAGGATTCGGTCATCCTTCATTCTTTTCACAGTGAATTTATTAGTTGATCATATCTGTATTAATTTTTTTTTATCTTAGAAAGTACAATTCATCCTGATTAGTTGGCTTCTATAGGATTCATATCGACCCCTGAGGTTGATAACGACCTTTTGAGTGGACTCCTACCTGGACGTTCTGAAGAGAGATTTAAGGTTCACAATGTGTTATCTGTGTAAGACATATGGTAGTGGTCTGAAATGTGGAAGTGCCACGAACTGTCTTTCAAAGTGTGGTGAATGGATACTACGAAATAACTTGATTTGACCAGTATGAAAACAAAAATCACCAGTATTGAATAAAAATATAAAACAAAATGTCAATGTCATGCAGTAAACAATAAAACGAATCGAATTTGCAGAAGAAAATAAAAATGTTAGGACTTCATTAAGTTGTGGAGGAGAATGTGGTTATGTTTCAAAAAAATACTTTTCACTGTCGCTTTCCTTTTATTTGGATATATGTGTGTTTGGTTGCGCATGACACAAGGGCCAGTATTGGTCTGACCCCCAATACTTGGGAACCTCTTGTCATAGGGTTAAAGGCTGAGTTGTCTTACGTAGGGATATTTAAAATATGATTGACTTCGTGTTATTTGACAAGTGTGTTGAACTATAACAATTATTGGATTGGTCTTTTCATAATGAAAGTATTGGGAATAGAACAGCTGGACAGTACGGAGGTGGATTCGAAAGAGAAGCCTGGCGAGGTCATCATTCATGGACAGTCGGCGGACCCCACTGGGCGCCTATTAAAGCCACTTGAGTATTAAAACCTGCTCCTGCTCGACTGCTCGCCTCTCTCCGCGTCTCTCCCAATTAAATCTCACCTCTGAGAGCCATCTGAAAACATTCACTCAGACTGCAACTCGTCCCCTGCCTTGACTCCACCAGCATTACCTTTTACCAAGCAATTGCTTTCTTGTTATTCTAATGAACCGTCATTTCTGGAAAATAACAAAATAGTTACAAACATCGCTGTCTTTGGATTCATGTCATGTTAGTGAGGACAACCCTGTTTTTACCAATTCTAATTGGCATGCATAGAGAATTTTTCATCCCGGGTACCATTCCAGTTTACCATTCTTTTCTCATTCAGTCAAAAAAATAGTGTACTTATTAATAATTGCTCAATACAAATAACAAATTTAATATTTAGTAATTTGAATATATTTTTAATGACATTTAACAATTAAAGAGATTTTATAATAATTCATGCTCAAATATAATGAAATTCCTCCCAAAAACTCATCCACTTTAAAATATGTCCTTAAGTTGTATTTCAATTTATGCCGATTTCTCTTTTGTAGGTTATTTGTTACAAATTGATTATAAGTATGTTTTTTATGGTATTCTGGTCGTAGTATGTGATCTACACCCAAGTTCCTGGTATGCCCTGTTATCTACAGTGTTTTTCATGTATATAAACTTTTCTTTGTGTTTGAATATCCATAAAATATGAATAACCATTTTATAAAATAAAAATTTACTTCTTTACATATACATACAATATTATCACAATAACACGTGATATAAGTAGTCAAGTAACTCACCATAAAAGGTATGAGATTAACCCTCTGAGGCCTTTCATGAATACTTGTATTTACTTTTTCTCTGACGACGTGAAACTCGAAAGGCCTCAGAGCTTTAATCCCATACCTTTTGTGTTTTGTTATTTGAATATATATATATATAAACATGGATTTAGTGTATTATATATATAATGCAATAACAAGATTTCTCTGTAGTCAGAGGAAATAACATGGAACTTTTAAAGTATAGTAGGATGTTCAGTTGGGACTAAAATCGTTCAACCAAAGCAACCGATCATCAAACATTTTGATCGTGGACTCTGGCGAGGATCGCTTTCTTATAAGATTCTATTCCTATTTCTGAATTTAAATTCAGTTTGAATATAAACAAACTATTTATAAATATTTTACATTTTTATTTTTTCCACTGAAAAAATGAATAAATTTAACTTCTAAAGACTATTTAACAACTGAAATGCAACAATAATAACTGAAAGTAACTTCGGTGCAAATCTTTTAACAGATCTTGTTTAAAAAGTATCAAACCAAAACTGTAAATATGCTGTTTACAAAAAACATAATAAAATATGTTTAGGTTATTCTTTTTAATCACAAGAACATAGCAATGCATGACAACTGAGCCCAAATAGTTGTTGTCCTTGAACAGTGTGCCCGTTTTTACCATAACATCCAAATAGAACCATAAATGAATAGGTGTTTTAAGGAAACGAGTCCTTGACCTTGCGCTCTCAAAGGAGTGCAACCTGAACAAGTATCTTATTTGAATTATTTATACCTTTCCTTTTTTATAGAAAAAAAAACTATGCCTACTTTTCAAAGTTGCTAGAAACATTAATAGTGCCCTGATGTAATTAAGTATTTGTAAAACTTTTGCAACCTTTTATTTCTCTTACCTATACATAGATAATCGTAACCTCTCAGTGAAGAGACTCCGATCTCTTTTCCTGATTTTATCTGTTCATATACATGTTTCAATGCTGTTAAGTTCAGGTCTTTCCTAATAAACGGCAGCTTGATCTTGAAATGTTTAACTCCCTTGCGATTCGGTTTGGTGTCTGTATCACCTTCGGGAATATTTTCTTGACTACGAATACTATCTTCCACATCTTGAATAGTTTTTTCGATTCTCACTTTTTTCGTTCTTTTACTTTCTTCTTTTCAATCAAAATTTCCAGTTTTCTTTTATTTTTTTATCAAAAGTTTTCAATCCTACTTTCATGTTATTTCTCTCAGGTAATTCTTTTAATGATGTAATAAATAATTCTTAACAAGCACTTCTGCTTCATATGTAAAAGGCATGTAGAGTTCACATGTGATAAGTAATTAGCATGCCAAATTATTCAATAAAATATAACAAACAAAGACCCTGAAAGAAAAGAATTAGAAAATGTAATAAATCATTCAAGCCTTGATTGAAAGTTATTTTTGTTGCAATTGTTAAAAATTCAGTTGTAGAATTCTTTCTAAAGTTAGCTACTTAACACAAAATTCATTGAATCTAAATATTTATTCACTTAAAGTTGCATAAATATTTGACAAAAAACTTTGTAGTTAGGGTGACTTTAAAATGAAATGTTTTTTTATCAACTCTTTATATATTATACAGAGAGAGATTTATACAAGGAAAGAAATATTATAAAGAATAAAGAACGCCACTCTTTTTCATTTATATTTAACTATTGCACAAGTTTTAAAAATAAAATCAATAAAAAATTGCCTTTTACTGTTCTCATAAGTAAAGCAACAGACAAAAGACCAACATATGAATTATTCAAAAGGAATACGGTGAATGAGTGTGAAGAGAGAATGTTTAGTGGGTCTTCAGGAGACTTGAGGGCAGTTTGAAGTGCAGGCTGTTGAGCCGGTATGGTACGCAAGTGTGAATTGGCCTTGGGACTCGGTGGCACTATTCAAGGATTGTTCCCAAGGTTCTAAGTGGCACAGCCTGCCAACATGTCACAACTGCCAACTTCAATTACATAACCATACTTGCAGAGGTGTGTCTTACATCCCCTGGATATACGCTCAACTGACTGCCTTCATTGAACTAGTAATAAATTATTCCCTTGATAAAGATACAGAGGAAAATTAATGAAACCATTTGGCTTGTAGGTGACAGAGGCATTCTTCGGGATACATATCACCGTGTCATACACCTTATGACAAATTTAACAGATATAGTACTGATGTATCCTCCTGATGTCGAAATAACTTATTGAGTTTTTGTATTCACTTCAATGCTTTTATCTCTCTCTCTCTCTCTCTCTCTCTCTCTCTCTCTTATATATATATATATATATATATATATATATATATATATATAATATTGCATCACCGTTCCTGTGTTCCTTTTCCTACCTTTCCTGAGGACTGCGTGATAGCCGAAATGATCGATAATAGTAAGTGTTAGTCTCTTTTTTGTTTTCTAATGATAACTTTAATTATATATATATATATATATATATATAATATATATATATATATATATATATATGTATGTATTTATATATATATTTATATATATGTATTTATATATATATAGTTAACACATGAAAGAGAAAAAACAAATAAAGATAAACACAAAAGACTCACAACGATATTTCGACAGTCGTCGTCATCGGGTAGAAGTAGTCCCTTTGAGTAGCTGAAGCTAACTGAGTGGTAGGCCGAATGCAAACGAACCCGCACGCACTCTGCCGGCCGCCCTAGGTAAGCTACTAACTACAGAGAGAAAAATAACTAAAAAGAACAAATGAAAGCAAATAAAAATAACAGAAGGAGAAGAATAGTAAATGAAGCAATAAACAATTTAAAAAAAAAAAATAAATAAATAAAAAATAAAATAATAAAAATAAAAAAAAATAAATAAATAATTAAATTAACGGTACAAGTTAAGGCCAGGAGGAGAGCGAGCTTTGAGAAGACAGATAATTGCCTCCTCTGAAGCTCTTAAAGTAACCCGAGAAGACGGAACAGGGATATGATTAAGGACTTGGACCCGGAAGCAGTACATACATTCTTCCCATGGACTGGATTTTAATCACTGCTTCCGGGTCCAAGTCCCGGATATATATATAGATTGGAAACAAAATGTTTATTAAATGACACTTTTTGCTAGTTGATTCCTGTATTAGTTCGTCATGTAATTTGGTTGTATTTTTTATATTATGTACAAGTTTTCAGTTGGGATTCTAATATATAGTTTCGTCATAGCATACTCAAGAATGATTGTTTTTGTGTTTTTACATCTCAGACTTATTACAAACAAAAAGTACCATGACAAATTTTATTATTAATAGTGGCGTACTGAGTCGTTTGTTTTAAAGAAACTGGTATACCCGAAATGGACTATTGGAACTGTCATGCATTGGTGCCTCGGTGACAAACTGGACAAGGTGACACACCTTATGAAGGTCTGCCCTTGTGCTCTGTCATTAAGAGTTCGCCAAGCTGCCGTTTTGAAGAGATGTCGGAAGGAGATTAATGACTAAGCGGCACTGTTTCGCGAGAGCTTCCGTCCTCTCAAGTGGGACAAGGCGAATGTGTAGTAGAGTCGGTGTTTCCTGACGTCAAAACTCTAGCGAGACACTGTCACAAGATTCAGATAATAAACTGATTTCACAGGAGAAAGTGTCAATTAATGAGTAACAAGGCTTCTATATAAAACGAGTGCCCTTGAATTAAGCCAGTCTCTCGAATCCTTTCAATTCCTAACGGCGATTTTAAAAGGTTTCATAAATTCTGTATACTTCTTCTTATTTTTGGTTAGAGAATAAGGCTTCAGTTCCTTAAAAAGCGTTGAAGAATTGTTCTATACCTATATAACGTGGACTTTCACTACGCGATCATACTAAAATGAAATAAGTATAACACAGGGTATAGTCCCGTCGGTAGACACAGTTTCGAGAAATACTGTCTTGACGTTTATCAGGAAGGTATAATTGTTAGAATAGGAAGTGCAATAGGAATCAACATTGATTATATATATACGTTTCACAGTGAATCACAAACACAGAACTAAGGAACAAACACCCTTACTGTCTCTAATTTTCGGTTGAACCGTGAACCCATCCAACGTTGTGGGTCTCCAACGTCGCTTCACAAGTGCGTTTGATGTACCTATCTCAACTTTCCTGATAACGGTTCAACCGAAAATTAGAGACAGTAAGTGTGTTTGTTCCTTAGTTCTGTGTTTGTGATTCACTGTGAAACGTATATATATATATATGATTGGTTATATACGACTGAATATTGTCGGTCGATGATCTTCTTCTCCAACTTTTCGAGCTTACGAACATCTAATTTTTCGTTGTGAAGCTCGAAAAGTAGGAGAAGAAGAAGTGTCCCGCAGGGAGGCAGGGTTGTCTCATTTGCTTTTGTGTTTTTTTCATGTATATATATATATATATATATATATTGAAAGAGAGAACAATAAGTGAATGGCTAAATGATTTAAAGCAATTAATTGTTGAAGGAAGCGAGATATTGAGGAGTTCTAGAAAGGCAATCACCTAGAGGATACAGGGTAAAGACCCGATCCAGTTGGAAGCGTTTGACAAAGAGCAAACAAAAAAGTATCTTGTAGTGGGATCAAGACGGTTTTGTTTCACGGGTGCGTGAAGACAATGTAGAAGGCTGCGGTGGATGCAGTCCAAGGGCGGAACTGATGAAGACCCTGCTGCCTCAACGAAAGACCTTTCACCACAAGGATCACCCCATTCGTCGCTGTCCTGAAACCTATCAAATAGTGCTTCTTTTATTCTATTATCTAGAACTGTATGTCTTGAAGATAAATAAAAAACAACAACTATCAGAATTAAAAAACTGAACCTCCAAGGCAATTCCGTAAAACCAGCTGGTTCAAGTGGTTTTGTTAATTCGTATAATAAGCATTATAATTATATATAATTAGATGTTTACGATAATTGTGATTTTAAAGGGTTTTAATCCTTAAAAAGTACTTAATACATGCCATTATATTTTAAATGATAGTAATGCATGGAAGTTCGTGATTGAAATGTTAACCTCATGAGCCTGTGGTTTACCCTTTACCCTTTCACCCTAGGCTTTAGCCGTGTTGGACTATATGAACATAATTGCAGTTAATGTCTTAATGTAACAAATGACTATTGTTTAAACGAGGATCTGTTATTTATCTACAAAAGTATTACTTCTATCTATTCACTTTAAAAAAAAACTAAGATTTGTATTTGATTTCTTATGAAATGACATTACGAATCGTAATGTTTGGAATAGTGAAATGATTTGCAGAGTTCCGGAGACAGGGCACGACTCCTAGGCGGTGCCCAGTTTTTGGTGACATGGGCCACCATTCCAGATAACAGTGTCACGGACTTTGCATAACTTGCCTTATAATTGTGAAACAGTCGACACTTGACTTCTTGCCGCTTTCCAAATCAAACTAAAATATTATTCTTCCTTAGTTTTTATCATTTCCTTAAAACTGTTATATCCAATTTCGTGTCGGATATTTCTTAGAAGAAATGCATGAACTCATTGTTATCGTTCATTTTATTACAGTAACATTTTCTTTTCGTTAAAAGTCTAATTTGTTAGTCCTATAAATATAGACTAATTTGAGCTCATAAAAAATTCTAAATTCTCTCAGCCCAGTGTCCTCGGTTAGTCTTCCATTCAACTTGACTGATAATAATCAGTCAAACTTCAAAATGTTTTTATTTAGAAAACCTTATTTCAAGTGGTTCTCTTATTTAACAATTTTTTTAAAAAAAAAATGTTGTTAAATATAGTGGGAAACATTAGGATTCTTAAGAACTGAAGTAAAATTACTTTAATTTCCGGTTTTAACACCGTAGCAGGCTGTCACTAACTTTATCTCAATATCAGTTTTGTTTGTTTTTGAACTGCTATATTTCTTATTTAAATAAAACACATTTTTTTCTACTTCATCAGTCCTTGTTATTATTCTGTAGACATAAATTTTGGTTTATAGATGAATGAGTATTGGTCTTATTATTCTATAAATTAAAATATTCTATAAAAGTAAAAATCTAAGTATACACAAATAGTTGCCATTAACATATTATTCAATCGCATAGAAGTAAAGAAAATTCTACGACTCGTATCATAAAGCTGAATGAAATTCTTCATTTCTCAATATGAAGTCCAAAATTGGGAATCAACAGTCCAATCGCGAAAATCGGATAAGCAAATTCCATGATCTTGGATTTCTAGTTATTAGCTTAAAATTATATTCTAACTTATAACTGATCTGAGAATCTGGCAATCGTAGTTATAAATGTATTGTTTAAAAATGTTTTTAATTAAAAAATGGAATTTTTAATTTATAAAATTATGATAATAGAGTAAAAGAAAAGTTCTTGAACCATGTGTTAATTTGGTATCTGACTGACTTAGAAGTTGTGTATTAAAAATGAACCTTTTGATTTATTTGTATTATATTTTATGAGAAGGACTTTGTTATTTAGTAAAAATAAATCCATGTGGTGAGAAATGTGGAAGGTAGTAGTTGTGAAGGCAAGGACTGCGTGAGAGAACGTTTTAAGTCTGACTTGAGCAGGACCTTTTCATTCAATTTAGGTCCATCAGAGGTGATGGTAGCGCCATTAGGAGGGCAAATGTGGCCTCCGGACTTGGCTCGCCTCAGCATTTACACTACAGCTATGTGTGGAAAGCCTTTCACCAGCACTCTTCTGATCGCTCACTCAAAATTAACCCTCTCTCTGACGTCTTCTGTTCAAACCTGCAACATGTTTTAAAATAAACCGTAACAAAGTATTCATTTCCACAAAGAAGTGTGTGACGTATGAAGTCACTAAGATGGGGGGACTTGAAGGCGTAATGTTGAGTGGGCCCTTACCTTCGAAGGCTGAGCTAAAGTATTATGGACTCCTTTGCGCAGGAATGGGTCAGTTCTGGTGAGGACTTAGATAGAATATTGGGGCTTGAGTTACTGAATTTAGTCTTTTAGAGGGACAATAGAAGTTTATAGCCTCCTCTTTCACAATTCAAACAACCTTTTTGAAGACACCTTCATGAAACCTTCACAAGCATCCTCCTCTAGTAGATCTCATGGGTCCTCAGAGATACTTTCTAGCAAAGCAATATGTTCCAAGACATCTATTCTGTCTTCTGCATTAGCAGGAAGGAATGTAATATCGGCCAGGATTGCAGGGATAGACTCACAGTAATATATTAAATGTCATTATGTAATATGTACTAACATCAGTGGTATTAATAATATCATTGTATTTTACATTAATGACTACGATTGGTAGAAAAAACTTTTACTCTGGCTTGTGGGTCTACTAGTTTTGATGATAGTCTTTTTACTGCTCAGATATTTCAAACCCTGGTCTACGCTTTTCTCCACTGGCTTAGATCTACTCCATTAATGCATTAGTGCACATTCCTCAGTTTAAAAACCAGAATCATGTGTTTGATTCTTGCCTAGTAATATTCCCACGAACACTTATGTATTTCACTAAATCAAACTCTAAACGAGTTTTCAATCTCGTCATGCATCACTTTCTCGAGGTTTAATTAACTTGGAGAGCTCTAATCCGTTTATCCTAGAAAATACTTTCCTCCCTCTACGGTTCCCTGATTGACACATAGATTAACAACTCTCACTAATGTCTGGTGTAGTTTCTTGTTTTACAACTGTACAACTGTAACGGTAATTATGTTCATTTTTACATGGCCTTGAAGTATTCCTTTCAGGGGCTCCAGTATTAATTGAATATTCGTAATCATTGGCAGAATTGAGACAGCCACATTAAAATTAATCTTTGGTTTGAATTACTTGTCAGTATTTAATAACACCCTTATTTATCAATGTAAATTTCAGTGAATGCCATTTCAAATTTGTTGAACTATTTGAATTTGTACTTGTGTCAGCTATAGATATAAAAATTATTAATGATAAAAATTTTCGTATTAATATATATAAACATTTCGTTATTACTTTATAAAATTCGAGGAAGGTTAATAATAAATATTCTATAGTAAGCAATACACCTTAGAAATATAGAGTTGATGGCTGTGAGCCCGATCTACTAATGAATAAATTAAATCACCATATTTTACTTCTGCCAAAATATTTTAATTTGCTTTTAAGTGACATTTGTATAACGTTTAGTGTTGTTCTTCAATTCAAGTCATTTCAGTTGTAGTAATGATGACGAAGTATCTAAACTTTTTAAAAACTAAACCGTTTCTATAAACAATTTCTGAGTTATGTTTAAGTTTAAATACTTGTACTTCTTCAAGTCTTTCTGCATGTAGACTGACTTACTCATAATATAGAATAGATGTAATGCATCAGTGAAGAAAGAATGTTTGATATCCTTATTTCAGTAATTAATTAGGCAACGAGGAAATGAGTACTGTATTACAGAACATTATGAATGAAGTGAAAGGGAAAATACTTCTCAGATTGAGTAAGAAGAGTAAAAACTTAATTTCATTGGAAAGTTATACTCCTATTTCTGTGTGATAGAAAAACATTTAGATACATCCAACTGAAAGACGGTGTTCAATTTAAACGCGCATGTACTTTTTCGTAGTCGTGCTTCATTTCATAAAATCCTGGTAAATGTTAATTTAAATCGATGCCATGAAAGATCGAACCGTTTATATTGGTGTCATCCTCCTGTTTTGTAACTCGAGCGTTACCTGGCGACCTTTCGTTCGAATTCCCGGCGGATTGAAAACATCTCAGATAGCCTGGTTATTGTTGGCTGTAGGTGACGTAATGTCATCAGTTCGTGACAACTGGCTGCAAAACTGATCGACTTGTCGTTAAAAATCGATTCTCACTTTCCTTAGCCGCTCATTTCACATAATTTTCTTTTCCTTGCTAGTTTCTTGTTGCTTGAATGTCTTGACTCTGCTTTTGTGTTCCTTAAACCATTCTTAGGAATCATTTTATTTTCTGAGAAGTTAACATTATGATAAGGAAGGTTCACGTTTTCCTGTCTGATTGTTTTCCTCATTTCTGGACTGTCAACTCATTCACGTCCCAACTTGAGAAAGCGTTCGGGATCCCTTTCTACTATGTTTTGTTCAGTAAACTTCCTTTTGTAGTTTTAAATAGGCCCCTAACTTCAACTTATCCACGCGCCTTGACATTAAAACTTTCCTGGATGCCTTTCTACAACTGCCCTGCTCTGGAAATATCATTGTCCCTGGTATTAAATGTAATTCACGCTCGTGAAAGAGATTATTTTATTTTTAGTCTTTATTCATTTAGGAATCATTTTGAAAACTGTCAGAACACTTCCTCAACGCTTTGGTGGGTTTTTATAATCCAGGTGGACTTTTAATATAATTCAGATTAAGAAGAACAACTCAAATAGTATATGAAGTACTTAATATTCCTTACTACTTCTCATATATAGTGTTTATAAGTCTTGACGGTTTTCATAAACCTGAATATGACTTCTCTAGTTTACCGGAACGTTTGTACTGATGTGTTTTATGCAAAGCATAAAGTAGAATACTCAAATTTTTAATAGTCTTATAATAAATATTGTGGAAGTGAGTTTTTACTTCTCATGATTTCCATCTATCTAAGAACCTGCCCTTCAATGGTTAAAGTTATTATTTGAATCAGACATAATTATGGGGATGAATAATAGCAAACTGTACTAGGCCGCTGGATTGAGATGGACAAAATACCAATTTCAACCTAGGATAAAAATGATCATTTACTTTCAAGTTTCTCAAGCACGAGAGTCACACATATCTCTTGTAGTTTTTCCTTTTTGTGTTCTTGACTGTTAGGGTTTTCTGGTACATTGGTCACCTTGCCAACCGTGCACTCTTCTTTTTACACTCCCTGTGTTCATCTCTTCCTTGTTTTCACGTAAGAATGTAACAATTCCTGGATTTTTCCGAGACATACAAAGCAAGTTGACTTGGCGGCTGTTCTGCAGGTCTCATAGTTAGCAATGCCCCTTTGGAGGAGGCTCAGACTTGAGACGCCGAGTCCGTTGTTTGCTGACAGTTAACCTGCATGTCTCTTCATGCTGGTACCAACATGGCCCTTACTCCGCACTCCACCTCCCGCATCCTAACCGCACTTCCTTATCCAACATAAACTTTCTGCACGCGCTTTAAACATTTCAGGAAATTGCAATTACATCGTTACTGATAACTTCAACTTTGCTTTGGAAGAAACAGTTTTATGATAATAGCTAAATTAAGTCATGACATTTGAAGGTGGAATCATATGTCAACTACTCTTTGACTATTGCTGAAATGAAGTGTAGTGAATGAAGTATGCTCACTTCTAGTCTCTCGACCAATCAGACTTTTATCTACTCAAAAAATTATTTTCCATATAGAAAATCTAAACAAATTAAACTGGGCTTTAATTGTAAAGTAATTATAATTTACTGGGACACATGCTTATAATGAGGTAAAAGAAATGCTTATTTTATATAAAAAAATTGAAATATAATTTCATTTATATTCTTAATTTTTGTTTCATTTTTTTAAAATTATGGCTAAATAATTGTATAGTAAAATTTATTTCCCATTTTTTTTATTTTTTTGAGGAGGGGAGGACTAGAGTGGGAAAATTGTTACCCTGTTCCGATCGATGCGAAGTCACTGTCTTAGCTCTTTTAAGTAGAATATGTGAGTGACCTTTGAACCGGCCTGCTACATGATTGGCTGGTTCGTTGATTGTTATTTATATCGAGAGATTTGAAGATGTGGAAGAAAAGCTGTTTACGGAAAGCAGGCGATGTAAGGCAGTGTGGGGAGATGAGGAGCGACACGTGAGTGATTTATAGAGACACTTCCTGCCCAGTTATAAATGGATCTCAGGCGCAGAGGGTCCTGCCAACACGGCTGGCTTTCAGGGTTCCTGCCGCAGTACTGCTTTCCTTTTGCAAATTAGTCCACTTCACCTACTCACTGCAACATGCTCAAAAGTTATACTTTCTACTCGACACATATATCTGTCACGCCTAATTGATTCCTTTACGATAACCTTACGCAACATGCATCTTTGTCGCATATTAATAAGTAGATTGTTTCGTAAAATTATATAAAAACCAGCAGCTCACCGGGCTTTTCAGGAGGAATCAAAATACACTATAATAATTCAAATTACAAGGTTATTTTATATTTGACATACTGGTCACGATTTGTCATATCTGCTGCATTGCAGAATATTTTTTAAGTTTCAAGTGAATTGAAATTTATTAGAACATTATCAAATAAAAACTAATATAATTCATACTAATATATAAAAGGTGTCTATGATTTAAAGGATATACTCCTGTAAGTAGGGAAAATATTTGTTAACTATTACTGTCTAT
Organism: Hermatobates lingyangjiaoensis; assembly: GCA_026182355.1. NCBI lineage: Eukaryota > Metazoa > Arthropoda > Insecta > Hemiptera > Hermatobatidae > Hermatobates > Hermatobates lingyangjiaoensis. The sequence goes on from JAPFBL010000019.1 coordinate 1,819,991, forward strand.
TGACCTGGGCTTCTTAATTAAGTAGTGATTTAGAACACAAACAAATGAACACCATCTGATGCCAAAGAAACAAATATTAATATAAAAATGATCCTGCATCCCTGGCAGGTAATTGTGAAATTATAAACCAATGGCAAATTACAATGTTACTGTTTATGTGACATCACAGGGGAATACATTTCAAATAGAATTTATAATTGGCTAAATGTTTTCAGATTTTTTTTTATTATTATTTTTGTAAAATATTTTGATCTGTATATTTTGCTTACACTTTTATATATAATTGTTTATGATTTTATAAATTTCGTAGACAGGATCTGACAAGTCCTCCATTTAGATCTCATTTACCGATAACGATTTTATTAGCTTACATAGAGAGAGTTTTTTAAGTAATCCAAAATAAAGTCTATTAGTGACATGAATATGCACGAAGCGAAATATCACAAGTAGTCATGTTCATGTGGTTGTAGTAATGGCTAGCGTTGTCTAACTCTGAGATCATAGGAGTGTCGGCATAGGCGTTCTAACTATATTTGTTGTTAGCCTTGGCTACTCCTGCTTTCTACTTTTCAATACTTATTTCATGAAATAGAAAATAGAAACTTTATAATGGTAATAGATACTTCTAATATTGAACAAATAAATCAGCAACGATTACAAATATTAAGGTTAAAGCAAAATACCAAATATAAATATATTTTTATCTAACATATGCCCTAATAAGTTATCCGTTTCCTCTGAGAGGAGAGAAACAGTTTCTCGTATTCGGCTTTTATATCCCAATGGCGTGGACATAATTAAAACTATATCAGGTGATTTAACAATATTTTTATTGCTTCCAAGCTAAATTAATGAGAAATGTATTTTCATCCAGCCTCTTTCATCCATCAAGTACAAGTGGTTTCCGCTTGTTTTCAGATGAAAAATAAAGAATCCTCAGTGAATGTAATCTAATAACTGGACCTTGAATGCATCCATAGAAGAGACATTGAAATCAGATCCTTGTATCAAAGTCTGTATGGTATCGTATTCCTTCTAGGTTGATACTGCATCATTCTTCGATATTACCAGATAACCAGATATTACGTAATATCAATTACGTAAATTACAGCTTATGCAAAATTAATAAACATTTTCAAATATTTCTTGAGAATGATAGTATTGCTTCTTTATAGTTATCATCAAAAGAGACTATTCTATGAACAGTATCAAAGAGTCGTGATAACACTGAAGGGAGAGGAAGGTGGCACGGTATCATTCTATCTCTTTCTTCTCTCTCTCTCGCTCACTCATTCTCTATCGCAACAAAATTTAATATTATAAAATGTTATAATATTAAATAAGCACGTAAAAAATTGTATTTTACGTGTTTATTGTGAAATTTTTGTTATACATACATGTGCTAAATAAGTTAAAGGGAAAAATCAATACATAGATAGGCAAATTTCAGAAGCAAGTAAAACATATTTTATTTTTAAACATTTGGTTCACGTTTTCCTCTGAACTGATATTCAGTTGAGAATATATGACTGACAGTCATATGCGTACATAAATGCGTTGACTGACGTTTCCTGACTGCACCACTTCTTGTCCTGAGACGCTCATTAAGAATGTCAAAATATTGAATGTAAGTTGTAGTATATTATCATTTTCGTTTCTTTCGTTTTTATATGTGTGCTTCCCTTTTGTGTAATTCTCATTTCTCCTGAAGATGGTAATCGTCGAAATTATTAAAATATAATCGTGCAGTGTTTATCTCATATCTTTTTTTCCTGAGTTTCTGAGTTCGAACTTTTAATGGTTTATATATAAAGAGAAGTGATGCAGGAGAAATATATTCTGACACAGGAGGCCTGGTTATGTCAGACTGATTACATCTCTCCCGCTAGGTGTCGACTAAGTATTAATGTTGACTCTATTAAATATATATATACACTTTAACACATAGAAAAGAACACAGAAAGACACTACAGAACTCACTTCAAAATTTCGACATCCGTCGTCATCGGGAAGAAGTGCGAAGTACTCGCGTTGAGAAGCAAACTGCTACTGGCCTCCAGAGTAACTCGTGGAACCACCGCAATGCTGCCCCCCAGCGGAGGAGAGGAAAAATAGAAATCCCTCCAATATTTATTTAGAAAACAAGATAAAAAGTATATAAAATACGAAATAATAAAATAAATAATAATAATAATAAAATAAAAAATAATTAACGGTACAGGTTAAGACCAGGAGGAGAACGAGCCCCAAGGAGGCATATGAATGCCTCTTCGGAAGCTCTAAGGGTGACATGGGAATTAGACTCGGGGATTTGTTTGAGGATTTGTACCCTGAAACAATCATTGAAAGGGAGGTCATGGGACAAATCCTCAAATGGGACAATTTCAGGGTACAAATCCTCAAACAAATCCCCGAGTCTAATTCCCATGTCACCCTTAGAGCTTCCGAAGAGGCATTCATATGCCTCCTTGGGGCTCGTTCTCCTCCTGGTCTTAACCTGTACCGTTAATTGTTTTTTATTTTATTATTATTATTATTATTTTTTATTATTTCGTATTTTATATACTTTTTATCTTGTTTTCTAAATAAATATTGGAGGGATTTCTATTTTTCCTCTCCTCCGCTGGGGGGCAGCATTGCGGTGGTTCCACAAGTTACTCTGGAGGCCAGTAGCAGTTTGCTTCTCAACGCGAGTACTTCGCACTTCTTCCCGATGACGACGGATGTCGAAATATCGAAGTGAGTTCTGTAGTGTCTTTCTGTGTTCTTTTCTATGTGTTAAAGTGTTTATTGTCCACACGGACCTTTCATTTTAGTCGAAGTATATATATATTGTTATTTAGGCAGCAATTCATCATTCACACTTACTCAATTTAACTTTGCAACAGCTCTGCATTGACTATCCTTTTGCTGATTACCCTCAGTCTATGTACTACATTCCGCTTTTAAACAAGTAACACCCGCCTTAGGTTGGGCAGGCACATACACTGCACTATCACTACAGACTTTAATCCTGCTCAAACAAATAAGAATTACCTTACATCTATATTAATTGTTTAACTTGAGGAACTCTACATTTCAAGAATAAACGTGAAGACTTACTTTACAAAAGTAACAACGTTCCTTTTACAAAGTAAAGTTACAACGTTCCTCAAAAGACTTTGTATCACAAGCTGTATATACGATTGAATCTCAGCAATAATACCACAAGCTGTATACTAAAAAGTGTTAGAAAAGTAACGGAAATGTTATTTTCGGACGTTATTTAATTGGTAGTCAACACCGTGGGGATGTCTGAAATATATAGCACGTGGTGAAGTTATTTGAGGAACTGAAGATTTGCTTTCCTTTATTCTTGAAACTAGAAACTATTCTAATATACCAACCTTCGACCTTCAGAGTTCATCGAGAGGCTTCTTACTCAGTCCATTATAACTTTTAAAATATAAAGAAATATATGTATAATGTGAATCCCAGCTGTTAACATTTGATTCTGACGAAGACTGCTTGTTTCGGTTGAAATATCTTTTCTTTTTTTTTTTTCATTTCTTACTGTGGTTTGAACGTGGATTTTTGCATCAACAGTAATGATATATATGTTTGTTTCAACAATACATATAAAAATATAACAGGATGAAATCTTGTTTAATATATATTATATATATATAATTATATATATATATATAGGTGTATTATGCAATATTTTTTAGGTTCAAAATCAAACTCTCAATGTCGACGTTTCGGTTTTGTTTTATAACCTTTTTAGTAGGCAGAAATAAGGCCCGTTTGTATTAGAAATTTACATTATGACTATTTTGTTATATTACTCTATTATTACTAACAATCTTGACTGGTCAAAACCTAGGACTAGGCTAATCAGATGACATTACAAATAACCAAAGTAAAAAAGGTTTAAAATAAAGCGGAAAAGTCGGCATTGAGATTCTGATTTTGAAGCTAGAAAATTGAACGAATCCCAAGTTACAATCAACAATCGTCATTGTAGTGAGTCTGTTCTTAAGAGAAAAGATATGGTTTTGCAGAGTACTTGATCAGTATGTTTGAAGCGTTAGACTGGCATTAAAATGTTCAAAGAAGTTATAATCGTTTTTTTTAAATATAATTGTAAAGTACAGTAAAAAAAATATATTTCCTGAAAAATATGTTTTGCTTCCTAGGAAATCAGTAGTTTAGTATTTGCATTCGGCAAATGGTTCAGTATTGCCTAGTTAAGTGAGGACACTGTCATTTAACACTGACGTGAAAAGGAATCCCATTATCTCCTACATCAATTTGCAAAACACTCACAGCTTCAACTTATAACTTTTCAATTTATTCCAACCTTGTATTTCTTTATTTTCATATAAGTATATTGGCCTTGTGAGATCAATTATATTGAAATTACTCCTAAGTGGTTCATTTAGGCTTTCCAATTGAAGTCATTTAGTTCCAATCTCTGTTGTAAGGGTTGATATTTTACTTATATGAGTATCCATTACTGTTTTGTTTTTGTAATCGGTGATAATAGTGTCTTACTCTTTAATATCCTTCTTATAAGGAACAGCAGTTTTCACTGATGTACAACTATTTTTTAATAAAAATATAATTCAAATAAACAAACCATCAACATTCATAAAGAGTTCTTGGAAAATGAATAATTTGAATTAGAGAACAAGTGTTTGTGATCCCGAATACTGAAATACTGATCTCATATCTGAAAGCAGTTGTATCTGTACACAAATATATTAACTATAGTGATAGAATGAAAAAAATGGAACTCCAAATACTTGTTTCTATTGCTCAGACATAGTAAATTCTAGTTCTAACAATGCTAGACTAAGTAGGTATCTGTGAGTTAAACATTAAATGGTGACATCATAAAAATAAAAAAAAGTAATTCATAAAAGTAATGGTATTCTACTTAAATTAAAAAAAAAGTAAGAACCCAAAAATTAATAATTTTTAAAAACTTTAGGACCGATTTTTCCAACCCTACAGCTTATAAAAATACTGTTTGGCATATCTTCAGTACACCCAGTCAAGTGTAAAATCACAATCATCCTAGCATGTGAATTGCTCCCATTATGTCCAATATGAAATTATATTTGTTCTTCTATAACAATAGAATAATTATCTGAGGTTTTTTTGTGTGTGAATGAGAAAGAAACACCGATTTTGTATGTTTCCTTGTTGGAATGAGGTTGATGTAGTAGCAGGGATAGACAGGTAGGTGACAGTTGTGTGATTCATAGGAATTCACATGTCTAATATGTCAAGAGAAGATGAGAAGGAAAGCAGAAGAGATGAAGAGACACCAACTGCAAGTACGGGATTATTTGCAGTTCCCAGTACCTGCCCGGTGCTGGGAGTTGTAGACCATGAAGCGCAACTACCTTCCATCTTCGTATGGCCATGTTTGCACGGTATGTCTGGATCAAGTTGACCTCGACCATCTTTATAGCTATTACTCATTTGTTCTAATGAGATTGTATCGTAAAGTATTCCTTAACATTTGCTAACGTTGTTACTATGTAATAGTGTGGCCGTGCACTGCTATTTTGATTTGCCTCAAGGAGTACCTGGTTCAGAAATACTCCCAAAACTAGTCAAAGTAGATGAAGGATTCACAAGAGTGGAAAAGAGCGAGTCATAGATATTGAATGAGGAGACGATTAATATGCAAATCTATTTATGATGAAAATATAAACTCCAATAATATCGCTATAGAAATAAACCGGCTTACCACACTTTCTTCATATTTGAACTGGTTTCACATTCATTGTCAATGGGAGTGCTTAAAAATCAGAGAACTTAGGGACTATGGTGATATATTTCTAAACATTTATAAACAAAAATAATTTACCTTATCAAATAAGATAAATTATGCACATCCAATATTGAAATAAAAAAGAGATGACATAATCGTTAGGTAGAAAAAAATAATAAATACTTGATTTATTTCTATTTGAGTCAAGCTTCGTTCACGTCTTGTGATACCTCCTCATTACCATGGAGTGTCTTATGGATATTGCTCTTGAACCTGCTTCAAAATGCAGACATTTGCAACAGCACAATCCAGGCGAATTTTTATCGCTCGTTATTGTATAATCCTTGTTTGTTATAATATAATTATACTTATATTATTTTTACTGCATTACTTATTTCATGTTATTTAATTAAGTATTATTTTTTAATAGTTAGCTTTGTTTTTATGAATATTTCTTACCTTAATCTTCCTTTTCTCTATATTATTAGTTTACTCTCTGTTCCTCTTTACTTCTTTCTTTACTATCTCCTGTACTAAGAAGTTGGGATTCTACAGCCCTCGCCTCAACATGGTCTTAACCAATATCTATGGATAGTGTGTATTCCTTCTCTCATTTATTCGTTAATATCACAAACTTCTGTATTCAGTGACCAGGGTAGTCAGTGGGTTGCTTTCTAGTAGTTGCTCTTGACTGGTAGATCCGTGTTTGATTATCACCCTTTACAAAGGGTGTAAAAAAATCTGAGCTCGTGTTCCCTCGGAGAGGAACGGCTATCGCCCTACTTGCAGACTTCACCTCACCACTGAAGTAATATAGCAGTGTGTCGTTAATACTGATACAAACAAAAAGAAGGAAGTAAAATATATCATACGTGTGGATAAGTAAATTGTTAAATTACTTTGCTACGAGGCCAATAAAACACATGTAAATTATTACGTAATAAAATATTACCTGAATACGGAACAACATTATTAAATATTGAATTCAATTATTTTCAACTTCTTTTTTAATATCACAAATAATCCAAATACTTTAACATAATGTTGCTGTTTGTTAAGTTGATTGAGTTTGTTTACGATCTTATTTGCATTTAGTTTCTCCAACTAATAAGTGTGGTCACATTTCCGCGTAGTGAACATTAAATGCCAAAACCCGCTTGAATGCCAAGGTTTTGATAGTGGGTTTTGTGTATGGAGATTTGGGAGAAGTCGAATGGGATCCAGGCACATTCAGAGCAGGGTGCTGCCATCTGCTGTCTCCCTGGCCTGCAGCAGCGCGGTGCAGAGTCCGTAATGAATGTACGAGTCCTAATCCGACTCCCGTCTGTCACTGTCACTTACCTTCCAACAATTGGTTCTTTCATGTATCTGGACTATTTTATATATATATATATATAAAATATAATTATATTAAGGCTTTGTCTAACATACATTAATAGCCATATCGAGGAGACACAACAACCATGAAAGATTAAAAATGCATTGGAAAACATTTATCCCTCAGAGCTGAAATGCATGTTTGAAAGAATATGGGAGGAAGAAAAAGTCTGCTAAAATATAATCTAATTAGACCACCATGTAATGGAGGGTCTCTTGAGCCCGTGTTTTATAGAGTCATGGTTTATTATCTGTTATCTTTTTGTTCTCATGGCATTTATAAATAGCAACCAATTTTATATATATTTTTATAAAAATATTTATAAATTTTTGTATAACAAATTTTTATAAAAATTTTATAAAAAGTAGTTTTATTATGAAAAAAAAGCTGGAAAAATTAGTTAATATATATTTAAAAGAAATTATCAACGTGGAAGAAATTAAGCATTGCGTACTTCTTCCGATCTGTTTGATGGACCGTACTGTATACGTGGAAGCTACTAATAAACCAAACTACTATAATGTAGTACATTATGACAAGCACTTTATGGAGAACTTTTCAATAGCATGTCTACGTCTAAAGCTCTGAATGCCATAACTCATAAATACTCACAAAAAATATACCAAAATATTGTTATTCAAATATTTAGAAAATAGATCTCTTTAAGGAAAATTTGGAGAGACATAGTCGATTATAAATGTTATCCTCTACTACCGTTATTGCAATATTTTTCTCTATAAAGTCATGTAAGTCCTCAAGCTCTTGAAGAATAAGTAGTTCTATTCCTTTTTATTCTGTAAATTATAACAGCTTAAAATCTTAGTTAATTAGTTAATCGCGGTATTATGTCGTTTCATCGATTAAGGACCTTTACTTTTAATGTAGCTTACTAACTTAATTTAAAATTACCTATAATTTTCAAAAATAAAATATATATAAGTATTAAAATTATATCGTATGCTTCTGTTGGCAAATAAAAGAGAAGTCTTTTTTGTTTGTTTTGTTATGTTTGTTTTTTTTTAATAAATAAATACTCCACTTAAAGAAATTTATTTGTCTGAAAAGAGCGCTAGAACATGTATTTCTTTAAAATTATGTGAATGCAAATAAAAAATATAAATAAAATAAATTAAAAAAAGTTATTTTAATTGGAAATAGTTCTTATTTATTTGGAATAAGCTTTATTTAATAAAATGATATTCATTAGTAACTAAACAATTGTAATTCGTCACTACATGGTCTGTCAACAAATTAAAAATTGAGTTGAATTATATGAGTGAATCTAATTGGTTACAAACTAATTGGAACTATCTTAATACATTGGTGGTAAAAAAGCAAATCATAATTGCCAGACGTAATATCACCTCCTGAAATGCATGCCTCATAATGATAGTGCATGTTTGGTTATCTCTCTGTAACAAGATTACTTTAATCGCTTGTTTTAAGTGGTTACTTTTACATTTAACTCCTACATGCTACCAGAGAAAAGAGTACACCGGAACAATAGTGCTTCACGAATAAAGCAGTATTCAAAGTGTTCAACTGACTTGGAATTTCTAAGTTTTAAAAAAGGTGATTTATAACCTAGCACAAGAAAGAATACTCAAACTTTTTTCCACATTATTTGCTTTCACTTATAAATACATTTCTTTTAATGTGCGTATTTATTGATTAAAAAACAAAAAAAAATTGTTATTTAACATTTATTGAGTACAAATGATAAAAATACAGTTTATCATTTAAACTGTGAATGAATTATTTTTAAATATAATTACAACTTTTAAAAATGTTTAACGAACTACAGTTTATTGTTTTAAACTCATTGTTGGTAGGTTACAAGTGTGGTTTCTTTTGACATCAGTATTAATATATTTTCAAAATAGAATTTAATTTTTTTCATTAGGTAGTGTTTTTACATCCTTTAAAACAATATTTACTCACATTCACATGCAGTATATTTATTTGGTTGGATTTGGAACCTCAACTACATGATAATATTCTTATAATAAGAACCTTTTTATATTAATTTCAGAATATGTTTTAGCAATATGTGTGCAAAGAATTTACTTGTGTAAAGAATTTACTTTTACTTGTGTAAAAGTTTATATTATCTTTAGAAAATTGTAACACTGATGTCAAAAGAAGCCATACTTGTAACCTCCCAACAACTAGTTTAATTACAATGTAATTCTTGGTGGAAAGCGGGAAGTTTTAAATAATATGTAGAAGTGAATTAATTATTTGTTCCGGCGTTGACTCTTTCAATGTATACCGTAAACATGCGTATAATGAAATTAACTTGCTCTTGAAGGTTTGAAAATCTTGTCAGGTGAGTAAAGAATATTATCTCTTTAGAAATTAAAAAAATATTAATAATCCCAAAGAAATATTTCAACTTTCTCTGATGCAGTCCTCAAATTGAACTAGTATAAATCATTGTTTGAAAAGTATTGCACCCTTAAGTTACTCCATTATAAGTATTTTCTTTTTAAATAAGATAACTACGAAGCTTAATAGCGTAGGAGTGTTACCAACTCACTTTTATCACAAACAAGGTCGATAAGATTAGCTCTGAAGTAACTGATTTACAGCTTTACACTCCCTCGCTGATTATATTTATTTTATTTTGTAGTCATATTCAAATATCTAAACTGTTTTTAAAAAGGTTAAACAATTTAAAATCCAGTCATAGGAATTATACAAGAAAAAAAATTCCATTTTTGAATAATTTTTCTTACTTCTATTCAACTTGGCATTAACGTTCGATAACTGGTCAAAAAATTACGGATTTTATTTTGTTTTACTTTTTTTATGTAACGTTCGGAATAAAACAACTCTTCTGCTCCCAAAACATTTTCTTCTCCTTATAATTCTATATTCCTCCCTTACATAAGCTTTCTTTTCCCATACGCTTATGTAATTATTTCCTGTAACCAATATCAAGGTTATGTTATGTCTCTAAAATGGTAGTCATAAAAGCTCTTAGTTCAATCCTTGACATACCCTTCTTTTCCTACTGTCATTCTTACCCCCCTTCTCTCATACTGATATAACAATGAAGCCAAGTAATTACCTGTAATCCTTCTTTTCATCTTTTTCATGTTCCTAACCAGTTTTTCCTTTTGTAGGTTCTTTTTTTTTTCTTCTAATAACTTGTAGTTAAAGAGTTTACAGTGACTTCCGTCAAGGAAAAAAAATCTCTTGGAAATTCGTTAAGAGTTAATGTTAATAGCACATGGAAATAAGTAGCTGTTTATTGAATATGGTGAATTGCTAACTATACAATGCAGTAGTGACTGTCTCGAGAGAGAAACAGGAGTAGCGTGTGGTGCCGTAACCTCATTAAAGTTTTAAATGCATATGTATTCATTAAAGAAATAACTGTAATAAGAAACACGTTTCACGTCGTACTGGCAATTAGACGGAATGGAGGCGTGTTCCGACGTGCAATTGTATTTGTGCTACATGGCACATTTGTGACTGACTTGACACGTCTCGCAGACTGCACCGCTCCTCGCTTGTCTCTCTCTTACCCTATTATCCTCTATCATTCATTTCACTCTTTCTTTCATCAATTCTCTTCTAATCTTCCCAATCCTTATTGTCTTCCCTGTAATTTTTTTTATCATTTTTTACTTTCATTTTTCCCTATGTAAAACTTCCTTTTACTAAATGACCGAACGATCTTTTGAACCTCCTGGCTCATATTTTTACTTCATGAATCCTTTTTATTATTTTAAACATTTGTACCAAGTTTTTGATCAAGATTTGTTCGTCTTCAGGGATATAAATAATATCTCTTAGAATGTGTTTAAGTAACGACGTGACACTATTTTAAGGTGGTTGTTTGGAAGTTACAACAATTAGACTTTCTTTCAACATCATTATTACAATATTTGATAAAAATAATATAAACTTTTACAAGAAGTGGAGTTTATTTTTTACAACTTTTAGAAGTATAGAATATTTACTGAATGCAATACGTACAGTTAGGTGTATTTAATTAGATTTGGAACCACCAAACCTACATTACATTTCTATTTGACATGAATAATTCACGCTGAATTTCTACATTATGCATTTTCGTTTAAATTGGAGTTTATTATTTCCCATAGAGTGTCTTTTGTATTTTTTTTTATCTAACATTTTTTTATTATCAAAGTCGATGATATGTTCAGTATTGCATGGATATTTCAATTCTGGTATGGAAGCTCTGACTTCGTGTTCATGAAATAATGACTGATAAAATAAAATAAAAAAAGGGTTTTATTAAAAAATAAAAACTACAACAGTCCAGAAACAGAGGAAAATTGTTTTGTTGTTCTGTTGCAAGTAGGTCGTAGTAGGTTCCTCATCCTGTAGATTGTAGTTAATCTCGTGATAAAGTAAAAAGGCTCTGCGTGAAAAACATGCACCTTAGTCATGGTATGTCTGAAAGGCTACGGTACACGAGTAAAATCAAAACAGGTTGAGATAATATTGATGTTGTCAAGAAAGTGAAAGACAGAAGGTCGACTTGACAAACCCTGAGTGCTCATTTACATTTCAAGATTTATTGCCATTTCCCTGCTTTATGACTGTTTGCGTCAGGATTAACTATCATTTGTAGAAAAGTGTCATTCTAAACTTGGAATGCTTAAGTTAATGAATGTCTTCAGACTTAGTGAAAAAATTTCATAATTTAAGACGTTGTCTTATTTATGAACAGAAATTGATTAAGATCCGTTATATATTATCAGCCTGTGAGCTCCGTGGAAGAATGTGTAATACGGGATACTAAGTCACTACGATACCTCTCTGTTTGAGGGAGTGTGGGGAGGGGGAGGGAACTTATATAAATTTAATGTATATACCTCACTTTCAATTTGATAAATAATCCAAACTAAACAATAAGAGTTCGTTAAACAAATACGAAGAAAAGTTTCATACAGAGTAAACAAACACTTACTAACTCTAATTTTAGTAAAATCTATCATTTGGAGATACTGTGAGGAAACGCACAGACTAATTCCAATTTTCGGAAAAATTGTCTTTGGGAGAGAAAAGAGAGAGAAACCAAACGCCGGAGGTTTACTGAAGGTTACCGACCTCCTTCAGTGTCATCGTGCCTACAACACTATCGGTTACCTTCGGTTGCATCTCCGGCGTTCTTGGTCTCCTTCTCTTTTCTCCACTAAAGACAGATTTTCTGAAAATTGGAATTAGTCAGTGTGTTTCTTTATTAGTGTGTAACTTTACCTATATGTATACATGTTAAAAACAGAAAGAGGCAAAATACTTTGACTCTCTTTCAATATAAATCTTACATAGAACTAACACTAACATTTCTAATGGGGTTATAATTATAATTTATGTCACTTCAGGGTTTTTTTACAGGACATTTATTTTTTATTTCGTTAACATTATTTGTATAATGCAGTTATGTCAACATAATTACTATTTTGAGTAATAATCCTGTTATTAAGACTGTGTAAATTTTATTATATAACTGGCTGATATGAACTATAAAAAAGAGTTTAAAGAAGTTAATTACTTGTGGTTCAGCTGAAGAGTTATTGGAGTGTTGTACTTTTTACGAATAACAATTTCTTTTGATAAGGGGGTTGAATGGCGAATAGCAATCGACCATAGATGGGGAGTTAATCAAATCTAACGTATCAAGAACTGTAATCTAGAGTAATTTTGATATTGTAAAGCCCACAACAGTGTGTCGAAACTGATCGTAACTCATCAGTTCGCTTTTCATGGCTGAACACATAAGAGTAACTCATAACGTGGAGCAAGACCTCCAGTTATTACTCAATTACTGCCCATATGAACAGAGGAATGTCGCAAATGAAAAGAGTTATATATTATCAATACATATTGCTTTCTGATTTAAACAAGAAACGTATACATAGCTTGGTTAGTAAAAAAAACACAAATAAAAGAAAAAAAAACTACTCACAGTCTCTACTTTTCGGTTTGGTTTTGATCATCTTTCCGATTTTATAGTGTATATATATATATATATATATATATACAATGAAACTAATTTTGGAAACACTGCTCTAAGGCCTTTCGTTAACACATCGTCAGAGAGCAAGTGAACTAAAAAATAATAAGTACTTGTTAACCTGGTTGATTGAAATCTCTAGAGTTGTTGGTAACCCTGAATGTGTTTAATGATGAAGAAGTTTTCATCTGTTTAATTATTCTACTAATCAAAACTTCATCCAATTTATAAAGTCCTAGGCTATTGTTCATTAATTTCTCATAAAAGTTCTTTATGAGTGCACTTTCCACAACATTTCTTCTTCTTTCCGAAGGCACGCATATTAATCCATTTGCTTCATTCCAGTTAATCACATGATTAATGTTTCTTATGTGCATGAACAAGGCACTCTTTTTGTCTTCACTTCTGATCGAATATTTGTGTTGCTTTATCCTTGTAAGAAGACCTTTGCTCGTTTATCCAATGTAAGACATTTCGCAGTCAGTTCATGGAATCCTGTATACACAACAGTCCTTTCTTCTTGGTTTATTATTGACAAGACTGTTAAACAAGTTACCATCATTACTGAACACAACAGAAACGTCCAACTTGTTCATAAATTAAACCATATGTTTCAAACGAGGACTGTATGATATGACTAACAAATTCCTTCTTTTGAACTGTTCTTCATTATTAATATCATGAATTGTTATATCTTTTTTATGATATTGTCGATTAACCTTTTTGGATACATTAAAGAACCTGCAATTTTGTAAATATTTTTGATTTCTTCATCTAAAAACTCCTCACTGCAAATTTTGAAAGCTCTTAAGAACATACTACTAAAAACTGATTTTTTTAGTTTTAACTGGATGAGCGGAGAAGAAATGAATACATATATAATATATATGTATTTGATGGCTTTCCATATTTTTTTTAGCTTTTATCAGCCCCGATTATAAACTAGTTATTTGAGGAAATGTTACATTACTTCATTATAGATGATTTACCAAAAAGGCTCAGAATAGTAATCCTTGTGGTCAGACGGGATTTCTCTCTAGGCAAAGTAGGCCATCGTCTAAAGCTAAATGGGGACCTTTAGCACAAAACCTCCAGAAGTATTTTGTTTTGAATAAATGGGGCAATTAGCAACTATCTAACAAGCAAAATATATACATACAATAGTATTATTTACAATAATTTTCAAATAACTAAAGGTAGATAGGTTGGAATTACAAGAATGATTGATAATTTTCCATATATGTGGGATATTATCACTGTATTCTTATTATTTTTTTCCTGAGTTAATGTTGTTGCAGATGATTAGGTAGAAGGTGTACTAACCACAAGGCAAAGTTCTTCATTATTCATCTTTGCGAATATTTGAAGGAAATTTTAATATTATTCATTTAAATTTTAACCATTTACTACAAAAATATGTGTATTCTATAATTGAATTAAACTTGAAGTTGATTAGTCACCAGATTTTTTTACACTTTAACAAGTTGTATTGAATATAGTATTTACCATTTTTATTATGTAGTCTGTTGTGTATTCTGGATGTCAACAAAGAGTTTTTGCACAAAATCCTTGTTTAATTTCTGTCGGGAATGTGGATGAAAGTATGCCTTATAAATAGGACTTCTCCAAAAACCAGTCTCTGCCTAGGGCGCTAAGTACCCTGCGCAGGCTCTGGTTATGGTATTATTAGTAAGCATATTTCAAAGGTCTCGGGGGTGTTTCAAGAATTTATTGCAAAAATATGTAATGGATGTACGTATATATCTTATGGTCGCTACATAAACATTAACACGAGAGTTTCATATTTCATGCTGTTGATATTCCTTATTCAGGAGCAAGACAAAGAAGTACCGTTGAGCTATTCAGCAGTAAAGATGCAAAATCTTTCATAGTTTTCACTACATGCAACATTACTTGCAAAACAGAAATGCCAAATTTATTACTAGAATGCATCATTTGAAGCTCAACACCTTCTGAAGCAATCCTTGACGAGTAACTAAACAAATACAGGATGAGCAAATCATCTTACAAGGACTGATCATAACAGTCGCTCAAGGTCAGCACAGTGGGAAACACCAGCCAGACGTTGAAACTTCTACCAATCCTGTTCTAAAATATATTTATTTTAATTGCTTCAAAAATGATGAAAGAAAAGAATGTCCAGTAGAAAACACGTTCGGAATTCTGTCAATGTAAATCGCTGTGCCGGACGATTACAATTAATATATATCTCGTTAATTGTATATTTGGTTCAAACAAATTTTTACTTGAACTTTGAAACCTTAAATCATTACTTCATTCCAAAGTTATCACTGTTATTAATAATTTAACTAGTCATTATAAAAATTTAAATTTCTTTTGTTAAAAGATCTCAAAGAAGCACTTAGATTGCTTACATTACTGTGTATTAGATTTTTTCATTCATTGTGTTTTCCTCTGAAAACGAATGTAAATTTGTTAATCATAATTCACTTATTCAGTAAGTTGAATGTCTTAAAAAAAAACTTAAGTGTTCTGAGGAACTTGGATTTTTATTGTCTCAAAAAAATAAAAGCACATTGTGGTTAAATAATTACTTTTTTTCATTTTGACTAAAAATAATGGTGATATGTGTGTAATTAAGTCAGAGTAGATGACTATCTCTGTGATTGGTTATTGTGATTGATTGTACAGACCGCTTGCTACAACCTTAGCTGTCACATGTTTAATTGTAGTGATCGTTAAAAGATAACACTGCAGTTTTTTGTATAGTAGGTGATGACCGCCTTCGGACGTCTGTATTGGATCTGGCTGCAGACGCGTTTTGTTTATAAGGCATCCATTTCGCTTATGGTCATGTGTCGACCATAACCATCCCGCCACTCTGTCCCATTAACATTAAGCTTTTCCCAGCACATGCTTGTATAGAACATTAAACTGCTAGACACATGCTTGCTGTCAATGACTATTTGTTTGTATAATCTGTGTTCTTACAGGTTTTTTTTAAGAATGCAAAGTAATGATATAGATTATTCGACTTAGTGAAAGCAATAACAATAGCTGTCATATAAGTGGGTCAATCACCACCTGATCTCATCGAGTAGACTAATCCAGATCTTTGACTTGTGATCGTGTTTTCATCATCAGTGCTTTGTCCATATTAAGTACTGGTTTGTCACCTATACCATGTAATGTTCGCTAATACAGATCAGCTGGATCTAAATATGCACTTAAAAGCTAATTCCTGGAAATTTTGTTGTATGCTGAAATTGTATTTTGACGTAGTTATACCCAGCTTTACTCGGGTTTTATTACTTGCAATGATCATTTCTGTGCAATGATTTACACTGTACATACTCAATATTTTGGTAATAAGTTTTAAGTAAATCCCTTTATTGGACACACTTTGGGTTGTAATTTAATTACTCTATTTGTTGCTTGTAATTAGTTCCTCTGGTTGAAGACTCTGCCTTCAAGAGTTTTTGGATTCCTGATATCCTCACATTGTTAATTGCTAGCCTTTCTCTTCACGGCTACATTTGAAGTGTAACCTACAAAACCCAGAACACAGTTTTACAGTTACTGGTTTTCTGGATATAACCAGGAAAAAGAGTGATTAGAGAACTCAAAACTCGTCATTAGAATGGATGTCTAATATTGTGTGTCTTTTTGAAGTAATACTATTGTTTTATTGACAGTGGGGTAGTTGGTTACTCATTTTAGTAAAAGACTCCTGCAATACACACAAAGGATTGCACTTCTCCCATCAAGTGAGTCCACGCGAATGATATAACAATGGACTAACCTCCCACCATGTCTCCTGCACTTACCAAGAGATGTTTCAGTAAAATCATTTCATAGAGGAGACTGACATTGTTATCAAACGTTCAAGAGAAAACATCTTCTACTGTTTTTCAGAGAGGTTGAATGCTTCTGTTACAAGTCTCATAATAATAGTCATTTTCCGACTATTCTATCCATATGGAACACTTGTAGCAATGTCTCTGTTGTCATGAAAGTCAAGACTTGGACTTATATCATGTAAAGTGCAAAGCCTGTCAGTTACTTTTTGTTGTAATTTGGCTAAGGCCTTTCTTTCTGCTCCTAACTGATCCTCAAAGGGAATGCGCAGGTCTCATGGGCTTGCGTGCTCATTAATGCTCAGTCGCGTGCCTCCATTCTAATAGTAACTAACCTTCACTTTCATACATTTAATGTATGTGCTCGGCATATTTATTTCTTTTTCCTTTTTAGCCTGCTGCTTAAAGGCAGTTTCGCTTTGGCACTAACTGCTCCTACTTAGCATATTTCTGTTGACATAATCATTTCAAGGTTACACCTCTCTTCAATTATAATCGCACATGTTGAACTTTTCGCACTGCACCTGGTTCTCTATAATGGTGGAAATTGCTAACTGTTACTCCTGCAAATTATCACCCCTACAGCTCATAAATTTTCTTGTCTATTAATTAAAGCATCTCCTAAGTTGATTCTGTTTTCTGCTTAATTTAAGCTGACCATCAGTGAAACGCCTCTTTCCTCCTTTTTTTATTCTTTTTGAGGGTGCTGGCCTTCAGCTTGGCCAGTTCTTCACGACACCTTTCCTATTCCCCTGTTCAAGTCCCTTCGTCTTGTGTCTCTTCTACAATCCGCATTTTGTTATAACATTATTGCTACTGTTCTTTTAATGGCATATACCTTTTATGTAGACTTTAATCCTTTTGTAATTTTGTAAGGGTGAAAGTGTGGATCATTTCTGATTCTGGAATTAATCATGAGTGAACCATGTTAAGAGTAGCAGCAACATCGCGTTTAGAATAGTAAAAGGCCACAGAACTCTGAATGAGGTTGTTCAATATTCTGTGTACAAGGTCACATACAGGAGTGTACATATATGTGTTTAGATGACTTAGTCACCATAAAATCTCAGGGCTGTAATATTGTATACATACTATACTGTGTTATACTACCTCTTACTCTTAACTTGGTTAAGTATGTATGTGAACCAGACATACATATGTCTATACTATACTCCTATACTCATCTGTATAGCTATGTATACAGACTACATGGCATACCAGAAATATCTATGTTATACCAGGCACATCCATAAGGAGATGTCTTGGACTCATCGTAAAATTATTTGCTCGATGTGTAAATAGATTTGTTTAATGTTATTGAGCAATAAATATTACAATTAACATGTGCATTTGTTGTATTAACATGCTCTTAATGTTTATATTTCTAATTCAAAATGATGAAGTTCCAAAAAGTAAATCTGCGAAAACTCCCTGGGTATCTGTTCATTATAAAAGGGTAAGTGCCACATTTGTAACCAAAATGCATAATTTTAAAGTGCCACTAACAATCCGTTCGTAATATTTACCAGTAGTAGAAACATAAATAAATTAAGAAATATATTCTTCATTCATTCTGACAATAGGACCACCCATAGGTGAACACCAAATTATTTCTGGAAACCCTCAAACAGACAACTTGTGAATCCTGTTAAGAATAATATCAATGAAAGAAAAATTAAAGTTATGAATATTTTTAAATTTATTTGTTAATAGGAATAAATGGTAGCTGGAAACAGATTTATTCAAATGAAAAAAAATGTGTAACAAGGGCTTCAACTAGTAATTGTTTAAGAAGAAAATTCATTAAATAGAAGTTCGTTGGAGGGAAGTTGTTCTTTGTTCTCACTTGCTGATTGAAATAAACCTATAGAAAGAAATTAATTATGTTAATTACATTGTTGGAAGTGGTTGTCAATTGTAAGTTGTTTGTGTTGTAAGCTAAAGAAAGCTAGTCGTAAAAACAGTGGTAATTGCAGCAGTAAATTGTGTTTGTAAATAGAGTTCGGAACAAATCACACGGATTGGCAATGAGAAGAGTGTGGGAAAAGGCCTATTCTAGTTGAATCAGGTCAGCGTGTTTGTAAGAGGCTCGAGGGGTCATTGAAAGCTGTTCTCAAGTCTTTAATCGAATGCAGGGGTTCCCAACGTCGTCTATATTGACCCCTAAGGGTACACAAAAGCTCAAAGAAGGGACAACGGAGAATTTACATGCTTTAGTATACCGTAACGAAAAATATATTACCAACGCCACTTGGAATATTCAATCATTAGCTTTGAAACAGGCTCAATGTTCCATTAGTTTCTCGTATTTGCCAAAATTGAGTAATGCTCTTGTTTATGTTAAATCGACACACTTACACACATAAAATGTGTTAAATGTTAATAGAGAGAATTTGTTTTTTAGTTTAAAAAATATTTTTATTTTTGAAATTTCATTATGAATATAATATGAATAAAGGTGGATATCCTTGAAAAATGTTTCATAGTTACATTTTTCCTCCTAGAAATAAATAATTTATTTGATTAATTGTATTAATTTATATTTATATTTAGGTTTATAGTCTATAGGGTGTCGTCCGGAGGTAAGAAGATAGGTCTCAGTTGGGTCCATAAACAAACAGAAGTTGGCAACACCTGATCTAATGCCTTCCAAAAAGCGTGCCTCTTTATATCAATTAGTGGTCACATGAAATTATTATTTCAGATAAGTATTTTCTTTTAGCTTGACGGAACTGTCGGATCATTAATATTATTATTGAATGGTAGCAGTTATGATTTTATTTTGTTCTGTAGTTGTACTACGTATCTCAGTTGTTCAAGTTCATCTGCTCAACGTGCCACAAATCTTAAGTCAAAGCTTGGCGAAAACAAAAGAAAACGTGATCTTATTTCTTTTGTTTGTTTTGAGAGGTTGAAGTAAAGGAAAATAAAACTAGGATGTGGCAAAGAGAGGAAATGGAGAGTTGAGAGATAAGGTTATCTACGTTATCTCATACCGTAAGGGGACATGTGCAGAGCTGACATCACGGTCGTGGAAGGAATGCTTCTAAAACGGCGCATTAGCATTCGGCCCGCACGACGGTCTTCCTCCTTGCTGATCATTCCTCCGGCCATGTCAACTCCTATGTGTCTTCATTTTGCATCTCCTTTATATTTCATTGCATCAAACTCTTTGTGATATGTTTAACCAACGAGAATATCCATGCTATAAAAGCACGGTTTACCTAACCAGTTCTACTTACCTTAGTGTTCACCTGAAGGTAAATTGACGTATAGTTAACTGAAAGCATAAGCTTTACTAGATCATATTCATAATTCTGCAGATATGCATGTAGACAGTAAAGGGTTCTGTTCTGTATGAGTCGGCCATATGATCAGCAGTCACGTATTGTGTTCTGTGTGCTGAAGAGCGGCTCCCAGTAATCTGGATAGATTTACAAGTGGGCACTCCTTAGCGCAGTGGCCTCATGGTTTGAAAGGTGGATATCTTAAGAGGCTTTGGACTCAAGTCCATTAAGCAGTTCACTCGCAAACATACTGCCAACTAAGATAGTAAACTATCTTAACTAGTAAACTATCTCGTCACTCCAAACCTATCGTCCGCTCTATTCCCTTCGCTTCATTCTCCACATAACATTCACTACTCATAAATTTAAATCTTGACCTTTTCTTTCTGACCGTCACATGGTCTGACACACGACCTTGAACCAAATGACATTGAAAAACCAACCCTCTCTAGCTTTGGGAGAAGTATTCATAGCAGCAGGTTGGAATGTACAAGGACTCCTTTGTCTCCTTTAGTTGTCAGATGCTTAATGAATCGGTCAGTTATTTCTTCCATACCACTGAGAAACCAAGTTTCTCGAGTAAAATCAGAGTCTTGTTAAGTTTAAGTGGTTCTTATTGCAGTGTCGGCAACTGGCTAAAATTACTGCACATCTCTAGTGTTTAAAGAACTTCACTTTGACACTATATCGGCAGCATGAATTTTTTCCTAGTGGTATGAAAGCCGTGTCTTTAATATTCGATGTGCGAAAAGAAACATAGAAAAATATTTTATATCATCAGAGCAAACAAGGTTTTATTCTCTTATAAAACTTGGATCAGTCTCTTAACATTTAACTGATAATAATATGAGTAATTTCAGTTTTGTAACAATTTCAGATTGTTACCTAAATAATGTTTATTTTGGTAATAGATGGACTACATTCGATTATCACAGACATCTAAGCATAGGAGACAGTCTATAGCCCAGAGAAAGGATTAGATTTAGACCATCTAACTCTCCCATAAGTGGAAATGTAATATATACGAGATGATGTAACCAGTGGCCTGCCTTGCCTATCGGTGTATATCACTTTCACAAAAAAAAAAATGTGGCCGAGGCATCTTCATAATGAATACCCGCCTTACAAATGGCCCAATAACTCAGTGGCGAGGTCCTAAGTCTTCCTTAAAGTCCTTGTACTTCAAGAACTTTAATGTGTAGTTTTTTTTTTCTAATTCTATGCTGTTGACATATGTTCGTGAAAACATTCTTATAAAAAGTAAAACAGTGCAATTAAATTGTTAGACTCTGTCATTTAAAAGTTAAATACTGTACCAATTGGACCCTCTATTAACCTAAGATGAAACTTTCTCTAATAAGACGGCTTTCAGTAGTAATTAGTTTCCACTCATTCTTCATATTGTCAGCAGGTCTTTACGTTTCTCTCTTCTTCATTGATACTACTGTAAACTCAGAGGTTGTTTGTTATAGCCTTTGAGCAAGCAAACTGGTGTTGAAATATTAGGAAATAATATTTCTAGGTTTAAGAGAATCACTCTGGACTGCTCCTTGCATATTGAAGGAGATTTTGATAGCATGCCCTAGAATCCAGTGAATCAGATTTAATATACAGGTGTTTAATCCTAGAACTACAGAATGGATAGCAACAGTCTCTAACACAAGATAATAAGTGTAAGTATGTGATAGACCATAACTAACATTCTGACTACTGAAGGCTGTCCTTAGGGAGGTGTGTTATCCACCCCTACTGTTGTGATTAGTTCTAAATAATCTACTGGTACTCTAGTTAATGGAGGTTTCTATATGAGTGCTAGGCAATTGTCTAGAATTCATATTCGTTTACCTGTTTAGGACCCAGAAAACTGTGTCAAAAAAAACATAATAAGGCGATATCCCAAGAGGTACTATCGCCCAAAAACTACACAGTTCATATATACTATGAGCACTATTTTTTGATATAGCAGAATTATCTATCGAGTGAAGTTACTTGTAGATGAAGTTTACCCGCACACCACATGCGAACACGGGGAAAACTTAAAAAAAAAAAGGTGGTCAAAACTTGTAAATTGTAAATATGTAAAAATCGCAAAATGTATTTTTTTAAATGATTATTGTACTTTACTTATTGTAACGTAATAATCAACTGTAGTACTTATAGTAGTATTCAACTGTAGTACTTATAGTAAAATTAGTAAAGTGTTAATCATAACAATAATAGCAGTACATCATAAGTCATACTAGAAAGGTACATTAAATAACAATGTAAACAAATATTCCAGTTCAATACAATAAGATTTTCAGATATAAACTATTATTGGCATTAACAGAGACTACTTTAAATAAACTAAAGAAGTTTTTGTTGCGATTTGTTAAGATAATTGCTCCCAAAATATTAAGTTTATTTAGTATCAGTCTGTTTATTGGAAAAAAATCGTAGAATGCATAACAATGTATCGCCAGTTATTATGAATATTTACTGGTTACAGCAACTGCATATCATTATAAAGGTTGACCAGTGAGTTCTGAAGTCCTCTATGAGTGAAATGTCGTAAGAGTTATTTATAGTATACATTTCATAAGAGCAATGAAGTATGCGTTTCGAATTGATGTCCGGTTTGGGTAAGTCGTAATTAATCTGAATGATTTATGTATTACTTTCGATGTCACATGTAAATGCCCATATAAAAATGAATCGTGAAAGTTAGTGATACAAAAGTTGTATTTTTATGTCTTAGAAGAACTGTTTCTTTTTTTATTTTGAATCCAATAAGTCGACAGAGTGGGTGGCGGTTTGAAAGTCAGCTCTTATCTTCGGGATAAAAGAGAAAAGAGTGCACTACTGGTATCTTGTCCAAATAAGGGACTGGCGAAAGCTGAAGGAAATTCGAGTAAAGGTCATCTTAGGTGAATACGGAAAGTAGTGTACATAAATCGGAGAGTGGAATGCTTCTGTGACTCAACTGCGGGTTGTATTCCCAACCATATTGCACGATTTATTGGCGTTGTGGTGGTCCTGCATTGAACCGGTGCTGGCTTAAGAAAATCAAGTGAAATCTTTTGAGGAATCCATATGGATTGACTTTAAGGAATGCCTAGCCTAAGTAAAGAGACCTGGCACATTCCTTTCACACACCTCTTACACACTGCACAGCACATTCCTCTTACATACTGCGCGTCATAA
Organism: Hermatobates lingyangjiaoensis; assembly: GCA_026182355.1. Taxonomy (NCBI): domain Eukaryota; kingdom Metazoa; phylum Arthropoda; class Insecta; order Hemiptera; family Hermatobatidae; genus Hermatobates; species Hermatobates lingyangjiaoensis. The sequence continues at coordinate 1,843,440 of JAPFBL010000019.1, forward strand.
AGCATTTCTAGGGAACAGTCATGCCTGCAGGGATACTTACATTCTTCAAATACCTTTCACAAGTAACATGTCTTTTTGATTTTCATCTGAAAGTTCAACGGCCTGCTACGCGTAAACATATCCTTATCAATTTATTTTCATTCTGTTATCATAAAATTCATTCGCTGAAGTTCCCTTAACATAAGTTAAACAGTATTTTCATCTTGATGTAGATTTACAAATGTTGTAATAGATGTAGACAGTCATTTATTAAAATCATTGTGCAGCTTATACTTTGCCTGCTGCGCAATAGATCAAGCCAATCTAATAATGTATCTAAAAGTAACAAGTGATACTGCGTAGTGTTAATTTAGTTGGTTTGGTAGTTCGAAAATTGAATTAAAACCATTCTTCTACTGATCCTTTAACTTTAGGACTCTAACTCAAAAGGCAAGTGGTTTTAATTTTTTTCTCGAAGTTATTGATTTACTTATCTATCCATTAACGGCGCATTATATATACAATTTACTTTTAATATCAATGTTTATTAAATAATATGAACTAAATGTAATATCAATCATGTCACATAAATACCATAACATTATTTGTTTATAACGCCAATTTTGAAATCTGCAAATCGTTAGTTAATTTAAAAATGTTCACAAAACAAACGTTTGTAGCTAGTTTGAAAAATGATCTCATAAAACAAGTAAGCATTCAAAATTGAATAAAACAGATAAGTACTAATTTCAAACATTAGCTGGATATTTATTTTGGTAATTTGAGTAACAATTTACACTCAAAGAACTGTTATCTATCCTATAAGGTTACACACCGTAAAACTGGGTAAGGTATGGAACAGTAGCAAGAGATAATATGATTAAAGGTTTTGACATCTGAACTAAGGTAATAATTCTAGAAGGAGAAGAAATCGAAATTGATAATGTTCAAATTTTTCACGAAGACGAAGTAGAAACAAAGTTAACTACGATGTGATATATAATTCATGATTATACGCAGTGCATATCTCTGCTGGTATTTGATCTGTAATGGAAAGAAGCTGTAGCTGTGCGCGGTGAGCCCCACTTGGTGTTGCCATCCGATGACTGAATAAATAATTCAGAGAGCGCAAACATCCGCCAAGCTACCATCCGCTATCCGCTTTGCCAACCAGCAGACCCCCTGTAACAAGCAGCGCAAATCACTCGCTTGTGTCTTCTACCCACAAACGCTTATACAGTTCTTTATCTAAATGCGATTTTATTGCACTGCTCCTTTTTTTAAACACAATTGAGTCGCAAGTACTGTTCACAAAAACATAACCTAATGATTCAAAACACTTCGTTGTGTATACTTAAGGTCAATTATCATTGTTAAATTTATTTAAGAATGATAAATTTTAATTTTAAAATATTTAATATAATTTTTTCACTATAATTAGGGGATTAGGTTTGCCCAGTGACATCGGCTGCCACTGGACTGGTAGATCGTAGGTTCAATACCCACTCTGGTCCCGGATTTATTCACGCGTGAAATGAATAAATCTGAGCAAGCCGTCCCTTGGAAAGGACGTTTAGCCGATGTCAGATACTTGTTAAAGATCCCTACTGTAAATACACTTGAGTTAGGCAAAATATAGGACTCCCGATATAGTAGAATATTCATTGGTATTCATCTCAATATGGTATCACAAAAAGCCAGTAGTCAACCTATGTGCGTTCGTTTTGGATGCCAGTGCAACCTAACGTACACTATAATTGTATGTATTTGTCATAACTTAAGGTTGAATAAATTCAAATTTAAATTAAATGGAAGGGCTGCTCGTTTTCATTTTACAGTTACCAGCAAAATAGTTCATTGATTTGATATGTAGATTAGGAGAACTAGTCTGTTCTAACAATAGCGATTTCATAATTTGTTGGAAAATTTCATGAATCATCTTCACATTATTTAAAATGCCTGAACATTTATTTATTTATTTTTTGTATTATAATTAATATTATATAATTTATTAAACTAGATTGTGTACCAGCACTTTATAACAGAGCTTTCAATAAAGGTTTGAAGTAGAAGACAGACATTTTAATTCTTATCATGTCACCAATGGAGTTTTTCTCCTGTTCATATAAAATATTTGTATTTCTAAATTGGGTCTATAGACCTTACCTGTCAAAGTTAGCAAGTTGAAAATTCCTGTTGATTGCCTGTGTATGTTAGCTGGTGGTGACTGTACATTGTATTTCTGAACTATTTTATGATTTCTCAATTGAGAAAAAGAAAGCGGCTTGGGAATATAAAGGTGAGCTGGATGGGCTGTAGGTCTGGAGTTGCGGAGCCTTGCCCAATAGGCAGCACGCTTGGCGGACTCGGAGAAATACGTGAATCAGCGCGGGGTGGCGGAGCTAACGAGAGTGCAGCCGGCCTTGGTGTCACCCACTGCAACTCTTTTCCCCTTTACTAGCTAGCCTCTAATCCCGCCGCACCACAACTTGTCTCCCAATTAATTTCCTTCTTCTAACTAATTCAAACTATTTCTACTTCATGATGGTCTCTGTTCCTGCTTTTTTAAAAACCGCTAATATTATCCAAACTCCGCTATATTTACATCACAATTAGATCATTATTAAAAATTATTAGTTTAGATATTTAAGGAATCTTTAAAACGTCTTCTAAAAAAATGAATATTACTAGTTGTTATATCTAGCATTGCTGAGATAGATAAGTTTTATAACTTGCCATGATAAAACAATCACGGCAGACACACTGAATGTTTCCGTGATGGGTTTAAATCAAATACCTGGATGTTTAATTTTCGGCTAGTTCATTACCGTTATTGAAGTCAGCTAGTTGTTACCCTATATTTCTTATCTTCCAGTCTGATCGCTCTACCACAAAAGTTTCTGAAGCTCTCTTCCTTGATAACCTTACATGTGGAATTTCATTAAGTCATTTGGTAATGCACAGCTAACGGAGAATGGATATACCCAGAAGGTGTTGGACTGGGCGAGCATGGTCATGGCGGAGCAAGCTTGCATAACAGTTACGCTCAAATTGAAGTATTCGGCGTGGTTGAGGAATATAATAGCAAACTTGTCACTTCTTAAATGAATTCGTAAATTTAACTGTATTAGAAAGTTGCTTGGTAGACGCCTCGAGGCTTATGGCATTTTGTGCTAAACTAGGAGTTCTAGCTGAACTATCTGAACAGATAGTTTGACTTAAACCGGGTCAATATCCAAATTTTAATTTGACGGAGGTTTCTCTACTTAAAAATCGTTCTAACGCTTCATTTCTAATGGGTATACTGGGAAGTATTATTTTTTATTTTTTATAGTTTTAATCTATTTTTAAATAGAACTATTTAAATAGAAATTAGAATTTCTTTTATGACTGAAAGATTTATTACTTTAGCAGGTGAAAGTCTGATGCGTAGAAAAGTTTTAATAACTTATTTTTGTTCATTAAAAGACAATATCATAAGAATATGGTATAATTAAAATGAATCCATCTCTCGAGTGGCATCATCCTAATTACTTCTCATCCTATTTTATTGATGTTTACAAAAAATTACAATGAAACTGATTGCACTCTCAAAATCTAACGAACTTTTTTAGTTCAATCCATGCATAACTTGCCTGCCACAATCAATAGTTTAAGGCACTACTTCCTTAATCATCTATGGTGCTGCAACCCTTTTACCGTATTTCAGTATGTCATACTTCCTTTATATTATCTGCGTCAAACAATAAATCTCAAATAATATGCAATTTTTTTTCAATATCTATAAATTTTAGTTTCCCGGTTTATAGCAAACGCAGTTGGACCCTAGAAACATGAAAATCAGCTCTGGTTTTGAGACAACCTTACATATGTATACTCTAAGTCGTCTTTTGAGTGCGCGTGTTCAACATTTTAACAGTTCCAGTTCTCCACTCTTAAGTAAATACAATTCATTCCTTGAAACCTGATATTCATTCGGCTCTGGTTTATAGACCACCGTATGAGTTTTTGCTCTCGGTCGAGTTTTAAGAGCACGAGTTTTGTAATACTATGTTCTTACAAGATGAGAATTGGTCTTCAGTACTTGATTCTTTGCATGCATGTCCTCTAGCCCACGGTAACCGCATCTTGTGGACCTGAAGCAAGACTACTGACTCTCTTATTAGTTAGGAAATATTAGTTATTAGTTATTGCTTATTAGTTAGTCTTGAGCCACCCCAATCTATCGTCACTAGCAAAACATTCATGGGGTAACCCTAGTCTCCCTAGTAAAGACAGTATTTCAGGTATTGATAGCTATAAATCTGAGCTGTACCCTTCAGTTTAAAATCAAAGAGGAAACAAAACGAAAGTAACTATGCATTTGTACTTGGATTTGAACTTACAGCATTAAGGTCATACGATACAAGTCAATGTTTGATTTGTATCATTGTCTGACAACTGAAGATATTCCTATTTATTTGTTAAATATTTGACCCTCACATCAGAATAGAATGTTCATGCGCCTACAGAAGGCTAAATGTATTATTCAACTTTACCTTAATAATATTAAACACCTTGGGTGGCCTTAGTTCAAATTGGCTGCTTGTAAAAGAAAATTGGAGGAACAGTTTTAAAGCAGCTTGACTCCTTAAACTAATGTGAGAGTTCTCCGGCAGTAAAAAAAAAATACCAATTAAATATCCGTTGACATGAGTACTGCATGAAATGAGGTTTGTTATGAAACATATTTGTGAAACAGCTACGCCAATCAGTTTAACTACTTCATGTTGTGTAATGGAAGCGATTTCAGATCCTTATTATTTCTTTTACTTTTATCTCACAAATAATATTTATTCAAGTATTTTTGTTAATATAGATTTGATTACCAAAGTAAATACAGATGGTAGAAAATTATATCTTTTATCTTTTTACTAGAGAACAGAACTGGTTGACTAAACTGTATCATTTTGTGTATTTTATATATTACTATGGCAAAAGTTGAATTGATATAATTCCTCGATCAAATCTTCTAGTTCATCCTCCTATGTAACTTTTATTTGTATTTGGAAAGTATTTCATTAGAATTATTTAAAAAAAAGAAAGATTTTTTGAAAGTGTCAATATTATACTCAGAAATATGTGTTGCCTCCTAGTATCCCTAAATAAAGAGATCATACCTGCAGCAACCACAGTACGCTACTTAGGACTGCACTTTGACACACGCATGACATGGAACCCACACACAAGACTGAAACGAACAGAGCCCAACAACAATAAGACGTTACAAACGCCTTATAAGACTCTTAGACAGAAAATCAAAACTCACACTAACAGACCGACTCCACATATACAACACAATCTTGAAGCCTTCTTGGGCTTATGCTATAGAACTTTGGGGTTCTGCCAAACCTTCAAATATTCGTCCTTTAGAAGCCATCCAATCAAAAATACTTAGAAAACTCTCGCATCTCCAATTTTACGTCCCAAACATAATCATTCACCGCGATCTTAAAGTCCCCTTCGTTCACGACTACGCAAAAGACCGCTACAAAAAATTTCACAGTAAACTTTCAATTCATCTAGACCCGCTTGCCCAAAATCTTTCCCAACTAGTAATCCCCACAAACCCCCAAAGACGACTAAAATGCCAATGGCCACGTGACCTTCTGTCGTCATAAAGCAACTTAAATATAGTTACGGAGTACCACTACTGGGTGTCCACCCGATTTCCGCTACATAATCAAAAAGCTAGAGGAGTAACCCTGAAATCAAAATTACTTCTAAATACATGAAATTGTAGTCGAAGTATCCAAAAAAAAGTGTTATGTTTAGAAAAGAAAACTTAAGTTATTTGTATCCACTGGTATAAAATCGTGCAGAAAAACATTAAGGATAATATTGTGTTTGGGTATTTTTTCATAGACATATGAAAACGTTTGGAAGTGGTAGTCTCCCATTGCCACAGTTGGTATTTCACATTTTATTATAAAAACTGTTTGTTGGCTGATAATGATGAGTTCAGATCTATGTATTGGGTTACAATACTGTTTCCTTTTGTCTATCGTCTAAAGTAGTTGGAAATTCCAGTCGGTTACTTTGTGGTTCTTACTCATCTTGAGAACGAAAGAAAAAAAATCCTCGTAAGAAATATGCACCATAGAAACAAGTTTCTTCCAACTAATTCAGTTCTTTTCTAATAGTTTTCAACCAACTTATGTTGAGCTGTAAACTGGTTTGAGTGGTTGATTCTACAGAGTTCTCGTATACAGTCATGCCAACAATTTGCATAATGGAGTGCTGTGGTCTCATTAATCTTATGAGGCTGTCTTCCTAACAATACCAGTCTAAATAAAATATGTGGCGCCCAGACAGGTCCAGCCGAGCAGAGTATCTCGCTGGGGTCTCAATCTTCAGCGGGATTCCACCAGCGTTTTGTCAAGCCATAAAACACAGTGACAAAAACTGTGGCAGTAAAAGCCTACAACTTCCAAATTTTTCATGTATCCGTCCAATAATTTCCAAATTTCATGTTATTACCTTTTGTTTATTTCTGCACGAGAGCGTTCAGAATTTTTTCCTTAGTAGAGGCAAATAAACTTTATTTTCTACGCATAAAATATATATAGTTTTGAGCATAGATTAAAAAACAATCTGTGGAAAATATTAAAGACACTTACCTGAGTAAAACTTCTAAATTTAATTATGATATGGTTCAGCAGAAGATATTATATATGATAATTTTAACAATGCTATTTAATTCAATTAATTAATAATTAAAAAGGAAGTCGTTAATAGTTTCTCAGAATGGCTGAAGTTTCGTTCAACCCGCTTTCTTCCCTAATAAAAGGATATAAATTGTACTTTTCTACAAATGTTATTAAATTTTTGGGAAAAAAACTTTGGGCCATCCTAAATTAACCAACGAAAACCATTTAATGGATTTCTACATAATTAGTGAAATTAGTTGTAACCAGATTAATTATTTTATTTCATGGCTGATCATTTGTTTTGTCGCTACCAGAACTAGCTATGATTACTCGTTGTTTTCCCATTGAATTGTTAAAACTAGTATTCAAGTAATGGGGTTTGATTTAAAAAATAGAGATTCTCACACGTGGTGAATGAGCTATCATTAGTCAACCTACGATTTCTAATATAAAACACTGTATAGCTGCGAACAATATGAAGATGGAAGATTCTACCTAACTGCACATTCTTACTGGTCAGTTCTGTGTTTGATAGTAGAAGAACTATCTAACTGTGTGTATCACCTATTCTGTGTTTAATTATAGGTTCACTTTTTTAATAGAGAATGTGAACTACTCTAGTGTTTTACGTTATTTAATAATGTTTGTGTGAATAAGAAATAGTTGTAGTACAATATTTCTATTGATGCCTGAGAGTTAGGTATTCACTCTTCATTAATTGTTCTTACCATGGAGAGAATTTTCAATAGAAAAGCTACTGGAAACATTACTAACTAGATGTTTTGTTTTCAAGAACATTTCAATTACAAATAAATAGTTACGCAATTACGTTTTACAATCCGGAGGTTAGTTCTCTCAACAGGAACCGCTTCCAGTTGCAGCAGGAAGTTGATTCTTTCTTTACAAGCCCCATAAAGTCGCCAAAGTTGGAAACAATGTCTCACTCAATCTGCTTCCTCTGACTCTTGAATACCTTGCTTTGTCTGATTGCTCTCTCTAGAGATATTGTTCTTCCCTGGTAGCTCTAATGGGTTCTCCGATAAGCCACATGCAAGGCCCATCACTTTTTCAAATCTTCAGATAGATTTCAGCTTACATGAATTTTACTTTCCACTCCAGTGTATCAACAAGAATTAGTTTTCATACCGCTTTGGATAATGAAGATGTGAATATAAAAATTGGTGACCCGATTCAAGCCTTTGTGACACTTTATATTAAGATTGGATATTCTTCTCCCTGTTTTTTTTTTCTAACATTTTTTCTAAATAGACTCTCCGTCTTTTATTCTCTAAAGTCGATTTCCTAATTCTCTAATTCCAAACAATTTTTCTGTCACTCAATGAATTAAGGAGAAATCCTTAACTAATGATAAAGTTCACAGTCTTTCATTAGACTTGTCTTTCGCTTCCACCCCCTCACCCCTGTCCCTCTGTCCACAAACTCAGTTACTCTTCAACACTTCGAACTGCCTGTTTGTATATATTTAAACTCCTATAACTGCTATACATTTCTGAGCACCTTAACTCATAAGTTCTTCCATCTTTAGTTTTATTCCAGATGTAACCTGAAGATGAATGATACGTTGTTCTTTTATAAAAAAAAGTTGCTGAAGACTTTTATTATTAATATTTTTTTACCTGAATAAAAGAAAAAAACATCTTCAGTTGATTAGTCAACAACAATCGTATCAATACAATACACGAATTGTTAAGGGATCAAAGACGCTCCTGGTTCCGAGACGAGTAACCTAACTGTCTGAACCACACTGACACCCATGGTTAAATAACTTCTATATTTTGATGAGTACTTCATCTTACTTTGAAATGATTTTATAACACGAATTTTAAAATATAAGATCATCTACACTATTTTATTTAGCTGTATTGCATAATTATTTACAAAATATATTTTTTTTAATGTTCATTGATTAAATGACCCTCCCATTTGTGATCTAAAAGCTAATATTCCCAATACTACTTGTATGAAAGCTATACATCCGATGGTCCTCAGCAACAGAGTTGCTTAATTTGTATGCTAATGTAACTGAAGTGTTAGCTGAACACTTGGTTCTGTACTTTATAACAAGTACATTCAGTTACAAATAATTTTTGATCTTTTGTATTTTAATGCATCTTTTTTCGATGGTCTGTTAAACGGATTTGTTTGTTTAAACTAAACACATTCAACACTTACTTGTATGTTTGCAGAAGCCATCAGAAGGAAACTAACACAAAATTGGTACTGGTAATGTATAACTTACTTCTTTGATACTGATGAAGTGTTTGGCCTGTTTGTAAACTCTTTGACTCTGGTAAAGTATGTGTCCTATTTCTTTGATTGAGATATATAACTGCACACCCTGCCTGATTCTTGTGTGTAGTGGTATTGTTTGTTGCCAATCCTTAATCGTTTGTGGTATATATGTAACCTACATGTTTGAATAAACTGTAGTATATCACTTACCCCTTCAATTTTGGTGAACTGTGTGGTCAAGTATGTGACCTACTTCTAAGATTATGGAGTATGTAGTATGTGGTCTACCTCTAAAAGTATACTGTGATCCCTTATATGTTAATTAAACACATTGTGCATGTTAAAAACAAATCTTTTTATAACATAAAAAAGTGAGGTGATCTAGACTGATTACTATTTAATATAACCACTTCATTTATTTTAATATAATTAGCATCACTTATCCACGTTTGTTGCCTTTGTTGATTGTGATACTTGTTTGGTGCGACTGTCAGAGATAGGAAGTAGCGCTTGGTGTTTAGCTAAGGATGAAGGGCTTGGCTTGACCCAATCTAGATGTTTGTTATGTTGGTGACAGATAACCTTATATAAGTCGTTTATAAAAGGTGAACGTAAAGTCTCCATGCCATCATGATCCCTTAAAAATAACTGTAATATTTGTTAACATTTGTTTGTTTCATCTGTAATATTTGCAAATTAAAAATAAACTTATTTTAAATTTTTCAAAACTAGTTTTTTAAGAGGGTTGAAAATAATAAGATGTAAGTCTGGAACCAACGACAGTAGTCTAAAATTAGATCCTTCATTGTAATTCAATGAAAATAAATATTTTTAGACGTCCTGAGTTTTGAATGTTAAGGGATTATGAACGGCAAGCGATGATGGTGGGGGGGGGGGGGGGAATGTTACTACCGCCCTGGCGGCAGAAATAGTTGCTCCGCCACTGTATTCATCTCCATAGGAACTCTAACATTTTTATGAGCATTAGAAAATTAATTATTGAATCACTAATTTTCAATGAAATTTTCAATAGGTTTTATAATATCGGGGATAAAGTGTGGGGGGATAACAATGATATGTTAGAAGATTAATATTATTAAATTGCAATATAGTAAATATTTTTAAATTCTAAAAAGGCATTTGTTTTGAAACTTGCTGACCTTTCACGTCAGATGCAACCCTCAGAGTCAATAAGGAAGCAAATTAATTAAGCAAATCATATTTGCTATTATCTAATGAACTATTTACGTTTACGTTAGATGATAGGTAGATGAAAAAGTCGAGAAAGTCGGGTAATAATAGAAGGCATTGAAGTGGGACTTGAACCAGCTGACTTAAGTGGTTCAGAGCAAAGTGTTTTTCCATTTCTATTTTTCAGACTGCCATTATCCAGAGGATGGTTTTGAATGGCTCATGTAGAGTTGTCCATGAATAATGGAGCTAGTGCATATTAGCATGGCATGTTGCGTAAAGGTGACAAACTGTATAATTTCCCGATGGCTGCTGGCCTCTAATTATCTTAAACACATCTACAGGAGGCGACTCTTAATCAAGGCAGGGAGCCTTTAATTTGATTGCCCATAATAGCCGTCATTAGAAGGTGGAATAATGCATTACATGAATTGCAAAACACTTGATAACAATGATAATTTTCAAACGATTGAAAAAAAAATTGCAATTTAATCGCAGGAACATCTAATGTGTTTGATATTGACAGAGATCCCAAACCAAATTAATACCTTGTAAAAATTGTTTTCCTTCATTACTTAATTATTATAATGATATTAAAGTAAAAAGTTGTATGCAAATGTGTAGTATAATAATTTTTTCCTTAATGTGTAGTTTCTCAATTATGAAGGCGATTCCAGAGAAATTTCAGTGTCCAACATTACAGTTAGGAACTTTTAATGATTTTGTGCTTTGGATATGTGTGCAGGTACACAACAATACAGTTAGGTACTTCTAAATGATTTTGTGCTTTGGATACGTGTGTAGGATGTTTATTCGATACAAATTGACACATTTTATAAAAGTAGTTAAGTAATTTGCTATGGTGATAGGAACATTGAATATTATATTTTGCACATTGGTCTCCAGTATCTTTAGTACACTGATCAGACATTAATGTTTGTTGAATGGGCTCAACAAAATGAGTTCATTTTATCATATGCATAAAAAACAGCATTTATTGAATAAAAGTAAAAAAATAAGTTTCTTTTGAGTCGTCTAAAAATATATGTAGAAATATAGTATTCAGAAGAAAAAACGAAGTCGCTCGTAGTAGCCGGTTTTTGGCTTCATTTAAACATAAGGAGTGTGTCGAGAAAGAAATTGTCGTGAGAGAAACAGGCGAATTGGTGGTCATGTTGCCCAATAAAACTTCATTCAACGTTAGGTAATCAATACAAAGATTATTGGATAATTGTATATGCCTGCGTTGCGTCTAGTATTAATACGTTAGGTTCGGGGTAAGTCCCGCAACGCAGAGCTTGGGGACCACTGTCTTAGCGAAACACCACTAAGCGCAATGGTGTTTAAGAACATCGAACGTCGAAGATTGTTTATTTGCCATATAGAAGAAATAGACGTGGTGTCTGAATGGAGTTGTCCAGAAATGTACCAATCTGCAAGAGGTCAGTTGAAACTCTATCAATCTCCTTATCGATTACACTTAGTAACTCGGTACCTCTGTGTCATGGCATGTGACGAGTAATTGTTGTGATGATAAAGAGTTAGAGCTAGGATGCGAGCGGGTCTTGAGCAGGCTCTACCATGTCTTGGCCATGTCTTGAAACAACCAATGAAATGGAAATGAATGAACAAACACAGATCACATGTAGCAAACAAAAACCAATAGATCCATTCATTAAGTTATATTTTATTAGTTTTATCTTGAGTTATATATACCTTTTATATTACTTTGCATTTGTTAATTACCAAAACAAATTGTCAGTAAGTTCATTTCCCTCGGTCATAATGACGGGGTTAACAACTATAGCGCTTGGGACTCTTGTTACGACAGAAACAAAAATTACTAAAAACCAAAACATCTGAAGTATGTAGAAGTGAAATATATTGAAGAGTTTTCTGTCTACTCAATAATGTTGTCACGGCTAACAGGACTCAGGTAACTTTCTGTTGACTTCAAGGACAGCTTGATTTCATTCAGTATAATATTTGCGCATTCATAATTCTATACTTAGAAATTTGTGTCACATTTTCTTTTTCGTTTTTAAGGTCAAACATATATTTAGAGTTATCTTATTTCTTTCTACGACTCTCACAGTTGATGATTTAAAACCCTGGCATTGTAACGACTCATTGAGTACACCTCTCATAATGTTTGCTATCCCCACTCCTCCTTTGCCAACAATAAATGAAATCAAAAGTATAGTGAACACTTCGTCTTTGTTTTCAAAGCTGGTTTTCGTTTATTTATTAAATTTAATATATTTAAAATGGAGCTATTGAAATGGATTTATATAAATATTTATATAATTTATATAAGTGGGAGTGGTGTTGGCAAAGTCATCTGTGAGTAAAATATAAATATAATAATCATTAACTTAATCAGCAAGTGTGATTTATTTTTGACGAGTGTAGATTAGTCTTGATCGATATTTAAAAAACGAAGAAATGTAAACTAAATTAGTTAGCATTGATTTATTCAATAATTAATGAAGCATGAATACTTTGTTGAATATATTTTAGAAAGCTGGATGAAGTTAACTCAATTATTTAGTGAGGAACAAAATTCTAACAAATTAGTTTCGTGTAGTAGTAGTGTTATCGACCACTGGTGAAAAGTCACTAGTGATATGAAAAAAAAGATATTCAGTTGCCAAACATGTCTTGATATCTACCTTGACACGCCCTGTTTTTTGCTTATCCTCACGTTTTTTAGCATTTTTTGCATGAGACAATGAGTCTGGGTCAAAGGCCAGCTAGAAAGCTGAGTACCCGAGTAGTTGTCACGGCCTTTTAATTGAATTTCGTTATTGATTTGTTCGAATTCGTGAGGGGATTGGTTATCAGAGATGGGTGGTGGCTTGACACACGTGTTGATAGAGCGCTCGCTCTCTCTGCACTCGTGTCACACGCCTGATTTACGTCTTCATTAATTCGGCAGTTATGCAACAGGCAGTGTGAACCCCTCCGGTGGTCTCTTCTCAGCCCCTTTCATTGTTGACGTCTTCAATCTCTCAGCATCTTCCAATATATAGTTTCTTTTATTAGCTTGATTCCTACACGAACAACCTAATCGAATTTACTTAAATTGAACAATGAAAACAAGCTATTTATTTCAAAGTGATATCTCCAGATTTCTTTGTTCAGTTGAATGATTTCAGAAGGAATAATTTAGATTGATGATTCAAGAGACAAGTTATATAACAATGACTTTCTATACTTCAAAATCTATCAGAAAAGGACACAAGTGCCATCACGAACACAAATATTATATTAGCTCTGTTAGGTCACCATTCCAGTCATATTCGAATACTGATGCAAACACTCTTGATGGTCGTATTGATGAAGATACCCAATTTTGATCTAACTCTGATTAATTTACTGAAATATTATATATATATAAAACAATAAAATAAGCAGTGACACATAAACAGAAACACAACAAAGACTCACTTTTCAATATTTCGACCGTAATGGCGGTCGTCCTCAGGAGAAGAAGTGAATTGACGGAGGGACGACAGTCAATTCACTTCTTCCCCTATATATATATATATATATATATATATATATATATATATATATATTTATATATTATATATATATGATCAACCCACAATATGAAAAGGGAAAAAAGACGAAGATCTTTTAACCGAAAAAAGTGGTCTTCGCCAGAGTCAATAATCCAACTTTTGTATATATTGGTAGATCTGCTCCTGGCTTTAACCTCAATCGTTAATTGTTCCATCAATTTTAGTCTTTTTTTACTTACTCAGTTTAATTTGTTATTATTTTTATTATTAGTTTGGTTTTTACAAGTTGTTAATAGTTTTTAATTTTAGTTTTAGTTAAATGTTTTCATTCATTTAAGCTTTATTTCGTTTTTATTTCGTTATCATCCTTGTCCCCCACCCCCTCCGAAAGTTGGCTACACTGTCTGAGTGCTTCTGTTTGAACGCAAGCCACTCGTTATCAGCCTTTAGATAGCGATTCACATTTATTTCCTGACGACGAGGACATCGAAATATAGTAGTGAGTTTCAGTGATTTCCTTTCTGTGTGTTCTTTTAAAAATTTTAGTTTATTCAGCTCGAAGAATAGGTTAATCTAATTGGTTACTTATATATATATAATTTGAATTTACATATTATATAAAACAATTATATATGAACATATTTTTGTGTATAGATTTTGAAAGAGTTGGTAATTACTGCAAATTCATATGTAAATTACACCCTTTTGTAGTAATAGATTTGATTTCGTTTTACTAATTCATTTGTGTTCACTTTTATATATATTTAGTTGTAATTTACTTCAGCCATTTCTAAGAAGCAGAAATTGATTTTTCAAATATGATAAAGTGATTTTGATTTGCAAAAAAGTGATTGTGATTTGCCAAGGGCTGGCTTTGAGTGATATGTGAAAAGCTATGCATGGAGGTTATATAATCAATGAGAGGGTAAATAAATGAGGAGACGTGAGTGCTACTGGTGTGTCGTGACGAAGAAGCAACGGTGAATGAGATGGTGCAGGCGTCCAGGCCCCAGGACCCCTGACCCACTTGACAGAGTCTAGTTTCTAGTTAAACAGTCCTCGCCAAACCTATAAACTATCATCACCGGCTTTCCCCTTCATCTCACTTCTTCTTCCCACTGCATTTATCATTTCTAGTGAAGAGCAGTGAAAGGTAGTTGTGATGATTACCAGGTGTAATTAATTGATTCCCTTGGCTCTTAATAATATTTTACTAACCATTAGACCTACTGTGTCGATATCCTGATTTAATAAATCTATAGGATTACAAGTAGTCCCAATTATGCTTACTCTGATATCACCATGTCAATTTTGTTTGACAAATGTGATCTGTACATATAGTTTGTCTTATTTTTTTACATAAACAGCAAAACTTTGTTTTCAAGTTAAATAACTTTTCTTGTCAGTAAGTTAAAAACTTTGATGATTAGTAAATTTTATCCACTGCCCCTTTCTAAGACACTAAGATTGAGTTCTGTGAAGTAACAATTTCTTACTTTCCAGGTAATGTTCATACAAACTGTGTTAAAGTGTTAGTACCAAGCGGAATGTTCTTATTTCTGAAGGACCATTAGATGCACACTAAGTTTCTATTCTTCTTTGGCCTCAAATTCTTTTTCAAGTCATATTTTAAACTTCAAACATAAAATTAACTTTCTTTGGGTAATGATAATCTTCCAGATTTTTCAGAATGCCAACGTCGATAGCCATGTTGAATACAGATCACCTGTGTTAAGAAGCGTTGGTGGTGTTTAGTCCCCCCCATGCAATCATAAGTAAGAGCCACTCTAGTGAAGTGCACTGCAGTCACAACAACCAACCAGTGAGACCCTAGTAAAACAAAAGTGTTAACTTGTACGCTTTATTCAATTTATATACCTTCCATTTAGTTTACAGTACCTCATATTGGAAAGTCTGTAATTTGAATCGGTAAGGTTTAATCAAACTCACAGAAAAGCCTTTAATTACAAAAAATGTTTAGGTGAGAAAGAGTGTTTCTCTGGAGCCTGGGAAACTAATCAGTTGGCTCAGTTCGGTTTATTTAGCTCCAGCAGTAATTAATGCAAATAAAGCTGAGGAGGTTATCTAATCCAAGTGCCCATTACTCTAATTACTGACACTGAAACAACAAGAATGTTTATTTAATCATTTCATTAATGTAGTTTATTTTTATAGTTTAAATGCTTCATTTTCTATACACAATAAACATTGGCTTTAAGAAGTCCCATAAAAGAAATATATCATCCTTTTAAAAGAAGAATTAAATTTTTTTTGTACTCTTAATTTTTGTTTGATTTTCAAACAAAAGGTGCCAATTCTTCTACTCCAAGTAATCAATAGTCAAGCCTGATTGAAACATTAAGTTGGGATGGACCTCTGATACCACCTTTGTTATTAATATAATCTATTTAAATTACCCAATCATTAATTACAATCCACAAAATCGTCCAATTTCTTTGTTTTTAATATTAAAACCCATCACAGATTAGTAATGCCAGTTTTTAAATCTACTACATTTATGTTTTATATTAATCAGTATCATTTAGTTTTAAATGTTCTTTCTTCATTTAAATATTTTGAATAATATGAAGTATTAAGATATTGTTAATACAATTCTGGAATGATATTCTCTCATTTTTACTGTAATAAAATCAATTATCCATTGCTAATAGATAATCAATTTAATTAATTTATTTATTTATATGTGGTAACCATATGTTGTCAATTATGATTATATATTTGATATAGTTGTCAATAAATCACTGATATACCTCTTCAAATAGTACTCGAAATGTAGAGATCCAATCTGGATATTAGTGGGATGTTAAAATCATGCGAACATGGTGAAAACTTATGGGACTTCGCTTATGGAAACAAAGTGACATTTTAAAGTTTATCAAAAAAAGAATAATATATGTTTTTATAGAAACCAGACACTTCGCTTTGTTACTCTTGTCTCTTTCAAGATTTAACTTTAAAATGCATTTTCAAAGCAGTTCTGTACTTTCGAAAATCTGAAAAATAAAGGCAAATTGATTTTTTACACCTTCCGGCAGTATTTATTATTTCAGCTAATTACTTGAAACTGCTAAGTTAAGTATTGTATTATGACGTTGTTTATTATTTTCTTCAATAACCCTAGTTTTATTCGATGTTTTAAAGTGAGTCGAAGAATGTTTTGCAGACTGTGAAGTATCTTCATTTTTATAAGGCGATTGTTCTTCCGACGATAACATATGGATGCACAGTCTGGCCCGGAGCTATTTCCACGAACAAGGCATGCATCAAAGTGGTACGGAGTAAATGCGCCCGTGTTATTGCCAGAAGTAATGAATCTCAATATGTTTTGAAATGGAAATTCTTAGACAGCTGCGTCACGAGACACAACAAATTAAGACAGTAAACTCCCTTCTTAGTCAAACCTTTCCAAAATCAAATACTCATCAGATGTTTGAATAGTGAGTTTTAGAAAAGATGGAAGTAATATTAGTGGGACAGGTGTGTAACTTAAACGTTGCAAGTCTAATAGGGAATAGTGTGTTTAGTTTATGGTTCAAACTAAACATACCATATTTCACTTGTCAATTTGTTACTTATTGTTACGTGCATTAATTTCATTATTTCTATTCAGATTGTCTAATGAACTAATCTCTATATATAAAAGAAAGGTTTTGTCTGTACATTGCTTCGAACTGACTCATTTCAAGTTATCTTTACGTTTCATACATTAGAGAAACCAAATCCACCCTTAGAAAAATTTCTGTCGGTTGGTTTGTCCGCAAACTGTCGTCACAAATAAACTCAGCCTCCATAAGACATAACAAGCTGAAACTATGATAATAGATTTGAGTATATCGAACTTAAAATATAAGCTTTAAATGGATTGGAAATTCAACGTAGAAGCGAAGTTATGGACTTCTAAGCACAAACTTTTGTCACAAGTAAAATCGGCCACCATGAGACATAGTGAGCTGAAACTTTGATACTAGATTTATGTATGTCTAACTTAAAATATAGGCTCTGAATGGATTGAAAATTCAACGTAGAAGCGAAGTTATGGACTTTTAAGCTGTCTTTGGCTAACTTCACAGAGATGTTTATTTTAAAAATATACAGATATAGCTAGTAGGAGGTATTGTTAGTTGATCTCAATTTCATTTACATTTCAGCTCCCAGCAAGAGATAATTGACAAGGTGTTTCCCGAAGTTCAAGATCTGCCATCTATTCAGAATAACTGGCTTTTGTGAACGAGTAATTCTCACCCTTACAATTGAGCAGGCAGGAAAAATCAATGAACAAGTTCTTGCTCTATATCAACAAATAGAGTTCTTTCTTGGGGAAAGAACTAACAAGTCAGTAAACAATGATTAGTGATGAGTAAGCAGTCCATTATCCAACTGAATTTCTTGACTATGTGACTGCTCCTGGACTAGCTTCTCATGACTTAAAATTTAAGGTAGGGACAACAATCATGCTGTTACGAAACTTGAGTTCCGAAAAATGTGCAACAGGAAACGAGTCCGAATTCGTGCTTTGCACAGATACGTCGTAGAGGCTGATACGACTAGGTGTGGTACTGGTTAGTCAATGTTTATACCATGCATACCATTGATACCTAACAACTATCCATTTCAATTCAAACGTGTATTTCGCAATGACGGTAAATACGAAAGGAATTGAAGTGAGTGAGACCAAGTGTTACTCACATGGTCAACTATATGGTATGTTGCTTGCTCAAGAGTCGAATGTCCAACTCTCTGTTGTTTCATGCACCTGAAGGACGGACAGCTAATGTGGTGTCTACAGAGGCACTTAACACTGTGCTAATAAATATATTTTTTCCTATTCTATAATTTTTCTAATAATATTTTGAAATACCATGCATCATCTCTGAATTTGTGTAAAATACCCGTCAAAGACCATACGTCTTCTAGTCCATAAATAAAACTTAAAAAAATTTAACGCTTTCTAAAATTCTAATTAAGGTGTTTCGAAAGTTTATATTTTAATTTGGAAAAAGAAGGAAATTATAGAATAAAGTTAAACATTTGTTAATAGACGACTACTGCATTATTCAATATGGAGTTGACTCCCATAAAAAATACTGCCTATTGATAGATGATGAGGTAGATACAGTGAAAGATAGTAATTTATTGTCTTTCTCAATTTTCCTCCGTTTTATGTGTAAATGTAAATGATTTTGCATAAAAACTGGTCAAAGAGATCTGGTACTAAGTGGGTTACACGTACGGTCACTTTCAGGTTGACTGACTCTTGAACAAGTCAGATGTGCATACTCAAGCTAATGGAAAGTGAAACAGAGGTGGGTTAAGAAAGGCCAAGTCGGCATTGACATCAGCCAGTCTGACTGCAACCTGTTCAGTCCGGTCACTTATTTTTGATGGCATCTCTAAGTTCTGTACCTTACGTATTTTACCGGCCTATGGTATTAACAATGATTAAATCGATGGGCTGTTTTTTTTTTTAAATGGAATACTAGTATCCGTAGGACGCCACTGTATATTGCGCTGTATCTCAACTAAATTTTAAGTGAATTGAACTTTGTTAAAAATAAACTATAAATAAAATCATACAATATTCGCACTAATAGACTTTAAACTTATGCTTGTTTGCATATACATGAATATATAATATATATTAATGTATAAAATAATAATTATAATATATATATATTAATTTTTATTAATTATTGTTTATCAAATGTAGTTCTTAATTTCAGCAGTAGAATGAAAGTCCAAGGGAAAAACGATATCAAAACGAGATATAATATACATATAACAGCTCCGGCATTATATCTGCATTGCTGACAGGAATGTTTTAATGTATACAAATGGCAAACTCTATCCCTACAGTTTTACGGTATCAAATTTTAAAGTCCTACATGACGTCATAGGGGAATATGCTTCCAATAAAAGTTCTCAAGAATAAGATTTGTAGTACTCGAAGTCCATGAGTTCAGGATTTTCTCTAGTCATTTTTTTTTTAAATGTTTTGCTTTCAATTATGTAGATGATTTTTCGCTTCATCAATCTCATGGGGTTCTTCTGGACGTCTTTTTACGATTCCATTTTGATGATTCTAAAGAAAATGCTAATTGTGTGCTAAACAGTATTGGGCACATTGAGAACACATACTTCGTTCATAATATCGCAAAATTGGTTTATCGACTGTAAATTAAATATATACCATTTATATATTTAATATATAAATGGTATATATTATATATTTATATCAGCTTCGCTGAGTTTCCTTTTAATTTTCAGTATTTTCATCACTTAACCATTTTATAGTAAAGAATAAAAAGAAACTAGTAAATAAATTATGGAATTTGAATTAAAACACATATTTCTTCTAGCATTAACTAAAATACGATATGCTATGAGTGGGATTCTTATTTCTAAGAACTAAACCTTCTCTAATAAAGCAGTTCTCTGTGTTTTTCAGGGATTAAGTATAACCTTACCTTTTCAGTACACTATATAAAGGTTTTGTACAAGTAGATAAGTGAGTGTTTTAAATTGTAACTAGGTAACATATTCGCGTAAATAGAAAACGTTTATCTGAAACAAGGGTTAACTGTATACGCATTTTGCTTTCCACCCCATGTCTTCAATGCAATTACATTTTAGAAGCGCTATAATTATAGGGATTCTATAATTATAAATCTGTATTAGATTTAAAATTATAGAAGTAAAAATAATCTAATTAAGAATTGTAAGCAGGAGACAAATATGACGATAGAAATCAAGATGCAAATAGACATCGCGTCTATTCCACCGCCTCATGCTATTAAACATTTCTTCTAGCGAACACTGGGATGCTTTGAATAGAAGGCGTGAAAGTGCTTTCTTTAAGACTTCTGCCTGTATCCTGAAAGCAGATCCCTAGATCAGATATCGCGTAAACCATCCACGGTCGTTAAGTTTAAAAGCACTGACCCGTCATTCTAGCTACCTGGTGTGGCAAAAGACACTACAAGGTCAACATTAATTCACTCGTTAAAAATGTAAAACGCAGTAGAAATTTATTGCTAAATATATGATATATTATAATATATATTCTTAATATTTAGATCGTGCAGAGGTCTTCTCTCAAACATATGAGGTTAAAATTTGCAGCAGCTTCTGCACTCACTAACTTTGCGCTGGTGGCCTCGATCCTTCGGGCGACTTTTCTTTCTTCTGGCTGCAGTTGCCATAGCATCTGTCCTAGAGACATCTTCAATATTTTACGAGCTTTCGACCATATAAACCTTGGTCATCATCAGGTAATATATATATATATTTGTAGGATACTTGACTGTCATTCTGACCTTAAATGATGGCTTGGTATGTTGAATATAAAATATGAAAATTACGTTAGAACTTTAGTATGGACCTTCTATTGGAAATTATAGAAAATTCACTGAACACTATAGGGTCCACAGGCCTTCTTTCCATAACAGAACTACTTTGTATGGAAACTTTTCCATTATTTCTAATATGAGCAACACATAGCAACTAACTGTAAACTATTAATTATTGATTTTATGATTATTATATATGCAATATATTATTATTATTATTAATTATTGTAAACCATCTTATTGAAAATCAGCTTTCAATTTTTCAAAGTTCGTTTCGATAGATAAAAGAAATCGACCTCCTAGCAATGAATGCAATTATATTGCTTCACCAGTACACAGGTACATAGGTATGTACCTATTCTTAACTGAAAATTTTAGATTTATTTAGTTTTTGCTACATCCTTTAACAATTTCATTTGATAAATAGCACTTGCAGTTGATTTTCCTAATGTTGACATCAATTTCTTTGAATGATGATGCTAATTTTGCCTGATTTTGTAATTAATTATGATTAGTTAATTACCAGTATAGCACAGTTACTAGCTTTCACCTCTTAGTGTTGTTCTAGTGTTCATAGTGTTGACTAGTGGTCATAGTGTTGTTCTAGTGTCATTCATCATTTGACACCCACTCCAGTTATGTGTTAGCCGCGGTTACGTTTTTGATTGTAAATCAGAAGCCCTAAATTTTGCCTAACTCTAATGTATATGTGTAGGGATGTTTTACGAATACCTGACACCGTTCAGGCCGGCAACGACGTATTAACGTCCTCTCTGAGGTATGACGCTCTCAGATTTTTATCCATACATCGAAGGCCAGAGTAGAATCGAACCTAAATCTACCAGTCTAGAATCAATCACACGAGTCACTGATCTACCCTGACCTGTTTTTTAATTAATTAATTATGGATATTCCGGAAAAAGTAAACTGAAGGGTAGTAAATCAAAGGTGGCGTAAATAGTTTTAAAAAGTTGCAATTTAATTATAAACTTTAGCTACATAAGAAACCAAGCAGACGTAGGTTATATAAGAGACATGTTGATAGTAGTTCATTACAATTGTAGTATGTGGACAAAGGTAACAGGTTGAGCGACTTATCTGAGTGGAGATAGACAGTGCGGAGTGTCCAGGGATTGCTGGGCTCCGAGGACCTTCCCCGCTTACCGCCCTCTCTAATCCCACACTCCACATCTGCCACTAGCTTCCCTACCACCCCTTAGTGGTATTCATTGTTGCCTCAAAACCCCATCTTGTTCCATTAACCAATCACTTTTCCCATCCAACCACCCTTTGTGTCTCAACCCTCACTGAGGCTCAAATCAAATACAGTATAAGGCTCAAAACAGTTGCTTCCTTCGCTTCACAGAGTCTCTGGCCTTATTTGGCACAGATTTCTTTTACTTAGATTACGTGCCTGTTTAAAAGATTGTCGTGAAACTCAGCTTTTATTAAACTGAGGGCAACAGGCCTGTATTTCACGGCAGATAGAGAATGAATTGTATTTACAGCGTTTTCCTCTGTGAAAGTGGCCAAACGGATTGTGACAGGTGGCATTGAAGAAGAAAAGTCGACCGTCACCGGCGCTTCGTGCCCAAGACCCAGCTTTCTAGACATTCGGCCCACTTGTCATCTACCAGGAACGGATTCCAATGACCATCTCCTTTAAGCAACCATAAACACTGATTCACCAGCCCCCTTCACTGGATCACCTCAAACAAACAACATTTTCACTCTGTAAAACAAACCATTCAGTTTTCTTATAATCTCAATTAAAATTGGATATATTAAAAAAATAGGTGTCTAGAGAATAAACGATTTGTAAGAAATGTTTTCAAATTCGTTCGGTCATTTCAATTTCAAAAGGGATTTATCTATCTCAACGACACTACTCAACAGCTACTGTCACAACCAGATTTCCAATTACCTGTTTTCGTAATTAATTTGACCAGGTTGTGAAGGACCTCCTAAGCCAACATGTAACACAATATCTGGTTGAGTTCCACATCAAGCAAGGCTGTGAATGGCCACGCCTTTATCATAACTTCATACTACGAGTATTTTTCATCCTTTTTAACCCACTAACTTTTCCATTAAAAATTATTATCTTTCTGTTTCAGGCTTTCTTGGAGGCGAATGCCAAGTGTTTCTGGGACGCCTCCCTGGTTGCCGCTGTTCGCAGTCTTGAATACATGGGCTATGTCAGTCCTGGCGTACTCTTCCTTTCTGGTAACAGCTGTGCCTTGCAGGTGGTTCGTACGGCGTGGTCGAGAAACATCCTTCGACCTCCACCTAATTACACCATCAACCTCTTGGGTAAGCCTAATCTGTGACTCTGCTGCGAGACAGTTAGTGTTGATTCAGATTTCTTTTCCTGTAATTTTTAAATATTATAATATATTATAAAGAATTCATCTCAACTACGAATAAAATAAAGAAAAAAGATACAAGACATTTCAAATTTCCCACTTGTCACAGTACTCAGTTTTACATCTATCCTTGTTTTATTAATATGAATTCTTTCATAATAGATCCAGACATTATTTCATATGTATGCATATGTTATGGAAACTACGAGTATCAATCAATAGCTCAACAAAAATAAAAAGAAATTAGGTACAGTATAATACCTATGCTATTATTCGAATATTTATGTCGTGAAAGTATTTTCTTGTAATATACACGGATATATATATATATATATATATTTATATATGTTTTGATCCGATTCGTTAGTGTTGATAGTTAGTTTCGATTCGTAGAGACTTATTAAAAACTAGATATTAACATCGAAGACAAAACTATAAAGGCACTTGCTTTATGTATATTAAATTGTTGTTTGTTATGAGGTGAACACTAGAAGCAAAGAGACAGAGAGGAGAGAGAGAGAGAGAGAGAGAGAGAGAGAGAGAGAGAGAGAGAGAGAGAGAGAGAGAGAGAGAGGAGAGGAAGAGTCATTGCCTTCTGAGTGGCTCAACAAAGACGAGTTTTGATCTACCTAGAAGATGCCAATCTTTCACTCTGTATCTCTCTCTCTCTCTCCTCTCTGTCTTCTTCTCTTGCCCTAATATTAAAGAATCAATCAAGTTATCAAGTATAGTAACTTTCTTTTTCTGTTATTACTCCTGTGTTAACTTCGATTTAGATATATAAATGAAATAACGTACCCGAAATTTTGTTTCTAAATGTATTAGTTTCCTAAATGTCTAATGTTTTGGAAATTTAATTGATTTGTTTCGAAACTTTTATATTCTAGCATTAGGTAAGTAGTAAGTATTAACTGATAGGGTCAGAAATATATTTTTGTTTTAACTTGACAAATCATATTTATAAGTTAAAGACTTTACTGAATGTGACGTTGAGACTACCGGGCATGTTTCAAGTTCATAGAAGACAGGATTACTCCTGAACTCATCATGTAGATTTGCTATGAACTGATTGTACGGTTATATTAAGTACTGCTGCAGACTTATGAAGCATCACTAACATGTACTCTTGGAATTGGCGGATGTCTTCGCATGCTCCTGGGAATCCTGTGAGTGACAATTAGTACTTTTTCTTTGAGTTCAAAGTCATTCAGTGGTTGTGAACTGCTAGTTAGAATACATAACACTCTGCCTTATTTGTAAACAAGCAATGTTACTTAACCCACTCTGGTGTAATTGTAGTGGCGTTGAGTAATATACAATAATGTTGAAACTGGTGCATCTCTTCGCATAACCTCCTTGCTTTCACTACTATCCATAAAAACTGACATCATCTTTCCAAGTACTAGACAAACGATATGAGTAACGAGGTGCCATTTTGTTTACCGCTGCTCCATCAAAGTTGAGAGTCGTTATTGCTGCACTATCAGAAAAGCACTTCTCTCGACGGCTCAGCTGCCTCAGAGAAAAGCAGTCAACTGAATCAAGATGCGTGCTGGGAAATAATCCGTGCTAAATCCATGCTTTTTAAATTCCACCCCAACAAATTTATTTCCATAGTATTATTATTAGTACCACAAAGGTTGTTAGTAACAATTGAATAGGTGTGAAACATCTTACTTCGTAAATGTTGTCTAGAATATGGACCACATCAAACCACTTATTGTCTGAACCTACAGATACAAACACAACCCTTCTACAAACAAGTATTCATTTAATATAATTAAACTCAGTTTACTCGTATTTAGTAACAATATTTGTTTAACTATTGAATTATTGCTAAATTCAAAGAGAAATTTTGATACAAGTCAAAGTCGAAATCGTTCGCACATTTCATATTTTTCAAATTTATTCAGGTTTTAAAATTCAATCGCATGTTATATTTAAAGACAAATTTAATTACGTATTTTAATAAACAGTTTAAAAAAAAATTATAATGTGTCATTTAAATTATAAATCCTTAATAAATTTTGAAAATAAGAAATGTGCTAACAATTTCGATTTGAATTGATTTCGGCATTAGCAATATTTTGTGAGTCAAGATGTTAAACGAATATTGTTACTACACTTCTTGAGTTGAATTATGTAATAAATGAATATATTGTTCGTACGGCAAAAGTTAAATTACGACTGTACCTAGTATAGTTGTTTTTGTGTAGTTTGAGACATTAAGAGGTCTGATGTGGTCTAGAGTCATCGCATTTGCAGGAGATCAAGAGTGTTGTGCACACCCTCTCTCGGTGAAGTGGTAAACCCATAAGATTTAAGGCTATAACATGTCAGGTAAAATATTGTAGTCCAAACATTTCTTGTAAGGAAAAATTGTGTAACCCCTTGGGTTCCTGATATAGTACTTTTTTAAAGAAACAATTCTCTTTCATTAAAAACCCTCTTGAAAAAGATCAATTTAATGGATTGAAATTTTGGAGTTGGAACTGCGGAAGGAACGAAGAGACGCCCATGTGGCCCTAATGGGGCCGATTCACATCACTGCACTTTCATCCTCCGCCTGGCGCTAATTTGGCAAAATAAGTTTCATCTTTACAAGGTCGAGTTTCTCAACCCAATCACTTTCCATCGTGCACGCATTAAGCGAGTTACTTCCTCTCACACTCTCCCTCCAGCAAAGAAAGTAACTCATCTTGAAAGAGCGACTTTTTTAATGGCGCTTAAGATGACCTGACCCGTAAACACCGTCTAGATCAGTTTCAAAGCTCCTCAGCTTAGGAAATATATTAGTATACGTCAAATTTCGCTTAATAATACATCTGTGTGTCAGGTGATTCTTATTTCAGGACTCTTTCGAAAATAAATGCTTTCATCAGAAATGTTATTGTCAAGGGCAGTGCATTAGGGATTTAGTCTTATTCATAATTCACAAGCAGTAGTTTTTATCAATTCAGCCATGGTTAATGAATGATGATGTATTAGGTCAATGGGCTTTATGATGTTAAAGAAATGCCAGGGTATTTTTCTAGAAGTGAACTTCCTCTTGTTAGTGGTACATATTTTGATTACTAACATGTGTTTTAGCCTTCCAGTCATGCAATTCAATAAAGCATAGCAGATTAATACAACTTTCTCTATGTAACAAATTTTTTTATAATTACCGTCAACATGGTATTGATTTCCAATAGTCTCCTTGGCGATATAATGTTGCTATCAGTTCCTGTAACTATTAGGTATCAGTAACACTAACACGACCTAAGTGGACCTCACGGAGATATGCTTCTATGACATGCCTCTCTCACTTGATGACTACTTCACTTTACTCCCACATTCTTTATGTAACTAAATTATATGTTACTATTGCCACCCTCAAACTTTCGAGAAGTGGATCACCCTGTCTGTACTTACTCATTTGAATCACAGTGGCTCTTCTCTTAAATGTATAAGTGCCATGTTGAATTTATTTTGTACCTTTAATTCATTGCATGAGGTATGGTAACCCTCCGTTCTACCTCGTTATCTCTTTCTTCATTAGTTTCGAAAGTTCGTCTATTATGTTGTTTCGTAATTTTGAGGAGTAAATAATTTGTCTTAGTTTACCTGGTTAATTTTCTCTCTGGCCTATGAACCATCCTCAATACTTCTTTTTATGGAATTGTCGTTTTCAAATTTAGCAGTAATGCTGGTATTATTTCGTAGCATACAAGATAAAAATAAATTATACTCATAAAATGAATGCGTATTATACCCCTTCATCAAATAATATACCCATACATTATTTCTGTGTGCTTGACTATTTGTGTTTTATTTGAGTCATTATTATATAAAAAATGAAATAAAGAATAAACTAACGAGCTAGATACAAATCGAGTATAAAAGACTTGTGTAATTTTCAAGGAAAAGCCAGTCTCTCAGGGATTAGTGATAACCAAAAAGTCTGATTCCTAACCATGCCCAAAAGTTCCCTTTAGATGTTTCTTTATTAGTTGATAGTTGAATATATTTCCACTTACCACATTCTATTTTTTTAAAGAAAAATAAAAAGTGGCAGTTTTCACATTTGTTTAATTCTGCAATCGAAAAAATGTATCAAATGCAATGGATAAATTTCTTATGTTTTCAATAGTAAAGGGATATTAGATGGTTATGAAGAAGAGTCAAAAGTGTGGTGATGCTTCATTGAGTTCTATGACGACCTCTGTGTAGACAAACAGAAACTGTAATCTAGTGCAAAAGAAACACGTAAGATAAGTTGTTAATCACTTACAAAGTGCTGATAAGATTACATAGCTTTTTTGGAGCTAAACAACTACGATTACTGTGTAATGTTCTGCCTATAAACAGTGATAAAAACGAAGTGAAATCTGAGCCAATGCCTACAGAATTAATATATCATATCAGGTTTCTGTAGTAATTATAAAATATATTACGCAAATGTTTTTAAAATTCATTTGATATATTTACGAAAACCTGAATGTTTTCTTTGACTTCATCAAGATATTGAAACCATGAGTAAGCAGTATAATTTTTAATTTTTTTATTATAATTGAAAGTAATACAAAAAATCATTTAACATTATACTTTATCAAAATAAAAAAACTTTCTTTAGCCTGGAGTGTAATAATCCGTAGCGAAGGTAATTTGATGTCAGTTTCTACTACATACTTTTTAATATAATTTTTTTATGGATCCAATTAAAACACTAAGGAATGTACTTTGTAAATCTTTTTTGTACCGATATTTTAGAAAGTATGTGTAATCATGAAGTATGCGTTAAATTATGTACATTGAATGATGTTTGTTTGTAATTATTTTTAATGAATTAAAATTGACCACTTTATTGCTCAGGATAGAGTTGTATTTCGCTTTTTACTATCATCGGTGCCCTGGTGACGCTCTCCTGGGGATGTAGATGGTCAAACAAGCAACCTTTCATTATGCTGTGATTTTGTTCATTCCGTGAATACAATGTTAAATTTATGAATACTATAGTAATCTGTAGTCTACACTTAGTTAGTGCACTTACATAATATTGATATTGGACTTTTGAGATTCTCTCGTTGTTGGAAGAATTTCAATAGTTCCACTTTGCTTAGAATATATTTGCAGTGTATTTTTCTTTAGGTGGATTCACAAACCTTTTGGGTAAATTGACTGCCTTTTAGCTTTTACAATATTTAACATTTCATATAATGACTTAAAGTCAATAAATAAGTTATCAACTAAAAGTAACATTTGTTTCTGAAATCTTAGGTTTTCCAAAAGTGAATGTATCTTCTAGTAGAATAGGTGAACAGAATGATTGAAATATTTGTAGCTGAGTAGTCATTCATAATGCGGTTAGCGCTTGCGGAACGTTGAATGACACTGGTTTCACATGAATGCCACACACTGTGTGCTTCTGGCCATTAATCCAGTGGCGAAGGGATGTCGTGCTGTACATGCGACTTGCTTTCCATCAAATGGCCTATTGTTTGCAAGCTTAGAACGTCAAATATAACGCAAGTGGCCATTTGTTTCTTAATAAACAAACTAATTACTCCTTTAAATTAAAACTAACAATCTAGGATTACTGAGCTGACCATCTTTAATATGATATATGTATAGGTAACTTCAGGAAGAATAAAAGTGTTACGGATAGGCTAAATGCCGGAATGTTTTGTTTAACTTGTGCCTTATCTGGCTTTCAACTTTCACACACTTACAAACAGCTGGTAAGGAGGTCTTCTCCACTCCACACGCACAGCTCTCCTTGGCTAAGATTATACAAATCGGTGGTTTGCTAAGAAAGTTCTTTCCGGCCTTGGCTCAGCTGGTCATGGTGGTCGTGTATTTAAGGTTAAACTGGCTGAAATGTGTTATTTGCATCGGCCGTCCCGGAGTAGCTGAGAGTGCAGGCACGGACTGTTTGGCTGCCGGAGGCACAGCATGTTGGCTGCCGATAATGAACAGCCAACTCGGTTCTTATCTGCCTCCCGCGGCAGTTTCATCTCACCGACTGTGTAAAGAAGTTACACGCTATCTGCGTACCGACTCATCCATGCTCTAACCAGTATCTTCAATTAATTATACCATCTCTCTGAATCATCTTCTTGTATTTTTTATTCAGCCTATTAAAAACTCGCTTTTCAGTCAAAATGCCATTTATTTATAAATTTTCGTGCCGGTATAGTATGAGATCTACATGCCATTTGTACACCTTTGGCCTACATATAACCTCCTGATCTATTTTTTTTCTATAAATATCTATAAAAAGTTATATATTATACGTAATATATTTACAATCTGTAATGAAAACAACACAGACATACAATCATCACCCTCATGACGATGATTACCGAATTATATAAAAGTGAGTTGTCATATCTATCTTTGTGTTGCTCTTGTTATAATTTTTGTGTGAAGTCCTCTGAGCCGTTTAATTTGATTAAATATATGTCTATATGTGCAGAAGAATCACGATGAACACGTGATGCAGTCAATTAAGTTTAAACCACAAGGAGAGAGGAAAACTATAGAAATAAATACTCTGAAGTCTTTCACTGTATGTCATCATAGAGTTAAGAAACTCAGTTTTTTAGTTTGTTTGCTTTCTGAGAGGCCTCTAGAGCATTAATTTCTATTGTTTTCCTTTTCCCTTGTGATTTAAACTTCGTATCGTGTGCATGTATTGTGTTATAGTTTACGGTCATTCGTCGGTATGCGCCAAATAATCAGGGAAAGAAATAAAGAGGTGACTGATATGATGAAACACTCAACGACTCAACAAAATAAGTCACTTTAATGCCAGTAGAACTAACACAACAGATATAACTAACGGATTACAAACTTAACACTATAAAACAAAGCTCTTTCGCCAACATTAGCCATCATCAGGTTTACTTCTAACAACTAAAGACACTATCCTAACAGGGTTTAAATATTAACTGGATGTTCAGCAAAACTAGAAAAATTCGGAAAGGAGGAGAGATTAAGTAGGGCAACAGGGGTGGGGATTGTATGAACCAGTTCAATTTAAGTTACACATATTTGTATTACCTCTAGTAATTTTCCGAGTCATCAAAAGTTCATGTTGTTTAGACCCCCCACCAGCCCACCCGAAACCTCACCCTGAAAAGAAAGTTCTAGAAAACTCCTGAGCTATAAAAAAAAAGCAAACTAAACTCTTTCAGAAAGACAGATTAGACTAGCAGTTAACAGCGTAATGATGTCAAGTAAACGATCTTCAGAAACACAACTTCAGGCTAGATAAAACTAAATCACCTTGGCATTTTACTTGAAATGCATCATCGCAGCATTAAGTGTATCAGGCGAATTCATTTACATTGCAAGTTATATAACTTATCTATCTGTGCAAACAACAGCTAAAATAGTTATAATAAACTATATCAATTACCATTTTTATAATTATTATAATATTTATATCTTCCCAATGTACTATTTTGACTGGCTAACGGAACCCAACTGGTAATTCCATACATCCGAAACAAAATAATCTAAACGAATAAATAAATTGGAATTCAGTCAGTTCCAGGTTCAAAACCATAATTTTTTTAATAACAACGTTTCGTTTTTATTTAAAATATTTTACAAGGCAGAAATAAGAACTTTTTAATAAAAAAATATAAAGGACTATTAACTTTTTACGTGACAGAGTAATGGGAGTTGTTATCCGTGTTATTGTATTGTTTTTATTTTTCACTATGAAAGGAACCTAGAAACATCAGCATTCAAAATTTTCTTTGAACATGTAAACGCCTTAACACGGTTAACTTTCCGTGTTCATAAATCACAATGGTGTTCTGATTTATAGTAGTTATTCCATTAGACGCATCTTTTAAGTTTAAATAAATATAATATCATAAAGAATAAATATTGAACGTTTGATAATATTTTAGAACTAAGTAACTGTAATAAGTGACAGTAACAGGAAGTTTTTAAAATTTTGTCGACAAGTTCGCGTTCCAGCACAGATTTCCTGTTTATTTAGTACAATAAATAAAATTTACCTTTAATTATTGTTCTGATTATGAAATACTTATTGAAATTTATTTCTGAAATAAAGTGAAATAGATATAAAAAGACACAGCTTACTAAACTTATCTTTTCACATAAAATTGACATTTCTGGATGTACGTCGTCCCAATGTAGAATTGTAATTTCCTTTTGAAAACTCAAAACTTTCAAATGGGCAAATGTATTTTTTTTAACCACGTTTACAGCTTTACGTTCTCAGTAAACGAAATATAATTTTTCTTTAATATATTAGTTCAATTATAAATTATCTTTCTATTTACATGTATTTCTTAAATAACGTAAAACATTCCAAAGGATGCAATTTCACTGCTTCGTTTGATTTTTCCAAATAGTTTTTAAGTGTTAAAGAAGTTTTGGTTGCTAGAGTGGATTTGCGTGTGTATGCTTGAATCGGCATTGTTGTAAGTAATTGATGTAATTACTAGAAGCTGTGTGAATGGGAATATTAAACACAGGTGCCCAGCTTGCTGTGATAGTGTTGACTTAATATATTCATTCCTCAGCGTCCACATTTTGTCCTCTAATGCAGTAAGATAGTTGATTCCAAATTTCACGATCTGACTTGTTAGTGGCTGTGTTAGTGGAGCGAGCATGCCGCGAGACCAGTAGTAAAGTGAGTGTTGGTGCAGGAGACGTGGAGGAGTGCCGGGTGACGGGTGTCCGCCAAGGGGGCTTCACGCCTCTGCCAGACGCCGTCTGCTGGGTCATCCTGGAGCTGGGCGCGGCCGGGCGGGTGGCCAATCTGGAGACCGTCCGGCAGGCCCTGAGCACCGCATTCCCTGCCGTCCAAACGCCGTCCCAGCACGCTCTCTATGACACTATCGCCGACCTCGTCACTTCCAACAAGGTAGGCAACTCTGTCCTTGTACTCTTATAACTAATTCTCTTTTATCAAATTCAGGTTCTCTTACAAATACTAAATATAATTTGTAATGGTTTATATATATAATTGAATTCAAAACGGAAACGATACCAAAGGATTAAATAAACCAAACTCAAAAAGATAACACACTCACTTTAGTGTGTCTTCCCTCCTCAAGGGAGTCACATCTATCTTCTGATATTTTCTAAGTGTTATCTTTTTGAGTATAATTATCTTTTTGAGTTATCTTATAAGTATAACAAGAATTCACAAGAGATACGTAAATTTAAAATCATCTTCTAAACCACAGTATGAAAGTCAACTTTCAACAGAAAGTCAGACCTTTCAACAAAAACAAGTGATCTTCATATGCAACAGCTAGACTCTGACGAAGACCTCTTGTTTTGGTTGAAAAATCTTAGTTATTTTTCTGTGTTTGAAACTTACGTTTAAGCTTTGAGATATATATATGTACAATGACAGCAGGTCTTCCCTTAAGCATATGTTATTAAAATAAGCAGCAGCTTCTGGATATTTTAATAATAATAATATATATATATATATATATATATATATATAAAGATTTCACATAAACACGTGAAACAACAATCAATGATTAAACCACAATAAGAATGGGAAAACTAGACTAAGATCTTTCAACCGTAACAAGCGGTCTTCGTCAGAGTCAAAAACCCAACTGAACAC
Source organism: Hermatobates lingyangjiaoensis (assembly GCA_026182355.1). Classification (NCBI taxonomy): domain Eukaryota; kingdom Metazoa; phylum Arthropoda; class Insecta; order Hemiptera; family Hermatobatidae; genus Hermatobates; species Hermatobates lingyangjiaoensis. Next base: position 1,876,422 of record JAPFBL010000019.1, read on the forward strand.
TAGATGCAGAAAACATCTGGTGAGGAGTTGAGAAGAGTGGGAGGGAAGAGTGGTATTTTAAAAGGGTGAAAGCACAGGAAAGGACTAATGTCCAGAAAGGGATGTTTGGGGAAACAAAGGAGTACAGTAAGAAAAAGTAAAAAACTGTCCGCTAGCTGCCAACCCTCTTTGAAGAGGCTATTGCCCTCGTGACGAAAGTATCAAGTTTGAAGAGACCGTTACTAATGTTTATAATATTAGATCTATTAAATTTAATTAGAGACGACTCAATAATATTTCTTAACAACATTGATTTTTCATAGGTAATAAATTTAGCTCCTGTCCAATCAATATGATGATTTTCATTTTTTATATGCAAGAATAAGGCACTACTTTTTTCCTGTCTACTTACGTTATATTGGTGTTGTTTTACACGTGTCTTTAATGATTTACCAGTTTGACCAATATAGATTTTATGGCAATTTTTGCACGGAATTTTATAAATACCAGCGGACTCCAATTCGCTTGGAGAGTTTTTTATTAACATATTACCCACGTTATTACGATTAGAAAACACAATATTAAAATCAAGTTGTTTGGCTAATCTTGGAAGGGGGTCCAATGATTCGTGGTATGGCAAAACTATAGAATTTGATAATAAAAGGGGCTCTTTTGAAGTATTAGAGAAAGTTTTTTTAGCACCCTTCAAAGCTAAATCGATATAAGAAGAGGGGTATTTTAATGAAAGGGCAATTGACCTAATGTTATTAACCTCTTCATTAAGGAATTCAGGAGATGAAACTCTTAAAGCTCTCAAAAACATATTTCTAAAAACAGAAATTTTAACATTTTTTGGATGCGATGAATAAAAATGAACGTATGCAAGTACATTCGTAGGTTTTCTATATACACTAAAGTGTAACTCATTAGGTAACTTATGGATCAGGACATCTAAGAAGGGCAAATTACCACTTATTTCTTCTTCCATTGTGAATTTGATTGTCGGCACTAATGAATTCAATTTTGTTAGGAAATCAACTTTCCCATTCTTATTGTGGTTTAATCATTGATATATATATATATATTGATAAAAGTATCGACCTTGGAATAGAAATAAAATTAAAGGTTATCGGGACTCGGTCAGTTCTTCAGGTTCAAATTAAACAAACTTTCTTTGCCAACGTTTCAGTCTTTATTTAAAACCTTTTTCAAAGGCAGAAGTATAAATTATAAACAGAAAAACTATGTATTACATTACAAATTATTTTACAAAGAAAAATAGTTTGTAGATTTTAACAACAACTATACTCTGAATGAACACGTGACACTGTTCATTCAGAGTACATTCATTCATTTAAATGTCACGAGTCCATTCAGACTACAGTTGTTAAAATCCACATACTATTTTTCTTAGTAAAATAATTTGTAATGTAATACTTAGTTTTTCTGTTTAAAAATTTATACTTCCGCCTATGAAAAAGGTTTTAAATAAAGACCAAAACGTTGGCAATGAGAGTTTAATTTGAACCTGAAAAACTGACCGAGTCCCGATAAACTTTAATTTTGTATATATATATATATATATCAAAAACAATGAGTGAACAAGTTAACTAAGGTTACACTGACAGGTTAGGGGTTGTCAGTGTTGGCAAAACTAGCCTAGGTTTCCAAACAAGCGCAACTGTCAGTGTAACCTTAGTTAACTTGTTCACTCATTGTTTTTGAAATGTAATTTAACTATTAGATTCATTTGTTAAGGTAATTGTAATATATATATATATATATATATATATATATATTTTATATATATAAATAATATATATTTAATATATATTTAAATAATATATATATATATATATATATTTATAATATATTATATTTAATATAATATATTTAATATATATTTTTTATATTTATAATATAAATTTTAAAACAGTCCATTATATATTATTTTATATATATATATATATATTATATATATATATATATGGACTGTTTTAAAATTTTCGCAAATCATTGATATTGATATATTATAGTTTATTCTTTCATTCAGTACTCGTTAGCTGCGGAAAACCGATATAAATATTTTAAGCGTATATAGAAAACTAAACAAAAACTTAGTTTTGACGGTTCTCATCCAAGTTTTACAATAATATCGCTGACTAGTTGTCGACTATAGGCTGAAGTTTTAAGTGTTTAAAAAAAATGTTAAACTATCTTCATGTATAAGCGACTTTATTTAATCACAAGAAGTCCATTTATTTGATAGAAGAATCAATTTGTGGAGTTTATTAGAAACCGAAACTGAGACATGTAAGTAAAGTGTTAACATTTTACAGACTTGTCAGTACTGGTAAGTTGAGGGGAATGTTCTTGGGTAATCTGAAGTGTGGAGTGGCAGGGGACCGCTGACTGTTGTGACTGACCACACAGCTGAACAATGGCTACAAAGAACATGCGAATGATACCTATTCCTTACGACTCCTCTTTATGTTATTTATTATTGAAATTAATCCATAAATGTTTCTTAATATTTATCGAATTAGAATTATTTATTTATCCCCAATTCCTTGCTTTATAATTTCATTGTATGCTAATAAAATATTCTTAACCTTACTATGAGAGGAGTATACTATCTTCCTGCCTCGGTCTACTCTGAACATTGTCAGCTGGCAATGGACGAATTCCGATAAGGGGTTAGGTAAGAGGAAAACGTACGAGGCAATACGCTATATTATTATATTATTAACCATCTAAGTAGTACTAACGATAATATTTTACATTATTTGTGTTTTAAAGAAACAGAAAAGTAATTTAGCCGTTTCTAAATATTTGTGTCGGGTGATTTGAATTGCAGAACTGTAATAATGAAGCAAAACACTGTGATATGTATAATTTGACACGCAAGAGTTAGTTAATAATCCTTTGCGAATCAGACTTATGCTATTTTAACTTACTGGAAATATTTTATGATTGCATTTTAATACATGAAATGGTGCAATAATATGTGGTAAAGTAATTAAAATTGTTGTATGTATTGAAATATTAGAAACCGAACGTTATGCTTGAGCAATTAAGGTAGTAAATTTTTGTGTACAAAGTAAAAAGGAAATGTTTAAAAATAGCTTATTTCTTAAGAGGCGTAGAATTTGCTATTATACAGCAGTTTTACTCTCTTTATTTCACAGTTTCCTTTCACTTTTTGCTTAGCAATTTTAACAAATTGTTGTTTAAATGCATTACTTTTATTGTATTTATGTAATATAATATATTATAAGCATTATTACGAGTGCCAACATTAGTATTAGTCCCAAGTTTATTCATACTGGGGAATTTCAAAAATTATGTCTCCACACAAAAAACTGTTTAATATCAAAACTAAAAAACGCGTTTTGAACACTGAGTGTTGTTCTTCAGGTTTACATCTAATATATACATATCTGTGAGCTTTAAGAATAAGAACATCAGAGTGAATTATTTGAAATTTATTACAATATATGAATGTTAAATTCTACTATTGAAGTTTTTAACAAGGGAATTAGTATGAATATGACTTAATTAATTCTGAGCCTTAATAAAATATGACAACATACCGGAACATATTAAGCAATTTAGAAGTAACAAAGATTTTTAATTACTTGCACTATTGAGTTGTTGCAGCAAGTTAGACCTAGGAAGAACTGAGTGTTGGTAGGGATGGGAGTGATGTAGGAAGCCTTGGCAGGTACATTTACCTAACTGTGCATTGAAAGTTTAAAGTTGATATAGTTTGCTGTATAGTTATTGGTGTTCGCAGGTTTACCAGACATGTCAAGGGTATTTCGTGAGCACTCCAGACAGCGTGAGGATCGTTGAGTCAGCATCGCCTGGCGGCGGCAATCTTCAGAAGTCATTGCTGATGACGACGTCTGAAGCTATAGCCCTTCTTCACGGCGAGATGTCCACCGTCAGAGAGGGCTCCAAAACGCACCAGGCGATACAGACCAATCTGGCTGATGTCATCTGTGGAGGTTATCCATCAGCTTTCATTTATACATGTTTTAACTTATTTGGGTTACGGGCCTTCAGTCATACCAATTACAATATGCTTGAACCATATGTATGTAAATAAGTACAACTCTCTTCTTGCTTACTGAAGAGAAGTGAGCTGGTCACAGGTGAATTCAGACTAAAGTCTTCTTCTCAGGACCACTCTGAAAAGAAGAACGCATTTAGCTTTCCTTTTGAGCTGCTCACTTCTTCTTTCTGATGATGGTAGATGTCGAAATATAAAACACTTAGTTTTTGTGTTTCCCTCTGCGTGTTTTTTTCTCTCTGTGAACTTATTTCATTTAGTTCACAAATAAGTATATTTTAATCTCATTTCTGTAATGACATGGAGAACACGTAATAAAGGATTTTTGGAAATTCAGTCTTGAATTATTCTGTGCCAGGTTTAAATCTGTATATAATCTTTTAGTCTAAAAAATTATAACATAATATTCAGATCAAAATACGTTCATCAAAACGGACGATTTTAGAAACAAATGGAAAACACATAGTCAATTGTAAATTTGATTTACAATTTTCTGCTACCATTGTAGTAGAAATAATTTTTCTCTCTCATGTCATGAAAGCTTTGGAAACCTCAGAAAAAAGTTTTAAAAAATAAATTTCGTGTTTTAAAGTTCGTGATAAGTGGAGTTCAAAAGAAAATCATATTATCCTTTGTAATACAACTCTGACAAGTTTGAAGATAGCTATTTCGGAAAATAAAAGAAGACTAGTCATTCAAAGTGCCCATTTTTTAAATTTTGTCATTTACCAGTTACTGTTTATACGAGTTTGTAGTAGTTTGTCATTTACGAGACTGCTGCAGGTATTCGTTCCGAACATTTTTGTAGTAATTGTTTTTCACCCTAAGTTCTGATAAGATTTCATTCCTTTGCCCTTCTCGTCATCGGTGAATTTAAGAAAAGTAAATTATTATTATCTAGTAATTATTTTAATATAATGTTGAGATGTATTTTCGCTTTTTTATACCCTCCTTACTTTTGTAAGTTAGTATGTCATATCAATAAATATCTTGTTTCAACTGCACATTTTTTAGTGTTGTTCTAGGGGATGAAAGTGTGTCTCTGTTGTTTTTGGCTCCCATGTCAGTTATGGCAGGGAACATGACGGAGTTCGTTCTATTTTGGTTGCCCTATCTTTCATGTGTCTCAGGTTGATTAGAGCAGTATTTCTTATGAGTAACTGACATCGAGAATTGAAAGAGAAAATATTGTATTATAGTGAATTGTTAGCTACTGAGACATATTGCGAAACGAAGAGGATGACAACCTAATTCGTAACTCGTGTAACGTGATCCTGTAAACTGAATTCTCTCCAGTAATTGAAACAGGCGACGAAAAACTACCTCTTGGAAACAGCGATGGCAGACTGTAGCATAGGGCGGGACTATTTTCAAACACAAACTGCCCCAAACGACCCTCATTTATATATAAATCATTGCCTGAACCCGTTTCAACATTTTCAGCATGGTCCACATTATCATACCTAGATACTACATGGTTTAATTTACTTAACAGTACCCGGGAGAGATAAGAGATTGGACACATTCTCCTTCAGTGCTTCCATTTCCTTACAAGACATCCTAAAGAGCCAACTTAACGGCGATGCTGCTCTCACTGAGAGTCAGTCTTGGTCAATAGCTGCAGACGTATGCTGAGACATCGAGATAGCCTTGGAAGAAATAACTAACTGTGCCTAACTAATTGATTCAGAATCCCTGAATAATGAATCAGTTTCTAAAAAGTTTTTGCGGTACAAGCGGGTAAACAAGATTGGCATTTATCAAACTTTAAATTGTATTGTGGTTGAATTTCAAATATACATGAACGTAATAAATTTAAGGCAAATAATGTGGCTCTGTTTATAAAAAATAAATAAATAAACCTCTCTATTAGAATACTGATCCCCTGCAATAACTGAAAAGAGTATACACGCCGATGAATGCATCAGAAATATTTCTTACAGCTCTCCTCTTAAAAACTATCCCTTCAACCTTTGATAAAGCACTGCTTCAACTAATAGCTCTTTAGTTCTAACATACTGAATTTATAAAATACATAAAGAAATTTGTAAAGGGCTTCACTATTCAGTTTTTATACATAATAATGTAAATTCTTATAAACTAAAGCAATAGCAAATGGATATTGTTGGTAACACAAGGTTCATAAAGTTAATTAAGGATGGCCTATTCTTAAATTTGAGTAATTAATTGAATATGTATATGATGCTAGGAAGTAAATGTATTTTTCAGCATGGGCCTCTGTATTCGGTTAAATTACAGTTTTTCCGCATTTGTAATATTTAGTTTCATTTTTCATATGATATGAATCCATTTATCTCGTCTTTTACTTACCATAATATTTTGTGGACTTATATTTAAACACAGTTTACAACAATATCGCTTATCAAGTTATCTGATGAATAAGAGTTATATTGTTTGGGTATTGTTCCAAGTGTGATGAGATTGTTTGGTGCAGGCAATAAGAATGACAGGGTGCTATACGCAAGGCAATGCAAGACACTGAGCTCTGGGCAGACGAGGCGGCTGGAGAGGCGCCACTCTATGCGGACGTCTTGCGGCAACAGGAGAGCTGCCGGCTCGGGCTCCGTCGGGGCTCCCTCACTGCACCGCACGGGCTCCGTCAGGCTGCTGCATCCCCCCGAGCCCGCGCACCACAGTCAGTCCCAAACCTTACCTGCTTTCTAATAAGTACCCTTAATATATGCATATGTAATTAAAAGACATACACTTACAATCTACAGTTTTCAGTTGAACCGTCATCAGGAGAAGACAGATAGAGACCAAGCATACCGCGTTCCTGTTTGCCCTCTTTTTAGGTCGTTTCTCAAGTTGATCATTGGAAATATGTCGACTGTAGGAGATATAATTCATTGAGTAGACGAAATAATTTGAATGTTATTTAGAAAAATTGAAAAGCTTGTTTAATAACAGGTATCAGCTAAGTATGGTGTCATTTTCAATAATGTATGTGTTAAGTAAGAACTGCTTCCATAATTTAACAAATATATATAAATATATATATATATATATATATATATAATATATATATATTATTAAAATAAGCAGCAGCTTCTGCATTGACCAGTTTCTTGTTGACACTCTCTAGTTTTCGTATCACTTTGCGGTGAGACTCTGGTAGCTTCCAAAGAAGGTTAGCAAAAGACATTAACACACACAATAAACATAGGTCAAACACGAAAAACTAAATTTCCATTCTACACTTCCATTCTACAAGTGTACCACGAGCCTAGCAGGTTACATATACTGGAGGCTCTATATATTAAAGATTGTAACCCTAGTCTAAATGTCCAAAGCAATGATTTCAACTATGTGCCTAGTTTTAAGAATTTTGACAATACTTTCAAACTTGTAAGGGAGACGGGGAGGTGAACGGACCACAGGTAGTTTTTGGCCGACCCTGTCGCCATGCATACCTCCCCCTCCCCTCACTCCCACCTTAGCTCCACTTCCTGAAGTACAGTAATTTTGTATACATTGTTCAAATATTTTATTTTATTTTAACTATAGTGCATTAGACTTAATTAATTTTAGTTTATACCTGAGGATGGCGAATGAGAGCCGAAAGCTTGTACGTATTTTTATTTAGTTTGTTAATTTAGTGATTAAAACAGTGATTAAAATTTAGTTTTTCGTGTTTGACCTATGTTTATTGTGTTTGTTAATGTCTTTTGCTAACCTTCTTTGGAAGCTACCAGAGTCTCACCGCAGAGTGATACGAAAACTAGAGAGTGTCAACAAGAAACTGGTCAATGCAGAAGCTGCTGCTTATTTTAATAACATATGCTTAAGGGAAGACCTGCTGCCTTTGCACACACACACACACACACACACACACACACATATATACATATATATATATATATATATATTATATATATATATATTAACTATATATAGAACGTTAAAAGCTGTTCAAGTGGACTTTACAAAACTGAATTACATAGAACAATAAACAGAAGAAGTCACTTTCTGGCCCGATGTTTCAAACAGGCCGTTCCTGTTCTCTAATTTCTTTATGGAGCGTGTCTTTATTCACCAATTCAAGGAAGCCAACCACCTACACGAGATATGTCGATGATATTTTCATTCTTGCTAATAGCGAGGAGATTTCAGACTAGAAGAGGTCTCAGGTCTTAAATTAACCAAAGAAAGTAGTATAAACGAAAAGTTGCCATTTTGAGATGTCCTTATTTCAGCAAAAACCTTAGCCATTTAGTACCAATGTTTTAAAAAAAAAAAACATCAAACCCTGGACTCTGTCTAAACGGAAGAAGTGAATGTCCGGAACAATATAAGAAGTCCACCATCAACGCCTGTATAAAACATCAACACTGCAGTGACTGGAGCCTCATATACTAAGAAATTGAAAATTCCACACAGGCCCTCATTAATAATGGATACTCCAACTCTGAAGTTTCTAACAGTTAAGTAATTTTTTGACCAATGGTATAACCATAAAGGCATCTCTCCAACTCCTGGTGAGTCCTTAACCTATGTGTTTTTATGAGAAGATGAACGAGCACGTCAAAAATCAACTAAGAATTAGGAAAAATTAACAGACCTGCAGTCCTGAATTCCAGTTACAGTGGATGGCTGCAACCAAGCTCTCAAGGCTTCCATCCATTCATCTCTCTTCAGGAGTGGTGAAGAAATATACAGAGGGAGCCCACGTAATCAAGCTCAATAAAGAAATATTGGTGCAAGGAACCTCCACACTACTTTACAACTGTGATATTATTAATGAACAATTCTTGAGGCACTTTATATCAAAGATAAAAAATCCTTAATGTCCGAAATTCTGAACTCAATGTTATTCTTAGTAATTAAATTTTCCAAAATAGTTTTAAACTAGTGAGAATGGCAGGATCGAGTATGACTGGTAATAGGTGAGAGAGCTCACTTGAGAGGACGTCGTTACGCTTAGCCGAGCAACCCTGCATATTTCAACCACCTGTTAAAACCTACCTCCTAACTACTTCTTACAGCTCTTTGTTCATTTCCTCTTTTCTTCAAACTTATTTGTCCTAGATTGGTTGTATTAATCTGAGGATGACCAATGTGTGATTGAAAACTTGGGAAAGCCAAAACTTGTTTTAGTATGTTTGTTATTGTAATAAATTAGTTTTTTTAATTAAATTTTCTTATTCTTTTTAAATAGTTTCATAGTGTCAACAAAGCCTCTTTAATATTGTTTTACATATAGCTCAATTCCTTTCTCCTGTGGGAATTACTGAAAGCCCAAGGGGAAGTAGGAAGAAAATTTGAATCAGTCAGCACAAAAGTCGTAAATGCAGAACCTGTTGCATATATACGAGTACAGATATCAGTCTGTGTAGGGCTGTCTGTTACGCACTCCCAAAGGATTATATTAATTTTACAAAATTAGGTAGGTAAAATTGACTGCCGTGTTAAAAGGTCCACTGTATATATACTTCTTGCCTTACTTGATGTTTTTTTTTTTTGGCTATCAGTCAATGAATGTTTTTTTGATGGTGATAATTATGGAATAATTTCTTTTAAGTTACACCTACTTGTATTGGGTTTGTCTATCTACCAAATCTCCAACAGTTTTTGCAAAACTGTGTCCTGAGCCTATTAAAAAAAATGAACTCTTGAAGATAAAAAACTGAGATTATTATGATGTATCTATTAAAAAGTTTTCTTAATCGTTCGAGAGGTCTGCCATGACATATTTCACTGGAATAATGTTGATTTAGTTTCTGTTTGATCTTTTACATCAGGAATATAACAATTTTCAATTGAAATTACTCGTATGTTTGAAAATAAGCGTATATTAATCTAAGAGATATATTTAAACTAAATTGTATAATAGTTTTGTCCAATACTATATTAATTACAAAAAAGTAGTTGTCTCCAATGAAATGTTAGAAGAAGATTTAGCGCAAAAAGTCAATACCGATATAAAGTTCAAATATTATCATTTTGTTTGCCACGGTACTATTCCTTATGGAACTTATCTACTTAAGTTGGTAGAAATTAACCAGCTTAGTTCCACGAATAGAAGTTAAATTAACTTGCTCATTAATGATCTAGCACTGAATATTAAATCAGTCGTTAATATAGCTAAATTAGGATGAATAGTATCTTGTGCAGCTGGAGATGATAAAGTAAATGTTTAAGTTAATATCAGACTTTTCATTCATAATTTTCGTTTCTTGAATTAGAAATAAAAATAATTATTTTTACAGAAAATTATTCGTATATGGGTATGAATATTACAAATGTTTTAAATGAAATGGACAATATCTCTTTGTTGAACCTTTAATATATTTTAAACATTTAGATTTGAGCTTAGCTTTGATTTAAAAATCAAAGCACTATATTGGAATAAATTGTAAGTTTTCTGATAAATTTATTCAATTAAATGCCTGGTTTATACTATTTTTTTAATGTATAAAGAAGTTTAAAAATTTACTTTTTTATACTTATAAATATAAGTGCAAAAATATAAAATGAATGTAAAGTATCAAGAATAAAAGAAATATATTTTATAATATATAAGTAATATTCTAATGAACATCAAAATATTAACTTCAAAATGTCATCCAATAATCGATACATTATAGTACAGGAATTATCGACAGTAGGCAATTGACAGTATGAAGGGGCCCCCGATATGGCATTTTAACCAAAGAGAAACTCTTCAAGGTAGAGTGGTGTGATTAGAAGATAAGACTACTCAGCCAGAACTAGTAATTAAACGTCGAAAGTTGAATCATTCTGCCATTTTACATAAAGGTCATCATGAAAACATTCAGTGTGAAGGCATTATTGATTTTTGTTGCAAGCTATAAAACTTACCCTCTGAGCAAAGTCGAGTTCAACAGCTAGATACAAACAAGTAATCAAATAAGCTTTAACTCGATTACTTGTGAACTAGAGGTTAGTTCTGAAAGAAGGATATTTTCCTTTTTTGGTATGAAGATGATCAATGTGTTTTAGTAAGAATGAAACAAATATTTTTAGAGAGCAATATTATTCTTATGGATACATTTTAAACATATAATCATTCCTCAGTAATATTGATTTGTAAAGTACCAGTGACTTTATCAAAACTACAGCTCATGGATGCTTATAACTTCTGATATAAAATCTGTTACTTTGCTTTCATTCAACATCCTTAACATTTTGATCATTTAGAAGCATTCAAAGTATTTCTTATATGAATTAAGTTCAAATGAGTAATGTCCACAATAAGTCCAATAAAGAAGACATAAAACTCCTCTTGTTTGGATTGTTTTACTTGTATCATCAACTACCAATATACAGACTTCTACAACATTATAGAATGAAAAATAAGAATTATTCATATAGCTGAGGTTAAACAGTAGTGAAGAAGTTTAATGAAAAACAGTTTTTCTATTTAGCTTCCAGTTTTTCATGAGATTAATGCAACTCTCCTTACTTTAAGCAGCTCCATTTGTATTCATGAAGGACTTCTTAAAGACTCATACTTAGTAAGAAACAGAAAGTACTTCATAATTATTTCCTATGCACAATCTTATAGAGATAACGGAAATGTTTCATTGTGGAAAATGTAGTAGAGTTGAAAAAAAAATGAGTTAGTCAAAACTAATTCTGTTAAATATTGAGGAATTATAATTATTTTCTGTCACAAGTTCATTTTTTTACCATTTGACTCTTCTAAGTGACGATAGAGTGAGATTTGAATGTAAAGATAAAATTAATTTCCTTATTGCTTTGAATAAATGGCTGGGAGGTGTTAAGGATATGAGTTCTTTTCATTGACCTCGAGCGTTTTGAAAACTCAGTCTTAATAGTACCTTGACTCAACATGTTCTGGAAGTTTTTATAGCTTACAAAAAAGATTGGGTTAGCTAAAACACCTGAAGATCACATAAAGATTAGATTTAGCTAGAGAACCTACGTTATTAACAAATAATGATAGCAATGAATCACCAATTTACCCAAAACGAGTGAACTGTTTTCAGCTTTAAAAAATATCTTTATAAATGTTTAAACCTTAAAAAATCATTGTTAAGAGACATATATCATTGTTTGATACTTTCTGTTGTGAAGATTCTTTTATTGATTCAGGTAGAAAACAATTTTGATACTTTCTGTTGTGAAGATTCTTTTATTGATTCAGGTAGAAAACAATTTATACCTTTTGGATAAAAAAAGCACTAATGAGATATAGATAATCTTTAATAATTGGTACTCACTGATATTGAATCGGCAATTCGTACACAATGTCGTATGTAATTCTATACTGTACGAATCGGTGTAAAATATGGTCTTAAACAAAAAATATTGTTAAGTATGTTTGGTTAATTCACCTGAATTATTGAATAAATCACTGACATCCTGAGTTTTATTTGTTGTTACAGAAAAAAGTTCTCTGTTGTCCAAGCTGTTTAAGTGGGCCAGGAAACACCAGCAACAAACGCAACCCCAACCAGTAGCAGATACTGGAGGCCCTGAGCTGGGCGCCGAAACGCATCCTGCCGAGTGGTTCAGCCCCAGTGCTGTCACATCGGCTTCTGTAGCTACGCAGACATCCTCTCAGGTTCATATTCACTTGCTCATAATGAATTCTAATCAACTGTTCAAAAAATATTAAAGGAAACATTCAGGTTTTAGTTTATATATATATTTAATATAACGAAGGAGTAGGGTCTACTTATCAAGTTAATACTCCCAAAGTATTGTTACTAATAAACGAAACCTGGATCAGTAATTACGTCTTACAGAGCTCTATGAGGATGACCTTTTTAAAATGTCTCTAGATCTAAATTTGAAATAATCGAATAATTTGAATTATACTTCTATCATTAAATATATAAATAATTCATAGCAAAATATTTTTTAAAATGTGAACTTGCTGTTCACTATTAGAGAACAGTTCTGAATTCTTGACCCTGAAGTGTCAAATAGTTATCGTATATAAAATGCAGGGTGCATATGAATTTTAATATTAATCACAACTCAACTAAAAAGCCAGAATCACAACTATTTTGATCAAAAGCGTGTGGTCAGATTTTAGCAAAAGAAGAATCTCTTATTTTTTCATATAAAGATGTCCCTAAAATATGCAATTTTAATTCCGATCGTCTCTTGCTCACATAGGACCAATTTTCATACTTATGTTTTATTGGTCTCAGCAACATTAAAATTTGTATTTCATTTGAAAACTTGATTTCGAAATTTTGACCTGAATGCAAAACTTACAGTTCTTAGTATGTAATACAAATAAAAAGATTTCATATAAACACGTGAAATAACAATCAATGATCAAACCACAATATGAAATGGGAAAACAAGACTAAAATCTTTCAACCGTAACTCAACTCAGTCAAAAACCTAACTCTTTACTCAGTGTGTGAAATGTTATTCAATATTCTGTATTAATAGTTATATTATTTCTGGGATGCTAAGTTAGGCCAGTGGCAACGTGATCACCTCTGGACTGGTAGGTCTGGGGTTCAATACCCACTCTGGTTCTTGATTTATTCAAGCAGGAGATGAAAAAAATTGATATTTTGTCCTTTGGAGAGGACGTTCAGCTGTCGGTCGTGAGAATATTCAATGTCAGGTACTCGTATAAGATCTGTACTCTAAATACACTTGAGTTAGGCAAAATTAGGACTCCCAATGTAGAAGAATATTCATTGTGTGGTATCACAAAGGGCCAATGTTTGGTCTATCTGTGCTTCCTTGTGTCACTACCACTGTAACATAACCTAACCGACATTATTTTTGTATCCAACGCCCAGATAGCCTTTAAGACTATTATCATACTATTCAAAGAAGGAGATGTGCTTCATTTTTAATTCAGCACCCAGCAACCATAAGCGACACATTACCGAGGGTTTCAGCTCGACCATGCAGTAGGCACCTCTGTTTTTCAAATCACGAATATATTTGGGAGCGTTACATATAATGCATATTTTAAAAGTTTTTTGTTTGTTTCAGGAAAATGGCGAAATCGACCCATGCGTGGTTCCAGTTCAGAAGCCGAGGAAGACGATCATTGAGCACGTCTCGCTTACCAAGGAAGAACGTTGGAGCACACTCCTCTCGACCTTCAACCCCTTCATACTGCAAGTCTCCCCTCTACAGCAGCACTCCGAAGGCGCTGTCATCGTGTGCTTCCAGTGGTTACAACTCTCTACCCAGGTCGGTTAAAGCGCGCTCCAAAGCACCCACTAAAGAGTCAACAGCTCTCCCTGAGCTCTGCACAATGGTGGACGAAACCTCGGGAATCGTGACGACGACCATCACCAACCCAAACTCCACCAAGATCTACCTAGAACAGCACACTTCATCTCCGGTCCGTTCTGTCATCACCGTCCAGAACGGGGCGTCTTCTCCCTTCACTCAAAGAAAACATTCATCCCTGGCAAGGCGTCCACTATCTATGTATCAACCTGATGCCTCAGCCGAAGTACCACTTCCTCTTGACAAAATTAAGTTTCCCTCTACCGAAACTATACAACTTGAAGAAAAACTTATACTTTCAGCATCAAAAAACGAGAAAAACCTCAAAAAGAACCTTTCTAATTCGAGTTTGAAGGCTGGTAGTCTCATTGATGTGTCAGTCAACAAAGATCCGGAATTGAACAATACGAAAAGACCATCTCTGTCAATGAACCCTATTCAAATCAACGAAAAAATAATCGAAAGCTTAAGTTATAAAAACCTTTTAAAAGATTCAAATCAATCGGAACTGTTCAAAGAAGGTAACATAAAGAGAAACACTGATAATGTGGTGGAAGGAACTGACCTGAAGAAAGATTCCGTGAACGGGTTTCCTTCTATTGGAGATATGTCTCTTCATTTTACCTCACTCGCTGCCCAGAATCTTCTTAAGAGAGTTAGTATTGCAAGTTTGGACAACTTGGTTGATCTAAATTTGAGCCAGGGAAGTAAAAATGTATCTAATGTCAGCTATCACACGGATCTGGGAGTCGTTTAAACTCCACACCAACCAGTTATTGTACAAACTTCTTCAAACGATGTCTTGCCGATTGTTTTAGATGTTCTTAACTAGGAGTTCCCTATTCTGATTCTTATTAATTTTGTTCAAAGTTCAGTCAATTAGATTTACCAAACGCAGTTACCCTCTACCATCTTCCTCGTTCCTTCCAGTTTAATCTACGAATTATTGATCATTCATTTTGACTAAGGTTTGACCAACCTACTATGCCTGTAGTGCTATCAGCAGTCATTGTTAGCTCAGCGCAGTAAATTTCCGTCTCATAAAAAGATTAGCGAAGTTGTTCCTTTTCTGCGACTTCATTCTTAAAGCATTGAACAGTTGTTTATTCAGTGATTTAAATTAGTGCTTTAAAGTCCATAATTTTGTCTGTTTTGATGATGAATTGGCCGTATTGGTTGGTCATTCCGTCACTATCTCATGTCAGGAGGTGATTTACTGGCATTTACCACGTAAATACTGGCTTAATCACACAGTTTACATTTAGCTTTAGGATGTACTATAAACAAGTTTATTTTAACCTAAGCCATCGTGTATTTAATAGAAATACTCTTTCTTAATCAAAAATTAATCAAACTAAATAATTTATGTAATTCACAATGCCATATTGTATATAGTTATTTTGCTAGTTTAATTTGTCTTTATATAATGTACTAATATAGCAAAATCTTATTTAATAGTTTTTAATTTGACATTGTGCCAAGAGTGGGATGAGTGAGTTGTAGAATGTATGAGTTAGGATGCTTTTGATGAATGACAATAAATCCATCTTTAGGTTATGTCTAAGATTTTTTTTAATTTCCTCATATCTGAAAGGCGTTTTCAAAACATTCTTTTAGCAAATACAATTAAACCAGAGGTGAGCAAACTTTCTTGATCGCCGACCGCATAGTGCGTCTTTGGAACCTTGGCGGCCTCATTATAAAAATCAAGTGAAAATATTTTTAAAGGCGGTTATAGACCTATAAACGCACAATTTCTTGAAAGAAAATTTAGTGAAATATTCCTGGTTTAAGCGTATTTAATTTATTTTTTTGGAACCTCGGGTTCATGTTTTTTTGGGTTATTTACTCCAAAAATAACCAAATCACTGAAATTATTTCAGGAACCCCGGTTACTAAAAACTATTAAATTTGAATAGTGAAAAAAAGTGGATATTTGTCAAAAACAGAACTTCTCGATCTGGAATAAAAGTCCATTCCTCATACTCCAATATTACCCGAAGATAATATGATTCATAAACACAAAATACTTTACAACTGATAAGTTTTCTTCAAGAGTGCAATATATAGTTTGACTAGAGCATTTTGTGAGACAAATCCATCATACCATATAAAGCAACAGAAATTTATGTTCATTGGTGGTGGTTTGTATAGTGTAGGTGGTGATATTATTCCTCTTACATCTCATATAAGGCAATAATTATTTAATGTTTTCCGTTATAAACTTCAATTTTATTTCAGTGGGTTCATTCAAAAATTTCTAAGTCATTGTAAACAACATAAGAAAAAATTAATAAATTCGACAAGTATATAGGTCATCCGTTAGTCTAGGATAAACAATCAGTTTTTATGGCTTTATTGCTCTTTGCCGTGATTTGAAATTTCATGAATTTTTTTTCAGAAATTGCTAATTTTCTGTACCATTTTTGAGCAACTTTTCATGGTTTTTAATGAGCCTTTTAGCGTCAAAAAACATTATTTGGAAACAGTGAATGTACCGTAACGGCCCTCTGGGTTATATAATTTTGAAAACAAATAATTTCAAAATTTTGTTTTCTCAACGCATCCTCAAAAAAATGTTCTATTTTTAGGTATAGTTTCATTTTGATCCGTAAAACTGTGTGGCTCGACCGCTCTCACAAGCTTTCAGATTGAATTTTAAGTCAAAATTTTTACGCTTTATTGAAAAAAATATATTTTCCGTTTTTTAATAATCTGAATATATTTTTCGTTTCTTGCATTTGTAACCCCAAAAATAATGCCAAAATTTCAAATATCTGGAGTTAGTACTTTAGGAGGAAAAAATGTAGTATAAAAACAGGTTTTTGGTAAAAAAGTGACTTTCCCGTTCTATTTATCATTGTTCTCAAACACCAGGGCTCATCCACACAACGGCAGTACACATACTCACCCACCCACACGACTTCTGGGACCTCAAAACTTGTAATTCTGTAAAAATCTAGGGATAGAATTTTTTCACGATCACTATATAAGCCATTCATTCCTTAATATCAACGTTAATAAATGATCGTACAGAAAATAATGTAAAAAAAGAAACATAATTAAATAGGCGACAACTAAAGGTCAACCTGTACTTTAGTGATACAAAAAGAACCTGCAATATACATTTATATTGCAGCGTAAAGACTGCCTAACTAGTACTAAGTCCTGGAAGGAAAGCACAAATGAAAATCAGATATCTTAAAAGTATACCGTTTATTCGTTAAAAGTTTACAATTTCATTCAATAAATATTTTTTTCATAAATATATGTATAGATGTGATTTAATCACAATGTTTATACATTCATATATAAAACATATATACAAAGAAACAACACATTATGGCAATAACTAATTCTGAGCATTTATGTTGATTAAGCTACAGGCCACTGAGTATATTTTATATATATATATCCGAATCATGTTAACAAGAAAAATACTGATATTTATCAGAGCTTTCCATAAGGAATGTGATGTGAAACTGTATTCTTAGCTGTATATAAAAATAGAATAACATTATAACAATACTTACAGTAATTGAAATACAAGGAAACTCATTTAAGTACAATTATATAAAAACTAAATAATAAATACCCATCTATTAAGAGCACTTAATACTTTTCAATTAGGTTAAATAACAAAACAATTGACTAATATTAATTAATAGAATACTAAATAAATCTAGCTTAGTTTCAACCGTCTCATTCGTGAGGATATAGAATCAGCATAACACAGCTATCATGTAAATCTGTAATTCAGGACTTTTAAACTAACTATTATTTCTCTACAAAGCAACAATCAGAACACAAATGGTTTTTAAAGGCATTTCTTTTGAACAGAATTAACATTAATAATACTTCACTCTTTAAAATCATCTTGTTCAAACTGTAATTTTAATAATTAAAAATCAAATCAGGTGTTCTCTAGAACTATGTTAATACAAATAAGTATTATTATAATACTGATAATATATATTATATTATTTATAAAACAGGCGCTTGATTTTGACCAACTTATAGTGGAACTTTGAAAACATTCAAAGTTAAGTAATTTAAAAGAAGAAATTTAAGTTTCAACTTTAGACTTTAAATTAACAAGTCAGACATTTTTTTTTTTAAATAATCAAAAATGAATTATTTTAACGAAGAGAATTACATGTACTATTAAGTATCTATAATTTCATTGCAATGCAACAGGACTTTAAAAGGAAATTTATTAGAAAGGATATATTAATTGAGAAGAACACATGGTAAGCAGTGATGTGCTCAAACTTAAAACCTTCTTGAAGGGTGATTAAACACCAATCATTAAATCAATAAGTAATAAACACTTGGATAAACCGCAACTATCGTACAAGTTAATATTGGAGTTTCAACGAATATCAGAAATGTATATAAAAAAAGCATAATTCAATCCATTATTTAAAATAACATTCTCAAAGTAATTTAACACATAAATAATTAATAATTCAGCTTTTTTTTCAAATTAGAAGAAATAACTACAATCAGGATGATTAAGGCCGCTCGTTACAGTTCTGATGAAACCAGAACAATCAAATCAACAAAGACATCATTGAAAGTACATCAATAGCTGAACATCTCCACAAATCATACTGTGCAAAGATGTTTAAACCTGTAATAACTGAAAAATTAAGTTAAAATTACGTAATACGACTAGAGTTATCTACATATATCCAGTGAAAACCAATGGATTAAAATCTAAAACCCCAATAAATATCTTCTAACTTAATACAAATTACAGGTGGGAAGTTATGGTGTAAAAATAACATACATTAATTTTTAATGTAAAATTTTGAAAAAAATAAAGACGTGAATGCCTCATTGTTAGCTCATGAATGTTGATATTTCAGCATTTATCCTTTCATCTTTGAATATTTGTTCAACGATTCTTTTTTATTTATAACCCTTAGAAATAAGTTAATACCAGAAAGAATCTTATCGTTAATACTTGAAAACTATGAACAAAACTGACAAAAAAGAATCATACCAGTAATAAATAAGAAAAGCATTAATTCACAGGACAATTTGTTTCCAGTATAGATTTCATGGGGTTACCCTATCAGGAGTATAATGATTAATGAATACAATGAACCATAAAGAGTAAGGAAAGAAAGAAACCAGTGTTCATTAAATTGAGAATTTATTTCCTTTCAAAAAAATTGAAAAGAATGAATGGGTGCGACGTTAGGAGAAGATACAAAAACCATTTAAAATTATTAAAAAATATCAAAAAATGATTTAAGCGAATTTTGTTTTAAATTAAACAAATATGAATGGTTGAAGTCTGTTTGTCCGAAAAATGATTTTCGTTAGGTTTTAAAACTCTTCCCAGTTAAAGAGTTAGGATTACAAAGGAGTTAAATTTACTCTAATTTTGTGAAATTATTTTCTATGCACTGGTTTGTTCCCAATAAACACCGCGAGGTATATTGATTTAATCAATTCATTATCTGGCATTACAGTATAACAGTTTAAATTATACAATAGAAGTTAACAAAAAATTTTCAATTCACACTGAGGAGTATATCATAGTAGATTATAAATCACGCGCTTGATTTTGACCAACTTGAAGTGAAACTTTGAACTTACTGGAGAAGTTAAATTCGCAATGACTGGCTAGTGTACATGCCTTAGGAAAGGGAGTCCACAAGATAAACGAGAAGAGAAATTAGGGTAATATCTCCATTCACGCTCCTGTCATATTAAATGTTAAAATAATCATCATGAAACACCATTAAAAAATCTTTTGAACAAAATAAAATATGCCCTACAATTTACAATCTAAAAACTAATTATTAATGTCTGACAATACTCCACACGTTTCATGCTTTAAATATTACGAGTGAAAAATGTATCACAACTCTAAATTTGTTTTCATACTTTTTTCTGAAAAAGAAGCAGACTAAATTGTAGAAAAATCCTAACTAAACTATAAAATTCAAAATGTGAACAGTTTTTAAATGTTGCTTGCAAATAACATTACAAATCAGGTATGTTCTTTTTTAACGTTAAAACATGAGTTGTTTCCTAGTGCCAATGTCACTTGTTCATCAATGGAACCAACTGGACAGAACCTATCTTTGAGTACCAACAGACGATGGATGATTCACTATGACACAAGTTTAGATTGTCCTGTTTAAGTTTAGGACTAGATTTTATTGACAACTTATTCAATATTATAGAAAAATTGCTGAAATAACCATAATATTTCGTTAATTTGTAACATAAACCATTCAAGTTAAATGCACATGACTAAGAGAAACACATTTAAACCAATAGTACTATACCCGTTAGAAAACAATTCTCCAAAATACTGTTTCATATACAATAACTAATAATATTAAAAATCAAGATTTAAATATATAAACAGAATCTTTAAAATACTCACGAATGATCAACAAACTCTTCATAAATACATAACAGGGGAACTAGTAATATACTTAAACATGTAGAACATCTTTTTATAAAAAAAATACAAAAATCAGAAAAAAAGGTGGATTAGGTGGTATGTTTGTTCTCCAAATTTAAAATAAAAAAAGTGAAATGTTTTAGTTTTGTTTGAACAATATCAACAAAAAGGAAAATGATGATTTGTTAAGCTAACGATTGGTTTTCGACGGCGGGACAAGGGCAACAGAGGGCCCTTAGCAGGAACTGTCACTTGGGATTCATTAAGGATCCAAATTATCTATTATTCAACACCTTTAATCACTAATAACTAATACGTAAAAAATAATATGTGTTTCTTTGAAAGATTGATAAATTATTTTTTGTGTTATGTTTCTGTATATACAGAGGAGAAGCAGGCATTTCCTAGGAAAATAAACTTAAGAAACCATTCATACGCTACCGTATAAACCATCAAAAACACAGTAGCAGACTAATAAGAAAAAATGCCATTGACTGACTTATGTAATCAAACAATTTCAACAATCTGAAATGATGTTAACAAATGATTATGTCATCATTATACACCCAAAAGATATTTGTGGGCTGCTACAAGATATTGGGATCAAAATTGCAATAATGTTTAAACATTAAACTTTGTGTAAAATATCTTTTCTCTCATTGCGCAAGAAAGTATTAATTACATTTAATAATAATTTCACACCACATAAAAGGAGGGAATATTGCATATTTGTAAACATTAATAATTTATATGCATGGGTACAATGAAAGACATAGAGCAGATCTTTAAATAAAATGGCCTTGCTGGCCTAAATGGTTTTACAATGCTATGTAGTTGAGCTAAATCGATTTCTAGACTGTCTTAACATATTTATAAACTTCAAAACGTCATGTGGAAACACTAAAGTGTTGATAGAATCAAACCAATAGTTGTTTACAACAGATAGCAAAAATTTTAAGGGATTTGGGTCCAACTACACATAAAAGAGGAAAATCATATCCTGACTTATGATAAGGCCTCCATTTCACTGATATCTCACAGGTTACACTGCAGTCGTCAAAAACAACAATTTAAATATTTGTTCAAAGAGCTAAATTGTTATAACAAAGTAGAAGCCAGTGACTTCTATAACTTTCAAATATAACCACACGTTCTGAAGCCCGCAGAATAATCAACTCTAATTCAATGGAATGTTTTCTAATGGAGTCTACGTTGTTGGCACAGAAGTCCAGAATTCATAACCTTAAGTTTTAAGGATAAAGCCTTAAAAATACAATTTCGTAGTCTTAAGTGTGAATAATTATTTTGGGGTTAGGTGAAGATAAGATGTATATGTTATTTCGGAATAACATTAAAATTTTACTTATTTCTTTGAAATTGATGCTTAAGTTATAGCAATGAATAAAAAAAGTAGCAACATTTTTTCAATAAAAAATTGTAGATAAGAGGTGGACCTATAAAAGAGAATTAAAAATATATAAGGATATATGATTGCGGTTAAAAACAAAATAATCTCAATAGAAACGATTATAGATTGGAGTTGTGGAGACCGGAATGTCCTTAATATGTACTTGAGGAATTTTGCAAATCCGCAGAAACAGAAGGTCAGCAAGAGGTGTGTGCGGCAGCTCGCATAAGAGGTACGAGTAATGATGGAGGGCCCGCTTGTCGAAGAAAAGGGTGCTGAAGAAGTTCACCTGCCGTGGCCCGTTGAGCGGGATCTCGAACCAAAAGGCGTTCCAAGAAGCCCTGAAGACGACCTGACACCTGGTGAAAAATAATTATGAGATTTACTCTTTCAAAATAGATGGGAACCTGTTAGGTGCAATGAGAAGTATACTTCAAGTAGCATTGTTCAGTTTTTTTCTTTTTAGTGGTTAATCTTGGAGCTTAACTCGACACCTGTCAGTACAGTATAGTAATTATAAATGAATCAATAAATGAATAAATGAATTTCATGGCTTTAACAGATTACAGAATTTGAGAACTTCGAAGTTCATTTTTTAATAATCTCTCAGTATGTGGAAGGAATGTATTCAAATGATTTGAATCAACCACTACCGCGGTAAATGGATCACAGTAATAGTAAACCCAAAAATAATCCTATGATGTAGTTGAGCTAAATTATTTTTAAGTTATGTTGCATCACGGGAAGGGCACTTAATTAACAATCATGTGAATTGTAACATTGGTCTTACTTTGAAACGTGAAGTTTTTTATTTATAAAATACTTTTACATTAAAAACAGGTTAAAAGGGACTTAAATAATGAACCACAAGAGAAAGAACCTTTCAACCGCTAAATTAATTCTACTCCCTTTCAGTTGTGCACTAGTTGACATCCCTCTTGTTAAAACGATTTGGTATCACTACTGTACAAAATGGTGGAAATATAAAATGTCTATCAAAAGTCCATCATTAAATATAACATTACTAACATTAACATAACATTATTAATCCTGCCTTATAAAACATAATTTGGATAACTTGATTACAACAGACCTTGCTTACTAAAAATAGATGGGCATTTAGCAAAAACGGTTGCTAGCTAAGTTGTCACATATCCCTTTTACCTCTTTTTGCTCACCAGATGATACCCAAGTTCCGAAAGCATTCTTTTGTTATTTCTCATCAACTCGCCCTCCCATTATTGGCTCAGTTCTTTTGGAAACGGATGTACACTAGAAGTGTCTGAGAAATGTTTCATTTCTAACAGCATATCAACATACAAATAAGACAAAAACACTCTAATTTAACACTATTATTAATTTAATGATAAAGAAGCAGATGAGAGCTTTCAGAGCTCGATACAAGATATTGCCTTGTATCACCCAATCGTTTCTTGCATGCTTGGTTGATTATGTGGAAACATTGTTTTAGAAAAAATGTATACCAGCACAACAGTATTCCTGGTAAATCGAATTTTATTTGAATTGAAAATTCTTGACTATCTTAGCAGTTGTCTTGCCAAAACAGTAGCATATACACAAATATTTGTACAATTGCATTATATTTGAAATTCTGTTATACTGCTTTTCACTTCACTGTAAGCATAATAACCATGAAAAAATTGGATTTCAAGACTTCGATACGTTTACACATTCTGGGAAGTAGAGTGGCTTTAGATCCAGACTCCAGGTTGGGTAAAGATGGCAATCCTGGTTCACAAGGACTTCCTCGTCACTCTGTGAGAAGTACACAACACCTCCTCTGCGGTGATCTAGCCACTCCTTTTTCTAACTGTATGCATTTATATTTCTCTTTCTTAAGTACCATATCATTACGCGAGCAGTCAAAAAGTTTTAATACCAAACTTATATGTCTACCTCTAAAACCTGAAATAATTTGTTTTGTGCAATCGACAATCGTGTTAGGTAACACATCAATTAGGACTGTAAGATGATCAATCTTTTTCCTTCCTTTACTTCTGTCATTAGATTCTCCCTATTCCTCATAAAAACTAACTGTACTTCAGTCTACTCGTTTATTGATTGGACTTCACTCAATATGACGGCTTTATATGAGTTGGATTCCTCCAAGTCAAGTTTCCATATGAATAATCACATATCATATCGTCGGTAAGTAGCGAAGTGACTTTCCGTTGCATTCATACCAGTTTTCACGGGGTCAGTTTCAATTACTGTTCTGTATACAGGGTCTTAAAGAGGTTCTGATCCCTACCCTAATATAACTTTAATTCTAACTTTGAGAGCTTTAGAAGCACTTTTTGTCTCTGGGAGGTAAACTTCCTCCTGGGCTAAATTCCTCAATCGTTAATTATTCTTTACTTATTGTATTATTTATTTATGAATTTGTTTACTCGCATATTTTTAATATCAACTATACTTTTAAAATGTGTTCTTTATCTTTTTTTTCGTCTTCCTTCCCTCCGCAAGTTAGTAACACTATTGAGTGCCTCTTCAATGAAACACACTTCAGTCTTCGCTTGCCTTCGAAAGGGCTCACTTTTCTACCTGATGATGAAGCAATCGAAATATAGTACTGAGGCTTTGCGAACTCTGGTATGTGGTTCTTCCCATGAATGTATTTTTATTTTATTTATCGAACCTCTCTTCTAGTCTTCTCTTGATGATGAACAACAGTTCAAAATATTGAATTTAGTAAGTATGTTTTTTCTATTTTTTCTGTGTGGTGTTTTGTGGAATTTAAAGTTTATATATATATAATCAATGATCAAACCACAATAAGAAATGGGAAAACAAGACTAAGATCTTTCAACCTTCTTGACGAAGACCGCTTGTTACGGTTGAAAGATCTTAGTCTTGTTTTCCCATTTCTTATTGTGGTTTGATCATTGATTGTTATTTCACGTGTTTATGTGAAAACTTTATATATATATATATATATATATATATATATGTATAGTTTGTATCGGTCGGTGGACGCATTCCTGTCTCCTCTCCTTCGTTCGTTCTCCTTTTTCTTTTTCTCCTCTCCTGAAGACGGTAAGACAGTCGAAATGGTCGATAATCGTGAGTGTTTGTCCTCTTTTTTGTGTTCTCTAGTTGTAACTTTAATTATATATACATACACTAATCACTCAGTATGGGCCTGTGAACTACTTCCTAACATGACTGTTCTGAATTCTTCATTCCTTATTAAGACCGCGTGACGCCGAAACTATTAATAATTGTGACTGTTTGTCCCCTTTTTGTGTTTCTGACTTTGAAGTTTATATATATATATATATATATATATAGATTGATCAAACCACTATATGAAAAGGGAAAAAAGACTAAGATCTTTCATCCGTAACAAACGATCTTTGTCAGAGTCAAAAACCCAACATTAATTGTCATTCACGTGTTTATATATATCAATAATTTGATGCAACAGAAATGAATTAATGAACAGAAAAAAAATGAATTAATGAAAATTTGTACTAATTTGTAATTAGTGGGGTACTACTACAATTCAGTACCCTCATACAAGAACTTGAACATATTAAAATTAAACAAAAACTTGAACTGCAAAGAAATATATTTACAAAATGAAGAATGCACTTGAAAGATAAAATATCAAAGAGGAACTTACTTTGTGGGTATTTCTCAATTTCGGTGGAGCCATATCCCGAATTTTTCTCATGGCTTGTAAAGGTGGTTCATTAAAGAATGGTGGCTCCCCATCCACCATCTCGATTACCATAATACCTGGACAAAAGCCTCCAAATAAATAGATGGAAAAGGGATATTGTACAGTGCTCACTTAATGAGTGGCAGTGCCACTATCTTAATATAATATATAGGGAAAGCAATCATTTCGAACAAAAAATCCTGCATCGTCAAGAGAAGCATTATCTTTCTTTTCTAGATATATATTGAAAGCTGTTTTACGAAATTAAATAATTCAAATAAAGCAAATACTTCTTTTGAACTGTAATAAAATCAGGAAAAAGACACTACATTTGTAGCAAGATGAATGATTTTTTAAATTAATATTATTCTTTTCAATTTCACTAGGCGATAACATCTTGTCAGCAGAATTTTTTGATAAAAATAGTTTAAGATATACATAGGAAAATTGAAATATACCTAATGACCAAATATCCACTTCTGGGCCGTAAAGATGTCTGGAAATGACTTCCGGAGACATCCAATAGGGTGTGCCGACTAAGGACTTTCTTTTAGGCAATTCTTCAGAAACTTGAGCGCAAAAGCCGAAATCTGATAGTTTTACCTGTCATCACAATATTAATTAGAGAAGAGATAGAACATAACTAATGTACGTAGCAGTACGTAAACATGATACAACAGAGACGAAAAAATAATCTACACATTAAACGTCGGATATCATAAGAACTTTTGATCAGACACCATAAAAAAACAGGTAAATAATTCAAAAACCATTAAAAAAAAGGGTAATTTAAATATTGTATTAAACAGAATAATCTAGACTATTACGTTTATATCAAATTATTGTTTTCATAATGATTGTTAAAATTTGGAACTAACGATGAACTTTAACACAAGAAGAAAAATGTTAGGGATCATATTATACAAACAGCGTAAAGGTGAAGCTTCCATTTGTTTCACTGAGAGAGAAATTAATGAGAGCAACAAAATTTGAGAATCCTCTATAAGGTTATATGATTCTGCGTTCAGTTTCTCAAATACAGTTTTGCTATCCTTTATTCAATTATATTAATTTATTTCAAGTTGTTCACGATTCATTTTGAGAACAGTTATTTCTACTTTTACCAAATTTTAATCAGAACTATTTAAGTTTTTCAATTTGATATCAAAAACTATCAAGTTGTGACATAATATCTATAAATTTATTGCTAGTTAATAACACCTGAGCTATATATGCATTAGAAAAGAGGTAAAATGTCAACATTCAATATTTACAAAATTAATAATAAACAAAACTTGTAATAGTACAAAATTCTATAGCAAACGCAATTATCTTTAAAAAAAAACATAAGAATGTATATCACTTTTCATTACGTTTATTATAAACTATGTACAAACTGATTGCTTCAGTGTTCTTTGTTTAGGTACACCGGAACTGTATTTTCTATTGGCACGATACGTCATTGATTGTATATATACCAGGTCTGAATATATTTTTATATACCAATAATTGTCAATAATATGTTCGCAGATATTCAAGCGAGTTCAATAAACTAACCAAAACATGAATATAAACATGGTCAAGTATTATACTACGAGGTTACCCTTCCATCCGCGGCTAGAAGAATAGAGTCAGATTTAATATCTCGGTGGATGACGCCTTGCGAATGCAGGTAGTTGAGGGCTTTGAGACACTGTTTACAAACTGTGGCGATTTGCTCCTCGTCCATCCTTGCGTGAGTCACGATATCCGTCAAAGCGCCTCCTTCCAAATACTCCATCACCACCCACAACTCCTCCCCGCACAGGTAACTCGAGTACATTTCAACTATGTTCGGATGATGGTAGTCTCGCATTATTACCACCTACAAAACACACTATTTTCTCAAAAGCTCTAAAAATAAGACAACAAAACTCAACTATCCCAACTCTGTCGAGTACCATTTAGCAAACACAATGAACAATTAGTAGAGTGAGCAATGAACGTAGTATTTTAACTGATATACTCATATATGTACGATTTCATAATATCATATTGATTAAGAAACTCTTGCAACAGCTCTTGCATCCATATTTATGCATTTACCATTTAATTTTTTTAAGTTGAGGTAATTAATTACAGCATTTCAAATCATTGCTAATAATCAAATTAATAACTGACCAATAATAAAATTATTTTTAAATACCAGTAGCTACTGAGTCGCAGTAAATAGGCGACAATACATTCATAACCACAAAATATCTGACGTACGTCAGAACAATAAAAAAAAGCATTAAACTTCACTTGCTAAATATGTAGTGCTACAGCCAAATAATATTCCAAAATGCCTAACAGTTAGTCTAAAGCCATTTATAGCAGCTGAAGAATTCAAACTTTTAAAAGTTTTTATATGGAGAACACAACCAATATAGTATATCAATTTCAAATAGTTTACAAACAAAATTAATAATTTCAACTTCTAAATTCACATCCAAAGTCACTAATTCCTATTTAACCAATCACATCTTCACTCGAAAATGTAAAAAAAATTCTCCTACGAATCCGTCACTAACATAACATCTCCGTATTACATAGTCTATGGACATTTCACATTACTTTTCTTTAAAAGTAATAGTTACCGTAATTCTTTGTGCCGCAGTTGAAACAAGATAAAACTCTCAAGAGTATCCTTTACTTTATTTCATGTTGAACGAAGAAACTTAGTATATATAAAGTTATTCTAACAACTGGTAGAAACGAGTTTTATGAAAATAAAAATGTCACAATTTCACAGAAGACAAAACTGAAAGCACATGCTGAGATCGATATTTCCAATAACACTTGATCTCATAAGAACAGATGACTCAGGAGAATGACTAAGCTGACATGCAATATAAATGACACTGCAAAATGATCACTTTTTTCCTAATATTTTCCTGATGAATTGTTGTTTATACGAAACAATACACAATAAGATGATAATTCTTTAAAGAAGAATTAATATAAATTTGGCAGTGACCTCGTTGAAGAGGAGTTCCCTGCGCTGCTGCTTTCGCAGGTCCATCTTCTTGACAGCGACTTTGCGACCAGTAGGCTTGTCGATAGCCGTCCACACAGTGCCCGTCGACCCCTCGCCTATCTTTGCAAACTGCTCCAATCTGTCCCGTGGGTCACCTGCACTCACCACCAGCTGAAGTGCTGCCCTGAACTGTTAACAACAACAACTTCATATGCCACATTTCTATTTATATAACTATTCATATAAATTTATATAACTATTCATATAATTCATTTCTAAATCTATTCATATATTTCCCTTTACTTAACTGAGAGGTGGAGAATCATTCAGAAAAAGAAAACTACAATAAACGAAACAAGTAGGTTTCAACTTATAATTGTTTTAAAATTAAAGCCGAGTCTCTCCACAATCTTTTTAAACCAACAATATTATCTAAACTACTATTTGCATAAAAAATAGCTAATTGATTAGTTATAACAATCATTTGAAAGTTAGAGAATAAGTACGCTACAGAAATAGTGTTGGATATCCTAACTGTAAAATCTAATGGCCTGAGGAATAAACAAAAATGCCGTTTTCCATTATTTCAAAATGTGTCATTGCTCTACTATGTGGTTTGTTTGTTGACCAATAGACCTTGTCAATCAGTCACAGAGAGACACTTTACAAAGTACAACACACATATAAATTATTTCAAATTAAGCGTCTTATCATAGCTTAATTATCTGAAGAAGGTTTCAGATGAAGGTTAGCAGCTTAAAATAAAGCTTTTAGAACTATATTTCGAATAAAATATTCTCTTTCCTCATTAGTGTAAATAGTCATTATGATGACTTGTCCCTCAGAGAGGACGCTGAACCGTCGTTTTCAAGCCTGAACAATGTCTGGTACTCGTTAAAAATCCTTACTTTAAATACACTTGTGTTAGGCAAAATTTAGGTTGTCGCAGAATGTGACTCACTCTAATTGTTAACGCATTGATCAACCCCTCTGCATGATCCAGGTATTTCTTCGGACAAGGAGGGTCTTACCTCAAACGATAGTTAAAACAAGTGAATGCAAAAAAATGTAAAACAGAAAAGTAAAAAAAAGTGATAAAAGTTCGGAAGTTAAAAAAATTATGAATAAGAGTTTAAAAAAGTTTGAATAATATTTTTCTTTTCAATTATTCATATGTACTGTAGTTAGGAAACGTTTGTCTCCTACTTCTCTGTACCCCCGCCACCATAACCTCCAGGGTTCACCACCCAGTCACTCAAATCCAAAGGTAAATGACTTTACAAATAATTATTTAATTTTATAATTTATCTCTATGCTTATTAAATTGAATTATGTATAACAATTATTATATAAGTCTTTACATATACTGGTTTTTTTATACTGAGTATTTGGGGCTTGGAACGTATTCAGCTATATACATGTAATTAGCGATTCATCTTATGAAGCTGCTTCCAGAACGAATTAATTTCGTATGAATAGGCATGACTGTATTGGCGTTCACTTGTGATAAGGTTCATTTCCAAGAGTAAACTGTTTACCTGTTCATGAGAAATCCTCTGCTGATCTTGATGGTTGTGCTGCTTCATCACAGGCTGTTGATGGCTGACAACTTTGTTTACATTCTGAACGTCCCCGCCAACTGTCCTCATTCCCTGATGATTCAACTCGTTCATCTATAAATAAAACTCAACAAAATAAACACAACGATAACATAATCAGTAGTGGTTCCAAATTCCATTACAGAGAGGTTTTGCACAACTAACTCGATAAATTTATTTGATACTATCGAGTATTATCTAATCACGACATTGCCGTCAGTATGAAAACAAAAACGTTTACTTGTTTTTATGTAAGTTTGTCCCAAAACTAGAGCATGGTAATTTGTCATAACATTTAGTTCATATTATTTGAAAACAAAATAAATAAAGTTTTTAATAAAATATCTTCAAAATAAACAATAACTAAGAAATTATAAAATGAATAACAGAATAACATTAGTGGGGTTGTTTTGAAATGCAATTCCTCTTCCCAAATGCAATTGATAACATCTAAAAATACAGTTAAGGAGGATATCATAAAGGAAGTGTCTTTACCTAATGAAATTGTCTTATCTTGATTTTGAGTAAATAAATTTCATTTTTCCTGTATTTGTAATCTCTTGCCGTTAAAAAAAATCATTGTATTTACAATTTTGAAATTACATTACATAAAAGCACTTTTGGGACCGGTAAAATTAGTAATTTAACAAATTAAGAAAAAGGGTTTGTCTTAGTAGATACAGTTCTACAAGGTCTATACTAACACATATATATGATTTTTGAATTTATAAATCTATTTTGATTCTAAGTATAAAGTAAAACTGAAGAAATAGTAAGAGCCTTACATTCAAATATAATAAACAGATAAATTTATTCAGAATTAATAAAAAGAATAATATTTTAATGACAAATAAGAAAACTACAACTATGTACTAAGAAATATTATTAATTCAGATAACCTTTGTTCTTCAACCAAATATTAACTTAAGAGATATGTAGGTTTTGGTAAAATGTTTGGCGAGTAGTCAACCGATTTAAATAAACAACAGTCATTTTAATATTTGAATAATAACATAATATTCAATATCAACATTAAAATTTCAATACTTTCAGACAAGTTAATGCATTCAAGCTCCAAGATTTTTTGAATCATATGCATTTGAAGAATTATTATCACGTCTTTGTTATGACACTGTCCTGGATACAGTATCTGGAGCATAAGATATTCTCAAGTGATGAACTGAGAATAAACGATCTATAGTTTCACTGTAGCAGCTGATGGTGGAAGTATAACATCTGAGAGTAACATGGAGAAAACCTGATTGTTTTAGCAGTTCAAGGAACTTCAATAAAGACGTTTGTGAAGAACTATAGACTGCTGGTTGACCTAAGATACTTCAGACACTTCAATAATTAGATGCATATGCATACCTTACTAGTACTTCAGTAGACCTGCTAACAAGCGCAAGATGAAGAAATAACACCATTATGTTACTATTTTAAAACAATTAAACTCAGTTAAATTTGAATCAAATTACAAATATCTTGCGAATAAGATACAATTCTATAAAATGGTTACAGTAATAACAAAAGCAAAGTGATAAAACCACTTCAACAAACGTAAAAATTAAGCATTCACAATGGAATGGTCAACTTTAGCACTCAAATATAGACTCAGATAAACAGTTACGTGTAAACTTCAGTTCACACAAGCCACAAAACTCTTCGAATATTACTGAATTTCCCCCCTTTATTTAAGAAAATATTTAAGATATTAATAAATCAATAGTGATAAAACCACTTTAACAAATGTAAAACTAACATACACAGTAGAATGGTGATATTTAATATTTAATCATGGGCTTATATATAACTAGTTAAGTGTGAACTATAATTCACTGAAACATGCCTTCAAACATATAGAAATAAATGGAAATAAATAGAAAATAATAATCAAAATTAAATTTATATTTCTTGCAAGGTTTATTTTTGAGAATGAACTGCAATATTCGAGAAGAGTCAACCAGTTCACCAAACTGACTGAAATTCCCGTTGAATAACAGATTGAGAAATAATTATAAAATTGCATTTATTTTATTGGGAATAAACGTATTTCACTTAGTTAGAAGGGTTATTGTAAAAAAATACCGAAAGGTTAACCTTAAGAAGAGAAGAGAAGAAGAGAAGAGAAGTTAACCTACATCATTTTATTAACATAAAATAAATTTTATTATCCAGTTAAGAGATTTCAATTCTTTAAATTAAAATTGAACAAACAAACCTTGAACCATTGTTATGGGTTTTGCTTTTAAATTTGAGTTAATTTAAATTAATCCGACGTATTCTGTAATCTTTGCCTTTAAATTAGTTCTTTTAGGATTAGTTTCCCAGATTAGTTTTAGCCGGTTAATTTACAACCTCACCGGCCATATTTTAAATAAAATACTGAAAAACATTTTAAATAATATTATTATTTCCATGAGATTTATAGTAAAGTCATTATTAAGAATGGTACCTTTACTGGACTGCATGACAACGGATGGCAGAAATGCCAAAGAATGGATGTTAGACTAAGAAAAAATCGTTACAGGAAAGAATATTTAGTTAAGTTGACTATTATTTCATACAAGAGATTGATATAGGAAAGATTAACGACCTCCAAAACCAACCTTTTGTAAACACTGCTGTACTAAATAAGTACCTAAAACGAATTAATTACATGAAACTAAGTCGAAATAGGGATTGGATGGCAGCCCTATGAATGTAGGCCAGTATAACACTCACACAATACAAAGCCTTGGTAAACTACTAATTGAGGAAGAAGTTTCCTCAAAGTGCAACATAACTTTGAAAATAAAGCAGGTGAGAGGCAACTAAACAAAAATACAACTACGATTATTTTATTAGGCCTTTCAATGATGTACAGAGCTCTGCATCTTGAACATATTCGTTTATACAATTATATTAACTACAAAAACAACTACCAGCAGGAGTCATTTCTGCAAGAAATAATAAATTTCTTCAGTATATTTATTTCTGGAGACCGAACATGTGATCAAGGTACTCATTGGACAACCAGAGAGGAGTTTGTTCAAATGATTTCTAGATTTTGTTTGTTTTGTATTTTTAGTAGTATATATAAAAAGATTTCACATAAACACGTGAAATAACAATCAATGATCAAACCATTTTTCCCATTTTTTATTGTGGTTTGATCATTGATTAGTCATATATATATATATATATATATATTTAAACTGGCAACAGATCTTGACCCAAGCATATATGGTATGTGTGAAACTATGTAATTGCTTCCAGTATGTCCCAAGGAAATTTGCTATTTTTACTGCCTTTACATCATAGAAAAGTGGTTAGAAAAAAGCGATTATTGAAAAAGATCATAAATACAGAATCTGCTCAGCTATTTAACAATGTATGCTTGGATGAAGAACTGCTGCCAGTTTATAAATATATATTTAACAAGATTTCACAATAAACACGTGAATGTCAGAAGAAGATGTGACCAAAAAAAATCAAGATATTAAAACCTCAACAAGCAGTCTTCGTCAGAGGTGGGATTTGACTCTGATGAAGACCGCTTGTTCGGTTGAAAGATCTTTCTTCTGATTTCTTATTGTGGTTTGGACGTTGAAATATATATATATAAGCAACACACAGAGAAAGAGACACACTTACAAACTCAAATTTTCTCCTGAAGACGGATCATCCGAAAATTTGAGTTTGTAAGTGTGTCTCTTTATCTGTGTGTTGCTTTTCTTCGTTTTTGAGCTGATTTTCGTCCAGTTTGGAACGTTTTTTCGAATTTTGAGTGAAATATATATATATATATATAATATCCTTTAATTTTATTTTAGTTAAATGTTTTCATTTTTTAATTTTTATTTGACTTTTATCTCTTTATCTTCCCTGACTACCTTTCCTCCGAAAGTTGGCTACACTGTTTGAGTGCTTCAGTTCGAACGCCAAGTCAGTCGTTATCAGCCTTTGGAGCGATTCACTTCTTTTCCTGAAGACGAGGACATCGAAATATAGTAGTGAGTTCAGTGGTTTCCTTTCTATGTGTTTTTTTTTAAATTCTAGTTTATATATATATATTATATATATATATATATATATATATATATATGACAACAATGCTATTAATGTAGCTATGCTTAATAACTTTGATACAAAATCTAAGCAAAACAACTTTTGGTGGCAAAAAATCTGTTCAAAAAATCTCAATATAATTTTAAAAAAAAATGGTTTCATCATCTATTATCGTAACTCTATTGTTGTCATTACAGAGATTACTATAATTGTAATTTAACTAAAAAAAGAAGAAAAGATTTGATTACTGAATAGTCTAAAAAAAATTAACAATATTCTATAATTATTAAATGATATGTTTCTTTAGGAAACTAATAACTCGCAACTAGATATTAAATTATGTTTCTTTACAAGGGATCGTTTGGCCGTTTTTATGTTAGTTCAAAAGACCTTATAGCTATTTTATATTGGAATCTGATGTTTTAGGATCTTGCAATCATGATTATAAATAAAACAAGCAAAAATAAATAGTTCAAATAATTGCTTGAATAAAACTATTAAAGAAGGGGGTTTTCCGAAACAACTCTCTAGATTTTAAGATTAATAAATTAATTAATAAAAAAAAAAGCTGAAATAAAGACAGGCAGGTGCAGAAATTAGTATGGGAAGCTGATGGGTTAGAGAGGTCTGAAAAGTGACCTGGAAACAGTAAGGGTGAACTGGAGAGACACTCATGACTTGATCGTGGATGAAAGGTAGCGGGTATTCGTAAGTGAAGTACACCTGTACAGAACACCAGTTTGTACACCAAAAGCAACTTTTCACAAATAAATTACTTCACAATAATCCATCACCATACTTCATTTTTTATTCCTAAACCACTATATGAGAGGCTTTTCTAACAGTTTCAACTTCAGGTTAAAGAGAAGAATTTTGGGGCAAGAACAATTTATATATACGTACAAAATAAGTAAAAGAGTGTACGAAATTTGAGAGAATCAATACTATCTAAAAATTCAAAATCACTTGAGCGTTGTGAAGCTTTTGGTTTATTCAATGTATGTTTATTTATACATTCAATTTTAATATTTTTTTTTACTCCTTAACCTAATTGTCTATGATTTTGATCCTCTTCCTGTCTCTTTATATTTAAAAAATGAATCAGTTTATTTTAAAAATAAACTTTTTTAAAATAGAAAAAAAGCAGAAATACAAAATAAATAAATGAAGAGACAGACATAAGTTGATTAAATGAGAAGATAAGGTATAACTGATTACAGTTACTACACAACACTCTAAGCACACACGTACTGTAAAAAGGCAATAGACACTTGGAAGATGGACATACTCCAAGGCTGGCCCACCAGACGAAAATCACAGTTAAGCTTCCTTATTTTATAAACTGTTATGTATAAGGGTTTATTAATTCATTTCTCATTACCATCACTATTTTGCTTCGGAAAGGTAATAAAACTATAAACTACAGAAAAAGGGTTTTATATTATGTTAGTATGACTCTGTATTATAACACTTGCAGTGATATTTGCCATTTTTCAATAAAAATCCAGAGTCTCATTATAAATATTTTACTCAACACAGCAATTTGCTATAAGAGAACGGCAAGCTCTGATATGCCAAAGAGCTCCTTCAATGTTGAATATAAACATCAAAACAAGGGATGCTAAAAGTCTTACATGCTTTTATAAGTTATTTTTGATAGTTTTTCAACTTTCAACCAGGGATCAGCGGGAATATAGTTTTAAAATAATTTACAGCTTTGTAAATTAACAATACAACGTTATACTCTTAATATGCTCAACTTAAATTACATTTATAATCATAATAAGTAATGGTTAATATAAATTTCCTTTCATTAATTTTTAATTCCTGTAAATAAATATTCAAAACCAAAAAAAAACAATTCAAATTAATTTCATAAAACGATCTTCTAATTGTTTCACAGATATTATAAAAGAGAAAGAAAATATTCACAGTAGGAAATAACTAGTAAACATTAATATTAAATTAGAGCCATAATATTATACTAGTTTCTACTGCACCACCAAAGTTCCGAAACATTGAACTTAATTACAACTGATAACAACACGTACCGCCGGCTCTCTCGGTCATTTGCTTGCCCAAAGATAATCACAAATGATTCATCTCTTGGGTAGTACTAAGGTGAAAAGCCTATAATTGTGAGCACTGCTTAAAAGAAATTGTAAATTAGAAACATGGTTTTATAGTTCAATAGACGATTCCGTTCGCACAACGTAATTGGTGGATTAAAAAATAAAGACAGTACACATTGTATGTTCTCTAATAACTATATAATACTGTTTATACTGATGGTTATATTGACATGAAGACGTATGACAAGGAGGGGTGGTAATGCGACCGGTACCTGGTTGTTGTGAGGGGGAGGGTTGCCGTTGAGCCCAGCTGAAGGAGGCAGCTGGTGACTGTTCGTGTGCTGATACGGCGGTGGAGGGGCGCCACCTCGCCAGTCTCCCACTGAGTTGTTCTGTGCGTCAAATTCAAAATTAAATGACATTCATGCCAAAAAGGCTGCTCTGGTCTACTTCCCCTTTACTACAACTCAACATATTAAACTCATTCACCATCAATTTAATTTCGCATTTATTTTAATGTGCCGTCTGTTTGATAATACAGACACGCATTATCAAACCATTAGTAAGTAAAATGAATATTTTTATTTATTTCAATGCTGACATATCTATTTTATTAATCGTAAAAACAATGTAATCACTGTTCTATAAATATTCGATATGTTAATGGTAATAAAGAGTCCGAAATAATTGCAGTTTGTGTAATACTTTCTCCTCCAATATTTAAAACACATTAAAAATATTTGTACCATGCAATATTCATTTTAAGACAATGGTAAATACAAACTTTAAGTTTTCTAGAATCTCGAGATTTATGAATTAAGTGTAGAACCCATTTCGGCATAAAGAACGGTAAAGAACTTCTTCGCCCAATTTTCAATCTCATCAAAAAACAATAGATGTTTCACCACAGCAAAAAAAAGTATATGTCTGTCAAACATTATTATGATATTTCAAACGTTTCGAATTCTACTGTTTACAAAACTAACAATCCGTCAGGTCCCACCCAATTACACCCATTTTTTATGGAGGGAAACCATATAAAATATATGTGGTGGACCTCTAAACTTTTAAAACCCTACAAATCTCAAACATTTATTTTACCACTAAGACATTATATAGACAACATAAGGAATGAACATGTGCACTTTAAGAAGGAAACAATCTTTAAATGAATTGGTTAAAAAAACATATTCCTTATACAATTATTACAATCACGCCGTATTTATAACACATTTACATCTCAAACTTATATGCACCTATAGCGTGCATATGTATAAGCATTGTATTATTTAACGGAATCGATACAATACAGTCAATAGCGTTGAAATGTCCCTGTCTAAGAGGATACTTAGGGAATGGTGTGCTGAAATCTACACTTTCCTACAGTATTCCCATTAATTAATTAACATTTAAACATTTTTTTTTACATTTGTAGTTAAAGGTGACCCTTTATTCAGAAATACAGCTCAAACCTGTTTCAGTTATTACTGTAACTTCAGTTATTAGTTTCATAATAACAGTAAAAATCCAACTTCCTAATGCAGTTAGTTATGGAGAAATAATTAGTGTCTAAAAATACATAATAGGCAAATAATGAGGGCTTACGATGTGTCGATATTGATCAAAATTAAACGGCAATATACTACAACTACAAGGGCTAATAGCTGGTATAATGCTAAAATGATCCTAGAGGTGATGTGACCTGTATGAGTTCACACGCCACCCACCGACAACATCAGACAAACTTGAAAAATCAAATCAGTGGGACATCAAAACTCAGTCCAACTCAAAGAAACACAACATTCACATTATTAGCATACTTTGCATAAAATAAAAATTGTATTTCAATACTTCTAATAATTCTATAACAAGAATTAAAACAAAGTTCACTAACATGTGCTGCAATAAGACTTTCACTGATGCATCATAAATCTCAAATAATGCCCAGCAAACATAAAAACAGCTGTAACAAATTTAGGTTATATGGCAAGTTTAATAAAACGCTAGTAGACTAGTTTTTTAGGTCCCTCTATTTTTTTACTGAGAACTGCAGTAACAGAACAAACCACATTTTTATTTTGACAAAAAAATATAAAACTGTTGAACATAACGATGAAAAAAAAATTAAATTTATTTAAATTTCCAAAAAGTGAATAATAAACTATCTATCTGACTTTATCCTGATAATGACATTTAAATATTTTATTCCAGGAAGTTATAACTGACTCTTAATATTAGGAGCTCCGGGCATGGATATCGATGAATATAAAATATATTAAGTCATTGAATCAGTGTTAAATGTTTCAGAAGAGTGACCCAAACCTTCCGATACAACAACCATTTGAAGAGAACTAACGATTGTTCAAGAATCAGTCATTTATTAGAACAAGATATCGTATAGAAGACATACACATTTTAACAGATAAATAAACTTGTTTGGAACACAATTTATTGTTAAGTCGCTGTGGAAGTTAATTGAATAACTTAAAAATGAATGATGTTAAATAAAATATTGAAAACTTTAAAAAATGTTTAAGTAAATAAAAGAAAATTTAAAAGTAACGTAAAACGAAGGAAGTCAACAAAAATAAACATTTATTATTAAAATCAAACTTAATATTGAACAGATTACACTAGCTAAACTAAACTCATACAATAGCAGCTGCATGTTTAAAGTATACCTTTACTGGAAGCATAGGAATCATGAAAAATTCAATTGCAGAACGGCAGCAAGTTTTAAAGTCCCCTGAAACCACTTTTAAGTTCTTTAATGATGTTTGTGTGTGTGAGTGTGAATCCAAACGTTTTAGACATACTATAGGACACCATCTCATGATTCAAATTGATATTAAACCTAATAAAAATAGCCACTGTAGTGAAGATATGATTCCTTACTTGTCTCTTATTGTGTGGTATTTATTCATGATGGGGAATTTTAAATTGAAATTACAAATGGAGATGTATTTTTTTGAACTTCCTCATAATAAAAATATGCTATATAATTTCTGGGAAATATTGAATAATGGAAGTGTTATTTTAATTAGTATAGATCTGATAAAAGCATAATTTGAAAACTTATAATTTTTTTGATAAGAAGTTTGTTTCCCGATAGTTTTGCTGAAAAATTGAAATTTTCTGAGTTAAGATTGAATTTGAAAAGATTGTGAATACGATGCTGGTGACACCATTTAAAACTGAATACTAAAACAGCTTTTTCAAAGAGTAATAGCTGTATGGGTTTTTTAGAATTCTAATTTATTTCACAAAACTACTGACCATAGGACACTAAGGTTCTGCACAAAGTATTTAACTAAAATTAGTATACTATCATACAGCCATTAAGGTTCTCACAACATACAACTAATACTAAATACAACACAACTAATACTAAACTATCTCTTCTTGTTAGATTTATTTACATTAACTTAAAAATTTGTTACCAAAATTAAACAGATTTAGAAAATTTTAAAAGGATTTTAAAGAAACCATGACATATTCAATAAGTTCATTTGATAAGCAGAAAGTATAAATTGTTGAAAACAATGAAAGTAAATACTTTGCGGACGAATAAGTTTCACCGTTTTATATCCTATCGCATATGATCTTTTGTACAGGGATATTACATCAAATTTTTACTTAATACGATTAATTAATGATAAATATGCATGGCAATATAGTATGTGAAAAGTCTGGTATACTATATAATCAAAGTGAATATAATTTTTTGGACCAATACATTTAAAGAAAGATTGATAATATGTGTTAAATAAAAATGTACAATAAAATAATCAAAAAAAATATACTGCTAATTAGAATCAAAATATTTGAGCCTAATTATTTAAGTCATATAAACTAACCTGCAGTAAGTGGTAAGAGGGTGGCATGTTGAGGACCTGACCCTCTGGGAGAGGAGGGGGAACATTTGTTCTCCTAGGTACACGCTGCATCCTCGGCGGACTGGAGGAGCGTAAAGAGTTAGACCTCGCCACTTGAGATGTTTTCGGAATCCCGCCATCTACACCAGTTCGAACTTTCGACTCTCCTCTCACAATTGTCTACAATAAATATCACAGTCCATATACATTTATAAACATATAAAGTATAGAACATATATATGTACTATACAGTAAGTTTAGTTCATATACATTTATATGTATACTAGACTACCCGTAACCCTTTGTGTCACTGAGAAATTATAACAATAGGTATTGAAATTAATTCACTGAACTTGATTGGCAGGGATAATTTTAATTGTTGGTACTTGATATTAAACAGATTCTTATATGACCCAAACTTTTGATATAGTACTCTTACATGATTCAAGATATATACACAGTAAGAATATTTGCCAAAATGAAAATCATTTGAAAGTAAAAAAAAATCATTTATTTTATCATATAAATAAATAAAACATCAATTTAGGTTACATACAATACAATGAAATATATTTAAAACAAACAAAACTTGTAAATTGAAATATTCAATTTATTTACCTAACATAAAACAACATTAATGAAAGGAAGGTGTCTTTATAATATATACCTTAGAACATTCGTATTTTATCTGACAGTTGTGTTCAAGTTCGTTTCTAAAATTATTCATTTTTAACCCCTAATGTAGTAGTTTATTACATATTTGTTACATTTATTTATAATACATTTGCACTACTGTCATAAGCGAGCAAGCAAGCCTCTGGGCTACTCGGGCTCCATGCCTTAATTTTATTACCAGTGTTCATATTTCGCACATTGTAATTAATTTTTTTTGTTACATTCATATGTAATACATTTTCACTGCTATCATCGGCGAGCACGCAAGCGACTGCTACCCTGGATCATTGCCTTTACTTTATTACCATTGTTTAAATTATTCAAATTTTAAATTCAAAAATTATTTTCTTACATTTATTTTTAATATATTTGTTTTACTGTCGTCGGCGAGCACAGAAGCCAGTAGGCTACCCTGGTTCCATGCATTTAGTTTATTGCCAGTGTTTAGATTAAGAAAATATTAAATTAAAAAAAAATATTTTTTTTGTTATATTTATATACGTATATTACATTTGCACTACTGTCATCGGCGAGCACGCAAGACACTTGCTACTCTGACTCCAATTTTGGGAATATAGTGGTAATTTTCTTTTATTTAACATTATTCAGGTAATAAATAATACATATTTAATTTCAGGTCTGTATCTCCACGGGAAATGGGTGAAGAAACAAACAAACAAACTCACAAACTTTATATAAAAAGATAATAATACAAAGATTTCACATAAACACGTGAAATAACAATCAATGATCAAACCACAATATGAAAATCCCTCAACCGTCATAAGTGTAATAACCGCAATAAGTTGGGTTTTTGACTCTCACGAGGACCGCTTGTTACGGTTGAGGGATCTTAGTGTTTTCCCATTTTCATATTGTGGTTTGATCATATAAAGATAATGTATATGTATATGTATATAATAATATAATTTATTTAACTTAATAACATAATTTATTTATTTATAATTAATTTAATAATGGAGCATTTATTTCAATTGTTTTACTTTCTCTTTGTGGATTAAACTTCATTGATACCATCACGTGTTTATTTGTTGTGATTTTTCTGCAGACATTTATATAAACACAGCAAGTTTAGTTCATATACATCTATATAAATATAGCATATAGTTCATATACATATATGTCAATATAGAAAGTATAGTTCGTATACATATATATCAATATAGAAAGTATAGTTCATATACATATATATCAATATACAAAGTATAGTGTATATACATGTAAATAAATATAGCAAGTTTAGTTCATATACATATAAAATATTAATGAAAAATATTATAATTAGAGATAAGCATTAAAATCACTACAAAATTCGAAGTCTAGAACTGTTACATATTCCAAAGTTAGGGATAAAGATGTAAGCAACAAGTGTTCATACAAATTTAGTTCATAATTAAACGGGATGTTCCAAACACTTTGTGTTCATCCTCGAGTTATATATGTCATAATAGGAAAGTACAACCTGAGAATCAACACAAAGAGTTTGAAAAGTCTAGCTTAATTGCCAACTGAATTTATGTGGAAAAATTGTAACTTACCTTTTTACTCCCACTCTAAAAAAATAGTACACAGTAAGTTATTGTAAAACCCATCAACTGTTACTACCAATGGGAATAAGTTAAAATTTCATAATTGTTCTTCCAGAGTAAAGAACATTCGAACATTCTACAGAGAATGGAAACAGAATATTATATCAGGCCACCAAATGAATGTCACCTTTATTCTGTAAGATATATACTGATCCTAACATTAATAGAACATCTAGTAAAAGAGAATGAATTACCTTCAAATCAAGTATCTCTGTTGGAGTAATTTCGGATGGATCTACTAGAGGAAGAGGTCTATTTGTGCTTTTAAGAATTTGGTTGTTTCCAACAATGCTAGCCCATTGCAAGGGGAGACCAACATATTTACCCTCTCTTTTATCATAGCCAGTATGAACCCTGTGCTCAAAATTACTCGGATGAGATATTTGAGGTTTTTTCTTCTTTTTGCTGAACATTCTACAAATCCTACAAGGCATATAACAAAATTAAAAGCATCAACAAAGAGAAATTATCACCAAAACAGAACACTTAAGAACTACAGATCTATTCAGTACATTGCGTTATATACTACTTATTACAAATTTCTCATTACTCACTTCGTTAAATACAAATTAAATATTTTGTGTTTGTTCAATGAAACCTTATATTAGTAACATGAATGAAACAGAAATGAACATCATACATTAAATAGGCCAAATAAAATGAATGGAAAGACGGTTGAAAGTAAAACTTACCACAATCAAAATCAAAAAAAGTCCCTATCCCTTAAATTTGCGTTCGATTCACCACTACTGACTTCAGTCATATTTCAATTCCATTTAGATTTATGTTAAAGAACAATAACACAGTAAAGGTTTCCTATGACATTGGAATGACAACAATTTACTAAAATGCCTCCAAACAAGACTGCTAACATTGAAGAAACCTGCCAAAATTTTCA
This sequence comes from Hermatobates lingyangjiaoensis, assembly GCA_026182355.1. Lineage (NCBI taxonomy): Eukaryota > Metazoa > Arthropoda > Insecta > Hemiptera > Hermatobatidae > Hermatobates > Hermatobates lingyangjiaoensis. The sequence continues at coordinate 1,919,999 of JAPFBL010000019.1, forward strand.
AAGAATATATTACAGTCAATTCAAAATCACATTATTACAATATAAATTTTATTTTCCAGTGTCCCTGAATTTAAGTTTAAAAGTTTAACCAAAATGTACCCAAGTGCCCAATTTGAGTTTAGTGTAATTACTTTTTAGCTACAATAACTGCCATTTTGTATTGTGTTTTGATAATTAAGATTGTTCTTAACAGTGTTTTAGTTTTTACCGTTAATTTATTAAATTTTGTTATCTATTTAACTACCTTTCACATCATGTAATCTTTTTTTGGATCAATTTTATGTATATGTGTGATGATTTTGACGGCCAGACTTACATTACTGTTAGAAGGGCCAAAGAAAGATGAAATTCATTTCTCAAACAATTCAGTCCTTTTGGTAATTGTTTTCTTTTAGTATATTTCAAATAGATGCACCAATATACTTTTTAATTGCTTTTTACTTTCATTGTAATAAATGTTTAGATTTACTCATTAAATCAGATGTTTAATGTTATCAATAATTCCCCTATCTATTTTCTCACACTTTGAAAGGAAAGCCCTTAGATAATTTCTTTTACCTCTAAATTTCCATTAATATCACATAAATACTTTTTTTATTATAGGTAAAAAGTTATAAAAAAGCTTACATCCTCCAAATGATAACGTTGCTACCCGCTGTTGACATAGTGTTTTTGATATATGAATGGCGGTAAATAATCATAATTTTTTATACTTATGATATATTACCAAGATTTTTTCCTGTAAGTAATTATGACTTACAGCTGTCATATTTCTTTTTCCCTGATTTTCTCTTTTGAGGATTGACAACATGAGTATCTGTTTGTTTTAGACTTTAAATATGAAAATTAATAAATGAGCTTTCTAAATTTGCTACGGAGAATCCTAATAATCATATTTGTTGTATAAGGTTGGCTTGATACTGTCTAACACTAAAAGGTAGGTATAAACTACTGTCCTGTCTTTATTGAAATGAATACTATATAATGCATAATTGTGCATAATTTTACAATTAAATTCAGCAAAATTATGGTATATATGTTTTCCTCCAAGTAACTCTAGCCAAATATCTTATTATGATTTCAAATCTTTCTCCAACCAGCAGAGGAATAGGATGTTTGTATTTTAATTCACCCGCAAGTCACCAACCTAGTGATTAGGAGGGCTGCAATCAAAACGAAATATTACTGATATCATTATCATTTGATATAATCAATAAAATGTTTAAGGTTTTATCGTAGTTGCTGTGACGTCTATGATATTCCTATAATCAATTGGAGCTCAACGAATTTATGCTTTCCTTACCTAGTTTGACAGTTTGTTGAAAACTGTTATTCTTTTCAGGTACTTCATTCGGTCTTAGATTTATTTTAATTAAAATTTAAAAACTAATAATAATATTAGAAATTAATTTTATTAACTGTTCTTATTTAAGTAAAAAACCATTAAGCATTTTATTGTGCGATTTAAATTAACATTTAAATAATCACGTAAAAAATAGTTCCTATAAATAGTTCATCAATGGTCTAAGTTGATTTTACGTTGTGTGCAAAACAGATGTGGTTGAAATTTGCTTAATAGGGAAAGCGTTTGCATGTTTTCCATTTTTATTAAGTTTCATTTTCAATATTTTATGTTCCAAACATATAATAAAATAATAAGTCATTTCTATTGCTATTTGATTGTTTATTTATGATATTTAGATTCTTGAAGTTCAATTTTGTATAGTTCTAGATGTCGAATTACTTCCTGTAGCCCTAGAAATGATTCCAGAAATGTAGCTACATATTATCTACGTCCTTATTATCTAGTAGAAAAAATAGGTACATAATTATTTAAGAAGTAAAATAATTCTGTCAGAAAACTAACTTTAGCAAATTAAAGATGTTAACTCTGAATGAGGATGGATGAACATTATCGATCTAAACCTACTTACCTTAACCCTTTAACTGTAGTTTACGTAATAATAATTTTAACTACTTTAAACATTCGTTGACACTTAGCTGCGCAGTTGGGAAGTTATGTCAAAGATCACGTGAATTTAACTAAATGCAGGATAGGTCTATACTGACACCCTTATTGGAGCCATATCAGGGGGAAAAGTGTAAGGGATTCCCCAGGAATTTAAAATTCTTCTGAGGCTATATGGGAAGCCATCAAGTATATTCCATTTATATTTTCAAATAAACTAGAAGTGTCAAGGAGTGCTTTCTTAAATAAATCATCCTGCAGAGGAAGAAAGTTTAAAAGTAAAACAGAAATATGAATTTAATGTCTGTCGTGTTATAATCACCTGGTGCATACCTGTGATGTTGACAAAGAGTACTTGGTTCTCTTATAATGTAACTTTCAAGTAATTAACATACCTAATCATTTTAACCTTATTAAACTATTATTTTTTTTGTTCTATGGACAATTATTAATTACTCTTTGTGTATTTAATTATGTTAACATTTTCGTATTCCTTATGATATCTGAATTTTTTTCAATGTTATTAGTTTCTCGCCTAAATAAATGCTCACAGTACGACATATAATATAAGATCAACATCCAAACCACATAAAGAAGTGAGAAAAAAAAAACTAAGATCTTTAAGCCGTAACAAGCGATCTTCGTCAGGGTCAAATCTCAATTCGAACTGCGAACTGGTGAAGACCGCTTGCTACGGTTGAAAGGTCTTAACCTTTTTACCCACTTCTTCCTGTCGTTTAGACGTTGATTTTTACGAACCTCAGATTTCTCCCTCATATTACTTCTAAGTTTGTGTACATTTTTTAGTTACTTTAAACGATCCATTTAGGAGGTATTTCCAGTTAATACATTTTCATTATAAGTCAAATTCCGTAGGTTTTGAAAGGGAGTGGTATAAAAACGCCTCTATGGTGTTACAACCATCAGAAGAATAGTTAAGTTAAATTAAGAGGTGGTCAAATTTGCTGTTTATTTATTGTTTTAGTAATGGCTGAAAATATTAAACACAATGAATTCACGGCTCCACATGATGTGAAAAACATTAAGAAGAATTTTACCCGAAGAAGGTTTCGAAGAGATGTTGAAAATCATGCAGGAAAATTCAGTGATACAAATGTGAATACGTTGTGCGCCCAGGTGGATACTTGCATGACATTAGAAGATCAAACAGACAGTCTAATTAACCAGTTGATAATTACTGATAGTGAAGTAAGACTTTTCAGTGTACTTATTGCGGATTTAAAAAATGTGCTTCAAAAGATAGCCTGCAATATAAATCCGACTGTCTTTGGATCCATGCTTGCTGGAACAGCTTTCAAAAACAGTGATGTAGATGTTTTCCTTTTTCCTCTTGATTTTGTTTATCGTGAGTATCACTAATTTATTATACTTTATTGATTTTCTAAAGTGATTTACGAATCTCGTCATTTTTCTGAAATCGCATTAATTCATTGTTAAAATCCTTACCATACAGTTTGATTAGAGTAAGATAAATTAGTCTTTGAAGTAGTCAAATAATCCATCTGATTCAGTTTTTGGACCTAATTTTTTATCTTGTACATTTCTGATTTTCCTTTTTTGTTTTTTTTATTGGGTTTTTACATTATTACCGTTTGATTAGTGGAATCTGATTTCAGTAACAACACATTGATTTTTTCTTCAAAATCAAAAAACTGTTTAACTGTTTTTATCTGTTTGTTAAAACGATCATAGTTCTTCATTTGTTTATTTTTGTTTTTTAAATTATTGAGAATATATACATCGAGCTCTCTGTTGTTCTTGTTTCTCGTTATCTGCAATTTTTGTAAATATTCTGAACAGTTGATATAATCCTATAAATTAAACTTTTCTTATATATGGACAATATATATTCTCCACTATTTACCTTTATCCAGGCACTATTTTTGGAGGTAAAGAGAAACAAAACCAACTGTAAGGAATAGATGTCATCAGTATGTTGCAACATATCCACACAGATAAATACAGTGTAAAAGATTCATTTGAGTTTAAAAATTCTATTAAAGCTCAATTAATACCGGGAAGGGCACCGTTTGGTTTTATTAGATATCAGTTGTTTATTTACCAATATTCCTGTAGACTTTATAAAATATATAAATTTCTGATCATGGTTTATTAGAACAACTTAGCAAGATATTCAAAAGTACAAACATAAAAATTGGGTATAATGTAAAAAACAGTTTATATTCTTGTATTTTTTTTTAAAACCAAATCAAAAATTATAAATTGCTTAATAGTAATATTATATATTCAAAACCTTGTACGAACTGTAATTGGTGGTTATATTTCCCAAATATAATGTTTTCAAGAAATTGGAGGTTTAAGATTGGGGGATAATACATTTTTTGATATAGTGATATGTTTAAGAGAGGTAGTATGTAATTTATAGCAGAATAATATTGATCGCCACTATTGCAGTTGCGTGCAACATCTGTTTGTTTTATATCCATTAGTACAATTTATTTATCTAAGCATTAGAAGTAGTTTTTCTATTTTAAAACAACTTATTGAAGATAATTGTGTTTTTCAGCATCTAAGGCAGACATAAAGGCATTTATGTTCATGTGCAGGAGAGCTATGACTAAGAGTGGTTTGTTCCTTGAAGTTGTTGTTATAGCGAATGCCAGGGTACCTGTAATGAAAGCTTTTCACTTAAGTACAGGGAAAAACGTCGACATCTCCTTATGCTCCCATAGTGGTTTTTACAACAGCCTTCTTATCAAAGTTTTATGCTCTGATCCAAGGATTCGTCAACTCATTTGCCTCCTTTTGATATGGGCAAAATATTTTAATATTAAAACGAGTTTACATATATCTTCTTTCACAGTTGTTCTCTTTGCCATATTTTATTTGCAAACTGTAAATATTTTACCACCTTTGTATAAAGTCCTTAAATTGCGTGATCATGATTGGCCAATTAATTTTAAAGAAGATGTAAAAATATTTAATAACGATGTTCAGAGTTCTTTAGATTCTTTATTATTAGGGTTTTTTATATTTTATTCTGAGTTGAATTATGAGGACTTTGTTATTTCACCATTCGCTGGTGCACTTATTTTGAAAAGCGCTTTTACCAATCATAGCTTGCTTCCCGAATGTTTGGAAATTTATATTAAGTTAATAATGAAAAAACAATTCACCGAACTCGATATTAAGTATCCAGTGTGTGTTCAAGAGCCTTTATTTCTGAATGCAAATACGACGCGAGGTATGTCGACGGATCATGTGAAACATTTCAAGTTATTCTGTTTAGAAACTTGTAAATCAATTAGGGACTGTCAACCCAATCTATATTTATACAAAATATATAACTATAGGTGTATTTATACTTCGACAAATAGTTTCCGACGCAGTTTCATAGAAGTCCCTAGTAACATGGGATTGGATACGTGGCATAGTATAATAACACACGTTGTAACTGAAATATTTCAGTCTATTCTGTGTGGAGACACCAAACCAGTACTCGAAAGTGATATATGTAAGTCTTTCGCCATAATCGACTTTAAAAAGCCTTCAGAAAAATCAGATCACCAAAGCTTCTTCTTTGTGCACCTTCCATTCAACCTGTTGGTTAGTTCAAGGGATAAACTGGGGAATCTTTTGAAACCAAAAAACTATAGCGATTTTCAGAAAGAGATGAAAGTGACTGCTATATGTGTTAAAGAATCTAATCTCGAAAAATTGAACACCAAGTTATTTATTTCAATTGAAAGTTGTATTGGAAAGGGAAGTGTTGTAGATATTTGTTGGGGCCTTTCTGAAAACACTAGAACTCGAAACTTCATAAACAAACTGGAGCATGATTGGTTCATCAGGTTGGTCAAAGCAGGACTGAAACACATTCTGCAAGCCACCCTTGTTGAGAAAAAGCCATCATATAGCAGCATTCTCAAGAACCAAGGAACAACAAAAAGTCCACCGGCTACTGCTTAAAGACTTTACACATTGACTGGTTCGTTTGAAAAAATGTTATTTTTGAAAATAAAAAGCTACTTATTTTTTGAAGTTATCGATTAGATTATGTAATCATTATTTATGGTTCTCAGATCTGAGAAAAAATACTTAAACGATGTGAATAATATCCAATGACAAGTGTTATATTAATACATTTCTAAATGAATGAATATAAGACTTATGTATATCTTTTATTTATGTTTTTCCTGTTTTTGTTATTGAGCTATTTCTGTTTGATTTTTTAATTTTCTTGATTTAAATTTTTAAATGGAATATAACTCAAATATTCTGTTTGTTTTTATTTCCTAGTACCATTCATTTTTCTATCGCTTCTTTTTGCTTTAGTATGCTAATAAACATATAAACTTATAGCCATATCAACTAATTATTCATACAAAATCATGGAAATATAACTAACCAAGGGTTAAGGGAATCGAACCCATGCCTCCTTGGCCGAAACAATTGGAGTTGATCCAACTCCTGGCCGAATCAGGAGTTGATCCCCTGATTCCAATGAGTATATCTGCTACGTGCGCTGCTGACCTGTAGGAAAGTAGGTCTCGATTAAGGCTCTCCTGCCAAAAGACCGATGACTTCCTTAATTAGTAGCACTAAGCAAAATTTAAAAGATCCCTCGTGGAATGTTGGAGGGATCGGTGAATAAACAGTATTATTAGTTATTTGGTGACGGTACTGTCCCAGTCGCTTCAGCACCTAAACCTTCCAAGTGGGTGTGCTTCGCGGAGTCTTGGGTTCCAAAGCCACATTAAGCAGATGCTCTGGTGTACATGACTTGTGGTCAGCTTTCACCTGTTGCTCCATGAGTAGCAATATCCTTTCCTATATTACTTAATGAGCCAGGACTTTCAGCCTACTCCAGTTGACACAGGTCAGTTCTAGTGGGTACCGCTTATTTCTGGCATGCGCTTTTGCTGAGCCCGCTGTAATGGGTTAAGGTCTCTCTGGGGTCAGGCGATTGAAATCACTTGAGGTAAAGGCTGCACTAAAAACTGACTATCCGTGGTATTTCCTTATAATATTGTTTGATTGAAAGTTTATTTAATTTAGGTTACCGAATTTTAAAACTAGGAGTGGTTTATTAAACCAGCTGACTAATAGTTTCGAGATGATCACTTCATTCGTAATAACTATGGAATTTTTATGAAAAATATTACAAGTGGTCATGCAGAATAAATAAATAAGCACGATTTCCTTATAGTCCTAATCTAAATGTATTGCAGAAGAATGTTGACAACTTTCTGATTGACTCGTCCACAGAGACAAAACAACAATGAAATTTGGACAATTGATTCCTTTCATGACTCTAGGCAAGAATGACGGAGTTTTTGCAACTTGGTCCCAATAAGGAATTTAAGTAGGGGTTTAAGTCGTATTAAGGTTGGTAAACATTTCAAATAATCTGGGTAGACATAATTAAACAATTTTAACAAGTAACAAATTGCACACATTTCTCGGATTTACTTGATTCCAACGGACTTTCCTTTTCGGTTTAAAACACTATAATTTCAAACAGATTGAAACATATAAATATCATAGAGTATACTTAAGAAAAGAGTGCTTCTTCTATGGCCAACTTGGTTTCGAAATAATAAATTTACCTATCTCAACGATAAGGATGTAAAGGCTCTTGGCCAATGACAGACCACATCCAAATTGAAATTTTAAAAAGCATTTCAATTTTGTATAGAGCTGTAATTTTGGTTTGTTTCTTTAGTAAATCTCTATTCTAAAGTACGGAAAAAAGAATTAGAAAGTTTGTGTTTAAAGAAATATATAACATTTCATAACTTTTATTTAAATGCTGATAGGATTGAATATTTGTGGATTTAAGATAAATTTTTCTTGAATCCTACTTTATTTTTTATTAAGTTATCTTAATTTTTATTAAAGAATAAAACATTAAAATTGGGAATACTTTTAAAAAATGAGAATTAATTGATTAAATCATAGATGGTAAAAAGTCTTTAGACGAACTGATAAACAATCTAGGAGTGCGGCTTTGTAACTGGTAAATCATTAATCGTGATGGCCGATGTTTAGGTTTCATGAACCACAAAATCGTTCAGTAAGCACAATCAGAGTGTAATATATATTTGAGGATGTCTTCGTGGGCGATGTCTGTACGCGCACATTAATACTTACTCAGATGCTCTGACTCATGTTGATAATTGGGTATATCTAATTATTTTTATTAAATTATAGCTTCAAATCATAGTGAGGCAGCATTACAATTCATTCTGAAATGAATATGTCATTATGACATCATATATATTCTCAGTAGCATTTAATAGAGCATGATAAGTTAAATGATCCATTTCATGTGCATGCATTACTTCCATATCATATAAACTTCCTTTTTTTTATTAAGAGGGCTGACAAAGTCAGTCTTTATAACCTCCGATGCTGATTCCTCCAGGAAATATTTCATGTCCCTTTGATTCTACATTGGGAGCCCTAATTTTTGCCTAACTCACGTTCACATATTTAGAGTAGAGATCTTTAACGAGTACCTGAAATCGTACAAGCACGGGCCCGAAGTTTTAAAGTCCTCTCCGAGAGACGAACTCAGATTGGTTCACTCAATCGTGAATAAATAGAGGACCAGGGTGGGTATCGAACCCCAAGACCTACCGTTTCAGAGGCGAGCACGTCACCCTGAGCTAATTTTATGACCCTGTGCATGAACAATGAAATTTTATCAAAAAGTTAAACCTAAATTAGTAATTTATAAAAAAAAATATCAAGCTCAAAATGCCGCAAAGGACAATATATCCATGAAACTAAAAAAATGTCTTGGAATCACTGTCCTCCTTGGATTTTTTCCATTTATGTACATTGACTTAGTGGTGGATGGTTGTTAACGAGTTTGATTATAGTAAAGTTGACTGTAGGTCACTTCATATTTTTTATTTTAGTTTTTACTTCTGTTAGAATTGAATATTTATAGATAAGACAGGACAGTGTCAATAGCTATTATTTTAATAATTAAATACCAAATTAAGTTTAGGAAAAGTTAAAGACGACATTCACTGACTGCTAGGCGGTACGAAGCCGGGTCAGCTTTTTAATACATAAGGCACGCCTCATTAAAAAGCACACTGCCGATATTCAGGTTATTAAATGCGCCTTATAGCCCAAAAACTACAAAGTATAAAATGCAAGGGAAACACTTGCACTGGGTGACAGCTTATAAGTTGACGTCAATTGTTGTCTTCTACTTTTTAATTAAGACATTTCTTTGCATTTTAATCAGTCTGAGAGTTCAAAGTCAATATAATTCTCTATAATTAGAATACAGTGTTATTACGAACACAAGACTAATCGCTTGTGGTCAGAAGGTATTATTTAAGGTCTACCAAGCTACGGAATCTGATAAGGCTGTTTTTTCCTTTATTGGTTGAGAGGCAGTAAACAAGCTGATGAAATACAGAGCCGAGTGACTGCTGAGCGAAGGACTCTTTAGGGTACCTGGCCGCGGTCGGGGCGTGTCAAGGTAAAGGTAAAGAACTCGCGCGGCCAACCGCCTCGCACCTGCTCCACTTATTTCCTCAATTGTCTTCAAATCAAATAACGGTCAACTGCTTCAAGGTCCTAGACACTGGTCAATGAGGGATGCCTTATGTAATGACTCGCCAGTGTGCGAAGCCAACCAACCAAACATCTAACAATAATACAAAAATTACAGTTTGGATATAATTCATAAAAGTTAATACCAAAAAATGCAAATCGTAATGCAGGCGATCGTAAGATTTGCCCCCTCCTACGCTGAAACTTGATAGTCCATTCTCATTCAAAGCTTTAGAACGTCATCAAAATATTCATTTTCATAGAATTACAATCAAGGGTCTAATTTTAGACTGCTGTCATTGGTCCCAGACTTACATCTCATTAGTACCCGCATACATATACAGTCGTCATCAAAGAAAACCAAAGACTTTTAAAAACAAAAACGTATAATTCAAATCATAAAAAAATGTTAAACTAAATTAACTGGCTACGTAAATAAATGTAATAATCTTTCAACCCCATTAAAAAACTAATTTTGAAAAATTTAAAATAATATATATATAATTTACAAATATTACCAAAATTTATTTAAAAACATTTGCGCACCAAATGCATTCAAAGTTTTAATTGTTTAGTTGAATTTGTTAACGAAGTTAACTTAGATTAACTGAATTATTGTACATTTTAGAACAAAAATGTACTATATAAGTGCTACTTTTTACTGAAATATCAAAATATTCGAACAGCATGACCAAATTTTTGAAACACACCTACCTATACTAACAATATGAACACATCTAACCCATATAAAAACACACACAAACAGGCGTCTTAAAAAAGGACTCAGGCGACTTCAAAACTTGTAAATCTGTCAAAGTCTAATGAAATATAATATTTCCATAATTACTGTTCTTTACTCTTAGTAAAGCAAAAAGTTGAATAAAAAAAATTAATAACTTTCACAAAGTACTATAAAGTATTAGCAACTACTTATACTTACTTGACTTTGCACCTTTATATTAACTTTCTAACTTGCAAGGATAAATTAGACACGCCCTAGGTTGAATGCTTAGATGATCGTTTCAAGTAACGTGCCAGAGTGTTTTAGTTGACGTGTAATTCAAGTCAAGTCAGTGGTGGCTGTAATCTTTTAGAGATAACTAAACTTTTAGAGTCGACATAACTGTCGCCCGTGAAGAGTTTCAATCGAAGCTCTTTACTAGAGAAACTCAACTCTATTGGTTACTAGTCTCATTTCTCTATCATCAGAGTTTTATTTATGATGTCATTTTCCTTCTTTTTTAATGGAGCTTTTTTTTTTTTTTTTTTTTTTTTGAGAGAGAGAGAGCATCACCTAAACTACATCACATATTTTTTTTTAGAGTTGAAAAATAACACGGAATATGCAAACATGTGCTATTTAAATGAAATTACATCATAATTACTTTTGCCAAATAACTGGTTTGGCCACGAAAACGTTAACAAACAGCAAATAAGTAAAACAGTTATATATATTCCGGTGACGTCAACATTTTGCCCAACAATAGATTCTACCAACTTTAAGAATTTGTAAATTATCTATTTAACAGAAGTAAAGTAGTGGTTAAATTCTCTATATGAATTATTGAATGTGCATTCTTTTTGTTGTTTTTTGATTTTCACTTACTATATTTTCCACCTTTCCTTCTAAGTATCAAACCTATAACCTATGAATTAAAATTCCGTAGAAGTAGAGGTAAGATCAGGCTTAAAAAATCCAGCCTGACCGACCCAGGCGTGTGGGTATTAAAGCCCGACCAGACCTATGTAGGGTCAACCCGAAATTACATTTAAAGTTCCATCAGAATTGATTAATTCAGTTAAAAATGCTTAGCAATTAGACAGGTATGCACAGAAATTCGTGCAAATACTACTAATATTCATGACACCTTATGAATTCCATTTAAATACAAACTACAATTAGTCAATGCAAAGGACATTATGAGCAGATGCAGTTATTAGAGATTTGCCTGGAAGTAGCACTTCATTAGAATTTAATTGCTACAACACTCACTTCCTAATCGGTGGAATTTTCCTCCTTCCCAATTTAGAAAATCTTAAATTCATCTGTCTCAACACGGAAAAAATTATAGTTAGGTATACACAGAATAGTAAATAACAAGATTTCACAATAAACACGTGAAATAACAATCAATGTTCAAACCACATTAAGAAATGAGAAAAAACACTAAGATCTTCAAGTTGTAATTTTACACTTCGCAAATAATATGAATAGCATATGACACACGTTATGGATCTAGCAGAGCAACTATGAACCATCAACTAGTAGCAAATGTTCACAACAGTCCTGCCGATAAAAATTTAACAATATCTCAACATTTAGGCTATGAAATTCCCAAGATTCAAATAAATATCCTAAGATACATATAATAAAACATTTCTTCACAAAACACGTTTTAATGTCCACTTTATTCATCGTCATCTGCAGAGAGGTTTACTGCGTTGTTTCTTTGCCTATTATCATCCATCCTCTTTTCGTATCTTTTATGACAGTACCAATTTCGATTTCTTTTACTGGAAATTTTGTAGACCCCCAGGTAATTAATTTTGTGCACTGTTATCTGAGGCGGCCGCTAAGCCATTTATAACTTTACCAGTAACAACTACACAATTCTATAAAAACAAATTGCTTTAAGTAATCTAATAAGATAAAATGAAATATTTATATTCTTCTCTAGATATTTATAGAAATTTGTGAAAATTTGCACAATTGAAACGTCGACATATTGATGATTGTGTTTGAAACACAAGTGTCTCATTGACTAAATACAAAGTGAATATGTGTAAGAGGAGTCAGGAAGCAATTAAGTTTCTTTTACATTGCATTGAACTATTCTTTAGAGAGTAAGTACAGACAATTCATGCTAGTACTATAATTACGTAGAATTTATAAAAAAAGGTAGCTAATAACCTTTTACTTTTCAAAAATCTCAAGATTTCGGCAAATTATTGAAGCATATCCCAAGTTGAGTATAGAAAGCCAACATTCTGGGGGAAAATCCCAAGGGATTTACAGAAGCATGGTATCCCTGGTTCACAATAGCCACGCTACTGTTATAATTAATTATTTCGTTAGTTTTGAATTTTTTAAAGTGCATTTTAAATGTATATAAAGTGCATTAAATGTGCCATACTAACAATGTATAATTAATATGTTAACTAATAATAAAAATACATTCATTTCCAATAATTAACTCTGAACTCTGAAATTTTAATAACGTTAAGACAAACAAACCCAAGAAGAGACTACCGGAGGAACTCCTTATTAGAGTTATGTTGTCATTTGCAATATTCCAACATCTATCAAATTGTTATAACATACCTCTCACATAAATGTAGTTTTGAATATTCAATTTAATTTTTTAAGTCTCTGAGGTAACTCAAGGAGCTGTGCAAATTAGTAAATATTTTGAAATAAAGTACCTTTCCCGTGATTAGATACTGCCTAAAAAAATGGGGAATATTTCAACGTTATACATACGTACATCTGGCATATTTTATTAAGATTTGTCCAACGGTTGAATTTGTTAGAGTGAATAGAAAATTTTTGTACACACTCAAACCGGGATCTCATTCTAGGAATATCAATCACTCAGGGGACTTCAACGCCAGTCAAACGTCAACATTTCAAAATATACATATTGTTTTAAAAATCATTATACCTTGCTTAGAGTTATATATATATATATATATATATATATATAAAATATGGCAGAGAGAACTATAAAATATTAAATTTGAAATATCACTGGATTCATAATCTAAGAATTTTCTTATTGTTAATATACATATCTATTAAGGACAACAAAAGTTTCGAATGAAAATAGAAAAATATAAAAAGGCATTGGACTCAGTAATTTATACAGAAGGTAAATTTGACACTTTGTGGGTAGCAACCTTGAGAAGTTGGAGAGCAAGGGAACGCGGAATCAGAAAACTGGACAAGGAACTGGGAGTGGCACTCCGGTATAAAACTTATCGCCTAGTCGGGAGGCTCAAGTAGCTCCGCGTCTTTTGAGGAGAGTTCTTACTTTGATACCATGAAGCTTTTCGTAAGTACCTATTCTTCATAACTACTTTCAAATTATAAGAATATTAACCGTATAGTCTTAAACGTAATGATATTAATATTCATCAAATTCGTTAATGAAAGACATTGTACCTATTGCATATCACTCAAGTACTGTGGCTTCTTTTTCTGGTATAAAACTTTTCGCTGTGTTAAAGTACAACTATCCTTAGTGAAAAATATAAATACATATGACAATGCTTATCTGCATTATTGAAAAAATCATTTCAACGTCATCAGTTGGACGGACATATTTATTTGTTGTCTATATAATTTACTAAGAGGTAAAGTCATTAAATTATTACCTATTCCTAATTAGTAGAGTAGCTGACCCTGGAAATGTTTTTATTGGCGAGTCAGACTAGGCTCTGTCCATTCTGTTATGTTATTTCTGAGTATCGAACTGACTTTTTCTCCTCAACTTTTTAAAATTTAAACATTATTGTAATTTTTAATTAAATTACCGCGGCATAATCACACATTGAGAGATTACAGTAATCTTTGCTCTGAAATTCAACTAATTGAACTTTTGTGGTTTCTTGATACTGGTGATTAGTTGTTTGATTTAAAGCTAAAATTGATTGTTGCTTTGAACTCTAAAAGCTTACCTTATGAACAATAAGAAGTGATTAGCGAGTAGGGCAGGTGTGAAGGCACTCGTTTCGTTGGATTCATATTCATAAAGAAAGACGAGCAAGGCCAGCGCAGTGGGCCAAGCGTGCTCGGAATGAGGCGGAGGCGTCAGTGCGCCTGGTGTCGCCGAGCACCGCGTGCCCATGCCGACTGCCCGTCCTGTCCTTCAGTCAGTCAAAGTCATCCCCACAGTCATCTTGGTCCTTCTTTTCTCCGCCCTCCACATCCTTTTCATATCAGCCAGACTCCTTCTGTCACTCGACTTGCTCCGCGCTTTCCGGGACAGTCCTCTTATAACCATTCTCCTTTCATGAACTCTACTTCATATTTCAGTCTTTGTGGCAAAGGTAATGTACTCTGTGCTTTCTTCAGTTATCAATACGTATTTTATACTAATTGCAACACCCAGCATTTGTCTCTAAAGGCAATGATGATAAAATTTAGGCATTTAAAAAATCAATTATACCCATTCCATCATCTGAATTAAAAGAGTATAATAGTTTGCATGTTCTAAATATAATTCATGAGCCTCATAGAAGTAAAAATTACAGTAACAATTAAAGAAGGACAATTAATACAAACAAATTGGTGCGTCTTAGAAAAGAGATTTACTGGCTTGGTTCAAATTGATTTCTATTCCACTGTTATTCAGATAGCTATTTCCAAATTTCTTTAAATTTATCGCATTATTTAATAAGTCCTAATTGTTTCATCCCCCCCCCCCCCCAAAAAAAAACAAATTCTTAAAAATAAGTAATTTAGGTAACATTTTTTGACTGGAGATAATACAGATCTCACCAATTTAAAGAACCACTTAAGAACCTCTAAAATAAAGTAAATACCACTCTCCTCAATTAAAGCCCGTAGAATGTATCTTAAAATTGTTTAACTCAGCTTGGTTGTGATTACTGAATCGAAAAATAGTAATTATGTAGATGTATCATGCGATCTGAAGACAACAGAAGTAGGCATGGTGTGTTATTAGTGGACGGAAGAATAAATCTCCCTCAACTTCCAAACAATAGTTGCGACAGTTGTTTAAAAAGCAGTTTCTTTGAAAGTTGCCTTAAATAGATTCTACAGCTAAGTTAGGTTACTGTGTATTGCAATGTCCTGTTAAAGTTTACTCCCACATAATAATAAACCAGCCATATCACACATTAACCGACGGCAAGGTGATTTTATCATTTGATAACATTGGATTCTTCGATTAAAGTTATAAGCACGTAAAATAAATGCAATATAATAAGTACAATAAACGCATATCAGAAAACATTTATATTCATGTGGTAGGAAAACTATACTGAATATGTTGGTTTTAGAAATACTGGCATTTCATTATATCAGCGTTTCTACGATCGCGTCGGGTCAAGATGAATAATATATATCTTAAGATAATAAAGTTTGTTATAGCATTATAACATTTTTTATTATAAATACTAAACTGTTTCAGTTTTATGTTAAAATATTATTTTTATGTTATTTACTGTATCTAGAGACAGTTGTATATAGGCTTCATTTGTTTTTCTGTTCTGCTTTTCGCTGTGTAAAACAGAATACTTACTAATTCTGTGAGGGTGGCTCTAGGTTTGACGAGTCTGTAATATGGCACAACTTAAGGTAATTCTCATTTCCACTGAGATAGTTTCTTTAAAATGAGATTTTGTGTTAGAGGGCAGAGTTGTAGAAGAGTAGACGGTCAGTTTGTCTGCAACGAGAGGTTGATGTAGTGAAGTTGCAGGTTGTCCTCGCTGTGTTGGTAGCTGTGGCTGCCGCAGGCCATGTCCCCGCCGTCCTGGTGCCCAAAGTGAGCGTGGGACCCACCCAAGTGTCCGTCGTCAAACAGCCCATCACTGTGACCCAGGAGGAACACATCATCAGGGACGTCCCCGTGCCTATCAAGGCTGTCGTCAACACCGCCCCCATCGTCCACACCCCAGTCATCGCTGCCGCCCCCATCGTCAGCGCCCCCATCGTTACCGCCCACGCCTCTCCTCTCCTCACCGCCCACGCTTCTCCCCTCCTCTCCTACTCCGGAATCATCCCTCACGCTCCCCTCGTCCTCTAAACTTACCTCACCATCCCTCTAAATGAAATCTATTTATTTATAAAATAAAACATTTTCATAAAGATTTCCTATTTTTCCTAACCATAAGAAAAAATATATTCAATTGAAATTAATTAGATACAATATCATGTATTAATCACTAATTATATCAACTAACATATTTTATTTTTACTTAACAAACATAGAAATACTATTATACGGAAAAAATATTGAATAGTATACACTAAAATTTACTATAACTGAAACGAAAATATAAAATAGATACAAAGAAATATACAAAAATAATAGACTTTTTAATGTGGCAACTAGCTTGATAATTATATTGTAAATATAATCGAAATTTATAGCTCTTGAAATTATAATTTGAAATTTGCCATTAAATTAATACTAACACTGGAAGGTATCAATGAGACGACAAATTATCGGCGAATAACTTTCGGACGACCATAATCTTCAAGACAGTTTTATTGTTCTCGATCAGAACAATGACAGTTAGTTCTTAATCACAAGGCCATTCTCGTGTCCTCTTGTTATTAGTTTTTTTTTATACTTTGTTTTATCAGAATTAAACAAGTATAAATAATAATTACACTGGCTGTCTCCTACTTGTATAGTTTTAAAGATGACAAAGATATACTACTTTAATTAGTCTGGATTCGAACCAGCTCGAATTTACATAACTTGTTTAGTCATTACAACCACATACAATCCTCGTCAAGAAAATGGCTAATATCATTAAACACTTCATATTTTCCTCAACATAACTTCAAATAATTCATTTACAAACAAATATTTACACAAATTTAATATTCCTAATTAACAATAAAGAATAACATTGTTTTGCATTAGAATAACAATGAAGATTATGCATTAAAAAGGACTACATAAATCTTTTTTAGATCGCAATGTTTTTTGATGATATATTTTGCAGTAAAAATAAAAGTGTGAAGAGGTATAAATTAAGAATTGGCTTGTAAAGGTATTTCTTACCTTTCATTATTTAAACTGAAGTACGCCTATCCCAGCAGTGACTACAGTTGAAACTCCACAGTTGTTCTTTTTATTATATTGCCACTTTTGATTGTCCAGAATTCATGAGATGCAATACTCACATCAAGACAACTGATAGGGTTATGAAATTATCCTCGAATTAAGTTACTTTTTTTTGTGTTATAAAACAAAAACTAATTAAGTTAATAATTACAGTAATCTTTCAAACTTAGGAAATAAAACATGTATTATTTACTTATACAGATTCTTGGAGTGCGCGTTTTTTACTTCACCCAGTAAGTCATTGCGACATGCACAGTAAGTACACCAGGAGGTAGCCCCGCTAATGGTGCACATTTTTTTTAAATTTAAATTTGAATATTGAAGTAAACATTTAATTATTTTAAAATAATAAAAAAAATTCTATAAAAAATATCTCCCATAAACTTTTAAGATACGGTCTTTAAGGATTTTAAATTAAAGTTTTAAAAAACTTTTAAATAACGAGTCAGGATTAATATACAGGTATTTCTGTTCTCTTCCATTT
The DNA here is from genome assembly GCA_026182355.1 of Hermatobates lingyangjiaoensis. Lineage (NCBI taxonomy): Eukaryota > Metazoa > Arthropoda > Insecta > Hemiptera > Hermatobatidae > Hermatobates > Hermatobates lingyangjiaoensis. The sequence goes on from JAPFBL010000019.1 coordinate 1,937,835, forward strand.
TCCTTGTATCTTTAATAGTAAGTTTAGGTTTTGCATAAGATTCTACTTCAGGGGTTTAAAGAATGACTGAATATTATTATTCATATCTTCTCAATTGGTGACTTTATTTTTTTCATAAAATTCCAAAAAGTTAGTTTAGTCGTAAAAAATTTTTCTTGAATTAGGTTTTTTTAATTTTTTTAAACTTGTCCTTTGGTTTTGAGAACTATTTGTTACAAAATGCTCAAAAGTTTTTCTCATTTTGTGCTTTTACATTTTCACTGGTTACAATTATATTTATTTATAAAAAAAAAGCAAATTATTAAAGTAAACAACTAAAAACTAATTAAACATCAAGAATCAACTCCTTAGAAAATGAATGTTTCCTATGTACTATGTCTTTTCAATCACAGAACAAAACAAATAATTTGACCAGTATCATTTTTCTTTAAACTGTTATATTGATTGACGGACCAACAATGCTTAAATATAACTAAATTTTAACGGAGATGAATTAACCCTGAGAATTAATTAGGTGACAAATACGTCACTAATTCCTCAACGTCTAGTTAAAGGCACTTAAAAACCCTAAATTCAATAATATGGCCATCAATTTCTCACGGTAAATTGAAATGCGTGCTCCGTTTGCAGGATACAACACTTTGTCCACCATAAGTTTTAAGCGAACTAAATTTTTTGAGTACCAGCTAACTACGTATTTGTTATCCAATTAAATCTCAGGGTTAATTCATCTCCGTTAAAAGTTCATTTCTTTCAAAAGCATAGATTATTAGAATCCGCTAATCATAACCATGGTAGTAACCACAAAATTTTACTTACAATAAGATATTCCGTTGATTTTAAGTCATCATTTTTGTGTAAAAATATGGGCTTAAACACCACACCAACAATAAAAAAGGGTTATTGTTATATTAATAAAATACGCTAAAAAGATCAAGACAACTACCCATTTATCAAACGCCTTCAAAGCGCAACATTAGAAACCTCCTAAGTAACCTAACCTTCTTCTCAGAGGGGTAGTGAAATCAGAGTTACCGACTTCCTTAATTTATCAATAAAAATTTAACACACCTGGATTGTGAAATATAGATTTCTGCATCACATTAGTGATTAATATAAAAAATAACTGCTTCACGACTAATATAAAATATTTCCTCACTAGCTCTGTTTTCCCCAAAAATCTGAAAAGTCTGTGTTATATCCAAGGAATGATTGAACACCAATATTCTTACCATATTTTAAATGCTACGATAAGTGGACTATTAAACTATTATAGGGAACACACAGAGTCCGAACATTTGGCTCTTTAATCAGGTGCCAATACCTGACGTCGTACAGGCTCGGGACCGATCGCTCTACGTCCTCTCCGAGGGACGACGTACCACGTGAATAAATCGATGACCAGAGTGGGTATCGAACCCCGGACCCACCAGTTCTGAGGCGAACACGTTCGTTAACTACTGAGCTAACCTGCTCCAAATGGGTTAATTATTCATACAATTAATAAACACTAGGAAGGTACGATGACTGATTCAATAACCAAAAAGAGCAGGTAACATTAAAAATAGTTTGAATCAGAAGAATAATCTGATGAAATTGCTAATCATCAAATCGGAGAAGAAACCATAACTTCTGTCCTTTAAATAGGATAGCTTTAATTGAATTGATTGAAACATATTCCAATTAGACCATAAAATGTAATGAAAGAAATTAGCCATGTAGTCTGACTTTATCAATGGTGAAGAAGAGTTTAGGCAGTGAATTATATAGTAAAATTGTTTTAGTTTTCATTTATGAATGATTTAAATAACTTAATCAACTAAAATTAAATATTATAAGTAATTATTTTATTTGATTATATTTCGTAATGTTCATTTTATCTTAAGTTATTATATCAGTTATTTCAATTGATATTTGATTGTTAACTCTAAAAAGAATTTTACTCCTAAATAGAATCATACTGGAATCTGAGATTTTTTTTGAGATTAAGAGGTAAACAAATGGTGGAAGTGACTACAGATAGAACATAACTAATTGTTATCCTTAGTGTTGTATAACCCTATCTAACAATCCACAAGTCATGGATTTTTAATTATGCTATTCTCACGAAAGTGTAATACGAAATACATTATAGTCTCTAGAATAACTATAAGATCGGGAAAAAGAGCACTTTTAATGTTACACGTTCAGTACATACCTTTCTATAATGAAATATTACCCCAAAACAGAAAGATACATATACACAGCTAGGAATAATTAGCTGACAGTTTCATTAAGATGATTCAAACATAGAGTAATTAAACATTTTTGGATACATACCCATCCACCTACTCATAAATATCAAGACATCACTCTAAGAATTTAAAAAATGCTTCCAGTGACCTCAAAACGTATAAATTAAAATTCTTAAAATGAGGTATAAAGTAAAGTAAAATATGAAATGGAGTCTTTAAAAAAATGAAATTTTTTTTTAATCAACTTTCGTGAAAACTTAACTTCTAGTAAAGGAAAAACAATGTATTACAAAAATTCACTGCCTCTGATGGTATGATTTGATTAAATTTATGAATGTTGACTGTGCTCCAACTTATTGAATTCTGGACGGATATACTATTCAGTATTTTGGAACTGAATATCTTATTTTGTTTTAAAATGTACATTAACAATAGTAATATTGGGAAATGAAGGTTACGAATCCATAAAACTTATAACAGAACATTATATAGTATTACTTTATTTCATTCCAGATCGAGATTTTAAAATACTCCAGTTGAATTCAGTATCTGGGCTTTCTTATCCTAGTTAGACATACATTTATATACATAAACACTCTGTCAAATGTTATTAAACGCAACCATTTGTTACCTGCGTACAAATCACTGTTTCCAATAAATCAATCAACTAAAATACTAATCTTTTAAAAATAAAATTAATAAATAAATATTTACAATAACAATTGCAAAAAAGATATTTGCATAAGATTTAAAAACTAAGAAAATATATCACAGTATAATACTGATTGCTTTAAAAATTAAAAAACAAATACTTCCTAATGGTAAAAATTTCATTCTTATAAAAAAGAGATACTATAAAAAAAATAACTAAATGGCTTAACAAATTGTTACGAGATAATTAAATAGGAACAAATTAAGGAATAAAAATAAATTAATGAAATGCAGCTTTAAAGTGTAATCGATTGACAGGTTTAAATGTATGACACTTTCATTTTCATTTGTATCATAATGACTGTGTTGCTTTTCTTTTAAAAATACGAAGTGTATTAACAACATTTAATAATGGTGTCAACGGAATTAAAGTTCTACATTCAATTGACTTTGTTCAGACCCTATTACAAAGTAAAGAAAACACTAGGTACTTAAAGTAATGAAAGTAACAGTAATCACAAAAGTGCTTAATAGATATATAATTTATTGAGACGTTCAATAAAAAGTAAGTGAAATATTTAAATTGGGATACTTGGATTATAATATTTAATTTTGATTACAGCTAAATGAATACAGGAAAACAGGATTTTTCATAGACGATTATAGGTTCTAAATTCTAAATTTAGGTTACATGTAATAACAGAACAGTGCAAAACTTTTTTTGGAATTCGACCCTTATAATGTAAGTAACATTAATTATAACCCGTATATCTACAATGAGAGTATTCCTGGTCCGTACACTCCAGATAAACAGTATCTAACATCCAAATTAATGTCTTCAATATATACTCTGTATAACATTTACAAATGAAGATTTAAATTTTCAATTAAAATAAAATATCCATAAAAATTCTTTTTAAACATCATTAAACTTTTCGAAATTATAAATTTTACACAAAATAAAACACTACTTTACAATTTTTTATGACATAATATTAAAGAAAAACATCAATAAAGCAAAATAAATTTAATATTATTACACATTTCTTATAATAGTCGCTATAAGAAATGGAAATTTTCACAACATATCTACCAAATGTTTTTCACATATTATTGTTTAAGATGAAAACTTATATTTTAGATGGCTGCAATCTAGAGAGTAAAATCATTAGTATTATTTGTTAAATGTGATGCATTTAAACAAGTTAAGCAATTGTTAAAAAATATGAAATAGATATTAAATAAATGTATTTACCGTGAAAAATTGATTATTTTGTGAAAAGGAGTGTTATTCAATGCTAGAGTATCATAAATTTCTTTGTAGCTCTCTTATTTTCTAAAAAAAAAATGATAAAAAATGAAAAATCGCAGCTATTTAACATTTTATCTAAGCTTGTGTAAGTGTATATTTATATATAACTGTCACATATACTTGAGTGTTTTAATCGATTTATATTTTACTTAATTTTTACACATAAATTTGATAGACAAGTAATTTTTTTGTTTTAATATTAATGAGATTGAGCTGCTTCTGGAAAGTCAGTCATTATTTAATTACCTTGCATTCATAAAACCTTTGGCACAAAAGGAAATCAACTACAAGTAATGACAGGAATTCTTTATCAAACAATCCTTGTTTGAACTCACTGTATGTCCAGTCCATATATTTTTGAAATAATCGTGCGTTCATTGATCACAGTCTTAATTTGACACTATAATCACAAAACAACCTAACTGGGAGTTAAAAGAGAAGGGAGAAATAACGCTAATAAACTTGCCTTACTTTAATGGTTTTCAAACTCCAGTTAACAGACACGAATTACTTATGTACACAAAAATTATTATTATTATTATTATGTTTTATGGTCTTTAAATATACTATTTATAATATTTATATTCATATCATACACAGTTTAACTTTACAGCTACATTTTGTTATACATATTTTCCAGAGACATTTAATGAGAAAAAAATCTATGTTTGTTTTATAATTGAGCAAACAAAATGTGGGATGAAATTGCTGAGAATGTACTTTGAACAGTCACAACTTCTTGGTGTGTTTTGGATTAAGTTAAGACGATAGTGCGGAGATAGAGGTTGAAAGTTGTTAGGAAGGACTTAAGGATTGCAGCAAGGAGTTGAGACCGTGATATGTGTTAGACGGGGGCGTAACAAGGAGTTTACTTAGGGTCCTTGTCGCGCCTTCTGCCCAGCGTGCGGGTGTCTGAGGAGGATGTGGAGGGGGTTTTGTTCTGTCGGGGCAGAGTCAAGGAGTCCCCTATGTCTCTTGGTTTCCACACTGGTGACCCTAGAACAGCACAAAACGACCTGACTTGCCAGATGGCCAAAAAAACACAAGACGCTTGCGCAAAAACATTATGATAAGTTAAACATCCAACATAAACAGGTACATTTAGCATTGCAAGGTGCTTTAAAAAAAAACTCAAACAAGCAGACCGATATCCACAACGTGAACAACTAATTTTAGGTATTTATTTCAATTTTTTTTTCTTTAGCAAAAACAACTCAAGTGCTATTCACCATATTATTTTTTTCTTCAGTTGCGGAAACCAACAGACATACATTACATTTATCATGTCAGGGTCTAGAAAAGCATTCTTAAGTAACATTAAAGCAAGGCAAATGTATGAAAACAAAGGACATGCAAAGTGTGGGCAAACGTTAACCATACTAAATAGTGGTGCGCCTGGTAGGACATTTGAGAAATGCCTTCAACCATCCCATACATGAGTAATGTCATCAATAATAAATATAAAAGGTACCGATTCATACGTCATAAATAGGATTGGAATAACTATAGAACTGATATTGGAGTGATAAGCAGCATACCTTATCAGCTAGGTTACTTAAATCAAATTGCATTAGGTAACACGTCATCTGTTGATTTAAACGATTTGTTTGCTATAAAGATTATGTTAGATATCTCTGCACATCAAAGTCCATAGCCTAATAATTTCCACTTCGTGGAAAGCTTTTTCAAACTCCATATATGCTTAATTTTCATAGGAACAGTAACATATATAATTAATCTTCAATATTTCATTACTGATGGTAAAAATTGACATTATATTAGTGCATTACTTAATTTTTAAAACAACAAATTAGTTGTATAACAATATGTGTAATAATAATTACTTCAAATTTAGTAAATATTAATTTATTTTTAATCTTGAAATATATATATGTATATATAATATTAATTTATTCATATTATATTTTTATTGATTTACTTTCTGTTCTCTCCTAAGAATACTTAAAGAAATTTGAAATAGATTCAAAATATAAGAACCATATCTTTTTTTTATGAAAAAACGAATTCCATTAAAACATGCAGATTTCATATTTACATGCTTCTGTATTTTAAATAACTGTCTTATATTTCAGAATAATGCTTATAAATAATGAAAAATAAATTTATATTTTTAGCAATTGACAATACATACAAAATAAAAATAAATAATGTAAACAGATTATCACACGTTAATCATTTTTTGTATAATTATTCATTTGAGAAGTTAATCACAAAAAATAAAATATTGAGAACAACTTAGATTTAAAAATGTATTTACATTATTTTATATCAATATCTCACAGGAAAAGACTAATTCATTTTAATAAATACATATGTTTAGTTAAGGCACACCTGTTGTTAAATACCATTACTTTTAGGGTGTGTGAATGAATTTGACTTCCTAATTCATGTAAATACTTTGGCAAAAGTTGCATTATTAATATCAGATATATAATGAAAATTAGTGGTTCTCAAATAGCGCTGTTCACAAGAAGATAGGAATATTAATAAGATTAAAACAGTAAAGAAGGGTTTTAGTTAAGAAGGTATATTAAGAAATAATTATTTATATTACAAACTAGTTTTTCTCGATAATAATGATCATGAGATAATCGGGGAAGAAGTTATATTTATAGAATTATCGATTTGCTGGAAGAAATCAATTAACAAGGGAACTAATATTTTAGAATAAAACAAATTGACTACGAAAATAAAATTGAATGTGAGAAAAGTTAATAAAACAGGTTAACATCAAAAGTTTGAACTCCTGCTTGAGATTTTTTCAAAGGCTTGACTACTTTTCTTTTACAAGAGTTTTTCGAAAAGAACCGTACTGTCTTGTATTAGAGAGTACTTCAATCAAATGGTACCCAGGATCATTATTTTAGGACTGTGTTATTTTCAATTCCCATTCACAGCTCAAATAAAGAATTCATTACAACTTATGTCATATTAAAAATAAGCGATTGGTTTCTTAGAGCATATAAATTATTTTTTAATTTTTTTTTAAGTACAAATATTGTGAAATTTTTACTTATATATAAGAGAGTTAGAATAATTATGAATACTTTTCGAAGAATATTCATATGAAGAAACAAGCACATGTTGTGAGAACAACGACAAGTTATAATAATTATTTGTAAATAATATAGAACCTGTAATATAATCAATTTTGATACAATTTAAGGATTAACTTTATAAACTGACAAATAATTTATTTAAAATCAAAAATAATTCAACTTTTATTTAATGAAATAGTTTCTCATAATAACTGTTTTAAATTAGTTTTATTAATTGAGTTTTAAATTGGCAAATTTAAGAAATAAATAGATATTTACTTGAGGCAAATAGTCAATAGATAAAGAACAGCAAGTATTTGACTAGAAAGGTCATTGATCAGGTGAAGAAGGACCTATTCAATCTTTTCTGCTAGCCTCGAAAACATCACAGATTCATATGCATCAGAAGTGCTACATTTTGACATACTGAAGGTCCATTGGATAGGGGTTTTTAAAGGAGTACCTAAACATTGTACGTGCTTGAGACTAACGGCTAAATATTATCTCCGGAGGAAAATCGTTGGCAATATCTTTTTAAATTCTGCATCTTAGTTACTAGAGACTACTAGACCATAATTACATCTGACAACTAACTAAACAGTTAGTAGCAGGTGTTTTTTTTAAGAAGCATATTAATTTTACTAATAGATATTGAAAATTTTGAGAACCACTTAAAATTTATTGAAGCTATAACGTATTGATTTTGTGGAGTGTATTGTTGCAGCAGGTAGTGAGATACTACCTGAGAGTTATAGTGTACCAGCGCACCACTGCTTGAATTACATTAAATCTCAACAGAGAAAACAATACTTGAGCATTAAAACAATCGATACAGCAATATTAGGCCCATTATCAACAATACGATAAAGGTATCGCAAAACAACGTCCCTATTAATTCATAGAAAACATGATTAAAGTTGATTGAATAAATGCATATTTTCTTATATACATTAAATAACTACATCTAAAAGTTTATAACAGTAACAATTCATAAAATCTGTAATATTATATACACAACGATATTAATAGAAATAGTTTGTGCATGTTAGAAATATATATACATCTGTGTTTTTGAAATAAATAGTATACATATATATGAAAAGAAAACAAACTGTGCAGAAAATAATACCATGATAATAGATACACTATCTTAAGCTTTTTATATACAAGATGGGTGAATAATGATTTTTGTTAAGTTTATAGGGAACAGAGTCAAGGCTTCTAAAATTGTGCCAAGCTTTCGTTTGCTAACAAATTTGTAATTATTTCATTGTTGCACACCTTTCACAAAAGAAAAAGATTCTAGCTATAAAATGTCATTTGTAAACATTTCCCCGGTAAGCTATTATCTTAAAGTCGGGATTTTAGAGTAAAATTTGACTTTTTCATTAATATCCTACAATTAACAACTTTTTGTGGAAGACATAATACAAAAATATTTTAGAAAATATGAAAATATGTATAAATGTATTTCTATAATGTATCTTTTAGAAGTATTATTTTTAATAATGTTAAATATGTTACTTACAGGCTACAGAATATAATTTCGGTAATTGCAGTTTAATAAAGGTAAATATATGTATCACGTTTTTTTATATATTTCTACTTAAATAAAAATGTGAAACCCTTTATCCAAATTGATTAAGTTGCCACTGATTACTTAGTACATGCAAATTCAGTATTCATTGATATCTACTATTTAGATTCATACTCATACATTGTTCACCTACTAGTTGTTATGTACAGTTAGTTATATCATTTTAAATAACTAGACTATAATCGATTCGTTTATAATATCTATATCAAAATGTATAAGTGATGAACCTTTTAACTAGTTACTTCTGTAAAAGTACTTACTGCTGTCAAACTAACTTCTCGAGTGTAGTTAGTAGTAATAGTGGACACGAAAGTATTGATGAAAACACCCTTCTTAAACACTTTCAGTTTTCAATAAGTCAATATCATAATAGTTAAAAGTACAAGCATTTGTTCTACACATCAAAAACAAAATTTCCACCAGATGAACCCTAATAATGACATTTTTTTCACAAAAGTCATGACTAATGCCATTTTCCATTGCACAAAACGGAAACAATAATGATGTTATTTCTCCGAATTGATCATTCATTATTTCTATAAATTAAACTGTACCATATCAAATAAGTTTTTTTCTTTAAGAAATAAATTTCTCGTTTTAGTCGAGGAATTTAAAAATTTATAAGAACTTTAATAAGTAAAATCCGAGAGAAAATTTTGTGTTTAATGTAGGAAATAATTTAATGCTAAACATCTATGGCACTCACTTAAGAAGTGTTGATAAGGATACCATTCTATTGCACTGCAATGATTAGATTCCAGCATTACATGCTCAGTACTCGGAGTTTTATATCACCTAGCATTAATACCGACTGCTTGTGACAGTAAATACACAGTTTTATGCTAAAAAGTATTCGAAATAAAAAAAATCAGTTTTCTCGTCGACATAAAACCAGGATGTATAATGATCTCAATACTACTCACTTTCCACCACCTTCCCACTATTTTCTTGCTAAAAAACATTTGTACACTGGATTTAATGCACAAAACACTTCGAATGCATAGATATCTCAAGGCATATTTAAGTGCACATTAGAATGATGTTATAATTACATTGCCAGCATGCTTTGAGTAAACACTTCAGACTTGTAAAACTCATTCCTCTGACACTTCAATGCACATTCTGAACCAAGACTTGAGTGAAATGTCCTAAACCATATACGAATTCATTCAGCTAACACTTAGTGAATTTCGCAACAACCAGGCTCCCTTACCAATAAATCATATTAATTATGTGAACATGCAACTATGAAGAAATATTTTCAGCATCAACACTGCACAGAATCATCTAAAAATCAATTTCATGTTGCTCCATTCAATGTTACATCTTAGTCATACAAACCTAACCAATTTGGATAGCTGGAGCTTAGGAAGTATTCAACCATCAATAAACGATTATGCAGAGTATGCTACGTCTGAGTCGGATAGTTGCTAATAAAAAGCAACCAAGAATAAGTACTTAACTTTATTTTAAATGAAATGAAGAAAGGCTTTCTCTGTAAACTGTTCAAAAGGTTCTAATGTTCGTGAGAAGGTGATTCTGACGTCATCTATGTATATCACATATCTAAATCACTCACTAGTCGTAGAATTATTGTATTAATCTAAAAAAAATGCCGTTATATACATGACTTGAGTCATATATACATATTATATATATATATTTGCCGATATTTGAATATTTATTTTTGGATAAAGGAGTTTCGACATTCCTTAAAGATAGACTTTTGCTAAAATTACTTTTGTGGGTTGGTTAAATGATTGTACAAGTTCCATGGTCAGTAGATACTAAAACTACTTAGAGTATTTCTACCCGTAAAGGTTAAATGTTCTGCCACTGATGGTACAAACTGCATTTTTGGAATGCATGTTAAAAACAAAATTGATTTATTAAATATTTAAAATATTATAATTACTCAGATAAATTTACAGAGTGATTAATATTAATGAACTGATGAGTGCCCTCCAAGCAGGTTTAATAAAAACAAAGAATTAACCGATTGCTTTCCGTTTACGCAGGTGGCTACACGTGTTGGCTCAAGCCTTGAGGTTTTAAGCTGCAGCGACTGTACAATTCGCTCTCAGTACAATTCAAAGCTCTCAGTCACCGGGCAACCGTATTGTATGAACTCAATTCATATCGCTCTCAATGTAAGCTTTACTTAAAAGAGCTTGTAACAAGAGTGATGCTAACGATGTAAATATTACAGTAACTCCATCAAAGGCATAAATTCAACTATTTGTATGTATGAACAAGTTTGAAAAGACAAATCTATAATATTTTCATCGATAATGGTTCCAGATAATAGTTTATTTTTTTTTTCATTAATAATTTCCATAACTGTTGAACTCTCTTCTTTTAAATAACATAAGCAGGATATAATAGTGTAGTTTGTTTAGTTACTCGAACTCATGAACATTTCTCTTTGGGAAACCCAAATATCAAGCTGAGTTTTGACTAACACTAATATTATGTGTTTAGCATACTGCAGTAATGATAATTATAATAAGTTTACTTAGGATATTGTAAAGTATTTTATTAGTCATCCAAAAATCATGCAAAGTACTATAAACCAGTACTTGGAAGTGCTAAACACCGCAAGCAATTTGATTGGGGCTGGTGTTCTTTTGTCCATTCTTTTATATCAAATGAATATTTCGATATTTAAACTGCTTTCAGTATGGAGTTTGAAATGTAACATTTATCGACGAAAGTTAACAATAACACACCGTTTTAGTTTAACATCGTTGAATTTCCGACATTGAATTCCATGCGACTGGAACCCAGGTTTCGTTAAATAATCGACACGAAGTTTGTTGTCCCTTTTATTTCTGCTCATAATTCTCGAAAGATATCTTTTTGTCTATTAAATACTTATTTCCAGATAAAGATAATAGTACCCAATCCTTTTTTTTTTTTAGAATTCATATTGAAGCCTTCACCAAGACGTTATAAATGTTTTTTAGCTAATGAATTATGATTTTTGCTTGTAAAGGCAAGTTTTCACTTTAAAATAACACTCAAGTGTCACGCTCTTTAACCTACCTACAGACTCTCGATACATAGTATACGGAGGAAATGTTTACAACATCAGCAGAGTAATCTGCTGTCCTCAGTTTCGTTATAAATAATTGCAATGATGATCTCAATTTGTCTAAGAAGACAACAATAGCTAGGGACTAATATAAAAGTAATAAAGTGACTTTGGAATCTTTTGTCTCTAATGATTCAATTGAGTAGGTTAATATATTCATCACGAGAAAGGGATTAAAACTTTTCAAGGATATGACGCTAGTCATACAGAGGAGATAACTTCAAAGAGTAATTCTATACTACCTCTTACTGAGTTATTGGGTTATCTAACTTCAAGAGTTCTTTATTTATTTTTTCTAACTTACTGACTTCTTTTTCTGATGTTTATCATTTGAGATCATGTGTATTTAAAAATCTTTTTTTCAATAACTCAATTGCTAGAAATAAACTGGAATCATTTTTTCTGCTTCCCTTCCCAAAGTTTCATGACAAATTTGTGTAAACACTGATCATATAACTTCTGTAATTATGGGCGGCATTTAGTAGAATTTAGATAAACTGTACTAAATCAATACTGAATTAAAGGTACATTTAGTCGAGCTAATATGTTTTGATCTGACATTACCCTGACACCCTGCAAATTCCTAGTAAGAGGTAGTAAAAAAAAATAGATTTAATTAGAAATTACAAGCGATTTCTAAGGAAAAATTAGTGGAAAAGGTGACACACCTAAAATATTGTAAAATGCAGGAATAATAGCAACTGAGTAAACAAGGTCCTATTATTTTCTCACTGCTGAGTATTATATTATTTCTTCCTTTAAGTAGTACCTTTCATTTCCTCTTTTTTTGATAGTTTAATTATTTTTTTTTTTGAGGAATTACCACCACGAGAGAAAATTATTCAGTTGCTTGATTATTTAGTACATTTTAATTAATATTAGAGGAGTATTAGTTGGGAAAATCCTTGGAATATTGAGATCTTGGTAATTGTTTCCATATAAGGTAATTTAAGACAACAGATGGAATTGAACGAACAAATTTTTATAGGGAATAGATTTAAAATTTTCTACTAGGTTAAGCATAACTCCAAATTATATGGGATAATGGATTGTATACTGTGGTCCCAATGTGTTTCATACAGTGATTAAATATAAGAATATAATACATCAAAAAATATTTGTAGGATTTTCATCACACGAATTTCAAGGGAAGAGTTTCAAACGTATTACTATTGTTGGTACCTCAGAGGTTGTGCTACATCCTACCTAGTATTTTGTGTACCATACTCGATTGGTTTCGGATTTTGCCGATCTCTGGAGTATACTTCGGAATAGAGCGTAATCTAAAAAATGAACAAAATCTGAAAATTTACGTTTTTTATTGAGATAAACTTAAAGAATACAAAACGGAAATGTGGGCATATCTGTTGACTTTGGCATGATAACATACTGAAGCTGAAAATGGCAATGTTAAAAGTATCTAAAAAAAAATTTATATGAAGGTGTTTCAAATGGACTTTAAAGTAATGGCATAACCATTTTTGAGATTAGCGGGCTATAGATAAACAGGATACCAACACATAAATGAGAAATACCTAATCAAACAACAATAAATTGGTTTGTCATTAAAGTTTCAAGGTTATAAAAATAAACGTTGTTTTCATATTTCACAAAAAAAACTAATAATGAAGGATGAAAAACAAGTTAAGTAGAAGAATGACAAAGTTTTTGATTTTGCTTCATATTTTATTTCTAAATACTAATAATATTGAAACATGTGGGGACCATTAGTTTGGAGTTTTGCACACGGATCACAGATGTCTGAAGTATATGCTCAACCTAAAGTAGAACAGCAAATGTGTTTTGTGGGAGGTGTAGTGATTGTGTGGGTTGGCCGTAGGATAGCATTGACTGTGCACTATAGTGTACAAGCTTTCGGAAGTTTGGTGACTAGGTGAAGAAGAAATGGAAGTGATCTACAAGAGAGTGGTCTCTGTGGTGGAGGGAGGCTGAGCCTAGAAGTTCATTTCTAGCGAGGGTCATGGGCTCAGTTTGGGCTGATGACAGTGGGCGCACAGGTTACCTAAGTCCGAAGGCTGTGGTGGGTGGTAGTTCTGTGGCTGCTGACTCGACTGGATCAGCCTAGCCTGGCTGCCCGTCGACCCAGCTGACAGCGTGCTTGTCGTGCTCAGCGTCAAGTGGTTGGGCGTCTTTCCCAGACCTCCTTTACCTTTGCTAGTTCCTCCTCCGCTTTCTTCTTCTCCTTCTGATTTCGTACCAGGGTCTGTGTCTGATTTACTTTTTTCTCCAGAGTCTACAAAAAGAAGAAAAACTGATTTAAGAAAACTGAGTAATAGTCTTTATAAACTATTACTATAAATATAAGATATGTATTAAAATATGCCTAAAAATACGAATATATATTTAAAGTACATTATAATATATAAAACACAATGACGTATTCATTCATAATGTTTTATCTATGAGTTTGGTACTACTGTGCAGGTGACTTAAAGTGTTTAATTCATGGACATTTTGACAGATTCAATTCTGATGTTTTAGGTAAGTAGATTATTTCTATCTGTTGGACAGTTTGTTATGATTTAAGATATTTTAAATTTTCAACTTTGTGTTTAGAAAACATGTCAGTGCGACTTATATTAATTTTTGAATTCTTTTCAGGTTTTTTTAATATTCGAACGGATGGGTATATGAGACTGTATTGTTATTAATACAGCTTGGTGACCGTCAGGCTTCGACAGCCACCTGTTATTCTTCCTCTTTACTATTCTTACTTATTTAGTCTAAATATATTGTTTAATATATTTACATATATATATATATATATATCCCTTCTATAAAATATATAATATTATACATAAAGCTTAAAGAAACCTAAACAATTCATATTCTAATTGTATTATTCATTTGTTTTATTTGAAAATATTATCCCACAAGGTATAAATGTAGGTTAAAGCTACTTGGGAAGTGTTCTATATATTAATACGGTAGTAACTACATGTGTCACGCCCGAATGTGACTGGTTTTATCCGAGTAAGACCGATGGTAACACGAGAGTGGTCGAAGTTTAACCCAGTAGTTAACTCATCAATTAGCAATAGTGAAATAAAATTATTCTGAAATTTTATAAACAAAAATTGAATTGTTATAATGAGTTAATAAGATATGTTAGAAGAATAAAATTGTTAAATGTCAAAATTAGCCCCAAACATATATTTGCTGATGAATTTCAACAAATATGGATAATTATGGAACAAAGTGTTTGACTAATCAAACAAAACATCAATTGGTTGTTAGCGAGTTTGATATTGTGTTTACTTACAATAAAGTTGAAGGTAGGCAACAACAGATTTTTCATTTGAATTTTTATTCCTATTCGAATTGAATATATTATAGGTAAGACAGAACAATGTCTGTCGTGATCGCTATTATATTAATAATTAAATACCAAATTAAGTTCAGCCAAAGTTAACACGACATTAACTGATTGTTATACGGTACGAAGTTACCTGGGTTAGCTAGTTATTATTATTGGTCTAAAGATAGAACCCTTACAACTCTGACGCACTGCGGTCAAATTGTCTCATTGTACTACTCTTTGTCGTTATTATAACAACTTTCATTTTAAGCTCTTAAAAAAATTTTAGGTGCAAACATTTATTTATCTACATCTTTTTCATACTATTTTGGTCGCAGTTACCTGACGTAGTAAATATGATAGAGGATATATGTTTATTATAATTTAAATGCACAAAAAGAAAACACATGTAAGAAAGATCACAAAAACTCATCATCAAGTAAAACACATGCAACTGTTTTACACAGGCAACTGAAAAATGATGTACGTTGTCAATCTGATTGCTGATTCTAAATATCATTTATTTGGCATGGCAAATGATGCTCTAAACAGTGGAGTTCATCTGACACAAATACCTCAGTTTGTAAATATCCAACAGAAGAAAATATTAATTTTCTATAATATATTCATGTTTGTCGTTTCTCTGTCATCCTAATTTGAACTAATTAGACTTAGTTTTGACAAGGCTAGTAGAAGGAGGCCAGAGTGGGTCGGCGCAGGATGTGGGAGGCTTGCGCTGTACCTGACACGTCAGAGACGGTCTTGCTGCGCCCCCTGAAGGGGTGCTGCGAAGGCCCCTCCACCGAGGACTCCCGCGACATGATCGAGTCAGAGTTGTCGTAGTCGATGTTGCCTGCCGAGTGACGCTGGCCGCCCTTGTGTTGTTTCCTCGGCTTGCCCAGGGTCTGTGAGCCTTGCAGGATCACGGGGCCTTTCGCTTCACCCTCCCCGCCTGATTTCCTTCCTGAACATATTACTTTTTCGTACTAGTACAACACCAACAAGCAATTTAACCATTTTAACAATCATTTTATTAGTTTCATATCCACTATTTTCATAAAATCTTAAAAATCGACATTCAACTACTTTTTTTAGTACCAATTTTGATCAAATATATTACATATAATTATTATAATATTTAAGCATTTTGTTGAAATATTTCATAGTTGCTATAATAAATAATGAGAGGGTTTTAACAGATAACGATAACTTGAAAATTTATTTTAAAACTGCCAAATTTAAACTTAACTTAACTGTACTCAACTTAAATTGAACTTAAATCTACTAAAATATAAGCATCATTAATATTTGTAATATCCTTAATTATTTTTTATTAATCTATACCTACTGATAAATTGAACAGAACAATGTAAAAGTACTAAGTAAAATACAACCTAATGCATACAAAACACAAATAATAATAAAAAAGAAAAGAATTAGCAAGCTGTTGCTAATTTTCAAGCTGTTGCTAAGTTCAAGGACTTGAACTTAAAGAAATGAAGGTGTTAGCTTATTCTTGTAAAATGTATGTGAGGTATTTATATGCATTAATAAACATATACATTTATATTGGTATGTTATGTATTGATATATGTTGAGCTTTGTAGTGGGAGAAGTTAGTTGAGCGAGGGCAGTAAGTCGTTATCACGCATTTTACTGTAGCTCGGCCGAGTCCATAGCAATCAGTTTTGTAAAACATGGAATACAGTCCACTTCATTTGTTTATTGTTTTTTTCTCATTTTTATTATACGAACAATAAGGACGTTGACAGAGGTTCCTTAAATATGTGTTGATAGATTCAACAAATGACATATGTTACATTGGCACCAGTATTTTATCATGGTGGTGATAAAGTCATTTAATTACTAATTATAAATTAGTTAGTAGATTATGTTTTTAATTAATTTTTTATAATTAAGAAAATTAACATATATATTTAGTTAGTAGATTAACTAAGTAGTTAACGTATACTTATTAGTAGCAAACAAATAACCTAGGAAACTGAGTTTCTATATTATTGAAATGTATGTATCTATTAAAATCATTTGCTTCCAAAACTCTTTTTCCATCACTAGACAAACAATACGATATACATGTATATATAAGATACAGAAAGAGAGAAAGAAATGCTGAAGATTCAAAGACAGTTGTTTCATCATGTTTAGACTCATAAATACATTCCTTATCTCTTAAAAAAATTCTTATTCGATAAATCTATCCAGACGACTTTATCAGGAAAAAAAAATTAACTTCCTTAATCAGTTTATTTCCAAAGATTAGTCACTAAAGGGTAAAAACTAGACATAAATACTACCAGAACTGGAGGATTGGCCAGAGGGTTTGGCTGGTGTTCCAGGAAATGGCTGCTGCTGTTGGCAGGTCAGTGGCTTTATTGCAGGAATGCTCATGTTTCGCACGCTCTCCCTGATAATCTGGCGTATCGTCTTGAGAAACGCGTTTCTGAAGTCTGATGTGCTGCAAAACAATCAATCGTTAGCATTCCATTCCGTTACTTTAATGGTGCATTACATAACAATTTCCTCATTTTATTAAGTTTATATTATGAGTTTGAGACAGTATCTGTCAATTAAACTTATTTAAACATATATAACGGATAAAACATTGCTATTGTTCGTTATTAAAAGCAGAGTGATAGTCAGGTTTAGAGTCGGGCGTTTTTGGTATTGAGGAGTCAGAACCACAAAAATAAGTCCCAATCTGACTCCTAAATAATAGAGTTAATATTATATATATATAAATATATACTTCGAATAAAATGAAAGGTCCGTGTGGACAATAAACACTTTAAGACAGAGAAAAGAACACAGAAAGACGCTACAGAACTCACTTCGATATTTCGACATCTGTTGTCATCGGGAAGAAGTGCGAAGTACTCGCGTTGAGAAGCAAACTGCTACTCTGAGTAGAGTAGCTGCTACTGCTACTGAGTAGCAGTTTGCTTCTCAACGCGAGTACTTCGCACTCCTTCCCGATGACGACGGATGTCGAAATATCGAAGTGAGTTCTGTAGTGTCTTTCTGTGTTCTTTTCTCTGTGTTAAAGTGTATATACATACATATATATATATATATATATATATATATATATATATATATAATTGTCAGTGGCGATTTCTCAGGGAATGCAACACATGCATTGCATGCATAGAATTCATCTTTAAAGAAACCAAAATGTTCGAGACTCGAAATATTTAAAGGAACCCCTTTTTTTTTATTCCACTACACGCTAAGGAACCATTTTTTACGATTGCGCTAAGCTTCCCTATGCAGGGGTTTACTCTTATCATTTCTGGTTAATGAAAATGGTCTTAATTGCCAAGAGAAACAAGAACGAAGTTTGCATACACTGCAACTCAGGCTTGCTGAGCTCCTCAAATACATACTGGAAAGTGATTTGCACACAGGTCTTCCGGAAATTTATAAACTCATGAATTTGGTTATGACTATTCCCATAACAACAGCAAGTGTTGAGAGATCGTTTTCTGCCCTCAAAAGAATTAAAAGTTATTTACGAAGCTCCCAAAGTGAAGAGCGATTGTCTAATTTATCCCTAATTTCAATTGAAAGACATTTACTTAAAGATCTCATGGCAGATAGAGAGAAGTTTTATGGTTTTGTTATCGAAGAATTTTGCAAGAAGTTTTTATTCAAATGATGTATTGTGTATCTCTTTCTTTAATAAAAACATTTTTTGCCTATTTTTATTGTATTGGTTAATAAAAGTTAATGTTAAAAGTATTTGCAAATAAAACCTGATTCAAATCCCCATAAAATGTTTTTAATACATCATTATCCTTTTGTGCAACATGAAAAGACTGAACATGAGAATTAGAAGGGTATTTCTCTGTATTTCTTTTATTCTTTGAAAATTGCATGCCTAAAGAAAAAGGTCAGGAGTCGCCACTGATATATATATATATATATATATATATTTATATTTAATATATTTTGCACATATTTAGATATGATTAATTTACAGTGATTGACAACGATTTACAAAGTTTAGTTGAAACTGAACCACAAGTTGCTGGTCCAGCACAAGGTCGTTGCCTCTGAATATCTGATTAATGTCAATTAGCCAACATGAGTACTCATGCAAGTTCTAATTACTGATAGGAATTTATCTTTAGTGTTAAAATATACGTGTAAAGGACGGCGTATATTTGAATATCTTTTCAAAAATTCATAATGATAATCAAGAATGATATAAGCTTGCATGCCATGACAGTATATGTACGTCCTGGCGGTGAAGAGGTTTAGGTTCTACGAAGCTAAAGAGGTCTCAAGAAAATCTTATCTGTTGTATTCTATTAAAGTCACAAACGCTTAAAGGCTGTTGAAATGTACTTCTGAAGGCTAAATAAATTTTCTTTTCTGTTTTTTTATACTGTATTTTACTGCACTAGGGTAATTTATTATTAACACTTTAATAAAGTATCTCTTAAGTAAGTTAAGTTCTTAAGAGATACCATATATGTTCTAACAAAAAAAAATGGTTGGCACGTGGAAAAAGTTTGTGTCAGAGACTTGGCTGATTTTGGCACGCAATCTCAAAAAGGTTGCCCACCCCTGTTCTAGAGGTTTCTCAACTACTTTAATTTTACAACCCAGTGACGTTGATTGTTTCCAACTTTTATATAAATAATAGTCATTATACCACTAATTTATTTCTAAAATTTATTACATAAACAGAACCTATGTTAACAATTATTTGAAATAGAAATTAATGTCCTCGCAGTAGATAAACCAGTCATAATCAAATCTATGATATATAAACGATATTCTCAATTATCTATTGCTGCTCGATCACTTAAGACAGTAAGTGTTGTAACTATATAACAAGGTTTCACAATAAACACGTGAAATAAAAATCAACGTCTGAACCATAGTAAGAAATGAGAAAAATGACTAAGATCTCTCAGCCAAAACAAGTGGTCTTGTCAGTGTCTGCTGGAGTCTGACGAAGACCACTTGTTTCGATTGAAATATATTAGTCATTTTTCTGATTTCTTACTGTGGTCTAAACGTTGTTATAACTGTATATTGATTCACGATGACAGAAATCTTGATTTAATTAACTGTTAGTGTATCTTTTGTTTTTTTTTTAGAAGCTTAGTGTTTTTTATTTTGTATGACACACTCATTGAAGTTCCATCGACTTACAACAAGACTAAGAAAAATAGAGTCAGTGAGTAAAAAATATTATGTTGATTATAATTCATAAAGCAAGAGTTATTCAGTACTTTAAAAAAAGGACATTATATGAGTGGAATATAGCAATAATTGGTAAACAATTAGTAATAATCCATGGTTGTAGTAGCACCTCTTTTGATCAGCTGGCGGTAGCCAACCATTTTTTGCGTTAGTTCTGTTAAGCAGCACCACTGTCGTTTAGAGCTGCTGTTAAAGTTTTGATAAAAAAAAGAGTGCCCTAGGTGTGGAGGTCAGAGTCAGTTGGACATCTATATCTTCACCCTGATTCAAGTCTGTCTTAAGCTCCTCGTAATTTTTCTCTGAACTTAAAAAATATAATTATTATCTATAAATAGATTTTAAACAGATACTTCATTTATTAGTAAACTAAATTCATAAGCTAAATTTTGATAATTTATGACTTTCAAAATTTACAATAATATAACGTAGGAGGCAAAGCTATTTTAATGTTTGAAAAATAATGGAAGATATCCTATAATTCTTTAGAAACGTATGGGATACGCATTTTACAAAGCAATAAATCCTGATTAGATTAAATTGTGGATACTTGTCACCTACTATTCTTCTTTCAAGAATAGTAGGAACAAGACGTGTTTGGGGATCAAATTATGTTACATTGATACACGTGATTGTAGAAGTGACTAACCTGTTCGAGAGGACATACACTTTCTCTGAGCGACGCTGTAGTTGGTTCCTCAAGTGAATCAATTCCCAGAGAAAGTGCGAGTCGACGTCTTTGGCTGAGCTGGACCTAGCCTGGACTTCGGTAACCGGTATCAGAACCTGGTACCTGATGATCTCTACCTCGCTCGAACTCGCCTTTCCGCCAACATTCTGCAGCCATAAATCATTATTACACACGGTATAAGAGATTCGTATGTTTACAGTTCGTGCGTAGTATAGCGAGGGATATTCATAACTTAAGACCATATTTAGACATATACTGTTTCCTTATGGAGGAAAAGGTCCTTAGAGAAAAGCAATAGGTTTTGCTTTGTAATATCACAACAAATAAAAGGCACAACTGTAAATTTACTTTTTATTACAAACTTGTTATGTTTGTGTATTGTTTAATTATGAGTATAGCACCAAATTTAAAAAAATATTAACTGTGTGTGAATCAGTACCATTGACACCAAACAATTAAAGCCTTTAAAAAATCTTTTACTTTATTTACAAAATGCATCAGTAATGCTGTTAAAACGTTTTCATAAGTTTATACATTTGTTTAGTTGCAATGAAAATTAGCTTCAATGGGCTTGAACAATTTTTTGGATCAGGGTCATTAGAATTAATAATTTAACGTTACGGTTATTCAATTATAAAAAAAAATATTTCTATTGAGTAGTTCTAAAGACAGAAAGCAAAATAACCAGTCCATAATACAGTTTTAATTTAAAGTTAAACTTTCTTCGACATGAGGTGAGAAGAAATAAAATAAATTTATTCAAAAGGAAATATATTGTTATACCGTTGTTTTTTTTTAACTAAGACTATCAAAATACTCAGCAGTCCCAGTTTTTGGTCAAACTTATTATCTCTCTCTCCTCTCTACCTGTCTAACAGTAGATCCATGTCGTATGTTCTAATGTTGTACCTAATATGTACTCAGCTAACTGAAGTAGCCGTTGTATTTAATTAGTAAAAATTATTTGTATTGATGATTTGTTCTTTGATTCCGAATGAAATCTAGAAGTCTCCTTTGCTTAACGCATAACACATGATTTAAATTTCATGTAAATTGGACACGTTTCAATCTTCACGCGGTTTTTTACCTTTTTGCTCTTCCTGGGAATCGTCTGCCTCCACTAACTAACATGATCAATTGATCTTCTCTCTGTATTTTGTCTGTGCCTGGAGACCCTTTTCTCCAGGCATAAGGTGAAGATTGTTCGTTAGACAAGTTGCACTCATGAATATGATATAAAACAAGATTTACTTGAGGTTCAAACTTATTGATATAGTTTAATCGAGACATCGTTTTCCTTAAGTTTACTGAAGAGAAAACTAGTGGTTCACCATTAGTTTCTTCTTCTGCCTCAGTCTTTCCTTGCAGAGGAAGACTACAGCAGACTTGAAGACGAAGCACATGGCATGAAGCTCGAGGCCTTTCTTGATTTTACCCAAAAAGTCACTTATATTCAACCACTCCACGCCACCATAGTACAGCAGGTCTCCTGGGCTCAGGTCAATCGGCTGAAAATTAGTAAAGGTCAAATAATCAAGTCAACAATAAACGAGTATAAACAAAACATTAATTATTGAATAAAAAAAAACGGTTTCAGATTGTTGTATTGACTGAGTGTTCCTTTGTATCGATGGTGAAGAACTTTGTTCTTTCACTCTTTATTCCCCTGTAGTGCTGAATTCAAAGACAAGTGAGGGTCCGTCTCTTTCTGTATTTAGAAGTTTAATTCTTTAAATTTTTTGCTTATTTTGATAGTAATTTTTTCATTCGCAAATAATATATATATATATATATATATATAAAACCAATTAAAAAGAAGATAGCACACAGATAAACACAGGAATAACTCACTTCTATATTTCGACCATCGTCGTCATCAGGAGGCGAAGAGTCCCGCTGGAAGGCAGAGCAGTGGTCGCCGCTTCATTGCCTCCTGATGACGATGTTTCTTTTAATTACTATATATATATTTGTAAATTGGTATAACAACTAGGCAGCAGATCTTCTTTCAAACATATATAATTAAAGTGGTCTCGTTATTCATAATTTTATAATCTTCAGACGAAGAGATTCGATTCCATAAACTAACTTCCTGCTAACAGAGTTTAACTGCAAACGGAGTTGGTCAGGTGATAGTTAAACAAATCAATTAAAAAATTGACTGATTTTGATTTTTGATCAATAAATTTTAATTTTTTCATCTATTTAACTTTTTGATTAATTTTGTCTAACATGTTACTTGGACAGTTCCTTTTCCATTTAAACACTGTTAGCAGGAAGTTAGTTCGTAGAATCGAATCTCTCAGTCTGAAGATCGTGAATACCGAGATTTTAATGAAGCATATTTGTATATATTTATATGAAATCATCAGGATGACATAAAGTGAAATGCCTCACAGCATTTATTTCTTTCCTTTTTCTTGTGGTTTAGACTTCATTGATTGCATCAAGTGTTTAACTGTGATTTTTGCATATATATGTATATATATTTGTATAAGTTGGCAGCAGATCTTCATCTAAGCATACATTATTGAAAAGCACAGCAGATTCTGCATTCACGACTTTTTTAAGTAGCTGTTCTTTTCTCCTAATGACACTTCTATGTTGCAGAGGCAATGCAAATAGTAGATTTCCCAACGACATTTTCAGACAAAAACATAATCACATAACTACTAAAATTTTATTCACTACTTTTTAAACACAAGCTTTCAAAGCTTGTGTTTAAAAAGTAGTGAATAAAATTTTAGTAGTTATGTGATTATGTTTTTGTCTGAAAATGTCGTTGGGAAATCTACTATTTGCATTGCCTCTGCAACATAGAAGTGTCATTAGGAGAAAAGAACAGCTACTTAAAAAAGTCGTGAATGCAGAATCTGCTCTGCTTTTCAATAATATATATATATATATTTTAAAAGACAGATTTCAATGATATTAAGTTTAATGATGAGCTTTTTATGAACTAATCCTTAAGCTTTTTCAATTTTGAAACAAATTTTCCAAATTGTTGGACATTAACTCTCTCTTAATTTATCTGTCTCTATTCCTGTGGACTTTATACAACTTTTTGTGTTAAATTGTTTTCCACTTTTTACTTTCAATGATAAATACTCCCAAAAAAAAGTTTAGACTTTCCATGGGAAATTACCTTTATTCCATATTAGAAAGTATTTATATAGAGTTTTTTTTTAATCTAAAATAGTGAGTAGAATTATTCCTTCGGGAGTTAACTGGTTTTAATATATTGATGATGTCCTTTGTATTTGGCCCAAGAAAGAAAATGTTAACCAATTGTTAGTGCCTTAAATAGCATTCCTTCACCACAAAATTCATTATTGAGGAAAAATTATAAAAACTTTACTCTTTCTGGAGATTCTTTTCAAGAGGGAGGGAAGGGTGCTTTGGAGGCTGGTGTTTTCAGGAAACCCACTAATGTGGCTTCTTATAGTCATTATCATTCTTCCCACTCCACTTCTGTTAATCTGTCTTGTGCTCAAGAGGAGGTTAATAACAGCTTCATATAATTCAAAAACAAAATTAAATAAAATTATCGACGGAATTAATTTTACTTGAATTCTTAATTGAAAGAGCTACTAGCGATTTGGAGGATTAAAAAACAACCTCTGGCTGTCGTTGAAAAGTGTTTGACCACATACTGGTTGATTTGGCAACCACTTACATTAAGCGATAATAACCAGATTGGCAAGTATTTATTTCATTATTAAACCTTTTTCACTTGAACTGGCACTCGCTTACTAAGGCATTTCTAACCTGTTTGCAAGACTTTTGGTGTTGTCTAAACAAATGGTCGAATATAGCTCCATATTCTTCGTGAATTCGCTGCATTTCATTTATGTGTTCGGCTACCTTTTCCATTCCCTTCAGAGCCTCTGAAACACATATGCATCTTTTTAATGTCACATTTGACTTAAAAAGCATAGAAAAGACCATAAATCACAAACTATTGTATCCAATAATAAGTATATTGGAGATAAAATATGAACATTTTAAAGAATTAGCAAACCAATTTATTATTTATAAAAAAATGAACTATTTTGATAATTAGAATTTGTTTCGCCTTGGTTTTAACTTTTTACACATTTTAAATGCCAAATGACATATTACCACCACTTCAAACATTTTTGAAAAAAAGTCCTAAATTCGAATAAAATTTTCTAGTTGTATACAGAAAATAAAGTAATCGTCTTATTTAATGCAAACAAGTTTGAAAAGAACAATGATAGCCATTATTCGAAGTAGAGTTTAGCATTGTTAGTGCTATATCAATATTTTTTCTTTCACAGTTCATTAATTTTTGATAGATGTCAAATGAAAAGATTTATTATTCTGTTATTTGTAGTTTTATACTGCAATAATTACAAGCTGTTATTGAATTAAATATATTTAAATATATTCTTGTTTATATTTGCAAAAGTATTGTATTTGGAAAACATTGAAATAAAGCATTGATTAGAGCTGTAGAAAGAAAAAGCATATGCATTTAACCACGTTCGGAAATGTTTGTGAAATCGTCCTAGAGGAATATACTATTTCCATCTTGTAGTGGCACATATTCCTGCATGAACAGCAAGGGCATAACTGGAGTAATCTTAATTACAAAAGTGATTACATTTCTTAGAATGAAAGGAAACATAACATTTTTGCATTCATTAGTTCTTATTTTGATAAAAGTTTTTAGTTCATCAATATTTCTAAGTATGATAGGTGGGACTCAGCTCTGACATACGTGCATAGTGGCTGGATCAAACATTCTAAATCCCTGTTAAACTTGGAACTTAATGCTTATTGTATTTGACTTTACTAGGATAGGCAATCGAGTTGTTTTTAATAAACCTATATATTATCTTGCCACGTTGAACACACCGGTCTCCAGTGGCTATCTTATGAATAACGTTTTTTTTTAAGATATAGTGAAGTGAGCTATTACAGACCGACAAGGTGGAGGTGCTCATCACTGTGCACGTCTGTCAGGTTCCTCAGCTGCTGTAGCAGAAGAGGATATTTGAGTATCCTCTGAATGGGCATGATTAGGTACGATTCCAGAGTGCACGAATGCTCCTGCTTTGGATTTCTCGCCGCCAAAAACTCCTTCAGTAGTTGATTACCTTCATCTGAAAAAACAAATACAATCGTAGTTCTTACAATATTAAAACAGCGTAAAAATCGAAGCACATAAACAGGTATACATGTTTATATTTCTCTGAGCAGAAACACTGAACAATACTGAAAACTAGACTTGAAACAAAACCTTTGAACTTTATTTTCTAAATGAAAAAAATAGTTTTATTCAGAAGATTGGAAGGACTAGAATTTTATGGTGTGGATAAATTATTAATTTTGGTGAATGCATAATAAATAACGAAAAATGTATTACTGGTAATTATTATAATTTTATAAGAATATAAAATAATATTGGAGTCCAGAACGGATCCCAAGGAAGCGAAATAAAAAGCGCCTCATGTATGTAAATAGTATGAAACTAATTCAAATTTAGCTTTTCATAATCAGACATGAATTATTAATTTAATTGCAATTTTTCTAAGAACTGATGAATGGTGCCAAAAAATGTTGCTTAGTTAAACAAATGTATAGTAAATAAATAGTTACAGTAAAGTAAGATGGTTATTGAGGGTTATGATGTTTATACTAACAAGAATAATAAACCTTATTTTCTTAATAAAGTGTCTATATTGTTCTTAATTGTTTTGATTGCAGGCATTTTCTTTTCTGTTAAAAAGTCCTACTAACGTTTTATTCTCAAGTAATATGAATTGCCAGAATATATTAAACAGTAAACAACGCTAATAAATACTACAGTTAGGCGTTATTAATGAGTGGTATACTTACTTGGATGCAATACTTTTTGTGCTTTTGAATGGCTTGCACAGAAAGAACTATACAACTTGAAGTGGTTAACGTAGTAAAGGAATGCACTGCCAACGGAAAACAACACGTTCTGAAACAAACGATGACAGTTAGATCTCGTTATCATTAGACTGTTAGCGGAGTTTGTTCAGTCCAGTACCTTAAACTGACTAGGATGACCAAATTTGTTAAATTCAGGCTCTAGATCCATGGCTTCTTCTAGGTTTTGCAGGAACTGTCTTTGGAATGAAACTATTTCTTGGATGTTTCCAAACAAAGCACCTATTTCTGCTGCTGAAAGGAATGTTTCCTTTTTCAACGGTTCCAGATAGATTTCAAGAAGACTGTTGAGGTGCTAAAACAGAGAGAATATAATATTGAAAATATTATATTACTAACTTCCTCATTACTAACCTAGACAATATTCTTTTTTAGTTTTGAACGTCACTTACCCAATGTAGAGTGGCATCATCGTATAAGTAAATCTTCTGAATTTTAGCCCTATGAAAGTTTGATTTCAACTTAGAAAGCTGACCGATTTCTGACCTTCTACCTATTATACATTCAATATTTTTATTAATATATATTCATAAATAGAATAAATTCGGGGCTCAGTTTTCCAGGTTGAAATCAAACTCTCATATGCCGTCGTTTCCGTTCTTATTTAAAACATTTTTTACATGCCTAAATAGCAGAGAAAAACAAAACTGATACACCAGTCACAAATATGTTAATAAACATAAATGGATTATTATAAATAGATTATTATTTGGTCCAAAGATCTTAGTCTCATTCTGAAATACATACAACAACTTTGAAAACACTTCGCATTATCAATGTGTACAATAACCTTATATTAAGAAGGTTATTGATAGCAGTAACCTTGACAGCAATAGTAGTTAAACTTGACAGCATATAGATTAGTAAATTTTGTTAGTACAGTAATGATGTCAGTAATAAAAAAATAAAAGACATGTAGTTATGAAGAAAAGATAATATGACCTATCCAGTGATGTTTAGCCTGAGCGACTTGTCTCTTGCATATAGATGTTTCAAAGTTGAATATTAAAAAGGCTGCCATTGGCCTTTTAATCAAAAAGATTAATGATGTCAAAGTACAAAAGCCCGAACTGAGCTGTTTAGTTTAAAACTGCATTATAATTGTTATAAAGGACAGTGGAGTCTAGGTCTGCGCAGTCTTTCGTCTGATGCAAGCAAAAGGTTTCTTTTATTGTGGTTTGAAAAAACTATGTTACTGTCGATTTTTAACGGATAATGGTTCTTAGATAAAATAATATGAACAGAAGTTTTACATCTCGATGGAAGATGGAATATTATAGAGGTCTGTATAAAGTTACAGAACTGAGAAAATAAAAGACTACAATTGGTTATTAACTTAAGCATTACAGAGGGTAGAGTTACAAGTGGATTCCCACCTTGACATAAGTGCGCTCTGTTTCAATCAGTTCAAGAATGACCTTGCGTAACTTCTCCGCCTCAGTCAGGTGGCGGCCTGTCAGTGCTGAACTCCCACTGACCACGCTGCCGGTGGGGCTCGACTTCCGTGTCTCCTGTGGTGACCTGCAGAATCCCGTCACCTGCTCTGCGCTCTGGAAACATTCGCCAATCGTTTCAAGGAAAAGAATCAATCGTAAAGCAATGAGGACATTGAATCCTCTCAACATACTACTAGAAATAGTATATACAGAGACATTTCTGTCCAAGGCACTTGGGTTATTAAAGAGATCCTTTTAATGTAGTATAAATCCTTTGATACTTGCTTTATTGTAATAGTGCATTAACTTACCATAGGTATAAAATCGCCGATTATAAATAATTTTTGGAAATTGTACTCAATAAAAATACATAAAGTATTATAAAGCATCATCTAGTCTACCATATTGAAACATAAATATTGAACTTAGTTTTTCAAATGTATTGTTTATTCACCTAACTACTTAGTTTGGTAACTGTGGTGCCAGAGCATGAATAACTCCTGTTTGCTACAAATTATTAGGTAAAAGAGTCTATCAAAATCAAATCGTTAAGTGCACTCGCCTTTTAGGGCTTATTCTGATGCTCCAAACTGTAACCGTCAAGAGAACTGCGTGTCTCTGAGAATGTATCTTGTGACTCTATAGGTAGAGGTTCCTGTTATTGTCTAGGGACTTATAAAATTCAACTAATATGGGAACAACATTTATAAAAAACTGCAACTTGATAATAACAATTCATATATTCTATTAATAAATATTTATTCATGAGGGCTTATTAGTTTTCTTTAATAGCCTTGGAGTATTTAATTAAAGTTTTAAGCACAGTTTCCCTGCGGCGTATGAGGTTCTCTCACTCCGCTGTTAGTTAACGTAAGCCAATCCATTCTTTCACAACCATCACTTATATTATAGTTCTTTCATCCTTAAAAAGTTATTTTAGTTTTGACTATCCTTGAATAAAATAGTCATGATCAGTATCATGGCGACAAAGAGATCAAAATGACTGTGATAGCCAAGTTACTAAGTACACCGTGCCTTTGGGGTACCACCATGCCGCTGATACAGAAGGCTAGCATCTGATCCTTGATTTATGATGCAGGTTTACCATTCGAGCAAAAATAAATTTATTTAAATTTAGTTTGACAAAGGAAAGCTAAATAGTGTAAGATAGTGACTGATACCTTAAGGAGATTTTCGATTTCAAAGGAGTTGGCTCTTGAAGTCTGCCTGGACTGACTTCTGGATGAGCTTTCCTGTGGGATCATAGCAGCTGTTTCTTGGTCAGGCGTATAGATGTCCTTACCTGTAAATAACAGCCTTCTTCAATCATATGTATTGCAATGGTTAGAAACATTTAATATGATGCAGAGATTGTTCTCAGTTTGCTAGAGTTCATTTCAGAAGATTATAAAAATCTAAGACTGATCTTTTAATATTGCAAAAATTTTTTAATCTTTTTTGGTCTTTTAAAAGCATCATATTGATTAAAGAACCTTGTCTTTGCAAGAATCATATGGATCATTTTGTACATTTGCCTTACGTACATACAACAGTGTCTTACTTTATGTACATATATACTGTTCCCAACGATAACCTTGTGTTTGGGACATTATATGCCATTGGGCCCTCAGTCACATGGCTTGAGTCACAATTGTACAATTAATTAATATTAATAAAAAAAAGAATCCTACTTTAAAATAATGTTTGAATAAATTGTTGTCTTCAACTAATTATATTGTTTTACGAGCCAACAGAATATCCAGTTAAACAGCTGCATGTAATGGAATAACTGGAGCATGCTGAATAAAATAATATATATATATATATATGTAAACAAAGAAAGAAACAATGTTGCTAGGCACAGCCGTCACTATGCAGAGAATATTTGAAAATGAAATCAAGAAAAGGTTAGCAAGGTAGGTAAGAGTATATAAATAAAAAAAATATAAATAAAGAAAAAATAAAATATTGAAAAAGCATAAAGTACAAAAACAAAGAAAAATAAATAAGAAAATGAACGTTAGATACCGGTAGTAAGAGTATAGTTAATATATATTTGAACAAGAATAGAACTCAAGGAGAAGAAATCCAAACAGAGCGAGAAAGTTTTCGAACCATCGGTCTCATAGTGAATTAATAAATAAATGAATACAATATATTAACATTAAATACATTAAATATATTTAACCTACACTAAGAAATATTTTTTTCTCAGCATCAAAAGATTATAATTATTGTTTATAACAATATATTGTTATTTAAGAGATGTGGGTAGTATCCACAAATTGTTAAATGGCGATAGAGTGAAGTTGGCACATAAGTGTTGGGACGAGAGGCGAATTGACCTGTGTATCCGGGAGCAGGGACGATGAGTCCCGAAATCATCTCCTCGGAGATGACGGGCGGGTGAGAGGGCGGCGGCGGACAGACGAGGCGCTCGATCTCCATCTCGGTGGACGAGCGCAGCAGGGCGTCCGGCGGCTCCGTGCGGCTCGACCGCATCATCATGCTCAAAGACAGCTCCTCCTGCAGCACTGACTCCAGGTACATCATGTCCAGGTCGCTCACGATCGCTTCGTTTATCACCATTATCTCGTCTCCTTTTATGATCCCTGCAACACCAGTGTGCTTAATTCATTCCCTCATCCAATCATTACATACTTGGAAAGATTAACCCCCTCAAATTAAAAACATGTACCTTAACACTGCTTACTTTCTTCAAAGCTTTAAAGTTTACATCTAATAAAACAATTAGGTGTGGCATAGATTTGAATAACAAATAATACTGATCAACGTAGTTTGGTAAGAAATACATAAAAAATCTGGTATGAGAACCACACAACTTTCAATTACCTTATTATAAATATTTAATAAGTTAAATTATATTAACTTATTTAATATAACTTAAATTAAATTAAATATTTTTAATTATAAATATTATAATTATTTAACAGTTAAATAGTAGATCATCCTCTATGCAAAAAATATATACACTTTGCCGGCAAAAATGTAAATATGTAGAATCCCCAGGCATCGGTGGTTCAGGGCTGCTTACTTCGGCCTCTCAGTCCTCATTTATAGTTCATTTGTTTAGTTGTCGTGTTGTTGACCTTTAACTCTACAGTCTATCACCTGAGAAGTTGAGATTTTGCTATCAGACGATTGCAAAACACAACAGTAATAAGTTTAATCTAAAGTCAATATATATATCATGGTGACACTGTTTCTTGTTTTTGCCCACATCGCAGAAATAATACAGATATCCTTAAAGGAACTGGTACATACTGAGGGCTTTTTTTTATTTTTATCAAACTGCTTAATATACAAATAAAACAAATTAAAAAAAACTTTGTTTTTGATAATTTTAAAATTTGAAACAAATTAATGTATTACGCTGCTTAAAATTGTGAATTTCCAAATACCAACATTGCAAATGAAAAGTTTGCCTTCTGAAGACCCAAAACATAGACATCTGGTCAAAAAGTTAACAATATTTATTGCTTTTATTGAAATATTCATGGAAATGTATTGTATATATTTACATAAATTTTAATACATCCAATTTTATATTTTAGACCCTGAAAAAAACCACTAGGCAGACGACTTTTTAATTTATTTTTGACTGATACTCTGAAACTGAGAAATAATATTTATATTATGCTTATTGACTGGGAAATAATATTTCCTCGACAATTCTCGTTAGAGTACCAAGCTACATAATGAGTTTTTGTTTCTATTTGAGGGTGACTATAGCACTGCGTCTTCTAGGAACTATTGTACTTCAGTGGGTTAATTCAAATTAATTTACTCTCTTTGCAAATATATTATGTTAATCTATTTTAAAGCTAAGCAAACATTTTTCAATATATGACAGACATACACTAAAAATGATACGTTCACTTATGCTCTGATAAGTGAGAGTTTTTCCAGTGTACAATACACTATTAGTAGTTTGATAGTAAATAAAATAGCATTAAATATTCTTATTTACAGTAATTCACTATCACACAGATTGTTAATAATATTATTAACATTAATAAACATTACTTTTTCAATTAATAAAAACACGAGGTGTTTTGTGTTCATAATGGGAAATTTTAACTTTATATTATTACCTATCTACTTTATTATCTAAAATAATATGGATATATTGTCTCAGTACATTCTATTTTTATAATTTTCTTTTTTAATTAACAAATATTTGTTTCATATAATGTTTCTTCTAATATAAATACTTAAAATAATAATTTTTTATCCTCAGCGGCTCTTAACTTTAAAAGCACCGTAAACATTGTGGATACGTTATTGCAGTTATTTTTCAATTGATCCCGATAGTTTTCAGTATACTCGTAGCTTTTCAGGTAAAGTGAAGAACAGTTTGCTTCTACAGGTGGCTAAGTAAAGATTTTGTAAATAAGTCGAGCTATGGGTCGTATAGATATTTTTAGTTTAATTGTGATGGAATGTTTGACTATTGCTATGAACCAAGGATTGTCACAGGACATATGTTAGTGTCTTAAGAAAATATCCATACTTTATACATGTAATGTCATTCATGAAAACTATGATTGAAACATGTGTTACAACACACCGTTTACTAATTTGTACTATCATCTAAGATCTTCAGAACTATGTTTAAATTACAATAAAGTATTCAAAGGAGAGAGATTGAACCTACTAAATTTAAACAAATACCTTGCACTTCAATTCGAATAGTCCTTTACCTTCTTTTTTACAACAAAAAGAAAATAATTCTTCTTATTACTTTATTTAACATTATAAACTAATTTTTTTTTTGCTATCGTTATTGAGGGTCTACTAAAGCTACAACTTTGATCCTGATTCCTTAAGTAAATACTGTATCTTCCTAATAATACTACATTGAGAGTCCTAAATTTGCCTAATTCAAATTTAGGCAAATTTATTTATCAAATTTGGTTAATTATGTTAAAGTATTTGTTTGTCTGAAAATTTAAACGTTTTTATTGCATATACGTGGATTTATCCTGTATACACCATTTCGAGTTGTAGTTCATCAAACATAAGCGTACCGTGTTTACGTAACTCTGGTTTACAATATTGGAATCACAAATGAATCATTTCGAAAAAATTAAGATGTTTCAGCTTGAAACAAAAAGCGCAAAACAGCAGATATGCCTGAAAGATTCTACTCTGACACTGCCAAACCGATAAATTAACAATAATTTTCACTAAAAAAAAATTTAATATTTCAGTACTGAAATGCCGATATTGAAAATCTTAAAAGTGCTGTTTTAAGAAAAAAAAAAACGAAAAAACTAAGGTAACAAAATAATAAGAATAACAATAATAAATGCAGAAACTATAAATTCAGTCAAAATGTTATGGATTTTAAAATATGTTTTATAAAAAAAAAACATACTTCTTGAATTATAAAAAAAATTATTGGATATTACTGCATTTAGTTTAATAATTTTTCAGTTCTATTAACTTTAAAAAGCTGTTTCTTTAGTCGAAACAATTAAAGTTAAATATATTATTAATATAAACGATAAAACCTAACTTGGCGACGTTGTCTTAGGTATAAGTGAGGAAGGAGTTGATTGGTAAGGAAGGGATATGTATTGGCCAGGTAGGCGAGGTGCAGAGATCACGTTGACCAAGTGTCACAATAGCCAAGATGAAAGGGTACCGTTGTGCATGGCGACACTCTTGTCCTCAACTCGACTGACGTAGCAGCAGAGTTCGTCCTGGCGGTCGGCGTTCTCCATGAGTTCAGCCTCCACGCTGAAGCCCCACATCTGTTCCAGAGTCGTCCTCTCCAGTACAACTCGGTAGAGGATTTTAGCACACACTTCAACTACCTCGTGGGTCTGCAACTAAACCAGCAAGTGCACTCATTAATTCCAACTTCAAACAATTCACCTTTGTTTTTAATCAAATCCTTATGTTGCAATAAATATATGACTCTTTTAACTCACGAGCTATGCAGACAGTTATTGTCTGGTATTCACTCATATTAGTGAGGAAAATATAATACGTCTTCATCACAAGGAATTTATTTTATGACACGTTTCAAACACTTAGTGTTCATCATCAAGCACATCTGTCTCAGAAGGGAGCACGGGTGAAGAGGTGCAGGCACCCTACAGCACCTCTTCAGAGGTTGATGTGCCTGATAATAAATACTATATGTTCAAAACGTGTCGTAAAATAAATTCCTTGTGGCGAAGACGTATTATATTTTCCTCACTATCAAATACAGGGTCATGCGCTCAACAGTTTTATCTCCTGGTATCTTTAAAACAGTACAGAATGACATCCAAGTAATTTATAGATGAGAAGAAAATTGATGACATAATTAAACTGGTTCTGTAAATTAGAGTTGTTTAAGTGGTATATTAAGAAACATTCACCCAGACTTAATGTACACAACTTTTTTTGTTTTAATGGGATTCTAAAATTTAATGAAGTAATTCTGACATAAGAAGACTGCCGTAATGAATAAAGAAGGCGTATTCATTACGTCTCCTGATGTTGAGCAGGCAAGTCTCAGTGGGATGTAATAAACATGACGACGGTTACTTCGGAGAGAAAGTAATTTGTGGGGAAAAGTCTTATTAAAGTAGAACGGACCTTGTGACTTCAAAGTGCAGTACATGTCATCATAACATGCATACCTTCAATGGCTGGTATTATTATTAAACAGTCACCATGTTTCATTAATCGAACATTTTATCTAGGGATACGTTAAAATGAATCGTCTTTTGCAGGAAGTAATACTTTTTTAAAATATTCCATAGTTTTTATGTAGTTGTAAAACTTGATTTTTAGTAACGAGTACAGTTGACTTTACACATAACATCTTCCATCTCTTCCTAATAGCATTGTAGAGTTTGTCATTAGAAGAAATGTTAATATCTTGTGATATGTATGTATTGTTAATACCGCAGAGTTAGATACACGTTAAAGTATGTTTTTGCGGGTGTTAATTTGTATTTAATTGTAGGACTCTATCAATGAACATTATATTTTAAACTCTTAAGAAATGCTCCAAAGATAAATGAACTATCCTATAATGTCATATTAATCTCTCATAATTACAGCAGAAACAAAATTAAAAAAAAGTTTACGATTGCAAGTATAGAATATTTACAAAAACTTGAAGGGTAGGTAATCTTTCTTCTATAATGTTAAAAAATATGTTTGTCGATATTCGACTTGTTGCTAGAAATTACAAAACTGGTGTTTATTACATATGATTTTTGATTTTTGCGAATTCGAGGGAAATACATTTATCACCTTGTCAATTCGAGTAGAGTCAAAAAGCACAAAGCTCACTTAAAATTACTAAAATATAAAAAATAATGAAAGGATTTTTTTTATCATACTTTGACTTTTGTTTGACTTAAAACAACAATACCTAAGTTAATTTCTTATGCATATATATATATATATATATATATATATATATATTACATCTTGAGAAAGAACAACAAAGTAACAGCAATGGAATTACTAAGAGTTGTAAGCTATTATTGAAAATGAGTTATACTTTTGTAGTTTCAACGTAATACACAAGTGTATCATTACATTATATTTTAATATATTAAACATTATTGGTAGAATTTATTTCGTTTGATTGTGCCACTGTGTAGTAGCTGTACATAAATTAATGGAAGAAACCGGTCCGGATCATAATGTTTTTTATAGCTTGTAAACCAAATTGAAATCCACTAAGTATTGTCTACAAAGTAATTACTCTATTATGTAACGTTTATTTATTACAACACCTGTATCTGTATAAGCCTATCGCGCTAACATACTCGCAGTTATGGTTCTTACTTCAATGATTTTGTGATGAAAAAGAGTTGCAAATAGGTGTTTTGAAATATTCTACGTCTTAAAGATGTAATATATATTGGTAAATTTTTTCATCAATTGAAGATAGCTGAACAAGAATTAAGAGGACAAATAAGAGAGAAGCCAATTTTCAATAACTTCATGGGTTGATGGAACACGGGGTGATAAATTGATATTAGGATACAGACACTCATGGTGATTTATCATCGAATGTTTAAAAAAATTTGATACACATATTTAAATATGTGTAGCACAACCAAGATACCTTGGAGTACCTGGTATCTGGTGGTAAGGAAGAAAAAAACGTCGGTCGGTATAATACAAGTTCGTCCTCACCATTCTCAAAGTCAAAGCAGGCATAGCGATTTCTTAGTGCAGTGCTAGAACCACACATCCACATCAACAGGTGGTCTCTTCTAGTTTCTGTTTGTAAGGAATCATGTGGTTTAACAATATATACAATTAATTTTGAGTATTGAAGATTGGAGGTTCAAATCTGAGAGATGAAACTTGTTGAATTATGTAGCAGTGGGACATACTACAGAAGTTTAAACGTTGGTTCTAACTGGCCTCAAGTCACAGCATTGTAGTCAATGGAATTCTGAAAGTCATCAACATAGAATCCGATATTTTACACCTGTACACAACAAAATTAGAATTCAATATTTACATTTTTTATACCATTTTGATGTATTCATTTAATCATTTGTCTTTCTTGCACGATTACTATTTTGTATTTTTTATATTCTATTTTTAAAATCCGCTATTAATATCAATATTTTTATTTCATTATTACTTGGCACTTGGTTTACTCTTGTGTTTATAACTATTACTGACTTATTATAAATCATGAATTAATTATAAATTAAGTAGGTATTATAAATTATGACAAGCTTATAACATTTCATTTTTATGATACATGCATGCTAAGATATTTATGCGTAACCTACAAAAAAAACACAGTAAATAAGAGGTCTCAATGCATGGTTCTGTGTTGAGAAACACAAAATGAGCAAATACTATTTAGTTGTATGAAAAGCATCAATGTCCTAGATGAGTTGGATCAAATTGTAAAGTAAGTTATAAAATTATTAGTCATGGTTCACGAGACAACATTACAATATTAATATTTCTTCCTCAAGGTTATTTGAGCACAACTTCATTATTGAAATACTTGAATTTATTTCTTTTTTATGTCCATATTGTTATCAAGTTTAATTTATTACTAAAGTTATAGCGATGGTAGTAGAAGATGGGGAGGCTGTTAGAGTGCTGGCAGGCTTTCAACACCAATTTTGACTAAAAAACACCAAAATGCCCAGAGAGTGACCATATCAACTGAGCCACTCTCAGTTGAAAGTTATGACAAGAAAGGTTGATTACTTAACCACAGGTTAGTTGTTGAGATTGAATAGAAATTGAACTTTCACTATTTCTGCCACTAAAAGCCATGTTAATGTCTAATCATACCGTTAAATATTTTTCGACGAATTCATTAGCGAAAGATTTATAATGGTAATGATAATAATTTATAATAAAAGATCATTTATTTGTTGACTTATGACCATTATAGTAGAATAATAATAGCAATAGTGAGAACTATTTAAGTCAACTGGTGCAAAAAACATTTTATTTAAAGTGTTCACTGGGGTCTAATGAGATCCTTATCAGAAGGGAGGCAGTGATTTTCCATTTGAATTCAAGACGCATTACCCTCTGGGACGAGAAGTGGTACTTTCTAAGTGGTGCAGCCGAGAAACGTTATTTTTCCGATTATAAGTATATTGTAGATGGGGAGAGGTAAAGGGAGTTAAATCCAATTATAGGTTACAATAGACGGAAGCCCTGAAGTGGAGGCTGGGGTAAGGACGACGAGATAGGGAAGATGCAATACTCCTACTCCAGGTAGATGGAGCGACCCATAAAAATGATATATGACCTGGAAATACACAAATCTCGCCTGCCTTTCCGACCCGTAGAAATGAGCATTAGGAGATGCCTATTTCTTCACTCATACATATTCACGTTCATTCGTACATATGTATCTGACTGTTCATTGGAGGCGGCATTTTTTAAGGTACACTAATGAATCAGAGCAAGGGGCTAACGTCAGCTTGGCGTCCATGTCAGAACTTAACTCTTATTAAAGCAAAAATGTAAGCCAGTCTGTATACCTAAA
This sequence comes from Hermatobates lingyangjiaoensis, assembly GCA_026182355.1. NCBI lineage: Eukaryota > Metazoa > Arthropoda > Insecta > Hemiptera > Hermatobatidae > Hermatobates > Hermatobates lingyangjiaoensis. Next base: position 1,976,424 of record JAPFBL010000019.1, read on the forward strand.
CAGAGGTCTACAGAAACATTTTGACCATTACAACATCCCTAAACTAACAGCTACGAGTATTTGTAATTCACAGTCATTTAGGGAAGTCACTTGATCTATCATCTAAACACAAAGTGAGGCTAAACAATTTTCGAATCAATATTGCGACAAAAATTGTTCGTTACAAATGTTTCAAAACCTTATTTTAAAATGTTCTAAAAAAAATTATTAACAAATCTGTAGTGGTCTACATTTATCTTCACTATAACTAATCTATTGAGAAAAGTTTAATTGTAAAATTAAATAAAGTTTTAATTACAATTTAAATAACATTTATTGTCAAACAAACTAACAATTGATTTAACCAGTAAATTTCCTTTAATGTGATTATAGCATAAACTTTAGCATGCACCTTGGCAAACTCACTACCAAACCATTGATCGTAAGTTTATTTGTTTCTTTGTAATGTTGCCTTCTTAATTTTGCCTATTGTAACTTAATTAATTGTTCATATAGTACAATTTTACAAGACTAGATCTAAAACGTTACGATTGTAAGTTATTACTCAATATTCATATTTCATCATTAGAAGTTAATTAAACTTTTTATGATGTTATATATTTAAAAGCAAGTTAAAATTATAGTCCGTTATGACACAAGTCACACTACGGTAGCTCTTCTATTCTTAGGTATTACCGAGAAGCAATTCTGTAAGGCAAGGACTGTCAATAGACATTCCGATTTCTCAAATTTCTACAATTTTCATTCACATCAATTTAGCGATATACTAACAGACAACATCAAAAATGAATTTAGGGAACCTTAAAACGTGAAATTTGTGAAAATCTCTCAGAACGTTTTTTTTCATAACCGCTATATCTTATTGTATCCAAATAAAAATTTAACACGTGTATGCTAGGTAACAGAAAACATCATCCTTTGAATGTATTAATCAAAAATATATAACATAAACTATATTTGTATATCATCCTATACTTTGACATATATTTACACTTCATATAACCAACTTATTTCGTAAAATAAATCAAAAAATGTAGGTGTCTAAAGAACACATGCAAACAAATACACTTGTTGACATTTTTTGACATTTTAAATTTCAAAGGAATGCGTTAAAAGCTCTTAAAAAAATAAAAGCCTTCTAAATGGACGCAAGGGTTTTGTGTTCAATTTATAATGTTTGGTTACGATTTAGTCTGTAAGAATATAATTGCGGCTTTTATTTGGTGCTCACTTGCAAAGGTTAGATGTTACTCTTCGATTGCTTAACACTGTAAATGTTACAACTATATGTAGATATGCGAAAGGGAAGCTAGATTTGTCTTGTTTTTTAAGTAAGGTTTAGTATCTATTGGTTAGTACGCACACTTATTGTAGAAAATACCCCCAAGTTGCAGCAAGACTAAGAAAAATAGAGACACTCAGCGAAAATATTATTTTGACTATACTTTACACGGTATAAATATGAACTCGTGGCTTTAAGAAAAGAGATATTACGTACACTTTCAAATAAAACAAAATATGTTAAAATATTGATACTTCATTCGTTTGAAATGTATTCAGTTACTTGAAAGCAACTTAATTTCGTATTGAATGATGCCTTTGGAGTCAAGTGGCGACAGGCATCATTTTATGTGTGGAGATTCTCTTTAGGAGTGTTCAAAGTTTGCTTTGATTTCACCAATAGGAATATAATCTAAATCCTCTATTGGTTTTTGTGCTTTCAATTGGTGCCTCAAGATGAGTTGTCTTACATACACACATAAACACACACACATACATACACACACACACACACACACACACACACACACACACACACACACACACACACACACATAGAAAAACACAAAGACAGGTTTGTGAAATCTACTTTATTAGACTCGGTGTACTTCAAAGTCTGAAACTGGACACCAGATTTAAGTAAATTATATATTCTGTTGAGAAGTTAATATAAATTTTTTCTTCCTTTCAAATCTATATTGAAAAAATAACGTGTAAGTAGATGTATATGTAAATGCAAAATATTGAAATAGAAACAAAATAGTTAATGGAAGCATTTTGATGACAGGAATGTTAGGAGTAATGACAGGTTGCTGGCTAGAAGGTATTGTAGTTAGCAGGCCTGACTTAGGCTGCAGCTGGAGATTGCTGCCGGTAAGGTGTGTTCAGGGATGGAGAAAACAAGACTGAACCCTCAATTAGAGGCTGCATGAGCCAAGCTTGTTCTGATGCCGCCCCAGTCTCCGCACCACAGCCACTTCCGCTCCACTACCGCACACATCTTCCCTTTCAATCTCCTCTCTCTTACTTCAATTCCATTCTCAATTCTTTCATGCTTTTAGAATTAAGCCAAGAATTTAAAATATACGATAATTAAAAGCATTTTTCAAAATTTTAATAAAAATTGTTCAACAGTTAATGCAAAATATTTTTAATACTATTATATGTATTTAAAGTTTTGTCAAATTTATTAAATAAAGGAATAAATTTAAAAGAATGATTAAAAAAGATGAATTAAACTTTCATTTAAATAAACGAAAGAAAAAAGTAGATAAAGGGACGAGACGCTTGAAAATTAATTATAATCTTGGAAGCAAAAGAACACGGTTAATTAAAATGGTTTAATTACTGAGAACATTTTTCAAGTTGCCTAATTTATTTGATAGTTTAGCAATACGTTAAACAGTTACCAAACAATAAATTTGAATTCTGAAGTCAACTGTTTGGCCCTTATTTGCGCGGCTATTCATATTCTGAAAGAGTGGAGGTTAAATCTTTCAGTAGTCCATTCTTAAATTGTGGTTCATTACTGATGAGGAAATAATACCGTTCGAATTTTAGTCGCGATTAAAGCAGGTTTGAATTTTGACTATGATCTTCAGTTTTCATGTAAGAGAAATTTTGAGCACGCCATCTCTCGGAGTGAACGTCCGTTTCAAGCAGATAGGAGGTGAGATACTCAATAAAGATCCTAAGGTAAAATTTAAAACTCTTAAATTAGAATCAAGCCACTAATGTGCCTCAATTATACCTAAATCGATACCAAACAACAAATAATCACCGTAATCCCTTAAAACAGCACTAAAGAGAAAGTATGCACACGATATGTTGGAAACAAACAGTTTTTGATTATGATACAATACATAATTAGCCTTCTATACAAATCAGAAAACTCGCTCTACAAAACAATTGAGTACTCTTGGTGTTTTGTAGTCGGTAACACTTGTTATCTTAGTAGTAAAAAATTAGTTCTTTAAGAATTTAAATCACTAATTCTATAAACCTTTTGTCTATAAATATATAACTGGTCTAGTTCTCTTTTATGTTTTCAACGACATTGGTGTTTTCTTTTCTCTTTATTTATAATCAAATCTTAATTTTTGTCACTCTTACTTTTCATCAACGTCTTTATTTTAAGTATCTTGAGGTTTACATTTCTGCACATATTCGTCGTCATTAAGACTTGCTGTTTCATTACCTTCAATAGTGTAAAAGGAGCATCTTATATACTGTTTTATCTGAAATTGTCTATTTTCCGTCAGTTGTCCCTCCAGTTGTTTACATTGTTTTCATTTTAATTTTGCCTAGTTTCACTTTCCACAATAATACATTTTTGCATTTGAATGGTATTTGGTTGCATCTGCACTATGTTCAAGTGTTTTTTCTTGGTCCGGAATCACAGAGAATTTTATCAAGAATCATTTTGCGGTTATATAGTTTCTTTTTCTTCTTAGTCTACCTTCTAAACCAATTGGTCAACATTTGAAGGTCTGTTGTTTCTAAATAATTGATTCAATAATAAATAAAGGTGTCCTGAGGTGCCATACGACATTCCTGAACTTCATTGTAAATGGTAGAGGATTTGTTAGGGTACAGTTTGTTATATAGCGGTAGTGCCCATAAGGCTTTTCGTACTTATTCTCCTCTAAACCAATATTCTGTCTCTGAATCCTCTTTCTGTCTCACTCCCTCTCACTCTCATTTCTCATCAACGTCAAAACTCCTTTAATATATGTTAATCACCATCAGAGAACAGTTTTCGAACTTTTCACCCAAAAGGACAATTTATGTCGCATCATATATATATATATATATATATTGTTAAAAATTATGCCAATTTTAATTTTTGTCCTTTTGCGAGTTAATTTTTCTAACATAAATAATAAATATTTTATTATTTAAATATTTAAATTAAAAAATTGGCATCATTTTTAACAAAACGTGTTTGAATTCAAGTCTGCTCCCAAAATACAGAGATTTATATATATATATATATATATGCAGATGAATCACAATAAACACGTGATACAATCAATGAAAACAAACCACAAGGAAAAAAAAGAAAACAGATAGAAAAAATGCTCTACATCCCAGTATTTTTGAAAAAAATGGATATTTCAGTTGTTTTCAGTAGTGGTGGGAAATTATTAAACAGACTTGTAAATAATTGTGAAAGAAAAGAAAAGGAAGGTTGTGTTTATAGGATTCCTTGTAGAGATTGTGATTTTTCATATGTTGAACAAACGGGAAAAAGTTTGCTTACTAGAGTGAAGCAACATAAACACACTATCAGGAGGCAAGAAGAATCAAGTGCCTTGTTCCAACATATTAATTCAAAAAATCATTCAATAAAATGGGAAGATTCCAAGGAATTGATATTTCTCTCATCTGATGTGGAAAGGAACTTAGTAGAAAGTGCCCTAATTAAGTATAATTTTGATAAACTAATAAATATAAGTCATGGGCTTTTTAGATTGGATGAAATTTTAATTGAAGGTATAGTTAGGCAAATTGGTCCTGTGGGTGACCTTCGGAATGTACTTGCAACGTTGAACATGAACTCTGACCAGATTGTGGATTCTAATAATAGAACATAATTTTTATTTGACTTATTTACTTTCTCATGTATTCTTGTTTTGTTAATCATTTATTATTGTTTATTTTTTGATATTGCATTAATTTAATTTGTATCTATTTGTTTATATTTATTATATATTGTTTATATTTAGGAATTATATATAACACTTGTTTCTTATTCTATTTATATTTTTATTTTAATTAATTTTCTTATTGTTCATTTTGCATTGTTTAATTGTATTGGGTATTTTTTGTTTTTCTCTTATTATGCCTCTTCGACTTTTGTTTTCCCAGCTGTTTAGTTACCTTCCTTGTACACACCTTTGATGTTACCTTCTAGTTCTTACCTTGTTTGCTCTCTGATGACATAAATTGAAAGGCCTCAGAGCTTTTTTTCTATCTGTTTTCTTTTTTTTCCTTGTGGTTTGTTTTCATATATATATATATATTTTAAATGTCAAAAAACTCAAATCACAGTGATTTTAATGAAAATTATGTGAGCAGGAAGCCCTATGTTAATTTGAAAGCCCTATTTTTCACATAAAGTACGCTGAAAAAAGTTCAATTTTTGTGTTTAGCTTGTGTTCCCTTTCAGGCATACCAGAAACTTATATACCAGTGGTGATTATAGCTCTTTATTCTTTTTTGAGGTACTTTACTCAAAACACACACACGAACACACACACACACACACAGACACACACACAAACGCACCAATTTCCAAACTTATTTTATTGGGCTTAGGAGACTACGGAACGTTTATTTCTTGACACGACCGGGCCGTTAAATACTATTTCAAAATTTTCACCCGGATGCAATACCTTCATTTCTCTATATTTTTGTCGAGACTAAATGAATGTAAAAACGCAAGTAGCTTTGGTATTGATTTAAATATCATGATGTAGCAATCTCAATGGCCAATCATAACATCAGGTAAGTCAGAGTAACCATAAAATAAGATTGGATCTTTCATTTAATTGTATTATGAATAACAAATCATTAAACGGAATGGAAGAGATTAGTAATGTAATTTAATTGGCTCCCAATTTGGAGCAGTGGAGTCACGTAGCCAATTACATTGCACAATTGTTTTGTTCATCGCCTCTAGTTTATAAAAACGTAATAAAATAAGAAAGTAAAGTTATTAACAAAGAGACTGGATTATTTTTAATTATCCTGGTTAAATGAAATAGGTAATGGTATAATTAATTAGTTTAGCAGTCCCAAAAACAGGCAAAATTATAAGTTCTATTGTAAAGGTCACCTGAAATAGATATATGACATATTCATAATAAATTAACTTGGGATTTAATAAGTAGTACCTGCTATTTAAAAGTATTACTCTGGAATACAAGTAAGTTATTTATTTTTCAAGAATTATAAAAAATAAAGAAATTTGATTTTAAAATGTTTATTGCTCGTTCACTCTAAATAACGTAAATAGCGACGTCGGTTTTTGATGTGACGATTTTTTCGCTTGATTATCAAGCTTTGGCTATCTATCACTATCCTACTTTGATTATAAATTTATTTCTAATTCATTATTTAGGTTCTTAGATTATTTTTTTATAAATAATATTTCTATTAATTTCTTTAAGTGGCCTCCGTTTGAACTTGAAAGTTGTTCATTTTAGTGATATATTGAAATAAGAGGCGAAGGGAGCCCAGTGACATGCGTGCTCTCCTGTGGACTGGTAGGGGTTCAATACTTCTTGTAGAGGACGTCAAGCCATCGGACCCCAGCCTATACGATATGAGGTACTGATTAAAGATCCCTACTCTAAATAACTTGCTTGAGAGAGTCAACATTTAGGTTCCTAATGTAGAATGCTCATCGTGTGATATCACAAAGGGCCAATGTTCGACCTACATATGTGTCTTGTCTTGTGAGACTACCACTGCAACCTAACCTAACTAAACCTATACTGGAATAATCCAAATATCAGAAAATGTTTATTATGATATACATACTGTAGCACTAAATATTAAATGTTATTTACTCAAGTTTATGGAATGACTAAAAAAGTGGGGAGGGGTTTTAAGGTACTAACTTAAAACTTTAGTAACTGTTTGGACATAAAATGCTGAAAAGTACTTTTCCTGTATGGAAAATTGTCTAATAACAGTAGAGTTCCTTCCCCAACAAGAACTATGCATCTATCAAATTTCATCAAAGTTTGTCAAATGATGCAGCCTGTGGAGTGATTTTTAAATACACAAACACATACACTTTCAGCCATCATTAAAAATCAAAAACTCATTCCAGGGATCTCAAAAATGGGTCAATCCGTTAAAATCTCAAAATAAAGTTACGTCATAATCATTACAGTTTACTTAGTAGAAAGTTGACAACATTTACTATACAGCACTTAATAATAGCGCGGATTTAATATGTTAAGTGGACATGAAATGCTTCTTTCGATCCAGTACTATAAGATTCCCCTTTATAAGCTTTTGAAAACCACTACTATTGTATAATAACAAGAATATAACGTGTGTTATCAATGTCCCAGTCCCAGATGGGTGGCAATGATTGTCAACAGGCCGTAGATAACATGCGGACTAATAGCTGACCATCGTCTAGGTCGAATGCTACTTAGAGACTACCAAGACTATGTCGAAATGCCCCATAATGCCTGATGCAGAGTAATACATGACATTTCATGTTTGGAGAGTCAACAATTTAAAACATCCCTTTTAAACTACAGGGAGATTAATAATATTAATTAGACAAGAGATAGTGTATCAGAATATAACGACCATATAGACCCATAGATATTATTGATCATGACTATTGATATTTCTTCTAATTAATGGTGAAATTCTTCTTCTTTTCTGAATTTAATAAATACTAATTAATAAATTTACTGATCCGCAACATTCAACGAGATAATATTGAACTTTTTCTTTCAAAAGCAATTGGACTTTCTGTCCTACTTGAGCTGTATTTATTCCATCAGTTCAAGTGGGTTGTAATTCAGTTGTATTTATGTATCTTGAGTTGATGAAAAACACAACTTCTTCTAATGTACTGACTAAAGTAATTTTAAATAAACGAATTAATTAGTAACTACAACAATGATAATTGTCAAGAAGAGAGGTATACTGTGATTTCAATAATCATGTTAATAAAGTTGTGCTAGGGATCATAGCAATCAATATATCAATTTTTGTTAGATCACTAAAGCAAAGCAAGATTGCGCGTGGTTAAGCCTTGGATGGGTGACGTCGGTTTTAGTGCTTACAGCAGTCTGGCTATCGTCCTTGGTTTTCAAACAGCTGGTTGATCATGTCTTTCACACACACCACACAAACCAAAAGAAGCCTTTAAAGGCCGTCTACATCAAGATGGACGTTGATTGTACAAGTTAGCAAAGCAGACATGTATGAATCATTATACGACTTTTTTAATTATTATGATAATGCTTTGAAAACGGAAATAGTAAATGGTGTCTAAGAAAAGCTTCATTGCAAAGAACAATTAATGCGTTTTTTGTAATGTTTAAAAAAATGTTGCTAACATTATTGTTATTAAGGTCTATCAAGATCTGGTTTAAATTCCCCTAATTTTAATAAAGGCCTCTTAAATCCAGCATATTAAAATGAAATAATTTGATAGAAATTAATGTAGTAATAAAACGCGTTATAACCTTTCTCTCTTGACATTTTATGATTTACAAAATAACAAATAACAAAATATAGTTTAATTTAAACTGTACCGTTTCGATGCTATACTTTGACTGCATACAACAATTTTATTCTTCTAGAAAAGACAATACTTTGACTACAACAAGGAAAAAAATAGCATTACGTATAGCAATTTAGATAATATGTTGCAAATGAGTTACAAAAGGATATCCAAAAATCAAAAAGTGAAACCAAATTCAAAAAGTTTTGTACATGAGGGTTTGGTAGAAGTAGAAACTCTGGTTAGATTGTTGTGTGTGATTGAGTATTTGTTGTAGAACAGGAACATAACTAGCATTATGCAGAGACGCCTTGAAGTTTATGCTCTTCACATTTAATAGAACAAGTAGGTGATGAAGTAATCGTATAGGCTCCTAAACAAAGGTACTAATAATGTTAATCTTTGCCATGAACAATTTAAGAATATTTACTTATTTTAACAATGTACTATTGATTTAGAAGTAGTTCTGTAAGCACTAGATCATTTTTTGAGATAAAAGTCCTCTGGTATAGATGGTGATAATGTTTACGCTAGATGAAGATTATATACAATGCAGGTATGAAGATAGCTTAAGCTACTTACGTAGGTTTCTATGGTGTCCGTTCTGTAAGGGACGAAGTAGTTGTGGTCTTCCATGTCGCGTCGCTTCTTCACTCTCACGAAATGCTCCATAGGATTCAGACTTCTCCTGCTGCAGGCGCTCGCCAGAAACTCTTCTATCGTCATTTGGTCTCGCAAATATACCAAAACAAACTGAAACATAACGCTTTACTGTTAGAGTTTCTTCCAATATTAGAAAGTAACGCTTTATCAATTAATAATCGTCCATGAAGGACAGAAGAATAATACAAACTACATCGTCAATGTTAAGACCTATAAACTTATAATTCACTTCGAACAAAACTCAAAAAATATTATGTTGTTTATTCATAGAATAATACCAAAACAAACAGAACAAAAACATGAAAACAAAGAAACACAAGATGAAACTAATAAAACAAATATACATATATATATATATTACCAAATTTCACAAAGAACAGAAAGTTCTAAGTCTTTTTTCTGATTTTACTGTGGTTCAGACGTTGATTTTGATTTCACGTGTTTACTCATAATGTTAAAAGGTATAAAATCATAATGTTATATATATTTAAATGTTTTCTTAATAAGGTACTGATTAAAGATCCCTACTCTAAATAACTTGCTTGAGCTAGTCAACATTTAGGTTTCCTAATGTAGAATATTCATCGTGTGATATCACAAAGGGCCAATGTTCGACCTACATATGTATCTTGTCTTGTGAGACTACCACTGCAACCTAACCTAACCAAACCTATATTGGAGTAATCCAAATATCAGAAAATGTTTATTATGGTATACATACTGTAGCACTAAATATTAAATGTTATTTATTTAAGCTTATGGAATGACTAAAAAAGTGGGGAGGGGTTTTAAGATACTAACTTAAAACTTTAGTAGCTGCTTGAACATACGAGGTGTGTAAATAAAGTAGTGAGACTGGCAACGTCGCTTTCGATCTGGCAACGCTGGAGACGCGTGGCCTTGAGTAGCGTCAGGTGCACGTGTGATGCGCCTCCAGTATGAATCTGAACTCGCCACAGTCATTTGTTTGTCCGTAGCGTTGGTTTTCGTGAAATGGTTTTTTCTTGAGCGTTTTAAAAATGAGTGACCTCAAAGTTGAGCAGCGGTGTGCAATCAAATTTTGCTTCAGACTTGGACATAATGCAACCGAAACTTTTGAAAAACTTCAGGAGGCCTATGGAGAACGTGTTTTATCAAGGGCACAGGTTTTTCGGTGGTTTAAGGAATTTTCAGAAGGAAGAGAGTCGATTGAAGATGAACCACGAAGCGGAAGGCCTTCAAGTGCAAACACCGATGAAAATGTCAACAGAGTACGGAACCTTGTGCGTTCAGATCGACGCTTGACAGTCAGAATGATCGGGGAACAGTTGAATTTGAATCACACCTCCGTTCATCACATTTTGACCAATGAATTGGAGATGAGAAAAATTTGTGCGAAAATGGTTCCGAAAAACCTTTCCCAAGACCAAAACGATCTCAGAAAGCCATCTCAATAAACGAGTTTTTGGCCAGTAAAAACATTCCTGTTGCTCCTCAGCCTCCTTATTCACCAGACTTGAGTCCTTGTGACTTTTTCCTCTTCCCGAGATTGAAAAATCACCTCAAAGGAACTCATTTCGGGACACTACAAAACATACAAACTGCTGTAACCGACCAGCTGAAGGCCATTCCAGAATCCGAGTTCCAGCAATGCTACAATGATTCGAAGGACCGTCTCCAGCGCTGTGTGGCTTCCGAAGGGAACTATTTTGAAGGTGACAATATCACACTGTAATTATATGTGAATAGAAAATTTAAAAGAAATCAGTCTCACTACTTTATTTACACATCTCGTAAAATACTGAAAAGTACTTTTCCTGCATGAAAAATTGTCTAATAACAGTAGAGTTCTTTCCCCAACAAGAACTATGTATCTATCAAATTTCATCAAGGATTGTCAAATAATGCAGCCTGTGGAGTGATTTCTAAATACACAAACACATACACTTCACATACCATTTTGTTTTTTTATCAAATCAATTGTATTCAAATCAGCCTATAGTGCTGCTTCAACGACAGTTTTACGAACAATCTATATCACACTGATACGTAAAAGTTATTAAAAAAAAATGAAAACTGCATCAAAAAAGAAACTGAAAACTGTGGACATAATTTTTAATTACTAATTAATGGACTATATATTTTACATAGGTTATCAGTGTCCGTTTTTTTTGTGATGTGCACTTTTTTTTTTTGAATCATTTCTTTTATAACCTCTTCTTTTTATTTTTTTATAATCTATAATATTTGTGTCATCTTGATTAAAGTTATGCCTATTGTTAATTGAGTGATGGGCAAAGGACAATTTTTTTTTATTTAATATCATATTTACGTAGAGCTAACCTATCTTTTAAGTACTGCTTTTTTTTGACCAATGTAAACTGCATCGCAATTTTCACAGGGAGTTGAATTAATAATATTACTGCAGAGGAATTTATTAATTATTAATATTATATATTCAACTCCGTGTGAAAATTATGATGCAGAATATATTGGTCAAAAAAGCCATATTTAAAAGATAGGTTAGCTCTACATAAATATGTGAAATAAAAAAAAATCATATTGAGGTTTAGACCATTATTCAATCAACAATAGACATAACTTTAATCTAGACGACACAAATATTATAGATTATAAAAAAATAAAAAGAAGAAGTTATCAAAGAAATGATTCAGAAAACAAAAAGTGAATGTAACGAAAAAACGGACACTGATAACCTATGTAAAATATATAGTCCATTAATTAGTAATTAAAAATTAGGTCTCTAGTTTCCAGTTGCTTTTTTGATGTAGTTTTCATAGGGTTTATTTAATTTTTTTTTTTACTCTTCAAACCTCATATAGATTGTTCGTAAAACTGTCGATAGTTTTATGCAAATAGCAAAATACCAAGGTAATATGTATATTAATTAAATCATGTAACTTATAAACAATTTTTTATGTTATTGTAACTAAATTCTGTATTGATGTATCCCTCAAGATGTCCACAAATATAGACGAAACGTCGGCTTAAAGGTATTGTATTATTTGAATCTAAACCAAACCTCGATAAAAAAGAAAAAATAGTATATATATATATATATATTGAAAAAGACGTCCTTTTCAATATCTAATCTGGCATTATAGCATATATCTATATATATATATATATATATATATATATATATATATATATATATATATATATATATATTTATCAACGTTAAAACCACATTAGGAAATGAGAAAGTAGACTAAAATTTTTCTCATTTTTTATTGTGGTTTTAACGTTTATTGTTATTTCACGTGTTGATTGTAAAATCGTGTTATATATATAAATATATATATAAAAAGATTTCACATAAACAATTGAAATAACAATCAATGATCAAACCACAATAAGAGAAGGGAAAACAATACTAAGATCTTTCAACCGGAACAAGCGGCCTTAGTCAGAGTCAAAAACCCAACCCAGTTGAGTATATATAGTATATTGAGTATATATATATATATATATAGAAAATTGTCACAATAACACGTGATATAAATATTCAGGTAACTCACCACAAATTAAAGAAGATAGTCGCTCTAAGGCCTTTCGCTTTCACGTCGTCAGAGAGCAAGTGAACACAAGTTGTCAGCTCTCTGACGACGTGAAAGCGAAAGGCCTTAGAGCGACTATCTTCTTTAATTTGTGGTGAGTTACCTGAATATATATATATATATATATATATATATATATATTACGTCTCCGTTCTTTCATTCTTTCTCCTTTTATTTTCTTTCTTTCTACTCTCCTGAGGACGGCAAGACGCCGAAATTATCGAGATTCGTAAGTGTTCGTCTTTTTTCTTGTGTTCTCTAGCTGTAACTTTAATTATATATACATATATATACATATATATATATATACATATATATATATATATATACGGGAATGTTGGGAAAACGATTCAACATGCACAGTAACAGTTCAAGGTTACCAGGTTACCTTGTAAATAAATATGTTACCACAAATAAGTGGAACACACTGTTGCACTCATTAATTTTTCTCTTTAATCGTCTATAGGAATGTAAAAGGAAGGTAAACAAAAACGTACGACGCTGTGAGGTTGGAAACTCACGGTCTGAGATTGGTCCCTCTTTCTTTCCTATACTATAGACGGTTTAAACAAAAAATTATACACTATAAGTGTATGTATTTCTTTTATATATGTAACATTACTAATTTTGAAACTAAAATGTTATGTTCACAAACACAGAAAAAAAACAAACATTTATAATTTTCAATAGTTTTAGTAACACATAGCCTTCAGGAGAAATGAAGATAGATAGAGAGAGTTCTGAGATTTACAGTCCGGTGCAGAGTCTAAACATTTATACAGAGTCTTTACCTGACAATTCAGCTAGCACCGTCTACTACTTGAAAATGTGAGTAAAAAAAAAAAAATTACGTACGCATTATTGAAAAGTGAGCAACAATTTTTTTGGTATAAAAAAAATATAAAGAATTTAGTTGGTGGGAGTACTGAGGCGCAAAGTACACGTCAACCAGAGTAATCCAATATATATTAAATGATAATGCATCAACTTTTTCATGCTAATTAACTTTCCGTAATACATAACAACATTAAAAAGATTGTGCAATAGTTACAATATGATTAAGGACAAAATAGTCTAAAAAAAGAGTTTTACAGATGACTTTAATGCTTTAAATAATAGACAATTGTTTTCTTAATTTAAAATTTTGAAAACAACTTGTATACATACCATTAGTATTTTTAATTATTCTTACATTATTAGTTTATTAGATAATGATTAATAATAGTAATTTGCTATATTCTACATGAGGTTTCTAAAATGCAAGTTTCAAAGTTATAGCAAAGTAATATTGCTATTTGTGGAAATCTTTAAATCGATGGAATAACTCCTTGTGTTTCTCATTGATAATGCGAATTTATGGACCCTCATTTATTTCCTCGGATATCTGTAGATGATCGATCGTTTTCAGATATTTTACTATTTTAGAAACAGCTTGAACTTTGTTTTAAATAACTGCACTCTTTAAAATCTGCCATTACCAAAAACTCTTGAACGGTTTGAGCTCCAACTTTTATCGTAAAGAGCAGATCATGAATGAAATTCAGAAGCCTAAGTGAATATTCTTCCGCAAACTTACTTTAAATAGATTATAATGCGTATAAGTTTCCACTGGTCTTTTATTTTTCTTCAGATAGTTGGCCGGTTTTTGTAAAATCCTTTTATATTAACGCCATTTCCTCTTTCAGTTAGACTTCATCAAGGCTCTTTTTACACTTAGCTTCTTTACCACTCAATATATTTCGTGATGGAGATAGTTCATTCAAACTTTTTTCGCTATCTCAACCGGCTCCCTGACGTCATTATTTCTTGGCACCAGTGCCTCCTAAGCTTATTACTCCAAAAATAATATTTTTATCTGGTTTTGTGATTTAAGCATTGCATATTGTTATTATTTTCAATATATTAATACTATTGAATTTTTTTTTCTAATATTTTACACATCGAAATAAATTTGTATTATAATATACATGATTGTTAGCTCGACAGAGTTGTTAGTAATTTGAAGTATAAAAAATCAAGTACCCCTGTCGTTTAGAAATTGTGAAATAAAAACAAATTGGAATAGGAGGGATCTATTGTTTTGATAATTTCCTTGACCATGTATAATTAACATAGAAAATAGTTTGTGCATACTTAAAAAAAGTTTTAATGCATGCGGTCATCGGGTCACTTTAACAGGCCATACTACCAGGATGACCTTTATACTTGAAAACTTGAAAAAGTTATAAGCGATCAATGATAAACATAATTAATAGAAAATACTGGCGTAAAATATTTGAAAATCAGATGACTTATTTTCCCTAAAAACAAAGAAATTCTGAAAACGTATTGTTGATTAAGAATTTCATTTCATGTGTTTTGTGATTGTGACATCTTCTAAGTCAAAGGGTCTCAAAAAATAGTAAAGTGCAAAAATAGAGTTTGCCATTTGTTGACATTTTGATATTCACCTGCCATAATGCAGGTATTCTTACCCGAGTATTTAATATTAATTAATTCAACTTCTAATTATGTTTCAATCGTTTGCACGTCATTTAGTTGTTGAAGTTAAAAGCTGTATTAACTGTTAAGTAACGGTAATTGTTAAGAATTATTCTTCTCTAAATTAATGCTTATGGTTGGAATTCTTGGACAACATTTTAACTGTCAGTGTGAATTGATGTATAAATTAATACAGATTAATATAATTTAGAATAAATGACTTAAAACTCTGCTTAGATACTGGGCAATACTGAACTGACAGAATACGCAGGCCAGTGGTCCTTGTCTGTCTTGCTCCTTCCTATCCTCTATACAGGAGGTCCATCGAGGGTCCCATGCCACCTCTCATGCTCATAGCCATTAAGTGGCAGACTTGCCATATAAATGTTTGAAAGCATTTATAATTTTATTTATATCCAAGGCTTAAAGGTTGTTCAGTCTTTCTTATATAATACTGTTCATAAATTTTCATTTAATTCTATAAGTTTTGCTTCGGACATATTTATTGCTTTAGCTTTCTTTATTTAAGGAAAGTTATATTTTATTGAAATATTTCTTTTTAATACAAGGCTTTTTCCCTTTTTTAACAAGTTATTTGTCTGTGTCCCTACGAAGAGAACCCCATCTATTTATCACTGCTGTTCGAGGCTAGTTTGCATTGATCCTTATTATTAGTTCTAAAATAATCAAAATGTGATTTACGCTTTAAATAATATTGTTGCTATTCTAATAACAAGACCTGTACGTTTTGAATGTAGTATTTTTTTTTAGATATCTATTCAAAAAGTGAATATATGTATCGAATTTCATAAATTTATAAAACTCAACATATTTATTTCAAAAGTAATTTCTTTCTTTATTAAAGAAATTGTATAGTCCTTGAATATTGAACAAAAAATATCAGAAAGCCAAACCAAATAGACAAATGGCAAAAAAGTATAATTTTACTTTTCAGGAATAGTAATCAGTCAGGAGCAGTCAGCAACAGCAAACAATAAACTTAATTAACGAAAGGGTTGTGTGTGGCCTGGAATATACTGATTAGTTACCAAGAAATGCATGCTAATGTCTATAAAGTCTTGTACACTTGAAAACAAACATTAAAGTTCTTATGTATTTTGTCAGCCAATTTTGCAAACAATTGTTATAAATCTTAATATTATTCATTATTGTTTTAAGTAAAACTATTAAAAACATGTTGCCACATTATTTTTAACAATTTGTAGTTGAGTTAAAAAAATATTTATTTTTTAGAATCATTACCTATAACTTAAACAGAATAAAACCAAACTGTATCCTTTTTTTTATGTGAACTTAATGTACAAAAAAAAACTGTTGATGTACAAAAAAAGTTTAGAATGAATTCAGAAAAGACTCTTCTCATAGCAACTCTATTGGCAAATGGATGAAAAAATTCAAAAGTCAGGATCTATCCATGATAGGTACTATCTCGTAGGCCATGTGCCAGCGGAGAAAGACCCGCTGCAGAGTCCTTTAAGTCGAGTCGGTAAGACGTGCGTCACTAGTACATGTTTCCAAAGTCTTCAGTTTCATTAAACACTGGTTAAAGTAATTCATATGATTTTTACCACTCTTCACGTTTTAAGCACAATAACTGGAGTCATTTTATTAACATACATGACTGATGGTATTAACAAAAACTGAAATATAAATTTCAGTGGAGATTATTTGACTACCATTTTTGGTCACTCAAAGATGAAATTCCCTTTTCCCGGATGAGGAATGATTTAAGATTTAGTACCAGAAATATACTCATAAAGAGATGAATACTTCCAGGTACGCGTATGAATAATGTGGCCATCACTTGCTTCTAATCACGGAAAATGATGCGAAGTTATAACATGCCTAACTGGGGTTGAGTGCAGAACTATACCAACACAGTCTAACACCAATGATGAGAACAAGCAAACTGCTTGCGGTCATTCTCACCTCTGTGATCCCTGTAAGATTTAGTTGTATTGAGGTAAAGAACCGGACCCGATAACCTAAGAATCTATTTGGGGATGGCGGCTGAATCTGCTGTAATCACATGTCTAACATTAACCGGATACCCGCTATCAGGACTATGGTACCAATGCCAGCCGCTTGGGTACTAGTCTGCCCAACATGGGGGAACGCATTGGCGTCACACAACCAGGCTTTCCATATTAAGGTATTACGCTCTATTTTGAAAACTAAACATAATCAAGCAACATGTTCCAATGGCTTCTTACAAGAGTTTGTAATTTTTAAACAACAATGCAAGTTTTCAAACGAATTTTTAATCTAACGTAGGGATTAAAATCACTAACACTGATATTCAGAATCGATCATTATTTTGTTTAAGCTATATGAACTTCAGTTTTTAATGTTTCCATATTAAAAATAAATGATTATCAAATAAATATAGAAAGTTAAAGTTATGAATTAAAGAAGCTGAAACAAAAAATAATGGTTCAGTATAATTTATCTTCTATAGTGTCTAAGAAAAAAGTCAGACAAATAAAATTATCCTTTCAAACATTGATATTGAACAATCTCAAGAGATTCCTTTATAATATTACGCTCGCTGCTTTTCATTTATCTGTAGCTCTCAGAATCCTCTGGATTACTAATAAAGTGAGCATCGAGAAGTCATTTTCAATAAAGCGCAAATATATTAATATATTCTATTAATTAAACAGTGTATTGGCATTGTTGAAAACAATGAAAAGTGTAAAGTAAAGTGAATTCAGCTTATCATGAGATTTTGTTTTATCAGTCTTTTCTTCAGACAGTAGGATATCGCTTGATTCTGTTAGTGCTGACTTCTATTAACATTTAAAGTCCGGTAACAGATACTGTGCTTGCCTTAGTACTGAAGATGGGAGTTTTAACCTGCATTATTACTTTTTTTTCATGAGGGAGATAAACAATATTTATTTTTTACATCATACCGTCCCTCGTGAAGACATAACCTTTACGATGTCAGGTATTTGTTAAAGATTTGACTCAAACGAACCTAAATAAGGCAATCTCTAGCACTCCCAATGTAGAATCACAAAAGAAATGTGGAAAAATAGATGCCAAATGATCAGTTTTCATACCCAAATGAGTCCTTACGAAGAAAGGTGACAAGAGTGACGTCAAATTACACAAAGTCAGTAAAGATTTATTTTACACATTTACTAAGGTTTCATTTGAAGACTTTTGTACTGTAACCTTTGACATAACTTTTTTCATTAAAATCTCATGTTTTATTCTAGTAGTGATGTATATCATTGTTATATTTGCATTTTTAGCTAATTTATTAGCTAATTGCAAACTAAGTTAAATATTTCCAATCCCTATAAAATATGTTAATCTAACGGCTAAAGATAAATATATTAAACAAATAAAGTCGTTATTAATGAGTACTGTGTAAGAATCTTATTAAAAAGAACAGTGAAATGCCTTGAGTCAGTCAGTTATCATGACTGACATTTGTCATTTATTAATACTCTTAGACAGTCTTAATCATGATTTGAGTTTGTAAGTGTGTTTCTTTACTTTGTGTGCTATCTATCTTCAATTTTGAACTGTTAATGTGTCCAGTTTGGATCGTCTTTCCGTTTATCAAGTGAATATATATATACCGACTTGCAGACCAAGAACTAATATAAGACCGGTGCGGTATCCCTTCAATATCGTCCTCTGTAGTTCATAAAATGTATATATATGTAGCAGTAATCTCACAAACATAAGGGTGCTTTTTCTACTGATAGCGCGACTTCTCCTTTCATAAATACCCGAAATTTATATGAAACAGTCATGTGAGTCATAAAATCGAAATGTTTATGAGTAGATTCAATGAAGTAAAAGTCATTCTTTTAGTTAAACGTTTGTATGCGTTGTGATGAGGTGAGGAGCATCAAAGTTACAAAAAGAAACTACAAGAGCTCAAAAAATCAACTCTGTGTATTATTCTAGGAGTCCTTATCAGCCAGTGTTTATGGAGTTCAACATTTTGGCGGAATCATTGAATCCATATATCAAAAAATATATCAAATAATATTCCACGAATGTGGAAGATTATTTAGGAACATTTAAAACTCGAATTGGATTCAATCAATAAATACGTAGATACAATTGGCCGTCGAAGATTGACAATTGACTATCTTTATTAACGAAGAAATAAGCCTAAAAGGGAACTCATATCTAATTCACTTGAAAAAAAATCTAAAACGTGGCTCACACCGGCTAATTTACGACTGTACTGGATGACCCAAGGACTCCAGGTCTTAACGAAAGCAAGTTTGCCTTGTTGCTTCGTCTCTCACAGGTTGTGTTTCCAGCTTGTAATGTTGTTGGCTTACAGACTAGCAATCTACATTTTTGATAGATTTTGAGCCAATAAGTACCAGTATACATGTATCTGTTGTATCTTGTGTAGGCGAGCGTGTTTTTATGTTTGTTATGTGTGAGGAATGAGATATATGTACCTGTAAAAGTAGCTGGTGTATGATTATGTGTGAGGGGTTAGAACAAGGGCAAACACATAGAGAATGTGAGAAGAGCTTAAATAAATATGAAGTTCGTGTGTATTTCATTTATTTTAAGAAATAACTTACTGGTTATTTGAAATATTTTCTCTAGCATTTTGGAGAGATTAATACTAAAAGACCTTAAAATTAAAGAGATCGAAAATAAGGCATGGGTACCTGGTTGTCGGGGAGAGAGACCTTGACAGTTTTGTCTTGCTCTTCACGTGAAGACATATGCAGCGATCGTCGACTTGAACCACTGTTAGATCGAGAGAGGAGAGGCGCTCGACGTTTCGTGGCACCTCTTCCTGCCAGGAGGTTGTTTAGCAGCGAAGGTGATCTTGCGCAGATGAAAGCGTGGAAGCTTGATACAGTGAACACACCCAGCTTGTTAAGGGTCAGCTTCGTCGCTCGACTCACGTGAGTCAGTAAGCTCTGCAAAAAATTGTCATTTTCTCAGATAAGTTTTCAAAAACATGTTATTTTACACAGTATTTGAATATAGGAAAATATAACATTTTTGATAATGTTGGAAATGACTTAAGTTCTATGCACCAAATTCGATTTTAATAATATAATTTTTGATGTTAGGTATGAACTCTATTGTCTAGAAATAACTCTGTTTAGAAGAAACAAAACCTCCAAATCCAAAAAACTGTTTAAATTAGAGGTAATCGTCTATAAAAGGTCAAAAATTGTTGATGAATTGTATTAGATGCATCCAGAAATGCAAGGAACTTTACCAGAGCTAATATTCATTTAACAGCTAAGATTATGATACAAGCACATTGTTAGTGTCCCACAGGTCAGCAGACATCAAGTTCTTAAGCAAATCATTCTCATATCGTAAATCATTGTTGTTGATGTCCGACTGGTTTAGCACACGGTGCATCTTCACTTGATGATGCACTACGGGTGAAACCAGCAAGATGTCTACAACAACCACTCAGGAGATAAGACGGCTTTTTATGACAATTTAATGTTTAAATTATCAGGTTATCAAAAAAGAAAAAAAAAGGCAAGGGCAATATACTCTGCCCTGTTCGGCCCATGTGAGATTGTCAAGACCCAGTACTTTTATTAATAATAGTATTACTTTCGTTTATTCATTCACTTTATAAATAAAGAAGAAATAAAAATAAAAACATTAGAGATATTTTGGCACTTTCCCTCGATATAGTACACGAAATTACACTTTCATATCAATATCAATCTATTTTAGATAAAACAATTTACAAAACAACTAAAAACCATTACATTAAAATATGATTGAAAAGTCTTTGAGCAAGTAATTTTGAAGAAAATTCTGCATAAAGGATCAACATTTTTTAAACCCATTTAATTAGGAAGTAATTTGCTTATGTCAAAAATTAAATTTACATTTATCAATTTCAGCAGGTGGTTTAGATCATGGTTTCCTTGACTGTGTTCCGTGAACAGACGTGCTATATAGCGTCTGTTCTAATAAAACCTGGAATAATTCAATATCCTACAATGGCTATAACAAACTGAAGGAAATTTACGGACAGTGCTCTCAAATGTCTAAAACTATTGATTTATCTAATGCAGTTTAATAAGGTGATACATAAACGTTTTATAAGTTAACGACGACCAGATATAGGACAGGCTAGGAACTATGGATTTACGCCCTCTCGAAAGGTCTGTATGTATGAGATTCTCAATACCACATAAAAGATTTAAAATAATAACTACGATTTTAACTTGAGATCGGGTGATAAGTATGTTAACACTACATGGCACCCTAGGTGATTAAAATATAGTATGGTTGAAATGAACATCTAGGTATACTATGGCATTCAGACAAGTTAAAAAAAATTATAAATATATATTTAAAACATGATTTATAATGTTTTTTATTTAACTAACACAAAAATGATGAAATCACTTTGATAACTTCTATGAACTACAATAGGTTTCTTGGTGGGAAATGCTTGAGTCATTTCTACTCGAGTCCTTTTACCATTCCCGTTATTTTCTTCATTGCCCTCAGATGTAATCTCCAACGATCTTTTCAATGCCTTAATGTCTTTCAAAACTCGAATAATTCTAACTATTTAGCAAAATTTCTGTCTTGGTGAAAATCTCGCCGATTATTTCAACGATAATTCCTAAGATCTGCATTATTGTTTAGATCTTTACTGAATCAGAATCTAAACAACTTTCTGATTTTAATAATAGGTCAGTAAATTTTTAATGACTTTCAAAAGATTTCATACAACAAGAAGAACAAGTTCTAATTACAAAGAGATTAATTTGTTTTCTATTATATCTATTTTTATTTTAATAACAAATATTTTCACACATGTTTTCTTAAAGTCAATGAATATTTGTAAATGAAGTAGTAAAATTTATAAAAAAAAAATAGTATTTCTTTTTGTGATGTATAAAAATATATTTGGAGTCTTAGGTGAATAAATGAAGTTTTCTTCTGCACCACCAAAACAAGGTAGCTTCTTTGTTTTGTAGTGCATTAAAATCCAATCAATGCTGAGGGAGATTTAAGAAAAGTCTCCATCTGTCGTAAAGACATAACTTCCAGAGGAATAGCCAGTAGCGGTCTCATGGTGCCAGATTAACCTCCTTCGCTCTGTTCTCAGATTAAGTAATAATCGTAATTTAACTTCAGGCAAAAGAAACTCCCTCTTTAGCTTCTTCAAGAAATGAGTTTTCTACTCATAACAAAATCAGTTTCAGTTAAAAAAAAACTTAACTGAAAATAATTGCATTATCAAAATCACTGACAATGACAGATGAAGTGGCTAACCTGAAGACGTATTATCAAACTTATTGAAGTTAATTTTATGGTTTCATTTGTTTTAATGTGTGTATATTTATTTTTTCACTTATAACGAAAATATGGTCATTACTATATCAAACCGATAAATATAGTCATTGCTGACAAGTTACTATCGATGGAAGTTGTTAATTTTAATGTAATATTTTCTGTTCCAAAAAACTGAAATCATTATCATGCAATATTAATATAAAAATAATATAAAATTTAAAGCTCATAGAATTGCCAGAAAAGGGTTCATTTTATTACCCGTTTTGATATAAAGTACCTTTCCGATAATCCAATATCTCTTAAAGATAGTAACTTTTTTTACTATCCCTAGTACCATATGTCATTAAATGCCATTACAATTTGTCAAATGGTACGACTTGTAGCGTTTTTTAAAAAAAATTGGTAATAGACACTCATCTAGTAACATGCATAAGCACTCAAAGACGCCAAATCATAAATCGGTCAGTAATAAAAAAAAACATGTTTTCAAAGACCATTATAATAAGAAAGAGTCTGATAAGAAGCAATTATGTTATTATCCTTTAAACATAATGAGAAAATGATATAAATTGCCATCATACGAAGTTTATATTATAAACTCACAACTGCATATAGCATACATATTTATGGTTATTTAAAATTAATCTTTTTGTTCAAAAAAGTGATTCTATCACCTGAAAACGATGAAATTTATATGTTTTTATCGTATTCAGTCTAATGGTTTTTATATTTGTACGTTTTACTTGAAAAAAATTATCTCGAGATATTGACGGACATAGAAGATTTGAGGAGCCTAAAGACTCTTTTTAACATTTTCTTAGATTATGTTTGTGTCTATGTGAGTTGGTGGATGTGTATCCAAAAGAATATGGACACACTATAGTCTACACCTTTAGATCGACCGAAGTTATATGAACAAAAAATGTTCCCTATTGTTTTGAGAAATATTGTCCCATGGGAAAGTCACTTTCTTGCCCAAAATGGGATTTAAAATAATATTTGTCTCCTACCAAACTACAAATCTAGAGTGTTGAAACTTTGGGATTATTGTGAAACTAACAGCTACATTAAAAAAAACTTCAGATTTTTATATTAAAAAATAATATATTATATAAAATATTACATTAAAATAATATTATATCAATGTATTATTAGTATATGAAATAATATATTCTTATGCATATAACTGATTATCATTATTTGAGAAATATTATACTGAAAATGATATAGGCTCTACCTATAGTGAGCTGAGAATTTGATACAAATTGTTAACAGTCTTCATAAGGGACAGCATACCTATCATAAGGTTAGTTTCGCAGTAAAAGGTCAACTATCGAGTTAACGGTGGCTTCTAAAAGCCTGTGGGCATGATTGCGTCACACTGTTTGACGGATCGTAAAGACATTAAACGCACAAGTTGTACCTTATGAGAGAATGAGCTGAATACTTTTCGTCGAAGTTACATGGACGGAAATGAAAGTTACAGTTCATTGTATGAGTTCAGATTTTTTTTTTTTTTAAACGTTAAATGACTAAATCATAGAGAAATAAAATTTCATGGACAAAATCTACTTAAAGTTAATATCTTATAAAAACAAATTGAATAACATTTGATTACTGCAAAATTCAATATAGCTATAAATTCACTTTCACATCATAAATTTGAGAGTTTAGTGTTATTTTCGTTATAATTTAAGCAGTGACAAGGAAAACTGCGCATTGTAAAAAATCAATCTCATGTGCTTTCAAAGTTGTAGAGTCATCTCACGATCAAATGCACAGCTCTTTTTACTAGATCATGTCATTACATAAAAATTTGGTGTTATTATTGATGACAAATTTTTTGGTTATGAAAATTTATCGTCAGAGAATCATGTAATTCCTCTTCACAGGGAGATATTCTGACGTAATTTCAGGCAGAATGGACACAAAACTGAAGCATGAGTATAGTTTGGTACCTGGTTTAAAATTGAGAAGTATATTACTGGTAATTCAAATAAGATTATATTTTATGGGTGCAAGAAAACTGACGTGAGACGCCAGCTTTCATTTACGTCATTATTAATTTTGGTAGCAGTCTTTTCTGTATACATACATTGTAGAAAATTAGACCATATTTAGCTGAAATTTGCTTTTTCATAAGTTTCTCGAGTTTCCTGAATAACGATATTGTTACTGTACCCACAAAATACTGTCCTGATCTGAGTAACAAGATTGTTATTCAGGAAACTCGAGAATCTTACGAAAAAGCAAGTTTCAGCTAAATATGGTCTAATGTTCAACCATGTGTCATTATAAATATACACTTTTTCAGAAATCATAAACATTAACGAGTTGAATTAATTCTTCTGTATAATATCTAATATTTATTAGAATCAAACTTCCACTAGTAGTAATTATTGCAATAAATCATTAAAATATCATAACAAGCTAACAACACGTAGATCACACGAACACAAATTGGCTCTTTTTTCACTAGAAGCTATGATAGATGAAATGAGATTATGTGCATAGTGGCTTACTATGTACAGAAGCAGAACGCTCTGATTCCTGTCCAACGGTTTAATCAATCTGGATCAATGCAATATTCATCATTTACACGTTCTATCTTTGTTTAATCCATACATTTCATCAAGGCCCTTTAAAACTTAATTATCTCTATTCCTGAACTTGTTTTAGTTTTTGAAATTTTGACGGAAAAGGAAAATTTGTATGCAAATTACACGTATACATATTAAATAACAACTAGAAGGATAAGACAACAGTGATTTTAATCATAAAGGTGTGGAAAAGTTATTAGTAAATTTAAAAAAAAACGTAATATTTTCAGATAATATATCCATTAATAAGAATTTGCAATATTGATGGCGGCTTCCTGTTTCCCTTTAGAGTAATAGTATAAAAATGTGAAATTCGTTAATTATAACAGTTTTAGTTTTTGAAATATATATTTCATTTCTCTTTAACTCAAACCACATGCAGACAGAGACCAGTTTGTGTATTTCGATTTGAAACAAATTATGGTGCTTTATTTTTCTAAGGTTGTTTAATTTACTATCAACCAGTTTTTTTACTATCAACGCCAAATTTAGTGAATCTATTCTCAAAAACAAAGAGTAGACAACCCTGGTGCTCTCCCCGACACTATAACGCAAGAATGGTAAGACTAGGCGGTACGGTCTCCTAATTTATATATTCAGTTCTTTAATCCATCAAAATAATTGGATGTTAAAGTTCATATCCCTTGTTTCTTATTTGTAACAAAGGAACAGTGACTTTCTATGACTACTTTGGAATAACTAAGAGTAGATTATACTTTGAAATATCAATATTGATAAATGACCTGAATATCATGATTAGGACTCAATTATGGTTGATAGTTAATGCATTATTATACGTTAATGTAATAAATGGCACCAGGATATGTAGTTGACGGCATAGAGCTCCTATGCCTCTACTGATGACGAGGCATTTGAGACTGTTGTTGGGTAGAAAAGCGACCATTTAGTGGGTGGCAGACAATTGGAGCCAAATTGGAATTAAATTGATTTAAATCTAGCTCTTTCTACCTAAGAGAGTTATGTCATAGAATTGCTAAACAAACAGAGAGCATAGGATTCATGGATAGGACTGACCAAGTCATGGTGATTTACAGTGATAGAGGCAAAACAACAGACTTGACGTGAAAACCCAGTACACATGGCGAGATACTTAAGGCACAATGCACAAATTAAAGCTAACATTTTGCAATAACAAATAGTAAAGATAACATTTAGTGCGTGTGTGTGTCACACGTTCTGTTATATACAGATGGAGATTACTAGTTGTCTTCTGTTAGAACTTATATACATGCTTTATATATACAGTATTAGTATTAGTATTATTCTTATTATTATTATTATCCGTCACTATTTTTTCATTTTATTTTTCATTTTTTCATTTACATTTTTTTTATGTTATATATTATAAGTTCATTTTCAGTAGTTTTATTTTCAAACCTTTTTATGTCTTAGTTCTTCGTAGTTCCTCTTTACTCATGAAAATAGCATCAAGCAGAAATGATTGAGAACTATAAGTGTTTGTTTTCTTTTTGTGCTTCTCAGTAAAAAATTTGAAATATATATATATATTCGCGCTCCGTTCTTCGACGTGGGGAGATCTCTCTCACTTCGTCCTCTCTACTAGTCTACTCTCCTGATGACGAACAACAGTTCGAAATATTGAATTCTGTAAGTTTTCTTTGTATTCTCTTTTCTGTGTCGTGCTTTGTGTAATTTAAAGTTATATATATATATATATATATATATTACCTTAACAGATAGAAAAGAACAGAGAAAGTCACTACAGAACTCGCTTCGATATTTCGACATCCGTCGTCATCAGGAAGAAGAACGAAGTACTCGGTTGAGTAGCAAACCCCAAAACTCATATATTATATATATATATATATATATATATATATATATATATAATTAAATAGTTCGGAATATTGGAGGTGGGTATATTTTATTCATCTATTTTGAATTTACATGTAATATTTAGTTGTCAAGCAGCGCTTTGTCGGCGTACTGTGTCTTCCCTATTTACATCCTCTTGATGATAGTTAAACTAAAAATATGAGACTTTAAGTTAGTAAAATTATTATGGTTCTTGTTTGAATTTAGTCAATTAGTTATTAGAATATTACACCATTATTCTGGTAATGATCGCCATCATGAAAGGAAGATGTACCGTTAGAAGGTGAGTCAACTGAAGTGGTTCACAGAATGTAGACTACCATAGTGAGGGTTGCACACATCAAAAACGAAGAAGTACCAGTAATACCACAAGAAGAAGTCAATTGCATTAAATATATATATATATATATATATAAGATAAATAAATAAAAATTAAAAACTAAATAAATATGTATAAATTAAAAATAATAAAACAATTAATTAGGAAATTTAGCAATTAAATTCAAAAGAAAAAGAAATAAAAATTATTGCTTGAAAAAAATAACATAAATAATTTTAATGGGTGATAAATTTCTAGAGGCCAAATGTAGTTTATTAGAAGCTCTTAAAGTAACATATCTATTGTGACAAGTATTTATTTCAGTAAGATTTGCACATTAAAACTTTAATTAAAGTTGTGACTTTGGGAATCAGCGTGAATGGTGGCAGGAGGGCTCGATCACGACTGACAGCATCTATGATTATTCATGAGAAGGCTTATCTTGGTGATTGCTAACACAACATACAATTATCCAGACTAAGTACAGTGTAAACAGTAGACATGTCTCTAGAGGAGCAGAAAGACGATTTACTAATATGATAGCTATTGAGATTCAATGAAGAATACAAATGGTGTATTCTTCGCTTGTCTTCGGTGTGGGTGGCTCACACCTTTCTACCTGATGACAACGTAGCCCTAATATAGTAGCACGTTTTTGTAATCTCCTGTATGTACTTTCTTTCTATGTTTTCCATGAACCAAGTTTGTTTACCTCTTATACTTTTATAAGTATATATATATATATATATATATATACATCAACTGAGTTGGGTTTTTGACTCTGTGAAGACCGCTTGTTACGGTTGAAAGATCTTAGTCTTGTTTTCCCACTTCTTATAGTTGTTTGATCATTGATTGTTATTTCACGTGTTTATGTGAAATCTTTATATATATATAATAATTAAAAGAAACGGTCCAGCGGACTTTTTTAAATAAAATAAATTCAAAACGAAGAAAACACACAGAAATAACTCACATCGATATTTCGACCATCGTCGTCATCAGAAGGTGTGAAGAGCGAAGAGTCCCGCAGGAAGGCAGGGTGGTGACCACATTCGCTCTTCACACCTCCTGATGACGACGATGGTCGAAATATCGATGTGAGTTATGTATGTGTCTTTCTCTGTTATGTCTGTGTGTTTCCTTCGTTTTGAATTTATTATATATAATATATATATATATATAATATATATATAATATATATAATATAAATCATTGAATAACTGACCGTATTTCACTGATGTCATTTTCTTCACCAGTTTTTCAAGGTTTCTGAATACCTACTTCTTTCCTTCATCAAACGTTGGAGAATATTAATTAAGAGAATATTACATTTTATTCATCCAACGTTTGGATGAAGGAGAAAAGAAAGTATCCAGAAACCTTGAAAAACTAGTGAAGAAAATGACATCAGTGAAATACGGTCAGTTATTCAATGAAATATGCTTGCATGAAGGACTGTTCCCAAAGTTCAAATATATATATATATATATATATATATATATATATATATATATATATATATAGTTCAATATAGACAAAGAAACAGAGAAATCAAAAGAACACACTTACAGTCTCTAATTTTCGGTTTGAACCGTCTTCAGGAGAGATAAGAGAGGGGAACCAAGCGCACTGGTTCAGAGACGGTTGGAGACCAACAGTGTTGCCGCATGCGCGCCCGGTCACAGAAAATAAGGTAGACAGGAATCAATTTATAATTACATTAAATTAATGGAATATGAAAACAATAAATAAATAAAAGAAAAAATTGAAAAAATTAAGAGAAATTGATACATATTAACGAACAGAGAAATTGATACATAAACAAAAGTACTGACTAAGCTATGATAGAATAAAATAAAACTGAGAATACAAATAATAATAATAATAAATGAAATAATTTATTAAAAAAAAAAAAAATTGATGATAAAATATGAAAAGGCAAGGAACTTTTAAACATTATCGCTTTTGATTGAGGCCAGGTGCACTGTGCGCACTTAATAGCCAAATATGTTCGGGTTGAATCATTACAAGGAGAGATAAGAAAGAGAAACTGGTGCAGAGACGGTAGAAGACCAATAATGGTGCGTTGGTCATATAACATGCGTATGAGTCATGGCGCTTGGTTTTTTCCCTCTATCTTCTCCTGATGATTGTTTGTTTATCTACAATGAATTTTATTTGTCCGTTTCGGTCATTTTTTTTTAGGTAAAAGAATATATATGTTAGAGTAGATAAGTAGTCCTTCTGTCTTAAGACACGTTTAATAAAAGTAAAATGCAGTCTCGGTATTCACTATCTTGTCACTGAGAGATTCGATTTTACGAAGCTAAAGTACATGTAACCTTCTATCAGTAGTTTAACGAAATAAGAGTACCTAAGTGACAACCTTCATAAAAACAAAAAAGGCGTATATATATATATAATTGAACTGGTTGGCAGATTCTGCGTTCACGACTTTCCTACTTATAGCTTCTATTTTCCTTACAATTTTTTTTTGAGAAGGTGTTAATTGCCAAAGCAAACTAGCAAACTAGCAAAGCAAACTATTGCTAGTTTGCTTTGGCAATTAACACCTTCTCAAAAGAAAATTGTAAGGAAAATAGAAGCTATAAGTAAGAAAGTCGTGAACGCAGAATCTGCCATAAAATTCAATAATATATGCTTGAAAGAGGACTTGCTGCCGAAATACACTAATATATATATATAGGTGTATAATGTAATCGGGATTCGGTCAATTTTCCAGGATCAAAATCAAACTCTCAATGCCGACGTTTCGGTTTTATTTAAAACCTTTTTCATAGGCAGAAGTCAGAATTTTTGAATTAGAAAAATGATGAAATTTACATTATATAAAATGAAGTAACAATAGATAGTTAGTGAACTAACATTTTAACTGGTCAAAAACTTGGACCAGACCAGACACATTTTTCTAATTCAAAAATTCTGACTTCTGCCTATGAAAAAGGTTTTAAATAAAACCGAAACGTCGGCATTGAGAGTTTGATTTTGATCCTGGAAAATTGACCGAATCCCGATTACATTATACACCTATTCTATCCAACGGTTGATATATTATTGAATTTGTTATATATATATATATTATATATATATATATATATATATATCAATGATCAAACCACAATAAGAAATGGGAAAACAAGACTAAGATCTTTCAACCATAACAAGCGGTCTTCGTCAGAGTCAAAAACCCAACTCAGTTTTTGACTCTGACGAAGACCGCTTGTTACGGTTGAAAGATCTTAGTCTTGTTTTCCCATTTCTTATTGTGGTTTGATCATTGATTGTTGTTTCACGTGTTTATGTGAAATCTTATATTATTATATATTATTATATATATATATTATATTATATATATTATATATAAATATATATAATATATATATATATATATGAGATTATATAGTGTAAAGAATAAAAGAAAATAAATAAATGTGAGTGTAAGAAAGTGAAAAGGAAATCTGAGAAGAATTATCTTCAGTGTAACAAAAAAGATCAAAATTAAAATAGTAGTGTAAATAAAGGCATAAGACACTAAAAGGATATAATACAATTAGAGAGAAAAATACCGTTATGAGAAAGGTTAAATAAGATACTTAAGATATAGTAAGGATAAATACTGTTAGTTGGCGAACAAAAAAAGTAACCTTCTATTTATAAACATCATCATTTTAAACCTCTAATGTAATAGTTTATTTTCTTTAGTTATTAATTTAATTTACTTTAATGAATGTGTTTATTTTCAAAATTACATACTTCTTTAATGAAAAATGTTATTAATAAAACTGAAACGGTATCTTTGAAGATTTAATTTGTATCTAGAAAACTGGCAATATTTGTTGGATAAATATATATCCAACAAATAAATTAGTAATTTTTATCGTTTTAGTGCATAAACTAGCTAAAAATATGTTAGTTAACAACAGAATATTGCTCATAAGTCGTATTAGTCTGTTTTGTTGGATGTTTAAAAAAAACTGCTTAAATTTGCAAAAAAATGTTTATTTTTGTCATGAAACTGTAGTTTTTTGATAGGTTACTTTGATACTTTGTTAGCTAAGATTTGTTACTTTACGAATTCTATGTTTATTAGAATGTTCATTTGAAATATATATAGATCTTTAAAAATTTGAACAGAGTAATTTTGAATGACTGTCTTCACATGTTCCGTGATTGATATATGGAAGATATTTATTCAGACATTTAGTAGTTTTAATAATTTTAATGATTTGAGTAGTAATGGGCAAGGAGAAGTTATTGATAAAAGTGCGCCATTACTGATGTAGGTTTAGGGATACGGTGAGGGAGCCGTTGACATGGTGAGTCCATGTGCTGGGCGAGTCGGTAATAATGGTGTGAGGCGCTAATCCAGCACAGAGGCCCACCGGCCGACTAATCGCCTTTCCGCCGCTATCCGGCTTACGTCCATCATTATCCCGACCTACCACTGTCACTACCTTAATCCCTCTGACGTCACCAGGCCCTTTCACCGCACTTTTATTCTTCATGCTCCACATCAATAGGGGGCTCAAACGTTAATGCTCTTCCACCAACTCAAAACTGTAGTCTTCTTAATATTCGCCTAGTTAACATTGACAAAACCAAATAAATATTTCAATATAGTACAGCCTTTCATCATCTAATGTCCTTTCAATATATTGAATCGCTAGGATCTATTCTGTTCACCCACATGCTTCTCGTCAAATCCTTTACGTACTAGGATTATTACATTGTTCAAATGTTACAGATAAATATAAATGCAATCTATATAGAATATGAAATTGGTTAATACGGTCACTACACTGAATTTCAATCAGCGACAAGGTGTAATGATTAGTCATACCAAGCCGTTTTTTTCATGTTGCTCAATTTGTTATACATCCACATTGCTTTGCCGCCCTGAAACTAGATTACCGTGGATTAATGTAAAAAACGACGAGAGCCAATGACAATATGTCAAGCCTTGAAATGTACTTATAATTTAAAAATAAATACACAGTGATTAGTGTATTTTCTATTGTACTTATATTCTATTATAGTTTGTTATGTTATTTTCTTGCAACTAGAGAGCAATAGGAACAACAGCTGTCTAAAGTACAGGTTATGAAACAAAGAACAAGTTTGTCGTTAACATTGAAAAAAATAATAAGTCAGGTTTCCTTAATATTTATAATTTCCTTAACTTTTCTGAATGCCATAGTATACCTAGATGTTCATTACAACCAAGCGATATTTTAATAATTTGGGGTTAAGTGCCATGTACTGTTAACACACTTTCCACCAGATCTCAAGTTAAAATCTTGTTATTGCTCCAGATCTTTTATATGGATGATTGAAAATCTCAGTCCTTTGGAGAGGGCCTAACGCCGTCGTACGATAGCCAGACTGTACTGGGTACCAGACTACCATATCCGGTAGTCGTTAACGAATAAAACTTTCATCAAAGAACCCCTTATCGAACAACATTAGATACTTTTAGAACTTTTACATCACCATCCATAAAAATATTTCACTTTGATATAGCCATTGCGGGATGTTAAATATTACAAGTTTTAGTAGAACAGACGCTACTCTCTGACTCTGACATCTGTCCACGTTGAGGGAATCCTGATCTAAACCACTTGCTGAAATCGATCAATTTGATTTTTGACATAAGCAAATTACTTCCTAATTAAATGTGGTTAAGAAATGTTGATCCTTTACATAGAAATTTCTTTGACATTCCTTGCTCAAAGATATTTCAAGGATATTTTCATTTGTTATAAATAAATAAGCCTTGAAATGTACTTGTAATTTAAAAATAAATACACAGTGATTAGTTGTTTTATCTAAAACAGATAAATATTGATATAAAAGAGCTAAACTAAAGGGTGGCCCAAAAGTCACTGACACTTTTAAATGTTCAATAGCTCCTGTAATTCATAAGTTATACTCACCAAATTTTAGCAGTAGGTAAACTGATCCTTCCGATATTTTTGGCAATATATATGGTTATAATTATTCACTTACACTTAAATTTATCACTAATTAAAATAGGGAAATAAAATTTACCTAATTTTTAAAAATAATGTTTTTTAAATGTCCACCATTTTCGGTTTCGCACTGAATAGCCCTATCCAACACACTTAGCATAACATTTGAAAGCATTTTCGGGCTTATGTCTCTTATTTGATCTTCGATATTACGTTTTAAGTCGTTTATTGTCCGAGGTTTATTCCTATACACCCTTTCTTTAATGGCATTTACGCTTGGGGCATTCCTGGTATTAAAATGTCGACGGTAACAGCGCTAGGTTTCTGAATTTGAACCATGTTACTCAAAGTACCACTGTACAATGAGGATTCGTTCCTCGGTGCTATATTTGTTCATAATAATGTCGGAAGGGTAGTTCTAAATGCTCTGAAAAAATATAAGAAAAATAATCAGAAACAAAAGAGTTATGAATTTTTTTTAACTGTCAGTGACTTTTGGGCCACCTTTTATATTGAGGAAGAGTGCCAACAGATCCCTAGCCTATTCTAATTTTATATTTTTTACAGAATGAACATATTATTATTATTAAAAATACAGGGCACTAACAATGTCTCTTTCAACCAACCAAGCATAACAGAATGTGGTTGGCTTTTTTTGTGTTTTAAGTATACATTGAAATTTAAACATTATGTTACTGTACAAATCCTTTTTATTTCGTGCATCGTTTGTTATCATCGATGTTACTTGAAGATACACCATGTCCGAAACCAGTCAGACATCTACACCAACGATTCCCGAGGTAAGACTGTTATTATTTGTATAATAATATTATTAATAACCTCTGTCTACATACAGTATGCATAATTATTTTAAACTTATTGCAGTGTCCTGTCAAAATAGTTATAATGAGAATTGATGAACTAATAATGCAGCGAGTGCTATTGAAGAGTTTTAAAATCGAGGAAAATTGAAGCGTATTTGCTATAAATACAAAAACTAAAAGAGAAAACAGAAAGTCATTGCAAAGGCATTTTTAAACTCTGAAACCCAAAAATCAGGAATGTTGGCTTGTTTTTCATGTTTCATGTAACACCTTGTGAAATCCCTTACAACAAATTAGATTACTCCTAATGTTATATATTTCTGTGAAATGTATTCATTCGAAATCTAAATGCTCCCATATGACATTTTTTCTGTTCTGTGAGCGGTTTTATAGACTTTTCTTTTTATGATAAGTATATTGCAGTTTAGTTAATCATACATGATAAATTCAACTAAGTTCAGCGCCTTAATAGATAAAGGCACAAAGCGGATAGCAGAGTAGAGCTGGCTCTTTTTTTATATTCTGTGACAGTTAAATAATTTAATCTGTCATCCCTCTTGTCATACTCGTTTTTATCATTTTTTTTCATTGAAGCTTGTTTCATGTTGTTTCAATTACTATGAGAGGTCCATTTAAAAGCTAGTGTCATAGCAATCAGGTGGACATGAAATGTAATGGACGTGCGCGGCTGGGTTCTGGCAATACAGATATGACAGCCCTCCGAGGCCTCCTGTCTCTCCTAATCGACTTTTAACGTCATCCTGCCGAATCCAATTTATTCCCTATCCTTATTAAGTCATCTAAATCAAACCATTAATTATTCTTCGTAAAAGGGTTTACGCCATTCACTTGCTCCAACAAATTCAATTCATTGTCTAATATATAGTTCGTCTTTATAAAAATAAGTCTTTCAGAAAAATGTGACAACGGTCATAGCCATGTTAAATTAATTGTCAGTGGGTGTGGTATCCCTTAATTTGTGGCATCCTATGTCTTTTCTAATTCAGTAAAATAGCATTTTCTTTATTCACTTTGGTGCACTTAATAAGTAAAAGAGGGATGGGGTATTTTACAAGAAGTGAAAGTGTGTCTATCACACTTCACACCTAGTTATCAAACATTACAGAGTCACGGTACTGGGAGCCCTTTATACCACACATAGGGTCACCCATCAAGTCCTAACCTCGCACAATGTATCTCAGTATTCATCGTATAATGAGAATCACTGTATTTGATATAGCTATTTCTGCAGGAGCTCATTACAAAAGATCAAACGTTCCATTCTTCGAATTAAGTATTCTTGCTAGATGAATATTATTGAGAGTGTTACAACTTAAATAGAGCAAGTAAAATGGAAAAAAAAACAGCTAAATGATGAAAGAGATGTTCTATTATGATAGTACATGCGACGACAGTATAAGACAAGCAATACCTTAGGGTTGGGTAACTCGCCGTTCTGAAGGCTGGCCATGTAGCAGCGCAGGCGGAACTGCTCACAGTGCAGTCGCTCCAGATTCTCCTCCCACTGGATGATCTGGCTGGAGATCTGCTGCTTGTCCTCAGAGCTGGAGGCCACACTCTGCTGCATGTCTGCCATGTGCTTGAGCTTGTGATCCTAAAACGCAGACCAAAAGTCAGACACTGAAAAGAAGCTCAAGTCTAGCTATGCCTGTCAACTGGCATTGTATGCCGTGCACCTTCAGCTTAGATGTCAAATGGAATTTTCATTGATACTAATGACATTTGTCACAAAGTAATAGCAGTACGATAAAGGTACATTTATGGTGTAGTTTTACGCCATTACGACCTTCCCCAGAAAAACTTGTTACCAAGGGACGAACTGCCTAATATTATATAATTTCCTTAACATTCTTTATATCTTATTTACACTTAAAATACTCATGCTGGAGTAGAAGCGCATAGTTTTTTACGAATTAATTATGTTATATATGTCATTAATTCGTTAATAATTTTAACTTGAATGATATCCAAGCTAAAATAAATATAGTCTAGCTTTTTAAAATAAAATGTTCAACACTTTACACATACACACAGACACACACACACACACACATAAACAATATATATATATATATATATATATATATATATATATATATATATAACTTTAAATTATACAAAACACGACACAGAACAAAAATAAAATACACAATTACTAAATTCAATATTTCTAACTGTTGTTAGTCTTCAGAAGAAGACTAGAAGAGAAGACGAAGTGAGAGAGATCTCCCCACGTCGAAGGATGGAACGCGAGTGACATGAAACAGGCATTCGTGGAGGTGTCTGTTGATGACCCATTGGGAAGAATTTGGGTTATCATCATAAGAAGCTATTAAAGTGCGCCCAACTTTGGGTGCCTTTGCAGTCATCTCACAAACAATGCTTCAGTCGCGGTTTATACAGACCTACCACAATGCTCAAAGACAGAGCAGAAAGCTTTGATGACAACCTCATGTTGGTACAGACCTCCTCGCACCAAATGCCCTGCTCAGTGTAGTTTAACCTGTGGTTGTATACTTAATAATTTGTCCAATACTACTGCCAAGTTTATTAAGTTATCTTTATTTAAATCTTTTCCTTGCTATGACCAGATGAGCCTGACCTTTTTCAGCCTATCCGACAGCCCGCCTACCATACTACTGAGATTGTTTAAGTAACATAGGTACCTTCTGGCAAAAAGTATCCTACAGGATCTGCAAACCAGACTATACTCTTTTGTTTCATACCTTCTTCAATAGTTTTAAGAACTCTCTTCAAGGCCTTCTCTAAGTCGGCAGCTAGCAGAAGTTCGTACTTTCGGTTTCTCATTCCCTCTTCAACGAACACAAAGAGTCGACCGAGGGATTAGAGGCACTAAGGTGACAGAAGAGACTCATTCAATGTGAGAAACTCAGTTAACTTTCCTATCATGACCATCTTAAGCAATTCACTTTGAGTTGTAAGCAGAATTGTGTATCTGCACATATACTTACATGGATTTAAAATTAAAGTAATCATGACATGTTCAAAGGAATTTGGGAAGCATTCCAAACTTAGTTAAATAGCAATTATATTGACCAGCCATAAACTGCTGCGTTTGCAAGGTTTTTCACCATGAGCGTAGTAGTTGAACCTGCTTATTTATAGGCAGCTTTTTAATTAGACACTTAACCACTTCCTTTGAAGTTGCTGGAAACTGAGGGAAAATAATTTTGTAGTTATGACAATATTGATCAAGTCTCAAACAGTACAAGTCTTTGAACTGATTCACAAAGGCGTCTACTATTTCTTTTGTGGTTATGGGGGGTCTCATTCCATCGAAAATGGAGTTTGCGCACTCCTTAAAGTACTTGAGCTATCTAATGAAACTCTAAACTTTAGTAGTTCCATCGGCCTCCTCTAGACGTTCCTTAAATCTTGATTCTATACTCTCCCACAAATACCGTTGCACCTTCAATGTAGAAGGCTGCACCATGAACCGATTGAAGTACAGTACACCTACTTTACTGTCACAGTCTGTATGGAAGATGAGCTATTCTATACATATGAAATAATGTGTTAGTTTACTATGAATAAATTATTCCATAATGTGTATTTATTATCTAATTAGCACTTAACTATCATTACAGTTTGGATAAAAAAAAATGAAATTAATGAAATTAATTAATAAAAAAATCATTTAACTACAAAACTGTCCATAAATTTGTAACTTAAGAAATCTACTTTGGGATGTCTTTCGAAATTTCCAATTTAAACAATTTGCATTCTTCCCGACATTTAATTACTAAATTACAATAAAATGGTTAAAATGATATGCATATTTAATGCAGATTTTACGTATTGAAAACTTAAAGATATTGGAGAAATTTTGCACATTCAGAGATTATTAGCTAAAATAATAAACACAAACCATTTCTAGAATGGATTGGCCAAAATCAAGGAAGATTGTTAATCTCATGTTGAATCAGAAAGTTGATCTGCGGAGGTATCAAACCAGATGGCTTATTTAGTAACATTGTATTATAACCTAAAACTGAACTAAACTCTTTCTGCAAGAGCTCCTAAAGAAAACGAATAGATATATTGAATCTATAGGGATTTATTAAGTAACTGAATAAATCCGGAGTAACAATAAAAACAATTCAGTGTAGAAGTCTGCTTTAGCTATTCAAAAATGAATTAATGCTTAACTAAAGCATTAAAATTGCTTTAAACTTTGCTATAAATAAATCCCCTATAAAAGTCATTAACAGGCACTTTAATTAAAGAATTATTTTAATGTAGATACTAAATATTGTTTTTTGAAAAAAACATTTCCTTTTTCGATTAGAACAAATTACAAACCCATATATTTGTTATATATATATATATATATATATATATATATATATATATATATATCATATATATTTCTTTTGAGTAGCAAATACAATTAAAAGAACCACATTGAATTATCCTTAGTTTAGATCCTTAATATAAATAAAATATTAATTATAAACTCATACAGGAAAGAATAACAAAAACGTTAAACGTTCGTAGGTCTTTTGAAATATACTATTAATGAAATCATTGAACAAAGTTATGCCGATGACGAATAAAACCTGATGAGCTTTAGTAATTGGCTCGGTTTAATAAATTGCAGATTTCGTTTGATTGTCACCTTTTACACCTGCTATCAACCCTCATTCTCAGAGATTTAAAATTAATAAATAACTGTAATATTTCTTAAACGGTTAAGTTTAATTGGGTTGAGAGAAATGAAAGATCAAATACCACAGTGAAAATAGCTTCTGAAGAGCAATATTTGCAAATATGTTACAATTGCTTCTTTAAGTCTTATACTGAGATTAGCAAAGTAGGAGAAATGGCTTTGAAGAATAGATAGCAACTTCAAAAGTACATCCCACCGAACAATATTTCCGGACAATGCACAGTAGGCTATCTAAATTAGAATAACTATCATGTAGCTATGTTTTCAATGGTAACTTTAAAAGCGACTTCCTTCATTTTAAAATCAATCACCCTGCTATATTGACCTCTATTATCTAAACACCAAGTCTTCCCATTTTTCATTGTATCTTTTTTATCATCTAAATTAAGACATCATCTTCTAAGAACTTCAATATTACTTTGATACGGCTGGCCACTAATCTTATCTTACATTTATAGAACGTTTCAGCAGTTCATAAATATTACAGATCTTCAACAAATATCAACTTCTTAGCTGTGAAGAGGCTTATATATTATTCAGTCACTTCGGCTCACTCTTGTGCGATATAAAATGTTTTTATTTCAGTTCATCATTTATTATTTTGTTTGGTATATTTATTTTTTAAATAATATTTATTACACACTTTCATTAATAATTCTGAAGCACTGTTTACATTAATATTGTAATTAGTTACATTATATTGCACATGCAGTATGAAAGCGATTGAACACTACTATAAACTCTTTCTAAGTGAGCGTACTCATTGAGAGGAAAAAAGGGGGAAATCAGAAGTTCGCTTTATAATTCTCAACAATTTCTATTGAATTAACTGTTAAGTAATAAAAAATAACAATACTGATATAATTTTTTTAATATTTTCTCATCCTTAGTACATATATTCTACACAATTTTTCTTTATTTATCGTAGTTTGGTCCAACGTCAAATAATAAAAACACCTTTTATGTCAACGTTTCGTTTATACTTGTAGACATGTTAATGGTTGAATCATTATAAAGTCATCGTTTAGCTCATCACTCTATTAACAATAGGATTAAATCATCAAATTATTATTAAAGGTGAAGTTTTTTTAGAAATTGTAATAATAATGTTTATTAACCAATTAGTGATATAAATTATTTTTAAAATAAGATATCGTTGCAAAAATTGCATAACCATTTTTATTATTTAAAATAAAATGCATTATAATAAAATAACTAATGATGTAATTATTACCATGTTTGTTTGTAATATATTATGTTTTTATTACCTATCTATTAATATAATATAACTGACTTCCTAACTCTTCTCACTCATAGATAACATATCAGATGCATTGATCATATATATTACTCACTACATTATGTGATTTGATTAATCAATCAAATCAACCAAAATCAATAATTTCTTTCAAGTGTTTCACACTAACTTACTTTAACGGTTTTGGTGCCGGTAAATTTTCATTATAATTGGCTGTATATGGTAGCCATGTTAACATTAATTATTAATTGAACTGATAGTGTAGTAGTTCTGACAGTGTATTAGTACTTTGAGCAAAATTGAGTGTAGACAACTTCAATTTTTTTACTTAGTTTTAAGGAGAAGAAGTTTAAGAAATAACCCAACGATTACGAAAATAAAGATCCTATTATCTTTGAAACTATTTAACTTGTATGAAAGCATATGATTACCAAGGAATATAATGCCTAATCTTTGTATTAATTGAAAACGAACGCTTAAGTGTTATAATACTAAATTCTTCATTACCGATTCAATTGACTTCTCGAGCCTGAAGATTTCCTCTTGCAGTAGGTGAAGAGTACCAGTTTTTCCCCTGTGTCTGGCAAAGGCAGCAGCGCATGCGCAATGTATACTGTTCACCCAATTCTCAAGTTCCACTTGGCATGGCGCCTGAAACAACATATTAGTCATAAATAAATATATATAAAAAACTGTTTTAAATTATCAGAAATGGTATATAAACAAATGTTATCAACATTACTTACTCTTATTTCATATATTTAATATTTCAATATATTAATATATGTATATATGATACCAATATTAATAATTAGTATCAGCAAAATAATTCCTCTAAACATTTTTTGTTCTATTTTTTAAGAGGTTGATACTTTTATCAAGTTATATATATATAACTTTAAATTACACAAAACAGGACACAGAAAAAAGATAAAATACTCACTTGCTAAATTCAATATTTTGAACTATGTTCGTCATCAGGAGACGACTCTCTTACTTTGTTCTCTCTTCTAGTCTTCTCAGAGTGTGGACCATTTTTTAATTTTATATATATATATATATATATGGTATATACTCTCTTTTTATTCCAACGTCGGCTGGATCATTTCATTTGTTTCTATCTGTATAGTCACCTCCCTGCCTCTCTGTGAGACTCTTCGCCTCCTGATAAAGACCATCGTCGAAATATAGAAGTGAGTTGAACCCGCTGAACCGTTTCATTGAAACTATATATATGAGTTCTCAAAGTCATCCAAGCAGTTGACTTCATTCTGATTGTGATAGTAGCTGAAATAATTTAGTGAGTGTTTTTCTTTCTTTCTGTGTCATTATTATTCTATATTATAAATCAAAAGTTAGAAAAAATGTAACGCAAGCAGTCAATATCGCATATTCTACTGACTTTTTAATATTTCGGTCTCCACAGTGGTTGTCGTAGCCCGCAGGAGTGATAAGTTGAATGGTTGACAGATGAAATGGCTTTAATTTTCAGTTTCAACAGTGTTCAGGAGAGCAAATGGAGGTTTGGTATCTTTTGTTTTCGACCTTTTGTTTTCGTCTCCCTCCCTTTTCTCTCTTGAAGATGCATAGTTTAAATCAAAAATTAGAAACTCTTTCTGTTTTTATTTTTTTTTTCTTTCTCTTGACAAAATTGAAGATGTAGTATGCTCTTACAAATGTAGTTCAGCTGGAATGAGCTCCTCTTAAACTAAATTAGATCCGGCTGTTCTAACCACCTTCTTCCCATCCCCTTGAACTCATGAGAAAGCTGTAAGGTGTTCTACAATAAAACCCACGGAGCGGGAAGTTTGCTTAGCTCCAAATTTTCCTAGAAATAATAAGATCTACTGTCTCATTACCCTGTATTTGCTTGATTCCAGATACTCATACGAGAGTTAACTTATTTTGATTATTAATTTTTGACACAACATGATAACAGCCTGGAAACATTTTTTGAATTCTAATCCAAAATTGGAATCAAAATTTGTGACCTTTTGGCGCCCAAAGTAAAATATTCCATGGGAGGCGTGATTTCTTGCATCATATAGGTCAAACTACTACTGCTTCGTTTTATTAAATTTTGATAATCATATTGCATGAAACAGATGCCTATATTAATAAAGATTATAATTACTGAAATTTCCCCTCATCTTTAGTACAACTAATTTTACAATCATGCCTATTTTAAAATTGACTTTTTTTCTAGTAATATATGTTTCTCTATAGTTTTACACATATAGTTTTGCATACCTAAACTTATTAATTTATTGTATCATCGAATGGGATAATATTTTGTGTGATATTTATCTTGCAATTTTAGGAATTTGAAACAGGAAGTAGGATACAAAGTTTTCAGAGATTTATATTTTCTGCCTACAGGTGGCTGTCAAGTATTTTCCATTAAACAGTTAATTAAGAAGCTGAGTTTATAATATCAAAAGAAATTTCAAAGCTATTTCATTGTTAAGAGGTAAAGAAGGGAATTATGAATGAAGTAAATATTAACTAGTTTACTAAAACCGTCTTGATACGCCCCTTTTAATTACCTAACTCTTGCCTTTTTGACACGACTGTTTAGCGCAGGATTTACAAGATTTGTAGAAGGACGGGATGAAATAGGGTATTTGGTCGGGCATCACTGAGCAGACGGCCCCCAGGTCCCAATTAACTTCAACAGTATCGTTAGTTAAGCAAGTCTCAGACACAACTCAGTGATTCACGATGTTATTATGGAAATGACAACCACCATGCTCATGTAACTGTGACAACTATAATAAGTATTGTTTATATTATGCAAACTTTAACTATTTAAATTATATTTATTATTGTTAGTTCTTAGTAACAATTGACTAAGGATATCCTATCTTACTGTGTCAATTACTTTTAAGACTTGCATATACCCTGAAGATAACCAGAGAATGGTTGAAACATGTCACAAATACCACCACCAGGTCAACAGTGCAAAATTCTCCACCATCAACCAGCCATCCATCAATAGTAATATGAACAATCATTATAACAAAAAGAAGAGGAAACGTAAATTCATCATAACCAATAACTTGAAGGGGTCTGTCTCTATGTGAAGAAGTTGGAGTCGAGTGTCAACAATCTTTAATCAAGAGGGACTGTGCAACCTCTACCCCATTGACATGAAGACAAAGGCTACTTTTCCTAGAAGACAAATGAGAGTATAAATTAAAATAAAATAATATCCGTAGCAGACAATAGAAAAACTAACAC
The DNA here is from genome assembly GCA_026182355.1 of Hermatobates lingyangjiaoensis. Lineage (NCBI taxonomy): Eukaryota > Metazoa > Arthropoda > Insecta > Hemiptera > Hermatobatidae > Hermatobates > Hermatobates lingyangjiaoensis. Next base: position 2,019,783 of record JAPFBL010000019.1, read on the forward strand.
CCAACCACCAAAAAAATCAGAAATAGAAAAGGAACAGGAGTTCACTGCAAAGTGAGGCTCATGTTTTCTGCCAATATTCTTGTATCACAGAGGGACTGTGCATCCTCTATACCCATTGGCGGAATAACGGAGGCTTCGCTGGGCAGCGGGTAACTGGAGCTTTCTAAGAACCGCACTATGGACCTAGAAACTCTACTCTTCTATTGGTCCCCATCGTAACGAATCAAATATACAAGAGTAGACAAATATTCAGACAAATATTGTCAGAAGTATACAAGTTAAGATATTAAATTCATCTTTAAGTATATAAATGACATTAACTATAACACTAACATTAAATAATTTACTATTAACAATAGATAATTTTAATTAAATCACTTTTATTAGTAATAACTCATAATTAACTATACAACTTAATATAAATTTATTAATTATAATATAATATTAATTAAATTATTAATATATAATATATAATATATAATATAATTATAATATTTATTAATTCATATTCTAACATTAAGTATATGAGTGTCATTAAGATTAATAATAATAGTAACAATAATATTAACTAAACAATTAATATTAACAGTATCAACTATGTTAAAACTTTCAAATTTCTATATAAATAAAAAAAGGTTTTGTCTGTACATTGCTTAGAAATGAGTCATTTCAAGTTACCTTTACGTTTTATACTTTGGAGAAACTGAATCCACACTTAGAACACACTGATAGATAATTTTGTCACAAACGAACCCAACCACCATAAATCATGGTGGCATGCTGAAACTTTGACAGTTGATATGTGTATGTTAAGCAGAAAAGCTAAGATTTGAGTGGATTGGAATTCAACGTAGAAGCTAAGTTATGGACTTTTAAGCTGTTTTTGGCTTCACAGGTATACAGGTATATAGTTAAAGATATACAGGTATTTTTACTGTAGCAAGGAGGTTGTTAGTTGATTTTAATTTTGTTTGCATTTTTCATAATTTTCAGGCTACCTAACCGACCACTAAATAAGAAGTATGCCTTGAATAAAATAAAATTTCAGCTCAATATCTAACGCTGCAAAACGTAAAAGGAACTTCAGATCTAATGGCAGTCATGAACTGTGCTAATAATGATATATTCTTCTATTCTATAACTTCTAATAACATTTTGTAATATCACATATTTTTGAAAGCTTGTAAAATACCCGTCAAAGAGGAGGGCATCTGCTAATAAGTTATAATTTACTAAGATTAATATCTACTGTTCTTACCAATTTATCAATAAATTATTAGTATTCAATTTAAATGATTTTTTAATTGCTGGGTATGCAATTTTTAATATATAATACTACATTTAATTTACTTTGTTTTATAAAACTGCAGAAACTGTTTACTTGTTTTGTAATGTATTGATACCATATTTAAGGTATATATCTGAATCATATGTAAGGTATGATTTAGTATTTCACGGATTGTAATTTTAATTATATATTTGATCATCCTGTTGTGTAATAAAAATTATTAATAGAAAATTTTGTTAAACGAATACAAAAAAAGATGATTGTAAAAATGCTTGCTCTGTTTGGAGACAGTACAATATGACTGCGCAGTGCGGTCAACATCGCCAACGTAATCTGGAAATAAGTAAAAGAAAGGAAGTAGAATATTAAAAGAAAAATTAAAAAATATTCACTAAATCATATTTTTACTTTTGTTTTTGTGTGTGGAGGTGAAATGCATTTATGCACTCCCTCTTTGTCCAAGTAGCCTAGGCTTTCACTGTTTGGCACATTACCTCTGAATACGATTCCTTTTGTCAAAGTGACCTTCTTTCTTTTTGAGGCTTTTTACTCTAACTCTTCTGAGTCACTTTTTTTAATTACTAGGATATTGTTGACCTACTCCTCTGCCCTTTCTCCCCCGGTTCTCTCAAACATTTTGTCAATTGTTGTTTCTGGGGCAAGCACCCCAATCCCTTTTCTAAATATCTCCATTTTGAGCAGGAAAGGAAAGTGCGTTTCAGATAGCCTGCCACTGAAAAATAAAAGCACCATAGGATCTGCAGCTTCCCTCTTCTTCTTATAGGTAGCAACGAACGCAACAATCTTGCTAAGAAAATGGGTGAAAAATTAACCCCAGCTCACCAGTTGCTAGTGGCTCTTAGCCTCGTGTCTAAGCCGCGTCGCCCAGGATCAGCCATCTCTTCGAAGCGGAGAATTCCCTTTCATCTTCCTACCTTCTACCAATAATAATATTATGTAATAATTACCTTCATCAATATCATAATTATCATCATAATAAAGGATATACTTCAACTGTTTCAATATTGTGTTTTTCGTTTCATTTCACTTCTCGCTATAAAGTGTAAAAATATAAGCGATTGCATAGTAAGCAAATTGGTTAGAAAATTTACAGATGGCTGTTCTAAAGTTCTCGAGAAGAGCATTATGGGTCACAGTCTGATATGACTGATGATAACATATCCGGAAGTGTGTGTAAAAGATCAGAAAACACATTTTTTTCATCATTATCATATTAGTTTGTTGATGATTCAATTATATCCTTTATATCATAAAATTCAATAGACAAATAAAACGGCAGATTTTTTGAGTGCATTTCTGTTGTATGACATCATAACTGATTTGGCTCAAATTAACTAAAACCATATCTATGATTTTATATTTTATGTAACATACTTTTTTTTAAAATCCACTTAAAACTCAACTTATAAACCTCAGTAAGAAGTTCTGAAATGAGACAAAGATATTTGGCTTATGAAACAGACCTCACCCCTGTCAAGGTAAGCATTCACCTTGTGGGCTCTTATGTCTTTGTCAAGGGTGTTGGCCCATTTAAGAATTTTCTGTAAAACCCTTTGTTTAAAGAGCTCGGCTGGCTCTTTTATATTTGGATGTTCTTGATTGTCCTGATTAATAGAAGAAGCATTCCGTCCAACACACATACCCTCTGAATGATGTTGGAGAAAACCTCTCAAATCTGCAGACCATTGCAGGTTTACTACTAGATGGAAAGATGAGAGTATAATAAATGAAAAAAAATTACAAGTGGAAAAAATCTATATCAATGTTAACGCTTTTTCTCGATAAAGACCTCCAAATTTGCCTGTATTTTATACGTATTAGAACCCTAGAATGAATCAGAATATCGCTTAATGTTTACTTTGATTTTGACTTTTTATTTTAAAAAACATTTGACTAGGACGCTTGTTCTGTCTTCGCTCAAGTCTTGTTTAAAGATAACTTGAATTAAGCAAAAATTTGCCATCTAAGTTTTGAGATTGAAATTCTTTTTCACAGCGGATTGTAATTTACGATTTTATTAAAAAGAGTAGAGATCAAAGGAGGATATTATCCACGTGGCTGGGCTATAATTCAGGTTTAGTGTTGTAATAGCATCCTTTAAAATAAACTTTTAAAATCCAATTAATTTTAACTTTGTAGCTAATGTCGCTGAAAATAAACTATCGATCAAATGAATTTCCATCCATACAAGTTAAGATTCCATCAAACATCCCAGCTGTAAATAATATATCTCTTACCTGCTTTCAGTCAAGCCACTTAACCCAGTAATTCTGTCTTTTCTGCTTTTTATAACATTTCCTGCTATTTTTATACTACTTTTGTAAGATGTTCAGTGACAATGAATTTATAATGCTTTTAACATAGATATGGAAATGACTTCTGATTAAATAAAAAATCTGAAATAAATATCACATTTATTTCTGTTAAATAATCATATGTATGTACATTTATAAATATGAATGATTCCATGCATGGCACTAAACAAAATGAACTAAACCAAACAAAATGAAGAATCACAGAACTAGATGTCTCAAAATTTACTCCAGGAATTTGTTCAATTAAACGATAGTAAAATCACAATTTAAGGATAATCCTGTGCCAGTCTACATGAAAACATAGTTCCTATCGTAGCAGACTACGTGAAATTTTCTGCGTCGTTACTTATAGGATATGATTGAACCAGAGTGCTAAAAATAACAATTGTTTTAAAAAGATAAATTGGATTTTTAATAGCGTTTGTGATATTATAACATTTTGGCATCACCGTGTTAAATGTTATAACTGATTGAATTTAAAGTTAGAGAGGCAGCTTTCATCTGAGTTAGAATATTCAGTTCAACCGAAGAAGAAAACACTTTGAGGAAATTATTTCATGCGTTTTTCTACAGTTATGAATGCACTGATTTAATATAAATAAATCACCAATAGTTCACAATTCACCAGAATGACAATTATCATTTTATTAAGCAATGAATTAGGCATAGTAAACGCAATAATTTTGTTCATCATTATTATTGTCAATTCTATTCATTTCAATTCCATCACAGAATATACAACGACTATGGACATGTGTGAATACATTCGTTTATACTGTATCACCAAAGTTAAGCAAAAGTCAGCAGGGTTATCACTTGGATAGGTGACGGTATGTGTTGATACACGCTGCAATGTGTCCTATCTATGTAGTGAGTGCTGGAACAAAAACTGAGTGACACTTTCGCCTATGAAATAAGCACTCAGTTTCATAGGCTTATTTCATGAAACTGAAATAAGTGTGGACAAAATCCAAGTATTGGATACAAACTTGATTAATAGAAATACTACTCACGTCAAGCAAAAAAAAAAAAAGTCAAATCAATATAGACATTCAATTTCGAACACAGTAACAAAATGAGAAAGGTTGAAAACAATATTAAGAATTGGTGAACGGCAAGTTGCTCTCTAGAAAAACACCTAAAACTGTGGTTTAATACAAACATAGATGTTTGTCTGAAATTGAGGTTATATGTAAAAGAGGGAGAAACTTCTGACCATCCATTATTTAGTTTTGGAGTTAGCGGCTATAAGAAGTTCATTGAATTTGACAAAACTTGAAAAATCTTCATACCTCAAGAAAATCCGAAGGTACCTGATAATATATCTATGTTTATACAAAACTTCTTTGAAACCTGACGAGTCGCTGTATTACAAAAGATATGGTACAATAGGGAAAAACGACCCCTTATCTCCTGTGCACAATGACCTCTGTGTCTCATCACATTAATATCCATTTAATGACATTAAAATTCCAAAGACTTTATCATCATATTATTTATATAATAAGTGCCATAAATTTTCATATTATAATATTATCTTGATTGTTTATAGTAGTAATTTTATTGATATGAAGTAGAGCACAACTAATATAAAACCATAAGTTTGAACGAAACAAATTAGTAATTATATAATGTTTGATATATCTTGTGCAATATGTATATATATCAGGCACAAGGAAAACAAGCAGGAAAACACTAAAAAAGACTCATTTGAATATTTCATCATTAGGAAGAAGTATTATAACTTGAAAGCAATACAACACTGTGTTGTGAACCAATTTCGAGTATCAGTCATAGTCTAACCATAAAGTAGCAAAAAAGGAAGGAGGTATAAAAGAAGAGAAAAGTAAGATAAAATAAGCAAAATTCAAGATAAAATAAACATTAAAAGTAGAAACAAAGTAAGGAAAGACAGTAAAGCAAGTAAAGAAAAATATTGAAATAAAACTATTAACTAATTATTAATAAAATAAAAAAACATGATACCAGGTTAAGTGGTGAGGTTGTTTTGGATACACAGTAAGAAATATGAGTCTGCTCAGAAAACTTGAAGGTAACATTGGTAGTACTGCCAAGGATCTGTTTGAAGAGCTGCGCAAGCTAGCAGTCATTAAAACAAATGACATGATGAAAAGAGAATAATATGTCGCTGCGCTAGTTGACGGAAATCCTGTGATACAAAGGATCAGCATGGTCTATTTAACTATTCAAACAACCTGTTTAACTGTTTTAAAAGAAATGTTAAATGATGATTTTAAATTAAAGGGGTTAGAATATTTACTGTTAAAAAAACTGTTAAACATAAGTGTGTTATAAAAACGACGAGTTATTATTTACATTGATAGGAAAACAAAGTCAAAATGAATCATCATTTCTGTGGAAATAATTATTAGGTAATGAATATTCTAAGGCAGATAATAGATGCCTTAAATAATTAATTAACTTCTTAAGGCATAAAAGGCATAGGAGCACAAGCCACTTTGCTCACCTTGCAAAATAACGTAATGCTGGGCCTTCAATGCATGTGAGACCAAAACGATAAATTCAATGGAGCACCTCTCTCCATTCTGCCTGGGTGTCAAAGTCCCTTCAGCCGTTAAAGATAGGGGTCTTGATGCTTCATCCTTGTCAACCCCAATAGCTTCAGTCAACATGTTTTGGATAAATAACTTACACTGTACAGTAAAACACTGCAGTGCACATTATTTAGCTTACCAATGGCAAATACACCCGGTGGCATCTTTTCCCCTTCCCCTGTCATACTCTCTTATGATACTGTTGTATTCATTCTAATTCATCATTGTGTAATTCAAAATATAATATATTCCTATAATTGTACTTTGAAGTTTCATTATATTTATTTCTATGTTATATCTACAGAATTAACTAATCTGAAGAACATGTACTCAGTTAAATTATAATTGAGTTTTGGCAAAGAGGGAGAACATTTCTTGACTTAGTAAAGAGCGTGTTTTGCACCAGCAACCTTAAAACTTCAATCTGTTATGTGTTTAAAAAATACATATTTGGTTTATGAACAATTTTCACTCAAATTAACAGCATTTGAATTACAAGGATTTTTAAAACAAAATTATTTTTTAAACTTTTAAATCTTTGATATCCATACTAAAAAAATAAAATTAAAAAGAACTAAGACAAATTGATTTAATAAATGATCAACTATATCGCTTATATTCTCATATATCCCAACAATTTTAATTAATATTGTTTACTTAACCTCTCTACTTTTTAAAAATTACAACTTTATCCGATCTTTTGTTTATATTTGCAACATATTCAGCGATATATCCATCACCTAATTTATTAGTATAAAATGGAACATAAATGTTGTATTCTTTAGATGTTGAAACATTACTGCCATGTTATTTATTGTCATGTGACCGAATAGAAGTTAAGTTATCTGTTTTTGTTACTTATCAACTACATTAGGATGGCACATAAATCATGGCATGCCACCATGAGTACATACTCTCAATAAATGGGGTGGTCACTTAAAACGTCGACAAACTCCTTCACATCTTTGCCCTTGTGCTCTTCTCTTTGCTCATGTGTTCTCCTGTATTTATGTTTCTGTTTCTCAAAAATAAACTTAATAATTAATGTTAATATTTAAAATTATCATATTTTCATAAAAATACATCCAATCCAAAGTTTCCATTAAAACCATTTTTAAACAGTTCAAAGTATTAATTTATATATTCATATGCTTTTTATTTCTAACTAATTGAAGAGAAATAAGAATTGTGATTACTCATTAGGAATTATTACTTTTGATAAAGTAAGAAACCTGCTAACTCGATCACCCAAAAACACTACCCATATAACCATATTTTATAAAGGAAAAATTACCTGTAACAACTTAAAGAAATAAGATGAAACCCAATCAAGTTTGATGTAAAAAAGTTATCACAAAAAAAGCAGAGCAGAGCTTTGAGTCCAAATTATAAAAATAATTAAAAAGAAACATTTCGAAAAACTGTCAGGAAATGAATTCTTAAAAAAATATCGTCACATTGTCATAAAAAAACGAAGAGCTTAGGATAAGTAAAAAAAAAATATCAGATTAATTATATTTGAATACAGATAATTTATTCCAGAGTAATGTATTTTGTTCAAAATAAAGGAAATATTAAAGACTGAAAAAAGGGACATAGTTATACTATGAGAATGAATAAAACCTGCATAACTCAAGATTATCTTGAATTCTATCGGAATATGTATTGGATTGAAGTAGGATGTTATGGAAATATAGAAGCTGATTCGATCGGTTGTATTTTTAGTGCCTCATAGGTAAAAATATTCAATCATATATATATACCGTACAATTCGCTTTTTATCACCCACTAAGTTTTAATTACAACTATTTTGAATAAACTAGTTTCTGATTGAAGGACTATGATAAATTGCCGTTTCTTTCTTGTAGGAGTTAGCCTGCTATAAAGTTGAAGTAGTTTAGTTTATTTTAAGGTGTTTGTTTATAGGATGACTTAAGGGCCAAGTTACTAAAGAACGCTTGGTTGGGAGTTATACCGTCTCCTTATAAGAGAACAACTTCCAAGATGTTCTACGTTAAAGGAAAAGTGCTACAGATAGTAACTAACAAAATATAACTTTGGAGTTTTCTCAATGGCTTTGTTTAAAATTTGTTTCGGCTGTATTATATTAGAATCAATGTTCTCGATAGAAGCACCTTCAATCCGGCAATAACGAGAGTTACTATAATAATGATACCTGGAACACCTGCTCGCTAAACGCCCATCGTCAAGGCCCTACTGGTTAAAGCTCATTATGGGGCCTAACAAGTAAGGGACGCATTCTTACGTGAATATTGTTAGTTAAATTCAGTTTAGTACAAGTATTTATTACGAAATGAACCGTTTTATCTCGTACAGTGGGGTTGGGCTCAAGTTCAACACATCAGACACCGCTACATCAACCCCAACAACAAATCGGTTTATACATTTCTTAGTGGAATATACACGGTACCACTTGTTAATCACTCTAATGTAATCCAACTAATCCCTCTATCACTTTTTTTTTAGAAACATTTTAACTCGTGACAAGCAGTATTTGTAATGATATTTAAATATAATACAAAGTAAATCTGTTCCTGTTTTTACACGGTTAAACAAATATTTATTACATTACTTCAGTAGGTTTTTCTTGTAAATTTAGCTGTACTCGTATTTTGTCATTTCTGCTAGAGAATCAGTGTTAAATGGCAGTGTTAAAGCCAGACTTGTTAGAATGACACTATGAAATAAAAAAGAATATAATTCTCAGAAAGAAATAATGGTTTATTTATAAGCATATTACTAATATGTTCTCACTTTTACATATTTAATGAAATACAAACAATGAGAGATCTTCAAATAACAAGGATGAATACAATGCGCTGTATCAATACTTTCATTACTGACAGGCGAATGTCAAACGGTATGCAATACCAAAAATCCAATTTTATACTAACTTAAAACTGACGTACTAAGTAAGATTAGATGACGCTAAGGAGAAAAATGATTTTCGAATAAAAGTTAAAGAGAACAAAATGTTAAATGGACCACTTACAGATTTTCACTAAATTTATTTTTTTTTTAAATATTGTAATCTAAATAATTTCTATCAATTTTTTACATTTGTTATGTGCCACATAAAAATCATCAATACATAATTAACGGTACTTCCTCCCTACAGTACAAGGTAACAAGATTTGGCAATAATGTATCAGTTGGATTCTGAAGAAGACCACTCGTTTTGTTGAATAATCTTTGCCACATTTTGTGTTTCCTTACTGTAGGTTGGACGTTGATGATAAAGGTTTATATAAAGTTATAGAAAATAGTACCAAAAATGCTAATCGTTACGAAAAATTGCAGATGTAACCCAAATAAATTATTTGCAAACAGCCTAGTTCATGTGGTCTCAGAATATGTATGGTCACGCACCTATCTAAAACCCGAAGAGGAGTTTAAACAAACAAATATATCATTATTCTATTTATAAATAATCTATGTACTATCAGCGAAAATAAATTTGTACTTGGTCACCACTCGGGTAACTATGTTAACTTCCTTATTACTAAATGTTCCTCTATTTTTGGTCCTGAGTCCAATGAACTATCAGTTTAACTTTACTGGCCATATTATTCCCCTTCTATTAAATCAAAGTAATTCTCATATGCAAACATATTCCCTGGCGGCTTTCTATTTCTCGTTTGTTTCTCTAATTTAAACTTCCTCGCCGTATACCTGCTACACAGCTCACTTTCCGGGTCAATGAAAGTATCTAAACTATAATTTAAAATCGATCCCTGCAAGTCTTGCTTTCAATTCCACTAGTAATGCAATTTTTTCATAAATCACAGTAGACGGTTGTTCTACATTTCAGAGCTACTCTTATGGAGCAGTCACCAAATAATAATCAGGAGCTAAAATGAGAAAGTGTTTTGCTCTATGTTTCTACATAAAAATAAAACACATCCCCTTAATTATTCAGTCCCTTTTATTATTCTACACAACTTTCGACCTTTCAACAAAGAATTGGTCTTATTCAGGGAAATATAATAAGTTTAAAAAAAAATTAAAACTGAATTCCAGCTTTTTAAAGTGATTGTTTGGAGGTTACATCAAGTAATGTTTACTTTTTCTATCACTGTTAAAATATTTTTAAAAAATTTGTAACTTTTACATCAAATGAGTGTTTTTTCAGCATCAGTTGTTACAGTATTTACAAAACTGAATATATGAAGGTATATTTATTTAATTGTCTTTTTGGCGGTTCCAAATCCAAATAAATAGATATATTTGTATATATTAATTTTAGTAAATACTATAAAGCTTATACTAAAAGAAACACTACTAGATCAATGTACCAAAAGTTAGATTAAACTAGTGCTATAGTTGCAATATAGATTTTTTTAAGTTTATTAATTCCAGAACAAGAGCAATTCTCAGTAGAAACTTCTGAACTTGCTTTACATAATAATCAAAAGAGGGACCGATGAAGTAAAAAAAATTGTTTGTTAAAATAAAATGTAGAATAGTTGGAAAACAATGGATAATTAAAATTAAGGATAGATTTTTATTGTTTCCCGCCAAACGCAACCTTAAACACACTACTGTTGAAGTATCTGGTTGCTTTTTCATTTGCTGGGTGGGCTTATTGAAATTATTCACTTCCTCATAGCAAAAATGTCTGAATTATAATCATCAATGATAATTATAAGTTACAGATATTTTTGAGGTATGTTCTTTCTCAAGATCTATTTATTTGTACTTCACGGTTCACCACTGTATCACCTGACAAAGTTGTAATAAATAATATTCTTTTTGTCACTCCGATTACAATTTCTCGACAATATCTGGATGCTGTTTCTTCACGACATTACTATCTGTCAATGGCAGTCGCCATACATTTATTTTTACTTACCAATAGAATTCACTATTCATTTTTTAATCATAGCTGTACTTCGGATGTTGCTAAAAAGTTATCAGATTAAATCAGCTACATTTTTACCAACACTTCGTAATAAAATGTATGAAAGATCTATTTTAGCGTCAGAAACGAACACATAAAGAAGGAGTTAACTGAGTGGTAGATTCAAACAATCAGCTAAATATTTCTGAAATAGTGTGTCTGTATGTGTGTGGGGTGTGTGTGTGTGTATGTGCGTGACCGTACGTGCGTGCATGTGTATGTGTATTTGTGCGTGTGCGTGTTTTTGGGCGTGTGCATGTGCGTGTGTGTATGTATGCGTATGTCTCCCTATATATGATCAAAATCTACATCAAAACCTCATAAAATAGAAAAGGAATATTTGTAATTCAGGAACAACAGTCAACTATATATTGATATTGGTTTTTATTTGTTAAATAAGAAAAAAAAAGTAAAACTGCGTAAGGTTGTATAAACTTTTGTTTACATTTCGACATTGAGTTTCGGAGGAAACCTGTTATGTAAGCAAAATGCTGATAATAATATTACTCCGGCAAATCTTTTAAATGTCTAAGAAATGAATTTATTTATTCACATCATTGTCATTAGACTTTTATGCTCGGCTCTGCTCTAGTAATGTAATTTTTTCACTTCTTAAATGTTTTAATTTACTGAAATGTTATAAGCCATATTATCACTTTTTATCGAATTGATATAATTTGTTCATGAGATTAAAGAAATATTTGCAGAAAATTTGTTGAATTATTCATTTGTTTATTCAAACAGAAGAGCTCCTAGATTAAATTTTTTCATACATTTACTCTTTTGACGCGATTGGTTAATGACAATATCCGTATTGAAATCGCAATTGCTGTAACTAAACGTTTTAAGGAACGAGACGTTAAAATTTGCTGATTGCCTCTTTTATTGAATTCATTGAGATCCTCAGATTGTCTTTTCTAAATGCCATATTTACATTTAATTTACAAAAGATGATTTTGCAGTTATGATAAAAAAACTATTACAAGAAACTAATTTGTCATAGACGTCATCAAGGGCCTCCAACCCTGCTCCCATACTGGGTAAAAATTATATTTACGGATATCTGCATCCATAGTTTCTATTTCCTGTAATCTTTCATTTTTTATACATGAAATATTAGTGCTTAACAAAAATTAGAATTTATTATTTTTACACCCGTCTAACTTATTTGTAATATTTAATTATGATATTTTTCCCTTGTTCAAAGCTAGTTACTACAGTAGTTAACAAAGAAATTGATATTACTGTTATTCATGAATCTAACATATAAATCAATAAAGAAAACAATATATAATTATTGAACAATATATACTTAAAAAAGATGTTGATATGAAAGAAAAATTAAACTAAATTTAAAATAATTTAATTAATAAGAAGGTACTAAAATAGTTACATCTTGTTCATCAATCACCAATTACTTAAAAAAGAAGGAGTTAGGAAAACATTTAATTGAGCAACTTGTTTAAAATAGTTGTCTCTATTGAATGAGGATAAGGAAGACTGGACTTGCGATTTCAGTTGTTAAAAGTTTTCGCCAACAACAGGAGGCAAAGTTAACAACCAAGAAGGAGCAAGTTTTAAGAGAATGAAGAAACCATGGAACGAATTTCAGTGAGAGCTGAGTCAAAAAGATAATTTAAACTAAAAACTGAATGTAGCGTCTTTAATAATCCTTTTTGAAACACTGCTGATTGAAATTTCAACAAGTGTATACATAATTATGTTTACTGTTAAACATTTCTCCACATGTTGACAGAAAAACTTACTTATTGCGGGATCCTAGACTTTATTTAGTTATTTACTTTTTAAAGTTTTTCTTACACTTTCTGAGCTGACATCAAGTTCTCTCATTTACCTATATTCTATTGGAGCATAAACATTTATCTACACAACAAATAATGTAATAATGAAAACTGATTAATTATAAACTTTGTCCTCACATTGAATACAATTTTGTTAATGTGATGTACCTTATAGTTTCTGTAGCATTTTATTATTATCATAAGATTTTAGTAAAGTATATTTAATAATAAAATATATCAACAAAAATCTTACTCCATTTGTAAGTTTCTAACAAATTGTTTAATATTTTATTATATCTTCCAGTGTAACTCCAGAGACTGTAGCTAATCATAACTAAATCATAATGAATTTTCAGCTAGAACAATATGTATGTTTCACGTTTATGGGTTTACTAAGGAATGGTCTAGTGTACTTTATAATTCATCACTGAACATCCCTTAGTATGCTCACTTTAAATATTCACACTGCTGTTCTATTTGTTATTTACTCTCTGAATATACTACTCAAATATAAAGCCTATGAATATAAAAAATCAAGTAGCTATTCGTCTGTGTGTCCACTCGCACAATGCAAAGACCAAAATTACATTCATTTTGAATAGGAGAGATTTTCATGGTCAAGCCATTGTATAAAAAATCGCAAAAGTTAGCTCATAGAAATTATAATAAGTTTTAATTTATAAGAAATGTTTAACATTTTTTCTTGCACATTAACTCGAAAGTGTAACTTCTTATTGATTATGTAATTAAGTAATTATTAATTACAGTTTGTGTGCATGTGTAGATTTAAACTGTGTGATGTGTGGATGTCATTTGAGATCCTGTCTATATCGCAATCCGTAAAACATAAAACTATAAAATATATAAAATCTGATAGAAGTATGTTCACATTAACATGTTTTAAACAAGCAGATGACCCTAGTAAAATAACTGAAAACTCTATCGATTACGAATTTCATTCTTTATGGCGTTTATTCGAAACCATTTTTTTGTGAAGTCATGTCATCTGAGATTTTCAATACTAAAAAAAAACAACAAAAAACTCCATAAAAATGCATGCGTTTTTGCCATTTGCTTACTTTTTGACATTCTCCTATCAGTGATACAGGTTTTCTTATGAAACAAGTTTTGCACACATTTTTTTTAACATTGTAGATTTATAGTTTTTGTACATAAAGTATAGTTTTCGGGCATTGTATCATGAAAAAAAGTACTTTATTGCTCATGATATATTTTTAGGTATCATTTTTTTTCCACAAAAGTGTTTTAGAGTGTTGTATTTTTGAAATCCACATTAAAAATATTTTGGTAATAATTACAAGGAAATAGTTTTTATTATTAATAAGAAAAGTAAATTGCGAAACTATTTTTTGTTTGTATTAATCCGAGCTATTGTGAACACAACATCCAATAAGTGATGACAAATGCAGAGGGTTTGTAGACATTTAGTTACTTTTATTTGTTTAAAATGAGCTGTCAATTTTATTTTAGGATATTGTAGTCATTGAATATTCTCTAGTACTAGTGAATAATTGGAATTATTTTAGTAGAATTAACTGCATGACTACTGTTTTAACTAGCAGGAGTAAATAATTTATTCTTTAACCTATGAAGATAGTTTAAAGTATGAATATTAAGTATGACTTGTACACGATATATACTGCGAAGTATGAATTAAATAAAGGGACGAGCTTGTCACCCCCCCCCCCCCCATCAAGGGGTTGACATCCATTGAGTTTAATATGTCGTGGTGTAATAGCAAGCCCAGAAGTGACAAGGAGGCCAGAAAGCCCGTGGTAAGGTGTGTGTACGGCTGCATCACAAGCTTGGAGTACAGAAGGTTTAGAAGTGGTAAGTACCATGCCAAAATTAAACTACCAAAATGAGGAAGCGGTATATATAGTCAGCGAAACACTAATAGGACTAGAATTAACTTTGCATTTCCAACTAACTTTAGCCAATCTGATCTCGATTTATAGCAGAGATAGAGGGGTGTTCCAATTACAATAAACTAGAGTTTAAATCGATATCTTGACTTATATAACCAAGTGGTGAGAGTCGGCAAGGTGGACCTTGACACACACACCTATAAAGATTATCTCCAAAAATACTTGAATGATAAAATAAACAAATTTTATATGTAAACATAAATTGAAAAAATATCTTCTTCTCTTGCATTAGCATTTTTTTTTTATTTTCTTCAATTGATAAGTGTATCGCCTACTTGGGTATTAGCACTTCTGATATTCTTTGATTGTCTAATCCTTCATATCTCTTTGTATAATTTTATTTCCTTCAGAAATGATATAACTTCACTGAAATATTTAATATCAGAGGCTAGTGCTATTTTGATGGTACACCCGCAGACATCCTCTCTTCCGCTCATTTCGGGTATTCTTCAAGTAAATGGGCTACCGTCAACACATCTCTACATTTTGGGCGTGAGGGTCTTTGTTCTCGGGATAATAGGTAACTATGTGAAGCTCGCGTGTGTCCTGTAGGTAATCGGTTTAAGATTACACTCGTTTCTCGATTTCCTGTTCCAGTGTTCATTGTTATCCCATTTGTTATTATAAATTTTAGAAATGGAGTGGTTTCTCCATTCCATTCAGTTTTCCACCCTGTCCATATTGATTTTATAATGTTCTTTCTGATGTCATTTGGCCTCACATCTATTAGATATCAGATTTACATGATTAATCTGAAAACTATAATGTTAAAATAAACTAATAATACAGAAAGAAAAAAAAATCATACTTAGAATAGATGGGACGAGGAATAGAACGGAGCACTTACAAAGATCAATATTTCTAACTATATTTTGTTAGTGAAGACAACTGTCGTGTAAAAACCTTTCTTTATACCTTTCTTTGTAATATTTTCGTTGCCTTGCCATTGTTAGTTTGTTTCTCTCTGATGATATACATTGAAAGGCCTTAGAGCAATTGCTTCGTTTGCTTCATTTTTATAGTGTTTTTCTCGTTATATATATGCAAATAACAATAGCATAGCAGTAGTTGTTTAAATTGTCTCAAAACTACATTAACCGTAGTTCAAATGATTGGTAGGAGCAAGTATTTTGTTGTGTTTATAAAGTACCAAGGACGGGGGTTGAGAAACGGAAAGTATATTTAAAATATAAAGGTCGGAGTGAGCATGGTATTTGACATAACATTTCATCAAGCATTCCCCATGATTAGGAGAGTCTGATGACGATAGTAAGTCATAATATGTGTCACTTGCTTCTAAATCAAGTGTACTGGGTTCAGTCGTTGTGGGTGAGAGACATTTATCATGTTTTCAGAGTAATATTTCAATAAATACATTTGAATCCTTACATTTCATCGTCATTAGAACCATAGTCTACAATTCCTGTAAGTATTTTAAAAATGCTTTTTTAAAAAATTCAGAAATTTATTAAATTAATAATAATATATTGCAAAAAATGAAATATATGTTTACATAAAACATTATCAAAAGCTGAACTAACTTTTTCTTGGTCGCCCAGTGGCGGGCGTGAACAAGACAGTAGTTGAGTTCCATGGTCGTTCTCAAAGATATTTCGACTCATATGAGGACTAGAGGTTTCGACAGAATGAGCTGCCTTATAGTAGGATGAGAAATCGTTTAGGAAATTATTTGAGTTATAAGTGTATTCTTAAATTTGATTTTGATTCATTTTTTATTATTTATAATTACAATTATTATCAATAATTCTGACAAATTGTACAAAATGGATAATTAAATTGAAATAACTGTAAGTAGTGGATTAATTGACTTTAAAAATAATTGCCTTTGATTTTAACGCACTTTTTTGTACAATGACACCACCTTCAAAGCATGAATACCTATCTAGTCATATAGTTATTTCATCCGCTACTAAACGGTATGTCCCTACAGCAGACTTAGGCTTTAGAAAACGCTGTTTCGCAACTTCTGCTTTTCACTTGAAAAAAAAAAAAGAAATCCACACGGTCCTAGATCTGTGCTGTGGAATGAATACTTGATTAGCTTAACGTTTTCCTCAACTAAGGATTCCCTTGTTCAGGGAACTGTGGTAAAGCTTCCATTGTCTTGATGCAAGATAAATATGCAGTTTCTGCGTCATTTATTAATGATTTCAGGCAAACAAACTAAGATACACTGTACTGACAGTTCCCAAATTTTCTAAAATAACAAGGACCGTTTATTCATGAATCTGGAGAAATGATTTGATAAATTTTATCAAACCACTGTACAATTAGACAACTTTTGTTGGTTTAATCTCATTTTTAAAAACCTAATCATGAAGTTGGTATTTAGTTTTAGATTTTTAAGAACAAACTGAATTTTATTAACCCTGAATTTTCCCAGCAACCCATGACTCGATTATTTGCATCCATTCAAGTGTGGGGTATCCGAGGTAAACACAATTTTCGGGACCAAAATGATCATAGGGGATTGTCACACTTGGCTCATTCCAATGCAAAGAATGCCTTCATTTCGCTGCGTCACATCTGGATTCCCTTTGACCAATTTCCGTACACTAATATGTTTTATTTTGTGACAGGTACGCATTCAATATCAGAATGCACGTACAGGCTGACTAGAGAGAGATAATTAGATAAAACTGTCTGCAGTTTCTATGTAAACAGTTTTTGATAAAGTTAGAATATTCCTTTGATTTGTTTACTAACACTGTGTGATACTAAAAACTTAGAGTTTATGTTTAAACTAACCTAAAATATACACCGTTATTATTAAAAATATTATTGTTTCTCATTAAAAGATTTGTATATGAGTTGACGGTTGAGATGGATACTCCTAGTTATTAGGATACCTGACTAGCTCTGATGTGAAGATAATGATAACTGTGTTAAGGAGCTCGTGGTGTGTCTATGGAGGGGGTATAAAGCCGCCTACACAGGATTACATCAAGAAAAGTAAATATAAAGTTTTGGATAATTGATCAGTGCTTATACTGTATAAGGAGATTATTGTCTAAAGGGAAGGGGTAGTCAATTAGGCTTAAGCTATTGGCTTATTAGCAAGACAAGAGAATTGCAGGCAAGTGGTTGAAATTGGGCGTATGGGAGCGCAGTGCGGTGGCACATTCGAGACCGATTTCCAGCCAATTACCGTCTCCTGGTTCGATCAGTCTGATCAATACTATTCACCTGGTCGTCACCCCATCTTCACTTAAGCTGTCCTACCAATCACAACTCTCCAATTTTCCCATTTCTTAGTCAAACTGACATTACTTTTTGAAAAACTCAAAGACGGCTAAAAGAAAAAAAAATGCGACAACTATGTAGACAAATCTCTATATAGTATTACTACCTACTACTTCATAACATACTATGTATGCTAGTACCAAATTTACAAACATCAATTACACTATTATAAAATTAATTTCATATCAGGCTGCATTGAAATAAGGTGACTAAAAGACCCAACGCTTTGAATGACCAAAGTCATTCAACTAAGTCTATCAAAGTCATAATATTATCCAACTAACGTCATGTGTTTTCTATGTTAACTATTTTCTTACAGTAAATAAACAACACAATTTTCATTTACAAATGTAATAATTCAAAGGTTTTTGAGGTACCCTACATCTATGACTGATGTTTTTTGATGACATCTGCCTGGAGAGACTGTGACAACCAATACTTCGTAAACAAGTTATAAATCACACCTATGCCCAATCTTAATCGAATTCCACAGATGTATAGCTTTGGTATGAACAATAACTATATTGGTTTTTTTCTAATATTGAAAGGCAAAAAAAGTAAATTTTTTGTACATTTTTTTTCCTCCTTTTGTTGTTATTTATCAAATTTAAATATTACTATTTAGTAGTTATTTACGATTATGTAAGTATTAAGCATACGGTTTACTCGAATTATAAATTATTTTAAAAACAAATATTAATTGCAAGTGTAATTTAGAAGTAGGGTCCTATTTGTTATAGAAAATAAGATTACAGATTAAACTTAAACAACTTTTTTTGATTTACTTCTGTATATCTTTTTCTGTTTTTCTAGATAGTTCTCATTTTTCTTTAAATATGCCGGAGTGATACATACCAGCAGTAAAGCAAGTAAATATTTTACCTCATCATATGTGGCTTACTATCAAGAAACGCCTTTAAATAGCGGAACAAGTGAAAATTGTTCTACACCACGGCAAATCGATCTGATCAGACTTTGGGTGTTGAATGACAAGAGTGCAATCCTGGAATTGTCATAAGCAACAAAACTCCAGAGGTTAGCAGAAAATGTCACTTATTCTGTCATAATAGCGCAGTAAGTGACTGCATTTATTGTTTTCCCTTGCTTCTTTAACACGACTAACCGACACCAGGCGACCTCAAGATTAAGTGGCCATAACTACGCATGCTGTGATTGTCCTTTTACCTTTGACTGTTGATACTATTTGAAGGTATTCGATTGATTGATATCCAGTCCTTTGTTACGATTTTCTCTAAAAGTTTAGCATCGTCCTTATATCAGTCCAAACGTCACAATCACAGGACATTCGTCTAATGTTCTTCAGTAAGTAGCCTGGAAACTCAACGTAAATCTTCTTCAGGTTTTCAGAGATAATATTGTACCAAGATGTTCTCCTCTCATTCGGGAATTCCAGGACTGGTGCTGAAATTGTTAATGACTAGTCTTCACAAATATTACGTACACCGTATTAACCAAACTTTCGTGACCACGAATGCGGATTATCATAAACTTTTTCCACCCCTTTTCTGAAAACTCTCAACACTGATTGCACTTGATTGTAATGATTGTACACTTTAAAAAGAGTTTGGAAGAGAGAAGTGATAGCCTTGACTTATAGACACTTGAATGGACTCCCACAGTAAGTGGCAGACAAAGAGACTGACATTAAAAAATCTTGAAAAGAAAAGTTACAGACCTGACTCATAAATAGAAGTTCTGAATTTTGGACACAAATAGAGAACAGGTATAACTTTGACTTAAAATGAAAAAGACATAGTCGACTTAGAGAGAATAAAAACTGAAATTTGTATCAGACTGAAGGTTGTAAATTAATTGAAGGTTGACTAATAAAAAATTAAGAATATTTCTAGGTCTCAGCAGTGTCAACACAGTATCACTGCAAACAATGTCTTAGATTACGAGGAACTGTTAGCATCTAATACACTTGAAGAAGATAATAAATTAAAAATGATACGAACTAGGCAACTTAATTGTTTTTTTTTTAACAAAGTAAAAAAAATGGAATTATGAAAGTGATTTCTCAATATATTAAGGATTTCACTTCCATTTAATTTGATAAATATTGCTTTTTGTACTGTCAAAAGAAATGTTGATTACATATTTCATAGTTTATTACTACAATGAGAAAATGTTCAACAGGAGAGCATATTGGTGTTGTTGTCTTGCAGAAGGTTAGTAGGGTTCGCACATATTGATTCAATTTTACATAGCAATATGAATAAATGATTTGAGAGAAAGTTTTCCTCTTCAGACAATACTATCCCATAATAACGGTAAAAGTTACGACCAACGAAATAACACATGTCTGAAAGACTAGTTTTAAAGCTCCTGCTTGTTTTGTTAAAGCCACATTTCTCTGTTGAAATTGAAACAAAGCAACTTCGAGTTAAGGTAACAGTAAACCTGGGAACACAAGCGAGTAATCAAATATAGTAAAAAAAAATAGTTGGCTGGAAACAAATACTTTTATTGTACAGAAAAAGGATTGGGACAAAAGTTAGTTTCTCCGAATAAGAATTATAGGTCTTTTAACACCATCTGTCATTATCTCTATTCTCTTAAAATTATTAATTAATAAAGTAGGGGACTAGATATTTAGCATGAAATGCAAACAATTGTTTCTCTGAGTAGAAACAAAACAATGAAGTTATTGAAATGTTTCAGTTTCGAAGTTTATTGATAAAACTTATTTACTCAGTTCTTGTTTTGATCACAATCCTGTTATAGTGTATTATTTACTCATATTGGGGGATTTCAAGAATTACGTCTTTACTCAAAAAACAGATTAATATGAAACTATCAACGTGTTTTGAAACTTAGTGTTCTTCAGGTTAATGTCTGCTTTGAACAGAATGACTTTGAAAGCAGTTCTTTCTAAGTCATTCCTGTAGATCAACCCTCAATAGTGCAGTTATTAACCTGAAGAAAAACACTAAGTGTTCGAAACGCTTTGTTAGTTTCATATTAAACCTTTTTTTTTGTCTGGAGACGTAATTCTTGGAATTCCCCTAATAAAATAATCTCTGTTTAACAAAGAATAAACAAATCGTCACACAAGTGCTTCGAATTATAAGTTGAACTGAAGAATCGAATTAATTTCATTAGTTCAAGATATATCAAGTTTTTTATTATCAGTAGTCTGGCCCCAGAGGGAACTTTACCCATTACTCCGGGCTCAGCAAATATGAAGCCAGAATTCAGCTGTCCCACTAGAACTGACCTGTGCCAACTG
The DNA here is from genome assembly GCA_026182355.1 of Hermatobates lingyangjiaoensis. NCBI lineage: Eukaryota > Metazoa > Arthropoda > Insecta > Hemiptera > Hermatobatidae > Hermatobates > Hermatobates lingyangjiaoensis. The sequence continues at coordinate 2,041,172 of JAPFBL010000019.1, forward strand.
GAGTAGGCTCAAAGTCCTGGCTCATCAAGTAATATAGGAAAGGATATTGCTACTCATGGAGCAATAGGTGAAAGCTGACCACAAGCCATGTACACCAGAGCATCTGCCTAACCTTGGGTTTGGAGAACCACAACAATTTTGAGTACAACACCACATGATGGACTCAAGTGCCGAAGCACCTGGAGTCATGTCCTCCCAGTGGCACTGATAATCAATGCATATTCAAATGCATTGATTACAGACACGCCACACTTTGGAGGAAGGGCATAGTAGCTCAAGAGCCTAGGGCAAGTTCTCTGTCTTCTGTCCGAAGTGCATCATTAGAAGAAGAAGAAGAAGAAGAAGGCCACCTCACTTAAATGGAGGGTCTTCGCTTTCTGACACCATAACAGTTAGGTAGATTATGAAATATATATTGTAGGTATTGTTATTATTTTAACATCTATTTATAATCGTGGTATTCAGGACTAATGATCAAGTAGGTGACTCATATATTTAAGTAAAGGAAAAAGGAGCTTAGAGACTTTCAAAAGCAATGTCAGGATCTCAGTATGGTTTGAATAGTAATGGCCTTTACAATGACACGCCTCATACAAGTGTGGCCTGCTGAGGGCTTCACAACCTGGTGAATCGTTCTGGCATTACTGTCAGCAGATTATGTTGTTGTGTAATGAAGTAGCAGTCTTTTACTTTACGTCATACAAATTCATGCAGTCAGAAAAAATGCACTAACAACAAACTGTCTAAAAATGAAATTTCAACAAAAAGTAAGAACTTATTACAAATGAACTAATTTTCACGAACTAAACTAAATTAAAATCATTTAATGTTAAATGAGTTTGTAATATATATATTTAATATTTTCAGTAAAAATGAAGTAGTAATTACGAATAGATAAGGATACGTAAGCCCATGCTTAATCGGGCTAAAAGGAATTTAAATCGGAAGATGGTGACAGAGTGTGAACGGCAACTGTGTTAATAACTTTGATATTACGCGCTTTAGTTTAGAGGTACAACACTTTATTGGGCTTATAGTAAAACTAAGCAGTAAACTTAGCTTGAATGGCATAATTTAAAGGAAAGAGGGAAGTGAAAATGGGCCAGAGCGAGGGAAGGAAGAGGTCGCAGATGCCATCATCAAGTTTAGGGGTTCTCTCCCTTACCAAGCAGTGATAAGACCTTAATATATCTTACAAAACAATTCAAACTATCTGAGATAAGCCAACTTCTCCGTCTGCTAATTACATTTGCCTCGCTCAACTCCATCCATCACGACTGGCCTGCATTCGGAGCGATGAGTCACTCCTCAAACTACATTCGCCTGCTTAGCGCTTGATTTTTGACTCTCATGCACTCAGTCAGGCTCTTTAATTCAAATTCATTACTTCCCATCTTCTCTTGGTGTTTAAACGCTAAACGATTATGACTTGACCTCTGCTTTGCTTCTTTCACATTTGCTTAGCGAACTCATGTTACTAGACACTTCAATTTATTTGAGATTGCATTATCGAACTATAGAACAGAACAACTTCAAATGCAATAATAAATATTAAAGGCAATGAATGAATTGCATTTACTATTTAAACGACTACTATGTGGGAGTTTTTACCACACAAGTTTACTGAACAAGAAAGCCTAACTCAATCAATTCGTTTTTGAAGCAGTAGTTAGTGCTTAAGAGACAGCAAGTTACGTGATCTAAAGTGGTGACAGATTGAAACGAGTTATCTACAAAGTTGATTTTTTTTCTTAAACTTATTTCATTCTACTTGTACTATATTATTACTCTTGTGTTTTGGCTTATATTGAATTTACTTTATTCTTTTTCTAAATTACTCTCAATTCATGAAAAATTTAAATAAGTCGATTATTGTTTAACTGACTATTGGTTGTCTGAAGAGAATTTTAGAAACATCAGCTCAGACTTACTTTAAAAAGTTCAACAAGGGGATTATAACAACTAGAGAATAAAAAAATGCACTGTGAGAAATGGAAACAGAGAGAGAGAGAGAGAGAAAGAGAGAGGGAGAAAAGTATTAATACTTATACGTAGGGCTAGTAAAAACAAAAGTTAATTCAGCCCAGGGTACGTAGACATTCCGTACTAGGTAGTACACAAACCAATGCAATGACATCATATGCATTTTATTGATTACCAGAATAATGTTTTATTTTAGAATATAACCTATTCATTTCTGTCACTATGTTCTCCATTTGACTTGTACTCTACTTCAAGCTATTACAACCACTTAAAGTAGCAATATACTTTTCTGATATCATATTTGTTTTGATGGTGCTCAGCGGAGTAGCACTGTTTTTGCTGATCAACAAGTTTGTAGATTTGCAGTCCTTTTCCATCACGCTGCGTGTTCGCTAAATACAGGATTTAACGCATTCTGATATTTAAATGTGTCTAGCCCAATTTTTTTAGCCGTTTAGCATGTTGAATCAGTAAAGAACATTCTTACTGGTATAAATGAGCATTTATACCGTAAAACCCAGTAGAAACCAGAGTCATTTTCAATGTCTCTACACTCCATTATATATGAAATTGAGAAGGAAATAAAAATGATGGATAGTAGACAAATATATTTGGGCTCACTTGAAAGATAAAATGCGAAAAGCAAAGTTTTCAGATATTTCACTCAAGTTTTTTTTCCTAAACCCTATACCATTCAATACTCCACAGTAATTACTATCAAACAAATACATTACATTTTGGTACACATTTCCAGTTTTTTGTAAACATTGTGAACTACTTTGTATTTCCCAGAAATATTGGCTTATTTTGTTATTTTGTTAGCTTATTATTTACCAAATCCAAAATCTTTTACTTTCTCTCTAAATCATAGTCAATTGAAAATAATAATAATATATAACTGCTTTTTTGTTTAATGTCCAAAATTTGTTTAACTGCTTATAAAGCTCGGAACCAATTAAATTAGAACTTTTTAAAAGCTAATATCTCTTTATTCTAGGATAGGTTTCTAAACGTGTTAAGATAACTCTACGTCGATTGGACCTTAAGCGTATTAAATATTAATCAAAAAGGCCAATGCACAAGCACTTTTCAGTGATTTTAATCAGAGTTGTGGTTTTAAACGTTTTCAACTTCCTTTTAAAACTCGATATCCATGTTAACCAAAACACAATACTTTGATCGCTCCATTTGTTTTATAGAATGAAGGTAAAAAAGCTTGTAGCTGTTTACAAAGAGGCGCTCGAATCATTCATTCATGGAAGCCACATTCATAAAAAAAAACTGGATACTGGGATATTTAAAAGATTAAAAAATTGGAAAATGTTCAAAAGACCAGCATATTCAAAAACAACGAACAAAGAAAAAACACATGCTGAAAATAAGGTTATAAACTAACCTTAACCAATAAAATAAAGAAATATACTAAATTCAAATTAAAAGACTAATTAATGGCTAGAACAATTATTTGTGCCACAATGCTGTACCAGGTATCTGAAATCCCAGTATAAGGATGCCAAAACCTGAATTGAGGGAAAACTAAACAAGATGTGATGGTTCACTTATGCATCAGACAACTCAGTTGAACAAATATCACTATAAAGGAATCCATGTAATCAAACAAATTTTTACATAATTACTTTCACTACTAACATTATAAGATTTCACAATAAACACGCGAAACAACAATCAATGTTCAAACCACAATAAGAAATTAGAAAAAAGACTAAGTCTTTCAAGCATAACAAGCGGTCTTCGTCACCGTGAATTCCAACTGATTTATTTGGAATTTACTTTGTCGAATTACTAAACATTAAACATTACTAAACCTATGTTTAATATATTTGTTTAATTATAAATACTATTTAATTAAAGCCAGATTTTAAGAGATTATAACATTTCTTAGTTTTTTTGGTCCTTTACACATGCATTGAATTTCTCAGTTTTATATTACATAAATCTAACATAACACAATATTGAAATAAACAGTTTTTAAATAGAATACAATAATATTATTGGCTAAATTGTTTTATGATATGAGAAGAGTAAATGGATGTAAGTTAATGGAAAGTGCAATTCGAACGAATATTACATTTTTGCCAGAGGGAAACTTGAAAAAAAAACGACTTCTGAAGGAGAATAATTTTTAATATTAAGGCAGTTTACGTGATTGTTTTCATATCATGTAGCTTTTACTTGATTTTTTTGCTAAGAGAACAAAGGCCAGTAGGATATTGGACTTGCTATAAGTACATACTTGACTGCATGAGATCAGCAGGTTGTTTGATCCTTTGCCTCAAAGTTGTACTTGAAGCCGACCTCGGAGTAAATTGCTAACATTATATATACAATACATTTCGAAACCTTTTAACTGTTACTGATGAGTTTTACACAGAAATAACTTAAGATCTGTTAAGCTTACCTACATAATTTAATAGAAATATGGTAATTTATAATATTATTTTTTCATAAGATGAAAAGCTAAATTAAATGTACCTTTTTATATATAATTTCATACTACTTCAATGAATTTCAAATAGCATTGTTTTTTAAATTATTTGACATCTATTTGTTTACTACAGTTAGAATTATTCATATTATTATAAGAATAATTTAAAAACGAATATTTGTTGTGCATTTTAGTTTAAATGAAAGAGTTTTATTTGACACAAAATGCCAAAAATTTTGTCTAAAGGAAAGTGAGTTAATATTAAAGGTATGCATTATATTTCATAAAATGTAAGTAATAATTAATTTAAAAGAAACTACAAGTTTTCAGAGCACTTTTTTATGGGGTTGAGGGTCTACTAGAAAGCAAACTACATTTCTGGTTCATCAAGGGAATATAGTGTCACCCAAGTTATTCTACATTGGGAGTCGTATGACTTTAAGTGTTTTAGAGCAGTGATCTTTGACGAATTCCTGATATTATACAGGCTCGGGATCGTTGGCCAACGACCTCCTCAGGGATGACGTGCTTTGATTTTTTACCTCCTGTGTTAAAAATGGAGAGTCAGGGTAAAAATAAAACCCATAGGAATATCCTTCTCCTTACAATGTATTTGTCGGGTATTAAATCAAGAATAAAATATTTGGCCTTTATTTATCCCTTTCAGTAATGAGAAATCGGAACAACTACTAAGATCTTTCAACTATAACAAGGAGTCTTCTGTCAAAACTGATATTGAAGCGAAAGATTTGGAAATATCTAGAGTAGTGGTGAGAATATTGGTAGACAAGAGAGGTATTTTAAAGGATGTAAAGTTTGCAAAATTGAATTAATGGCGCTTTAGTCAGGATGATGAGCCTCATCGTTTTTGCACTAATGTCAAAAAAAAAAAAAAATTGTAAGTGCACGGAAATTCGATCTTAGGGAATCAGGATGAAACTTATGTCGATGTTGCGTCGTTCCTAGGTATCAAAAGATTTAAGTTTAGAAAATTTTATTTGATCATATAAGTGGTCAAAAATTTCATCACTCTGGATTTCCTAACTTTAACAGATTATCACTAAAAGTGTAAATATACATTTAGTACCAGAAAAATTAAAGAAAGTTTAACTGATGTGTGCAACTTTGTAAAATTATTTAGAGTTTTTGGAAAGGTGGAAAAACCACATAACAAATTGTTAGTTTACACATAAAATGGTGACATATGCTTTTCAAGGTTACAGAGATGTGGTCACTATAGTTTTGAGGACTGGGAGGACAGTCAAAACTACTTGTTTGCTCGAAATCATTAAACAATGAATTAATGCTTTGGAAAGCTGAATTATCTTGCACCAGTGCTAATTGTAACAGTATCACCTGAACAACTGAATTTTTAGTTGAGAAGAGCATTGTACTTATTCACCATCCAACCTACAACTCAGATCTAACGCTATACAATTTTTTTCTTTTCCCAAATGTGAAGATTACTTAGAGTGGAAAGCGTTCTTAAAATTGTGAGTACACTGACAAATTACCGTTATTTGTGAGTACTGACACCAATTACCGTTATTTGTGAGTACTGACACCAATTACCGTTATTTGGTGGATGAGTCAAATCCGTTGAATTAGGAAAATAAAAGCCTCCACTGACCTCCTAAAGTGCCTCATTCTCATTGAAACCAGGCGAAAAGCAACAAGTACCAAGTCAGTACCAATATTCCTACAAACATAATATATATATATCCAGTTTTTTTCTTTTTTAAACTTCTTTACTAGTGGTTTCGGAATGGATAATAATTCTAGAGGTTCAGAAATGGACCATTTTTACTTGAGATTCTGAAATAGATCCTACTGACTTGACTAAAAGTTCGGATACAATTAACTTTAAAAAGAACATTATTATCAATTGTTCACTAGGATGACAAGTAAAAAATGATAATTAAGTAAGAATAATAAAACCTTCGACTAGACTGTATATATATATATGTCGTACTTCCTTTTTATTAAAACTTTCATCATGTTTATGTTTATCGGATGAATAAATGCTAACAAAATATGTGTTTAGCAAGGAAGTAGTTTTGTACCCATCAATATCTATGCTCAATACACCGGATCCAACGAAGTATGACGAATTAGTCAACTGTATAATCCACACAGTCATTTACGACAACGTCGCGTCTATCTATATTAAAATAATTTCTACTTCATCTTAAGAATAATAAGAGCCCTGTAATGATGAGAGAACTCTAAAAACAGCAACTCACTAGAAGGTCTGAAAAATTCAATATTCAATGAATGGTTGTGTTTAAAGTAACAAGTTGTGGTGCGGTGATAGGTGACAGAGGTATTAGGGTAGAACCTTTGGACTGTTAACTAGCTGCTCGGTAAAGGGAGGCTGGGTAAACAAACGGCTGCGGTCACGCGGTTCAAACAAGGACTCCGCCAGGCACAGCCTGATTAGAACAAACACTCTCCAACGCTCTCCTGTTAGCCTCAAATTCAATATGACTTTCGCAAACCAAAACTACTCCCACACCAAACAGTCATATTATCTATCATAATATTATCACCAGCTTGTCAACTGCCTATGCTATATACTTTAGATTGCTTATGCACATATTAGCAATTTATATATACATTCCTTTAAGTTCAAATATAATCAATTAAAGCAGTGTCTCTTCATTAAAAAAATTACTTGTGTTTCTCTAATTTTTACCTTTATCGGATAAATATTACCTATGGAAAAAAGTATCAATTAATAAGCATTTTGTACTGCTAAATTTAGAATGAAATATCTTTAAGTACATATTAAATAAATAATATATTCTTCAAAGAATGCAATTTCCTTGTTTAAGATATTGTATATTTCAATATTTTACCTTTAAGACGAAACATTTTTCTGAAATTATCAACTATTGCTTTTGGCCGAATAGGAAGGTTGTGAAATTATTTAGACTCAAGGTTATTACAGTTGTACCTACAACGGAATTTTTTGTATGTTCTCTACGATGTAAGGTAGGCATAGTAATTTCGTCTCTTGCATGGAAAACTAAACAATCATTCAGGGCACAACCCTTTGCTAATGGACCACAAGACGAGCACTGCAGCACAAGACCACAGCATACTCCAGACCGTTATTTGGACATTTTACACAGAGAAGATCGTTGGCTTCATTTTCAATATTGATATTACGTTATAAACCAGTGTTGTTTCACGTGTACGTTTGGCTTCTCAGAAACACTCGACTGGCTTATTAGAGTTGGTACACTCTAAGAGTGGATCTATTCAAGTGAGTGGATCCTTTAACGAAACATGTTTATAGGTAGAGTTTCAGGGTTTCGTTGAAGTACAAGACTATTTTTTTTTCTGATAACTTTTGCTGTTCCAAAATAAGTATACATCTATTATATTCAGGAGTTCTTCATAATCACAATTTAAAAAGCTCTCATTTCGAATCCATTAAAAGCCTTCATTTCTAGCATGAATAACCCACGTCCTCATCTCTTGCAACACTTCTTTTTAAAATTCTATAATCAACATGTTTAATAAAATCTATTATCTCATTTTTTAAGGAAGACTAATGGGTTCCATCTACTACCAAAAGATTACATATGTGTTTAAGAAGTGACATATAATTACAGTGCCTGATTGAAGTGTCAGGAGTGCCTTGGCATATGCTGGATTAATGTCTTTAACTATTATTCTTAAACTACATACAATTGTACAGAAAGTTCTAATAATAATTTTTTTTAAAAATAGAGTTAAATTACTTTAGCAGTGTTAGCAGTGGTATAGAATCCAACTCGATGTTACTAGGCATCAGCCAACAGCATTTAGAAGAAGTAGGACAGCGTCTGAGATGAATCTTCTCTAATAAAAAAATGTTTATAGCTATCTACTATCGCTATCTATGTAACTATCGCTACAGGAGAGGTAAGGAAAAAATGTTTATTTCGGTATAAAACAAGAATAAAGATATGGGAAAAGGAATGAAACTGATTGGGTGAACTGGTTAGCCGAGCAGCAAGTCGTGCGGTAGCCCGCCCCAGCCAGCTATTAGTATTCCCTCGGCACTTAGTCACCCCTACAACTTTTCTTCTTTAATTTCTACGTCCAAACTTAGGATATTTCTTATCTGTGTAACAAGCTATCTCTACAAAAGAATTGTGGCCACTTCTATATAGGCCAGGTAATATACACATTTAAGGTTTTCCTGTTAAGTCATTATGATGACCACGGGTGTCGAATTATTGAAGTAAGCATTCACTACTATTTACCTATGGGTATTCATTGTGCTTATATATATATATATATATATATATGGTTTAAAGCTGCTAAATGCATTTCCTTTGCTCTCTCAAGAAATGCTAAAATAAAAAATTAGAGACTGTACGTGTATTTTTTAGTGTTACTTTACTACCAAGTATACATAACAAGTTTTAACATTAAACACGAGAAATGGAATAAAAGTCTAAACCATAGTAAGAAATTCAAAAGTAGTGTTCAGTGATTCTGTCCATAACAAGATCTGATGAGCCTCATGCTACGGAATTGGAGGGAAGTAGTGCATGGTTGTGTTAATGGTCACTGAGAATGCTATGTAAACATTGGTTACAATACGCAATAAAACTTAAGCCATTTATAGCAAGAAGCCTTGGGACCTAAATACCAATTGAAAATTAGTTCTTAATCAATGAGTTACAATATTGAATAGAAATATAATAGCAGCATTAGGATAAGGGCTAAATATTGTTCTTAAAACTAGAAATATAAAGTATGTTTAGTTGGATATAGGTTTTTATAACGCAGAAAAATTAGAAAACATAGCTATTGATAATTTACACTTTTTAAAAGATGTAGGTTATAAACTTGTAGAAAAGAGCAAACATCTTAGTTGCCGAAACGTTCTATCGACTCTTATTGCAATCATAAAAATGATGGTCCTAAAGAATTACTAGAGCTGATAAATCACAGATAACTGATTTCGGAAGTACTAGTAAATAAAATAGACTACAACTAAATAATTTAAAACATCTTAAAATGTTTATTCTAAGCTGAGGGCTAATCCTTTGGATAGGCTCAACTGCTCTTTTAATAAAACTAAAAAATACTATTTTGAAAAATCACCCCAAATTAATTACTAAATTTCTCTGTTAAACCCCGTAAGCCACGTAATATCATTGGCATACATGGCCAGGGTGATCAGGACACACATATATTATTTGTCTATAAGATTAGTTGTGATTATTGTTGAAGAGAATTTCTGTTGCATATGTTGTTTCATATGCCTTGGTTAAATAGTAGCTTATGGGCTTTGAGTCCAATAATTGGTAATTAATAATTAGTAACATTATATAGTTGGCCATCATATTAAACTAATAAAGATTTAATTAGTAAAATAAAGAGCGTCTATTTTAAGGAAGAATATAGGTTAGTTGGTTTTGAAAAGTCTGATAAGTTTTGATTAGTCTCTTTTGCAAAGTTATCTATAAATTCCAAGTTTTCTGCAGGAGGAACTAGTAATTTATTCTTCAACGCTGTCTACCAACATTTTGGTGCCTTCCTAACAGAATTCATTAGTGCAGTGCCAACGATCCCATTCACAATGAAGAAGAACTGAATTATTTATTTCCCTCCATGGGTGTTCTTATCTAACCCTTATGGGTTGCTTAAAGAATCGGTTATAGTGTTCATAGAAAACCCACCAATGTAATTGCTTAAGTCCATTTTTATTCCACCCATCTAAAAATTTTTTTCTTAGTACATTTTTTTAATGGTAATAACGTTGTTAATCCAGAACACTTCTTTATGCCCTTTGAAAACCACTCACAGCTGAGACTGCGGTTCACTGTAATGATATGATATGATATATATATAAAAAGATTTCACATAAAAGGTCTTCGTCAGAGTCAAAAACCCAGTTGAGTTTTTGTGGTTAGAAAATGGTAAGAAAACCCATTTTCTTATTGTGGTTTGATCATTGATATATTATATATATATATATATATATATATATATGATAAAACCACAATAAGAAATGGGAAAACAAGACTAAGATCTTTCAACCGTAACAAGCGGTCTTCGTCAGAGTCAAAAACCCAACTGAGGGTTTTAAAAAAAAACTTTTAAACAAAAACTCAGTTGGGTTTTTGACTCTGACGAAGACCGCTTGTTACGGTTGAAAGATCTTAGTCTTGTTTTCCCATTTCTTATTGTGGTTTGATCATTGATTGTTGTTTCACGTGTTTATGTGAAATCTTTTTATATATATATATATATATATATATATATGTAAAAAAATAAAGAACAAAAACACTTAATGGGATCAAGATTTAGAAAAAATAATTATCTTCAGGAAGAGTGGAAAAGAGAAGAAGAAGAGGTACGTTCGTTCAAGACTGTCGGTGGAAGGTGAAGTGTATATATATACAAAATTAAATTTTATCAGGACTCGGCCAGTTCTTCAGATTCAAATTGAACTCTCATTGCCAACGTTTTGGTTTTTATTTAAAACTTTTTTTATAGGCAGAAGTATTATATTTTTAAACAGAAAAACTAAGTATTACATTAGAGATTATTTTACAAAGTAAAATAATATGTGGATTTCAACAACAATATAGTTTGAATGAACACTTGACACGCCAGTCTCGGACTGTAAGTGTATATTTTTATGTTATCTATGTTTCTTTGCTATATTGAACTTTATGCATATATATATTTATTAGAAATTTGCTTTTTTTATTTTTTCAAAAGTGACAAATTTAAATTATTTTTATCTCATTCCACTCTCGATACGTTTACATGATATATATAACGATTTTATAAGAAAGATATGTGACTTTATTATTAAAGGAATCATCACAAAATGAAAAGAAAAGGGGAAAAATGAAAAATGCTCCAAGACATTTTGAAATAGATAATTCTCAAAAAACTTTTCTTTCTTCAACTAATGTATTTTTGATACAAACAGAATTAGGTTTCCATTTAAAAAAAAATAGTATGATGTGCATTTAAAAATCAGCTAAAAAAATGTTTAAAATATCGAAATTATATTCTAAATTGAAAGAAGGAAACAAGTTTTGAAGTTTCTAAACTCTTGAAAGCAGAAATCCCTAGAGTCTAAGAATTTCAGGAAAGGTCACTCGAGTGGAAGACTACCAGGTAACATGGGCTCTGAGAACACATCGAAATAAAGGCACAAAGAGCCTTAATATTACACGAGCGTTGGATTATTCCCTTGCTTCACTCTGTACCTTCCCAAATCACATGAATAATGCAGTAGTATTTACTCATTCAAACCTTTTAAAATTCAATTGTTAATGTCTTTATACTCTTTCATTTAACACCTACCAGGAAACTCTTACAACATCTTTACCGTCAAGAATATTCATTGCAATGACTAATTATGCTAGCAACTTGTTAATCAAACAAAACTACATAATGAGTTTCATTTAAGACAAAGGACTGTTGTTAAAATTAACACTAATATAAGAAAAAGATAGCATCATAACTGAGACTATGTTGTTACAGGGAAAATCTGCAGAAGTAACATATTCATCCAGATAAGGTTTTTTGTTTCAAATTATAATTTTACTTTATTGACCAAGATATTTAGATCTCCTCTGTGACATAATAAGCTCTGTCGGAGTTTACTATAAGTTTTCGTATTACACTTTTATCATAAGCGATTAATATTGAATACAAAATTATGACAGTGCAACGATTTCTGACAATTCTTAAAAATTTGAGGGACATTTGTTGAACAAGCATTTAAAATTTTGATAATATCGTGTATTTTTTTTTTGAAAAAGAAGAAAGCAAAAGAGCAAAAAGTTTAAATGAAAGAAATAAATGATTTAGAAGCTAGTAAATGGGATTAGGCAAGTGGTGGATTGAGAATAGTGGTCCATTCTTTAGCGTTGAGGGTTAATTTTATTTGCAAGTGGGTCGGGCACCTATTGACTGCGAGAGGTTAAACAAATGGTCTCAATCGAGCATTCCTCAGAGAACCTCAACCACCACTCCCTCCTCAAAATTACTTCCTTTTCCTTCCCTTTTTAGAAACTTTAGCTAAACTCCCAGCCCCTTGTAGCTTCAAGCTCTTTGTGTTATAGGCCTCATTTTAATCGAGTATTGAAAATATAGCGCTTCAAAGAACTTATTAACAGAACCTCAGTTGTTGATTTCTACTGTTTATTTTCCAAGGAACATAGTAATTAATTGTGGAAGCATTTCAATATTGAAAAAGAAGGGTTGCAAACTTGGATAAATATTACTTTCTTTTAGTAAAAACCATTATACCATAGTATAAAATACAAGATTTAATAGGTAGTTTGTAGTAACTAATCTACCAATTAATATTAACGGTTTATTCATATCTATAATCGCGGTTTATTATTATAACAATACTATAGGTTCCTTATTAGCATATTGTTAAAAAAGCAACAATTTTAAAAAAGATAACTTTGTACAGCATTTGAAGCATGCTGATGTTTTCAATTACAATGAGGTAGGGATGATTCAAAGAACTGCCGACAAAGTAATTCCTTATTGTTTGTTTTATCTCCATTTCTTTTTAATTTGGTTGAGAAGATAAGCCTCAGGGTAGTTTAAAATGTTTGGTTCCTCTCCCTGCAGACTTAACGTTTCGGCTGAAGGCAAACTTGATATTGCGCTCGTCATCTTGATTCAGTCACAGACGATTCTCATCCTCATAGTGGCCTTCCTCTTCATCTTCTTAATTGTGCAAGTTCTTCAAATATAACACATTCATAACGTATAAAGTAAAACAAACAATAACTAACCAGTCATGTATAGATAAGATATATGTCCAGTTTGTTACTATCACTTTAAATGAATATATATATATATATATATATTAGTATACTTTGGGAGCAGACATTCTTTAAAACACATTTCGTTCAAAGTCTTGCTTATTTCTAACTTTGTATGACTCCTACAAATCTTCTCTAATTGTCTTATAAGAGTCTTCCATTTCATTGGTAACATATACAGCAGTTCAACAAATATGATTTAATTTTATTATTAATAATTAATGATTTTAATTAAAGATTTTATTTTAATATTACAAAAGATCCGACGTTTCGGCCTACATAGGAAAAGAAAAATAATCTATTTTACTAAGAAAAATAATTAGTCTATTTTACAAAGAATAATAATCTTAATGTTACTTAGTTTTTCTGTTTCAAAATTTCATATTTCTGTCCATGCAAAAGGTTTTAAATAAAAAGCAAAACGTTGGTAATGAGAGTTTATTTTGAACCTGACGAACTGACCGAGTTCTGATATCTTTAATTTATATATATATATATATATATATATATAATTGAGGGGCAAACCTGTATGTTGTTGCAACCCTGCTGGAACCTGCTCTTTGTTTTCCTCTCACCCGCTGTATCGTTTGTTTTATATCTGTTAAAATTGTTATGTTTAATTTTAAAGATTACTTTTCAGTTAATTATATTAACATTCATTAATTAAATAGTAGTGTAACCTGAAGATGACCAAGGTGTGGTCGAAAGCTTGTTTCAACCCAGTGTTTTTGTGTTTCATTAAAATTGTTTGATATTGGTTTTCTCAATGTCTCTGGCCCAGCATATATGGAAGTTGCCTCAGCATCACCGAATGATAGTAAGAAAAATCGAGGCCATCAGCAAAAAGGTCATCAATGCAGAAGCTGCTGCATACTTTAATTCAATTTGTCTTCAAGAAGATTTGCTGCCCACTTATACTAATATATATATATAATATAAATTCAAAACGAAGGAATCACACAGAAAGACACAGACATAACTCACATCGATATTTATACCATCGTCGTCATCAGGAGGTGTGAAGAGCGATGAGTCCCGCAAGAAGGCAGGACGGTGACTCACTCACGGAGTGAGTATATTAGTATATATATATTAGTATATATATACAGTTTACATCGGCCAGTGGACGTATTTACGTCTCCGTTCCTTCATTCTTTCTCCTTTTATTTTCTTTCTTTCTACTCTCCTGAAGACGGCAAGACGCCGAAATTATCGAGATTCGTGAGTGTTCGTCCTTTTTCTTGTGTTCTCTAGCTGTAACTTTAATTATATATATATTAGTATATATATAATAATATATATATATATATATATATACTAATATATATATATATATATAGTATATATATACTAATAATATATATATATATTAGTATATATATACTAATAATATATATGTATTAGTATAGGTTGGCAGCAAATCTTCTTGGAGGCAAATTTTGTTGATATGTACCGCAGCTTCGGAATTAACGACTTTCAAACTAAGCTGTTTTAGTCTTCTGACAGTCTTACGAATATAAGGTGGGACGTCAATCCTAAGAAAAGAAAGAGATGTCTACAGGCTTCATATTAGAAGCTTTATATATCAAAGGTTTAAATCCCTCAATTAATGGCCAGACATGCGATATGGGTATAATACGAAGTATGCAAATTTTTGAAAGAAGTTACAAGATGAATAGGGATGCTAATTGACTGGCCTACGACGGGATGATAAACTGTTTTCTATTTAGTAACTTGTTTGGATCATCTTACGTAACGAAGTATGACGGTTTTACCTATTTCTAATATAAATCATACTGACAAGTGTGATTAACATACATTATAAGTGGTATTAACAATATGCATATATTTAATTATACTAGTTGTTCAAATGTTAGTACGTATTTTGTATACGTACAAAATACGTATTTTACCAAAATAGTTTTGGCAATACTATGCCAAACATGCTGTCATATATATTTTTAAAAAAATAATTCATGCGTACAGTGGACAGCACTGAGAACGATTTTTACTTCTAGTCATATATTTACTTTATAAAACATAATTTTATGATTGGCAGTGCGCTGTCTCAAAATGTACATTAATGGGAAATCAGGTTGGGACAAATACATCTTCAACACAGGAGACCGTTTATTTTCACGAGGATTCACGGGAAGTCAATCTAACTGTCCTAAGTCTCTTGAGCTGCGATCTGTTAGTAAGTTAATACTGATTACACTCTAATCTCGATCGAGATATAATTTCAAAGGGTCTCTGACGTGGCAATGATAAACTAGGGCGCCAGTAAACTTCATTGATTAGCCCCTATCAGTAGAGGTTTTGCTGCAGATCATTTCATAGGCGACCAATGTGGCAAGAAATCGGTGTTCTGAAATTACAGCAGCGGCAAAAAATGATAGAGATTGTATCACAATCATAAAGACACAAAACATTCAGTTGCTCAATCAGCCATTATGTGGTAGTTACTTATTATTGAAAATTATTGTATAAGTCTTTAAATAAAGTTCTTTTAATATAAAAATAAAACAAAAGAACGCGTTGGAATATGCAGTGTTCTTTTTTAGGCAGAAATAGAAATAAGTTCATAAAATAGTTAATTATAATAATGGTCAGACAGTATTTCTCTTTCTCTCTTCTCACCATGTACATGAAGGAGACACGAAGTGTTGGAAATGAGTTGATTTGATTATGATAATAACTTAGCTATGTAGAAACTTGTTCTAAATTTTTAATAAATATAAATTGTGTTTTAGAAAGTAATCTAGCTTTGAAATGAACTACATTATATTTAATTAAATTGGTTTAATGAAGTTCCCCTGAAATTCAGATGGACTAATGTAGCGAAGGGTGAAAGGTGACACATTGAGGTCAGACATTTACCGTAAGCATCTATCGTCTGTATTGCTATGCTTCAATATATTCTATGGTTCAAAGTACGAATATAATCATATATGTAAACCAAGTGACAGAAACTGACATAAATTTATGTTCCAAAATTGACAAACTCTATTAGCAGTGCGATTCAGTAAAATACATAGCAAAAATAATACTAGTTCCAATACCGGAAATGTGGAGGCAAATGTGGAGGCAGAGTAGCCAAGTGGCTTAAAGGCTCGCCTCTGCGCTGGTAGGTCCCAGTTTGTAAACCCACTCTGGCTCCCAATTTATTAATGTGATAGGTGAAATATCTGAACACTGTGTCCCTCGGAGAGGACGTTTAGCTGTCGGTCACGAGCCTGTACTATGTCAGGAACTCGTTAAAGATTCTAAATAATTTGAAGTAGGAAAAAATTAGGACAAATTTAATAATTGCATTAGATATCGATTTATATTATTATACATAATATTTTCGATAACAAGATGACAGTTGGGTTTTGACTCTGACGAAAACCGCTTCTTACGATTGAAAGATCTTAGTCTTTTATTTTTCATTTCTTATTGTAGTTTAAACATAAATATTCATATATAACTTTATAAATTCATAACACAAAGAACTTTTAAATGATTTAATTTTTTTTAAAAGTTTATTGTGTAGTATCACAAAGGGCCAGTCTTTGACCTACGTCTGTTTTCTCGTGGACCGTCACTGCAACCGAACCTAATTTAATTTAATATCAGAAACATCTTCTAAACACATTTTACTAAAAGTGAGGTCAAAGGAGACAACTTTTTGTTGTCTTTTGTATTTACAGCAAATGTAAATGGAGAAGATTTCTGGCTTCGAAGCTGAGTGCTGAAGAGTCAAAGCACCGTAAGCTTTTCAAAAACATAACCAGTGTAACACTTTATATTTAACATTATCAACATTTAAGTTTGATTTTTCTAAAGGTCTTAATGATTTTATACAGAAAAAACTTCAGTATCATCAAGAGGCTAGCACTTTGATTGTTTCGAAATGTAAATTATATAAATTTCTGAAAACAAAGGTGGTACACTGTTGATATATTCACCGCTCAATAATTCAGAGTGGTAACGAATTGTACTTTGAAAAATAAGATACATTTAAGATGTATAAGGATTGAAGAAGGTAGCCAAAACATCAAAACACCGTTTCTACTTAAGAAGAAAAAAAACAGTTGAGACACAAGTTAACCTACAGGTGCAAAACGAGGACGGGTGAGAGGCCAAACATAAAAACTGGAGTTATGACATACTCGCACTTTGTCTCCCTCTTAGTCCTTGTTGCTACTTCAAGTAATACAAGTTTTCACAACATTCAATTGAGCATCACTCTCTGTTTTTGTATTTCCCGGCTTTTATTTCCATCATTCTCTGCAGTTGTTCAGAAAAATAGTTTTACTCATAGCGTTTCTCTTTTCTAAAAATAAATTGTATTAGTAAATACTGCAAATTCTTTAAAAGTAAATAATTCATTTTTATTATAAAGGAAACATTACATAACAAAACTACTCAGGTATTTTATCTTGCTCCACAGGCGTGAAATATATTTCTTTTTATGGACCAAAACCAAATCATTAAGATTTAAGTGGAATATATACTACTTTCGCTCCTCCCTGCCCTCTGAACGCATAATGCTAATATAATTACCCATAATGGTTAATAAACCATGTTAGAAAATTTTAGGATTACTCTAACAGAAATTAATTTTTGGTAGACTTTATGTATCCGTTACATCAGGAAGACTGAGTACGTACCACTTCAATAAAATATGTTCTATTGCCTACTGGAAGAAACTAAAATATTCTAACTCATCCCTTGATTTGCAGGAGATCCTTGGGGACAAAGTGTTTTTCATAGAGCCATTAATGTTCGAAACCCTGGGTTGCCAGACAATATTACGGACGTACACGCGAAGGCGTTAAGCCAGCCATACCGATCCCTCTAATAGCAACTGTCTTAGAAAGGCCTTTCGAGCGATGCACCGAGTCAGTAAGAGGGCCTCATCATCATCATCACCTGTGGTGCCTGATGCAGTTTGACTTTAGCCATGGTTAAGCCGACAAGGGTTTAAAAGCAATCAAAGAAGTTAGAACTTTAGAAAACTCTTTTATGTTTGATTACCAATCAAACTTTAGAACTTTGAAATCAAGGGCCCACCGACATATATAAGGGAGGTCCTTGAGCACTCCCTGTCAGTGACTATTGACATTTATCAATAAATGGTAAATTTATTGATTAATTATACAAATAATTATACAAATATTATTTATTTATTATACAAATATAAAGCTACTAATTATACGTGTATACAAAAAAGCTATTAATTCATTTTTTTTCTTGTTTTGCAGAAATATATTCAATACCAGTTAGCTTGGTTGAACATTACATAGAAACTGTGCAATGGAATAATTATTTCAGTATATTGTTTTTAGGCTCACAAGAAAGGCAGCTAGTAATGAAAGTGTGAAACATTGAACAGAGTCTGCTGAACGTGACTCTGGCGCTGCAAGCCAATCACCCTGCTCAGTCCCAATTTTAAAATATCTCCTCTGCATGCTCTTAACAACAAATTGTTGACATTATACCATAAAAACAATTACAATTGCAGCTACTTTAAAGGTTACGAATTTTTATTTTTGTTCCAATAGACATCTAGATAAAAATATATTTCACTTCTTTGGTAGTCGACTAAAGATAGTTGAGATACATCTAATCGTTTTTCTTTGACTTGTAATCTACTGGAATTAGTTTCAGTAATTAGTAATGCTGTTCAAAGCATTATATAAATGTGTAGATGTATTTTGGTAAACAAAAATAATATTTGCGTAGTATGTGATTAAAAATAACTGCATATGTTTTTGTATCTCTGCCCTTCATAAAAATAGCTTATGTATTTGAAAAGATGAAAATAACCTGGAATTTGAACTTTAGACTAGCCGTTAACGAGAAGATGAAGATGTAGCGTTGGAAACAGGAGGCCAAGTGGTATTTGACTGAGCATTCCGAGAAATCTCAACCCTTAGGACGTCTATTGAAAGGAATGGGTGGGTGCAATTTACAAGAATGTACTCGCATTTTGATGTCTTCATTGCAGAAAGTACATTTTGGTTTATCCAACCAGTTCAACTGAATAGATATTTAGTAATCATAATATGCCCAATTTGAACTCTTGCCTCCGAAAAAAGCTCCTTGCCTAGGTATACAAGGTTTCCTATCGCTTGTATATTATCTCCTAGTATATACTCACTTATCTTCACACTAATGAACTAACTCATATTTCTATCCAGCGTGCACTTATCGTTGCACTTTAACAATATAGAGTGTACATATCTTTTGGTTTGTTGGATGTAAACTTGGACTTTCTTTAAATCAACAAACAGGAGGTTTTTCTATGTGATGATGAAACATGTGGTTTCAGTATGAGCAGCTTTGGATATTCTGATGAAACGATCTACGCAAAGTTGATTCTTATATAAATAAATTATTACAGTATTAAGCCTTTAAACATTATTAGAAAACATGTAGCCTTCTTTGTCTAATAATAACAATGTTACTTCCAATAGCTATGTAATGTGACTACCTGAAAGGTATTTTTGTTTAATAAAATGCTTCATAAACCTCTATGTTTCAAATGAATTGGAGTTGGTTGAATGAAACCACCAAATTGAAACCTATATATTTCATACTAACAGTTAAAAGTAATCCATGGATTTCTATGAAGATAAAAAATAATCTCTATGCAATTACAATTCAATAATTACTATTGTTAATTGTACCAATAGATTGATGTTCCAACGAATACCCTTTATGAAATCTTATAGTAACTAAAATTAGTATAAAAAGCACAGTTATTATACCTGAAACGTTAGCCTATCAATGTCAAAATGTGAAAAATGGCAAACTGCAATTAACTACAACTTGTAGAGAATAAAACTTGTTTTTAGATTCACTACAGTTATTTCATTTTGAAATATTTTGCATTAATGGTTTAGATCTTTTGCAGATTTAGATGAAGACATGATCTCAGACTTTTTCAATAGAGAGCTCGTAAAATACGCTATTAATGTTGCTTATTTCGTCTTTACTGGCATACCAAAGAGATTAGGTCCCATTAAAGTGATAAACAAGAGTCATCAAAAGGTATGGTATCAAAAATTGAGCGTCTCACGTCATTACTCAAAATAATATAAAAAAGTTATATAAATATTCATTTTCAAGATAAAAAACAAATAAACATATATATACTATATCATTTAATTATAGTACATTTAGGGTGGGGTAAAATGACATCTAAGATGAAGAATATTGAAATGAAGTTTTATTAGATAACTAAGGCAATAACAACAAGTTGAGTTGAGACAAAAAACGAGACTGACTTTAAGAATGAGAGGAAGGATAGACACGGGCTAGCAGACAAGGACTGAAAAAATAAAATGCCAGAGAAAAAAAGCATGGGGAAACTAGGGGGGAAAGTGACCCAGAAAGGGTTAGAGGAAAGACAAAAAGACTTCTTAGATTAAGTTAGTTTCTTTTGTAAGTCACCCTAAATGCAATCATCAACTACTACTTAGCCTCGACTTTCAAGTTTGCTGTTAAAAGGCCATTCTGGTAGGGGCTAAATAAGTAGCTAAAACAAGGATAATGGTCAGGCAAAGGAAAACTACTCTAGTTTATTAAAGGCCTTGGAAGCTGCTAAACGGAATATATGATAAATCCGAGAAGTTTAAAATAGGCCAGTATTAAATATTTATTAGAATTTTGCTTATAAATATTGAGGCTTTAGAAAAAAAGTGATAATTTCAACAATAAATAACATTTTGTGAAAAAAGTTATTTTTCTGCACAAAACATATTTTAAATGTATTCCAAAAGACGTTTAAACTATTACAGAAAACATAACCACTTCATGCGGCAAAACAAGTTACTATTTTCTTGCTACTTATTATTTAAAATGCCGTAAAAATCAACTTATTTGAGGTCAGAAATAAGGAATAGGAAGTTGAACAGGCCTAAGTCTAGCGAAACTGACTCCAGACACTTTCGGAATGCCACTATAAACACCCTGCTTATCTCTATCAAACTCCTTAAGGATACAAACTACTGTCGTTTTAGAACAAATATTCTATCAACATTTTTTTAGTAGAAGTTAAAACATTCAGTCAGTTTAATAATAATATTATCAACAGAAGACTGAAGATAATTTCTTTATTGAAAACGCTTATACTTCGTTTTTCACTGTTAAGATATTTCTTTTTAAAGCTTTGTTTCATACTTTTCGTTGACCTAACGTCCACCGCTGCATTAACATAATGTTGGTGAAGTTAAAATAGTTTACCCTTATATCGTTGTTAAACAACTTTAGACGTTATTTGTTTTACATTCAGCTGCACTGATATTATTTAAATGAATAAGATAAATAACACCATTTTCTTATTAATTTTCCTTATCAGTAGAAATAAAATAACTTATTGTTATATGAATAGAAAGGAAGAAACACATTGATAGAAGAAGCCTAGAAAATGGTATCCTTGAAAAATTCTTTCAATAAAACTAATGTTCTGGAAACATATGCCCTGCAGTAGCTGCGGCACAATAGATAAACAGGTATTCAAATATCATGAGTTCATGGACAAATCCAAACTTAAACAACCTAGTTATTTATTTATATTGCTCAGTACATCAAATAAATCTATAATTATAATATCCAAAAAAATATATTTGTACCTGGCAGATTTGAATTTATTGAATTGAATATGTTTAATATACTGATGACTATAGTTACCTGAAAGAGGTAGGCGTCTCCGAAGGCTGTGCTGAGACAGAAGATGTACTCTCGCTTGGGGTGCTCGGGAATAGGCTGCATGATGGCGCCGTCGACAATGATGAGGTGCTTGGGGGCGGCCTCGACGGAGCGGCCCTCGCGCGACTCGCACGGGTAGAACAACAACGTGGTGCCCTTGAGGCACACCCAGTAGCCCTTCCAGCCTCTCTTTCGCGCCAACTCGATCTGGTGCTTCTTGCGCAGCAGCCACTTTTTGACCGACAGAAATCTAAACAGAAAAAGTTTTCTCATCAAGTCAAAACATAAGTAAAAGCTGTAAGGAAAATGAAAAACAATCAAACATATTGCAAAATTTTTCCAAAAAAAAAATACCTACATCTACATACAAATTAATTGAGACAGCATTATCCTGTAAACTAGATGTAAGGTATCCACTGATTGAAAATAGTGCTCACAAGGTTCACAATGTCTAAAAATCAGTGAGTGTGAGGTAAACATTATAGCAAAATCCCAGGGTAGCTCAGTGGCTTGAGAGCTCGTCTCTGGACTGGCAGATCCCGAGTTCGATTTACCAATGTCCCTCGATTTCAATGTGGGAGGTGAAAAAATCTGAACACGTGATCTCTCGGAGAGAAGGTCGAACCATCAGTCACCAGTGAGGTACTTGTTAAAGGTCACTACTCTAAATACACTTGTAATACAACGTTAAGGACTGATGATATAGCATTATAAGAGGGACACAATATTAGGGAATTAGGGTCACAGTTCTTGAGCAGGTCTTCAATCCCACCAAAAAAAAATAACTGAAACCTCACTGAAAACTGCTCAAGACAAGTCTTGGATCTATGACAGAACACCATCGCATATATGCGACGGCACATGCTTCATGTAACTATATACAATTTTTAACATTTTTAATATATTTATATGTTATACAATCAGGTTTGTTGGTGCCAGAACGCTCGATTATTAAATATTTCAATAATTACTAATTTTAGTTGAACTGTTTGAATACACTGTTCGATCTGTATTAGGAAACACTTTGTGTCTGTTCCAGCTTCAGTGTGAAAAATGAAGAGGGCTGAGGCTGCAAATAGTCGGAGGTGCAAACAATTGTTGGCAAATACAAGCAATATCTAACCAAGTAATGTATTCAGAGGAAGCATAGCTAACCAAATACTTAGAAACAACTTTCTCAACTTAACATTAATCTGTTGCACTTTTCTGATCATACTAATTATAGATTTTGTCCTAATGAATATTTTAGTCAAGGTTTAAATATAAAAAGGTTTCCTCAATAATAAAAGGGTTCTAATATAACAAGCAGAACCACCAGCCAATAGTCACTTAAAGTTTAAAAACTTCACCCTTGTAATTAAAATCCACCTAATGGAAGTAAAACGTTGAAACGCTAGTGGATGAGATAGAATTAAGAGAAACTTTGTTTTTATAAATTACTAAGTTCATAGTATAGACTTTTTTAGTACATTTAAACAATTCGCCATGTCATGTAGCATTTGGAATGGTAAAAATAAATCTATTATTTTCTTTTAATGCCTAAGTTTGGTAACTAAATCACGTTGTCTAGGTTTCAAAACTAGAGATATGAATGAACGTTAAATTGCCGGTGTTATAAACAAGATTCACTACCAAACTCAACGGAAATAATAGAAGGCTTTAAATCAGCTAAAATAAACCTGAAGAAGAACATTACATGTCTGAAACGTGGTTTTTGTTTATAAAACTTTGTTTCTGTGAGCATTTTTCAGCATAATTTGTTTCTGTGTGCATAATTTTCAGTATGAACGAATATTAGTTGTACTGAAAATGTTGCACAGGTAGCAGACATGATTCACGGTGCAATAATCGTAGAGATAGATTGTCTGATTGTCTCCTGTCTCTGTAGCTGATTTGTACTGTAGAGTTAAGGAGTGAGTCAGCCATGCCTACTGGTCTAATAGTCTGTCAGCAGAGTCAATAACTATTCAACAATCGTTACAAAATCACTGCTATATAGGGTTTATCTTTATTTCGCTTAATCAATCTTTCAAATGATGCAATCTTCTTTTTCATAATCCATCCCTATCACCTAGCTGAGCACCACTATGGCTTCATAGTTCAAATATATTTTAACCTCTTTGGAACTAGAGGTGTGAGGTGGCATGATATATGGTCACTCATGTTATTTTTCCCATTTGTGATTATATTTTTAAATTTGGAGATTACCTGCTCTGGTAATCGATTTTTTAACGCGGGAAGTGAAAAATCGGGAGCTGCAAAAATCTGTGTGCGCTGTCTCTCAGAAATGACATCGGTCCCAAGCCTGTATGATATGAGGTACTCGTAAAACATCATTACTCTAAATATACTTGAGTTAGGCAAAATTTAACACAACCAATGTAATATCATTAGGGAGACACAACATTTGCTTGGAAGGTCAACGTCATAGGTATATTTGTAACAGGCCCTCAATCTCACCATCGACGAATGGAAAAAAAGTTACAAATTTACTTTCCAATTTTATTTTTAATGATTTTTCCTACTTTTTTCTTCTTACTTGTCTAGTTTGTTTTGTATTCCGTAACGACAATATTTAATTGATTTATTTTCCACTAGAAAAAATTCAAATAAAATTATTTGGAATTGCTTAAATTTAAAGTAAAAAACAAAAATGGTAGCTGACTTTATTATTCTTAGAAATATTACAACGTCACCAGTAATAGAAACATCAAAAAAATAACAAACCAGCAATCAAAAATCAAACTAACATTTATCTACTAACACTTTTTTTTTAATTCTTAGAAGTGTTTCATTGTGAATTTAGGAAATATTAAAAATAAATCCCTTCCTTGTCCTCTCTCTCCTGATGTTTCTTTTTAAATGAACTAAGTAACTTTATCAAATAACACTTTTGTACAGGTATCTTGTACAGAATACAATACGAATCTAATGACAGGACGTTTTTCAACAATCTCTATTTATGGCGGGAAAACATTTTTTTTCTTTTGGAGAGTAAAGATAGAGGAGATTTGCTATAGCCCAAAAACTAAGTTGAAATGTCCTCCGCTTTCTTAATGAAAACTTTTAAAAATTCTATCACAGTTTTGTGCTGAGTGCTTATTTGTCCTTAAGTTTTATACAATCAAATTTTTTTGTGCTCTATTTTTTTACCTGCTGCCAGCATTGTGTGGAATATATGGTGCGATGAAGTTGTTCCATATGATTTTAGGTTTTTACGGTTATCTAAAATTCCAGTCTTCTTGGTTTTTAAAGAGCATTGCTTTTATGCAAAAAGATAGTTGGTTCAAAAATAAAGAAGAAAAAAGATTGACACAATCGGATTACAGCAAGCCGATGCAAGCTGAATTAGGTGATCTGAATTAATGAAGGCAAGAAGCAGAGACTGCCGCAAGAGATATTACCAGATGGAATACATACCACCCATGTCCAAGACTCCCGAGGCTTCACATTATTGGCCTCAACAAGTTTTATATACTCTTACACCCGCCTCCACGATGACCAAGGGTATCGAAATATCATTGGAATTTTTATGTTTTCTTCGTATGACTTTATTTTACATGTATTGGGAGTATTACTTGCTTTAAATAAACTTCATTAAAACGAAGGCATATGCCAGGAATAATCTTATTAATTAATAATTCATTCTGTTTGAAGCAGGTAACAAGGAATATAATCTTATGATTTAATTAAAATTCTCTTTAATGTTATCGCCACATTTGAAGAAAACAAGTCTTCTGCTAGTTTATATTCAACGCTTCTCACCTCAATATGTAAATTTATATTTTATACCTCCATTAAAAATTGTATAATATATTTTTTTTTTATTGGAGCGAACGAGTTTTAATATAAAAGAATTATTATTTTCCAGATGGAAAAATTCAAATTAAAAACTTGAACATGAAAAGTAAGACGTTTAAATAAAACACGTAATTAAACTTTAATTAATTCATTTAAAATGAATAGAGATCCAGTCTTTAGAAAAATTTAAAACAACCATTTAGCACAAAGGAGTTTCACCCTTCAATTATTTCTGCCGCATAAATTCACTTATTATGATGTATGGAATATACCTTTACAATTGCCTTGACTTACTTGCTGTTAATGCTATTCTTATCAGAGCAATTCCCAGTTTTATTGCATTATTAACTCCATCTTGTGAGTTAAGAAAAAATAGAACAATGAAAAGCTCAAATTCGTCTCTACTATAGACATCAATCTGCTTGTATGTTTGCCTAACCCATGTTTATAGAAATTCATCTTTAGTCCTGGCTTTAGGGCGGGATGTGTGTTCATTATTACATCTCAGCGAATCAGCCTTGAGGGAGCCAAATGGGGCTTCCTACATTTTACCTAGATTATTAGAGTTCGGATGTTCATCGAGTACCAATGGTCATGGCTCAAGACCGACAGCTTTAAGCTCTCTTCCTGAACGACGACATTTACATCATTTCAATCTCACATGAAATGTGAATGTTCATGACTACCATTTAATCTTCCTGTCTGCTCCATTAAAAACCAGCCCGAAACCTGGTAGACCACTCCTAGACAAAAATTGTCTGCCTTACTTATTATCTCAGTTTGAATGGAAAAATGTAAAGCATTTGTTCCATGATTTTTTTTTTATCATCTTTATTTACAAATATACAACTACGCATATTATGCGTAACAAACATATTTAGTAATAGATTACACAATGACATCGATGCACATGAGCAAAGAATGAAACCCACTGGTTCAACTTCTCACTTTGGGTTTTTTTATTTATTTATTTTTTTTTTTTAAAGTATATTACTGTAATAGCAGATCCCTGGGCCATTTTCTCTTGAGTCGTCTTGGGGGAGTTCCATGATTTAAAAGAAAATAGTGATCATTTTATTTTATAAACAGTTTTAGAGTGCAAATATTATCAATATCCGTATCCTTCTAGTAAGCCCAATAGATGTATTTTTCCGGTTATATAAATTCCTTGTAACAGACATAAAATTAATTTGTTTTCAATTTTATTGTAAATATGGTATTCATTAAGATTAATCAATTGTTCCAAAAAGAAATTCCTTGGTTTTCAAAGTACCAAGGTATAAGTAGTAAATTTACTGGCTTAATGCATTTTGTATTGGTCTCATCTGATTAGGATTGAAAACAAGGGATTAATAAATGAAATTTTAACAACATCGTATAGAAGAAGTGGATAGAGGGTTTGAATAGAAACTAATTAACCGTTCCGGTAAAGCGGTGGAAATTGATTTTCCTTTGCTATTCCTTGCACGCTACGTTAGATGATTAAAACAACCTTTTAGAAAACTCAGCCTGATTGTTCATTGTTGTAATAGTTTATGCAATAAACTGAGATGCTCGTAGCCTAGTGCATGTGGTAACATATGCTAAGGGTCCTGAGCAATAGAGCAGTGTTGACAAATAACATTGCTTCATCTATTCGTACATTGCTCACGTCACAGGCTTCTGTCTGATATAGTCATCACGACTCCTACATGAGACTGTAGTGATTAACAGCTTTTAAGCGGCATCCATAGGTAAAAACAGTAACTCCCGGGTACTCAATAAGTAGTAAATGATCCATCAAAATGTATTGATACAATTATCAGGAACAATTTTCTCATTAGCTTATCATAATGTTCGAATAATCTTTTTTATGTTTGCTTAATTTTTTTTTATTATTAATGAGTAATATTTTTATATCTATGAAATGTATTAACGTTTAAAATTAATGGTTTAAATATAATGGTATTGATTTTTTGTTATAAGATTTATTTATTAAATATAAGTAATATAAGTAAATATAAATATGCATATTAACTTTGGGTTTATAGGTCACAGAAGGTCCCAGATGGTAAGCTTACTGGAGTTAACATGCAAAACAAAGTTTACGAGTTCTTGTCCTCTAGATTAGGGGTAAGGTTCGCAGCTTACTTGGCTAGTCCATGCACCCATTTTACCAATTGTCACCACGTCATCTTACCCCTCTTACACTTCCTTTTCAAAAAGTCCATACTAAATTACAAGCAAATTTTACTAAAAATTATTTCTTTCTTTTAGTATATATTAGTATATATTTATAAATTCACCTTAAGTATGTTTATAATACATATATTATGTAGTATTTATATAATATTTATAGAATTTCCAGTTTATATAGAATTGTATATGCTACTTAAAAATACTGATGAATATATATATATATATATATATATATATATATATATAAAAACTATTAATTCTATTAGAATAGTTTTTAATTTATAAATAAAATGTCAAAACCTATAATTGAATTTGTCACTCTGTTCACCATTTACCCCCGTTGTCACCATTTTACTCCCTGAAAACCTGAAATTCACCCCCTTTAAAATCCTTACTCTAGATTATAAGATGGTGAGATTGGAAGAAGGAAAACTGTGGGTCACATGAAGGCCTTGAATAGGTTGTACCATGAAAGGATACATACATGCCTAAAGGAGTGGGGCTCCATTATTGACAAATGTACTATTTATACATGCATCTTATTAGTACTATGGAGGTTAGTTTCAGTTAAATTGATACCTCCTACACCATATTTGGCGAGTAATGTCTCCAATACCAGTATACGAGATAAGATGGTATCAACATTTCCTGAGCTATTATACGTATTTATTGTTCTTATTAACTGAAAAACAATAGAATCATGATCAATGGTTAATGTTTAAAACCTTTCATAAAGGATGAAAAAGGATAAATATTTAAGAGAGATTGGTTGATAAGTTATAAGAAGAATCAGATTATTGGAGGTGGTATACAAAAGAACTTGCTTGTTTCGGTTTAACTCATTTGTAACTTATTTATCCTTGTTATATCAAGAAAAGGTTTGAACTAGGGTTTGCCGGTTTTGTAAACCGGTTTTTGGAGGAAATTATGAAATTCAAAAACCGGTTTTTTAGTAGAAAATATCGGCTTTCAATGTATGAATGTATGAATAAGACTTAAAAAAAATTTGAAAATGACAAATGTAGCCAAATGTACCAGATTGATGAAAACACTGTTGCAAGCGGTTTGGTTCTTGGAATCATATCGGTCCGATTTAACAACATGGTTATTATAATATGGTTATTAAAATATAAAATGGTCATAAAATAATATGGTTATTATAAAAATATGAAAATATATTGTTTTCATTTATACGAACCCTTTCCTGAATAACTCTTTTCACTATTACAAAAATATTTACATCCTTATATGTGAAAATTATACATAAACAACGAATAATTGTTTTTAAAGTTATTTAATCCTGGTCAACTATTATTTCTTTGTTCTACAATAATTGCATAAAAAAATTTTACTATCAATAAAATTGAACAGAAAATAATTTCAGTCAAAAACTGCTTTTAATCTCTGTAAATTTTCTGTTAAAATTTTTGTTCGAATTACAGAATATTCGAGCAAATAAAAATTCGAAAGCGGTTTTCTAAAATGTCGGTTTTTGTATAAACCCGAGTTTGAACAACCTATTAATAAGTATATAAACAGTTCTCTTCAAAGTGCTGCAGACTGTACACTTTACAGACAATGGGCATCAGCAATTCGCTGAGTAGACTAGTGACTTAATTTGATATCACACATCACATTAAGTCACCACCAAGGCGGCTCAGTTCTAACCACAAGCTCCACGTCAGAATTGTTCTATTTAATTTGAGTTAGGTGTTGTGGTATAAAATCAAGGTAAGTTTTAATTCTAAAGTTATCCACAAAGACACAAAATATATGGGACACCAATAATTTTAGAATTAAATAATTCCTGTTTCATCTTATCAAACCGTTTTTCTTGCAACATACAGCTAAGAAACTTTAAGAAGGGACTTGAAATTGATGATAGTAATATATACCATATAGTAGTTTGGATCTTTGCATAGACGTATTTGGCAATAGACTGTTGGTCTCATTCTGACGCCCCAGTGACCACACCTCGCTTCATTACCATGTTCTAATTTTAGACAAGAGAATATAAAGATACCATCTCAGATGCTTGATAATGGCTTTTAAAATCATCAGAGCTAACAAAAAGGACATTATTTGGGTTCACTAGCCAGAGTATAGCAGTTATACGGAAGAGATGAAAAAAAAAGCTGATGAAGAGTTTAGCGCTATTCAAAGAAATGAAAAGAGGAATAAGTGACCACGAAAGAACAATATGCAACGTGTGGACAAATTAAGAAACCTAATAAAGAAAAGAATATTAAAAATATGAAATACAGCACTCCTTTTTTTTGCATTGCATTAAAATTTTTTGTGATAATGAAACGAGTATATCAACTATACGAAACTTTATATTACCTTTTATATGGATTCGTATATATGAAGTGTAATATGTATGAGCAGTATTCTTGCATAATGAGAACCCATATCACTAAACGAGGAGACAGAAAGCAATCTCTTCGCCATTCGTAGACCATGGATTCTATATTTCTTCGCCACGAAAGGCCAACATTTAATGCCAGTAATTTAATGGGCACAAATCTAACTTGTTCGAAATGGCAAAAGAAATTTCTCTAAAGGAGAATATTTCATGTAGTTATCTACAGGTAAATTTTTGCATTTTCTTTTTTATGTGTAATTAGTAACATGGAAAATTGTTAACGATAAAATTTCCATATGACAAAAAGTTTAAAAAGTTTGAGAAGACTTGACTCGTGAATTATTTAAACAAAATGCATATATATATATATATATTGATAAAAGTATCGACAGTGGAATAGAAACAAAACTATAGCTTATCAGGACTCGATCAGTTCTTCAGGTTTAATTTGAACCTGAAGAACTGACCGAGTCCTGATAAACTATAGTTTTGTATATATATATATATATATATTATTCTGATGATGAATGTGGTACATTCGAAACATGTCGACTAGCAATATTGGTCATAAGCTTTATAGTTTTAATGAAGGGACGAGGAAGGAATTCCGGAAACTGGAGAAATTGTGTAAGAAACAGATACAAGCCAAATATAGGGCGTTATTTAACAATATTTGTTTAAATGAAGGACCGCTTCCAACTTTTACAAATATATATATATATATATTGTAAAAGACGAGCCAATCCCTGTTACATATTACTTTGGGCACTTCTTATTGGTTGTGGGTGTTTATTCGTTGAACACGTTTCTCCTTAGCACACTCCGTCTGCTCGGCCGCCTCAGCCTTCACTCCGGGAGAGGGCTCGCAGTCCCTACTTAATTTTCCAATAGAGTTGGATGAAGGTCTTGGCGTCCTGGCTTGGAAGTGTACCTCGTCGAACTCGGTGTTTACTATGGGCTTAGTGGATTTCATTAGATACTGGTTGTTGGTGTTTTCTGTAAATTCTATTGATGTGGGTGTATGTAGACCTTTTCCCCGTCGGTTTCTTAACACGCTTGGCTGCATCCGCCATCCTTCCTGGAGAGGGCTCGCAGTCCCTACTTTAATTTCACAGAGGGCAGGAATGGCATAGGCGTCCTCACGCAGAAGAGTTCCTCGTAAGAATCTGGTCCGGGCTATGGGCATTATGATTTGAAGTTGAAGTTGAGTGTGTGTGGCGTTTGTCATTAGAGCCATTTACTGCAGTGTTTCTTGAAGAATGCGTGGCGCCTTCCTCGTGTCGTTGCAACGACACCGATTTTACGGAATCTTCTGCGTGAGGACGCCTATGCCATTACTGCCCTCTGTGAAATTAAAGTAGGGACTGCGAGCCCTCTCCAGGAAGGACGGCGGATGCAGCCAAGCGTGTTAAGAAACCGACGGGGAAAAGGTCTACATACACCCACATCAATAGAATTTACAGAAAACACCAACAACCAGTATCTAATGAAATCCACTAAGCCCATAGTAAACACCGAGTTCGACGAGGTAACTTCAAGCCAGGACGCCAAGACCTTCATCCAACTCTATTGGAAAATTAAGTAGGATGCGAGCCCTCTCCGGAGTGAAGGCTGAGGCGGCCGAGCAGACGGAGTGTGCTAAGAAGAAACGTGTTCAACGAAGTAAACACCCACAAACCAATAAGAAGTGCCCAAAGTAATACGTAACAGGGATTGGCTCGTCTTTTACAATATCTAATCTGGCATTCAACTATATTATATAAACTATCAAATTATAAATATATATATATTGTATATATATATATATTTCACGTAATAAAACGAAACACGATCCAAACTGGACACAATACGAGTTTAAAATTCAAGAAGAGTACAACGCAGAGTAAGGAAACACACTTACAGACTCAACCTTTCTTTTAACTTGCCGTTGCGTCTACAACGTGCTTGGTCTCCCTTTCTCTATTCTCCTGAAGACGGATTACCCGAAAGTTTGAGTCTGTAAGTGTGTTTTCTTATTCTGTGTGTTACTCTTTTTGAATTTTGAACTCGTATATATATAGAGAAATATATATACATGTTTCGTATATATATATATATATATAGTTCAATATAAACAAAGAAACATAGAGAAATCAGAAGAACACACTTACAGTCTCTAATTTTCGGTTTGAACCGTCTTCAGGAGAGATAAGAGAGGGAAACAAGCGCACTGGATCAAAGACCTGATCCAGTGCGCTTGGTTTCCCTCTTATCTCTCCTGAAGACGTTTCAAACCGAAAATTAGAGACTGTAAGTGTTTCTTCTGATTTCTCTATTTTCTTTGGTTTATATTGAATATATTTGTCCGTTTTGGATCGTATTTCACGAAAAAAAGTTTTATATATATATTATATATATATATATATATATATATATATATTATATATAGTTCAATATAGAAAAAGAAACATAGAGAAATCAAAAGAACACACTTACAGTCTCTAATTTTCGGTTTGAACCGTCTTCAGGAGAGATAAGAGTTCTCTGTTTCTTTTTCTATATTGAACTATATTTGTCCGTTTTGGATCGTATTTCCAACGAAAAAGTATATATATATATAACTTTTTGTTATATGTATTTTATAAATAAAATATTATTGAACCTCACTTATCTTGTTCTGATGTCATGATTGAACAAACACTGTAATTAAGTTACCTTCCGGTTACCCGTACAAAGCCAATATACTTTTCAAAAATAAGTGGCTGAGTTTATTTTAATAATATAAAACTATTCATAACGACTTGTTTGTTGCTAAAGTTGAAAGTAAAGAACAACAAATTGTTTTGATATATATTCAACAATTATATTGAATTTAATTTATTTCTTAGTACTTGTCAACTATATGGAACTGTATATTCAAGGCTACTTTTTAAGCAGCAGAATATGAGTACTGAAATTTGTGAAAATAACTTTTCAGAAAATCCTCTTAAATGATGGCAGCAATGTGCAATGAATTAAGTAGAGAGATTAAGTAGAAAACCCATTACAGTTGAAAGCTGATTATAAGGAAGGGCTGACCGAGTTGTCACGGGGATTTGCAACTTGTGCAGGTGACGCCTTGCTAGAGAAATCCACTCGCTCAAGTTGCCATCCTGTCGCGACGGGCTTTTAGAAATCTTGTGGATTGCAGCGTCCAACTTCCATCACACTTGCGTCACTCTTCTGGGATTTCAGAATTAATCCGTTATCTGGAAACTCCTTTCTGCCTTGTTATATAGTAAGCAGGAAACTGTGCCCCAACCATAATGGAGAAATACATAGTTTACTTAGGCGTCTCATGAATTCAAACCTGAGATCTACGAGAGCTATTGAACTATATCACTAGCCAAGGATTTACTGTATTCAACATTCACTTTACTATATTAAATTAAATAAAATTTCAAAGTTTTATATTATAAAAAAAACTTTACTTCCAATGAATCAGCATCATGAGGAATTGGTTTAGGTGAAACGAAATTAGGTAAAACTGGACGGAATGTCCAGTTCAAGAGTTCTGTAAGGCTAATACTACGTCCTTCCGATAAGTCTTAATTTACTACCTTATTGTTCCTTTTATGCCTAATTTTTCATAATATATATCGTCTTTAATCTAGTAGTAGTTTTGCACATTGACTGTGCTGTGAGTCGCCGACACTGCAGCCGTGTCTTAGTGTTACCAGTCATGAGTAAGTTTGACATGTCTCACACAGTTACATTAGTGTAAACTCATTATTTATATGACTTACATGTTTATTATAATCATCTGTTTTCCTCGTGTCACAGACATTCATTGCATGTGAGTTATACAGGACCATTATTGAAATATTAATCAGTAATGCATCTCTATTATTGTTGTTAAATTTTCTTTCACCCTGATCTTAAGTAAACTTTTTTCCTTAAACGTTTTGTTAGTGGCATTAATTTTATCAGTCATCTGGAAAATAAAAAATGTTTACATTATACCACTGATTGAATGAAATAGAAATGTTATTAATTTTGCACTATTGTAAGACAGAATACCTGTATGAATATATTAGAAAATACTATCTAAGTAATACTGCGATATGCTATTTAACACATGAGGGTTAATCACAGAGGCTTGGTTGGAAGTGAGTTGAGAATAATTGATCAACTAATGGACTTGTTACCAAGTCAGCTTTCCGTCTTGATTAAACGTTGCAAATCAAAGCCATCCGTCTTTCAGACAGTTTGCGAAATCCTTCAAAATCCAGCCACAATGTAGAGAGAGGAGCAGCGCCACCTGAGCTGTGGCTTCTTCACCTGTAGTTTCCCTGACTCGCTCCGTGAATCTAATCCCACTGATAATTTACCAAGCCAAGTAAGACACGCAATTAACCTACTTCTCTTCAATTTAAAATTAACATATAAGCATATATAAGTGCCCTCTTTTTTGTATGATTTATATTAACAAAATTTCCAACAATATATAACAAATTATGTTTTATATCAAAGAATAATTGAAGAGACAAATTGATGTTGAAGTGATGGAAAAGTTTTATACTTTTCCACCTTAGGCAGTTATCATTAATACAGTTAACAACAGCTGACGGAGAAGAATTGTGTTGTTTATAACATCAGTATTATTTTTAACGATCTCCGGCATGTCTCAAATTTTCACAATAATTGAATAACGTTCGCTTATCGCCCGTAGAAATAATTTTGTAACGATTTTACAGTATGGTGGAAGTTTATGAACTTTATTTTAATGAATGATGAAAATAATTTTAATAACTATGAAAATAAAGTCACTTATTGTCTAATACAAAATGTAGAAGACATAAACATTAAAGAATAAAAGAATCAAACCATGTATTTGTACCAACAAAAGAAGATGGCTAAGTCATCCAGGCAATCAAAACATTGATTTTGATTCAGGAAATTTATATATTTCATTGAATAACGTATATGCATACTCAAATAATAATTAACTAGAGTTAGTGAATTGTCTTTTGTTTTTTATAATAGAAGTGAGACAACTTTATAATATTGGGAAAAAAAGTTTCCAATATTTATGTGTCATTTTTTTCGAGTTTTTGGTGTTGTATGAATTATTTGAAGATATATCAGGATTTGGTCTCTTTTAGTGGTTTTTTGAATGCCGTTATTCTATTGTTTAGAGATTATTTTGTTTCGAGTTTTGTTCGTTGGGAAGTATTAAAGTATAATACTTTAAGAGACGATTGTGGAAGCATGAGTGATAGCATTTACGGAATTGAATCTGGAAATAATGTACGAGAAATTCCTGATAAGAACAGGAATGTTGGAAAAAGAAAGAAGATAGTTGTAGAAGAGAGAGACAGGTGGAGGAGACATATGAAGGGAAAGCAATATCCGATGGAGGAGGGGGACATTCCAATCAGCCCTGGCAGGGGACTGCTAAATGAACTAGTACCTGCCCATCGTGCTGATATGACGCCTGCGTCACTGCCCTCTAACAATTCAATCGCCAATTACAACCAATCAGTTCACTTCCGCTAATCATTCGCCGGTCAATAAAAATATCCTACTGCATTTCTATGTAACTATTTTTTAGAAAACTTAGAAAAAACTAAGTATAGAATATGGTTTGTTCACAAAAAATATTATCTGGAAAGCCAGATCTCGTCATTTATGTCATAAAATCTACAAGAATTAATTATTAAGAATACCCCTATCCCTTAGAGAACCATTCAATTAATATCAATAATCAGTATTTTTCACTACGAACCATTTGTTACTTTTCTAAGTTAAAAGAATTTTCACAAAAATATGTAATTTGTATATTCGTGATTATAATAATTTTCAAATGATTGGGGTATAGCGAATTGCAAACCATAATCAAAACAATAGTGACGATATAAGATGTGTTAAATTCCCTTGAACATACATGTTTTTCGCTACTATAATTTATTTTTGCCTATCCGTTACTGCACTTCACCCTGCTGTCGTTCACCACTGACCAGTCCCACTGCAACTAACGCAGTTCTAGTAGAACTTCTGTTCGGCTTAACACTGGAATTCGTTCCACGTCAGTTGAGGAAGCCCATGCATGGTACCCTCTTTGGGTCGTCCTGTATGCTCTTCCGTTTGTGTTTGACTCATGGTGGTTGTGGTTGTCTTATCTAGGAAGTCTAGACTACTCCACTGAAGTCTCTGGATAGTGAGAGCTGTACCCTCGGCAACTACCAGTGAGTGAGGTCTGTAATTGGCAAACAGACTTGATACCTTGTACTCGTTCTTGGAAGTAGCCTTGACCCGGAGCAACGGCTACTCTCCATTTATGGAAGACGACTCAGATCCTAGCTTCAGGAAGGTATTCTTTAAACTGACAAACCGTAGTTTTGACCAATTGCTTATTTTAACTTAATTTCTACATTGTAGTTATCACTTATATAGCTTCAGTCAACCTCTATACTATAGCAATAAGGACAGAAATGGAACTAAGATCTTCCCATAAAAATAACCATTTCTCGCCCATCAAGTCATATATGAATCGGAGCAGTGATTTTGGTCGAAAGATCTTACAGTGGTTTCGACTATGATTTTTTAATTGTCGAGTTCATCATGAAATTTCGTTTTATTTATTAACATGGAGAAGGGTTAACAGCTTTTCACATATTACTAATCAATTATACAATATTCATTTCTAATCATTCGACAATGCCTTTTAGTATCACTGACAGGGATCACACTAAAGAATGTATCAAATGTATTTTTCTAAATATTATGCATTTATTTATTCATAGCAGCTTGCTTCAATGCATAGAAAAATGCACAAGCTCATTCAAAATGACCAAATTACACTTCAGATACTATGAATTTTCCATGTTTTCGGGTATTTCAATTAAGTTCTTTAACCTTCATTCTATCGGAGACTTTTTAGAAAATTGATGAACATTTAATATTATGTATGTATCTTGTAAATATGTTTCAATTATCGCTACCTGCTGTTGAAGATAATATGCTTTACAAAGCCCAATCTGTCTGGTTATGACGAACTTCGAAAGGGGAATGGCGATCAAGCTGAGAAATGGCTGTAATGCAGTAACAGAAAACTCATTAACTTTATCTCCGTCCGGGGAGTCGTTTTCCAGTAATAATTGCCACCCTTCCGCAGTGTAGCTCTCCAGAAAACCCAATGAAGAAATTAAAAACGTACTATCTTCAACCCTGTGACTGTAATTCTAGTCTAGGTCCTGTTTACAAAACATTCTACTCCATCACGATCATCCCATAAATATAAGAAAAGAGAGTTAAAGGGCCTAATACAGTCGAAAGAAAATAATATTTTATTGTTTTTAACAAGAAGAATAGAATAAACAGATTTTTGAATGATGTGGAATTAGAACGTTGAGCTCTTGATATGTTATAAGTAGCAAACAAAATCCACTTTACTATTAGTAAAGTTGTTCAAGGATACAACATATCTTTATTACGTTTACATCGGTGACAATCAATCAATTTTTGGTTTTTATTTTAATGCGGGTATTGTGTAGATGTAATATGAAACACGTGCATTATCAATAATATTATTTGTAGAAATGTGGCAATAATAATTTTATCAGTAATAAAAACTTGAAATCTTTGATTAATCTGACATGAATTAGTATAATTATTATAGTATATAAATTAGTATAGTATATAAATCCCTCTGACTCTTACGCACTGCCGCCATATCTGACACATTGTGCCTCCCATTGTCACTTCTAATTTCAACTTTAGATTTTATATTACTAATTTCCACTTCATAATTGTCCCTGATTACTTCTTTTGCTTTTCGGTATAATTTGTCAAGAATTCTTTATGCTCTTCACGGCGAGTGTCTTTTATTCAGACAGAAAGTGATCAAAAGTTCCCACTTTTTCGAGACACGGAGACTAGACAGACAGTTTATGTTAAGTCAATAAAAAAAAATCCAGGAAGTATAGAAATTATCAAAACACTTACAACGCTACCTACCATAGCCACACATACGAAGCCACACCACCACTGCCAAACGAATGCCGAATGTAACAAGTGCTTTACTGAGTCTTCGCAAACTTTAAGTTATTCATTTTCTTTTAACAAACATCGACCTAATGTCAAAAACTTTTTGTCAATTTCTCTTGAGTTTTATATAGGAAGAGTCCCAGCCAAATATAGCAAGATTTTGATAGAACTCATGTTCGTGGGTATGAGAACATATGAATAAGGACAAGGAAAAATATATAATACGGAAATTGTTGGGAAATATTCCGTTCATTGCTGAAAATTATAAACAAAATTGGCATTTGAAAGGTTAAAATTAAAGAAACTGTTTGCTTAACATCTTACAAAAGACTATGACGGAAGACGTAATGTTACGTTAACTTTACTATTAACGAAGAGTTAATTATTAGACTATAAACAAAAAAAAAAACTGACTTTTTGTAGAGATATGCTTATATGAATGACCTGATCTCGATCGTAAACCAATATTAGGGCGAGAGAGGCAATACATGTGTGAAAGGGAGTACAGACCAGATTCGAAAGCCATTAATATCTCATTTCAATAATATTACTAAGTTAGAGGCTTTTAGCAGTAACACATATATTTTAGAAGAGACTCTCTCGTCCTAACAGTATCGGGGATGTTTGGTTATAAGCTAAATTATATTTGCATTCTATCCGTAATGTAGATATTGAGTTGCTTATTCGACTTAAAACTTCGCTAAGCCTACTACTTGTTAAGCTCTAAGCCCCAACAAATATACGGACTCGACGAAGCGTTTGCTTGTTAATGTCTTATTTGCCGAATCATGACTCAGTCAAGTTATAAATGCGTGCTTGGAATCCAAATGCTTAAACTTCATTCTTCCAATATCTCAGTTTAATGTATCAACACATACCATAAATTCCTAAATATTCAATTTTCTAAAATATTTGCTTTTTGATAGACACACACCCACCCACCACACACACACACACACACACACACACACACTATATATATATATATATATAGTTCAATGTACATAAAGAAACATAGAGAAATTAAAAACACAAACTTACAGTCTCTAATTTTCGGTTGAACCGTCTTCATGAGAGATAAAGGAGGGAAACAAAGCGCACTGGTACAGACACGGTTGGAGACCAAGGTCTGTTGGGTCATCTGATTGAAGACCCAACAGATGGAACCTTGAGACATTTTATGAAGTTAAGT
This sequence comes from Hermatobates lingyangjiaoensis, assembly GCA_026182355.1. Lineage (NCBI taxonomy): Eukaryota > Metazoa > Arthropoda > Insecta > Hemiptera > Hermatobatidae > Hermatobates > Hermatobates lingyangjiaoensis. Next base: position 2,080,657 of record JAPFBL010000019.1, read on the forward strand.
GGTACACCTGATTATGACAGGTGGCTAAAACTGCTTCAAACAAAATGTTTATCTTGGTGATAGAACTATTTCTGGATGTTATGGAAGATTATACTGTTAATTTAAGAAATGTATAGTGTATATAGTTGTAGTTAGTAGTAATAAGTTGTTTTTTTTTTGTATGAATATGATAAACTCTGAAGATGGTCAAGAAGACCGAAACATGTCAGTTATAAAGAATAAAACATTTGGAGAACTAGTATATTTAGTACCAGAAATATTTAAAACAAAGGTGAGAAAACTTGAAAGATGGACAATGAAATTTATTCATGCCACAGTACAAAGGTCGTTCAACAAAACAATATATATATATATATATATATATATATATGTGTGTGTGTGTGTGTGTTGTGTGTGTGTGTGTGTGTGTGTGCATGCATGAATAACTGTGACACATAGAAAGAAACAAAACAAAGACTCATTTTCAATAATCCCATAGTTACTCCTCCAGACAACACAAACGTATTTGTCAAAAAAACACTTCTCGAGCATGAAGTGTTACTTGTTTAGGTTATTGTTTTAGGTTAATTGTTTAGGTTATATCAATAATACAAATACAACCAAAGCCTTTTAAAGTTAAATAAATGAAATGAACTGAAATAATTATGAGAATTTTAAAAGTAACGTATCAGTTTTCATACTTCACTTGAAGAAGAAAAAAAGGTATACTCTGGGTTGTAACATACCTACTGTAGAAGATTTAAATGACCGGACTATGAAACAGTTTGCTTGAGGAAGAAGAGTACATGGCAGGTGGTGAGGGAGATAAGAGAGGACTGGTTAACTGGGAGTGAAGATCTTTTGATATTTAAAAGTGAACCACCGTAATAATGTAATGACTCCCGCACTAAATCTTATAAAAAAATAAAATCAGACAACCCAGAAGCAAGGGCGAATATTTTCATATAATCAGGTGAAGTAATTATTTTTAATTTTAATTTGTAAATTTATTAAGAAAGAAAAATTTTATATAAATATATGTTAATTTAGTAAAAAAAATTGATATTTCCCAAAATTTTCTTTTTTGATGCAGCAATGTTTTATATCAAGAACTAGTGGGATATCTGCGAAAAAGCCGTTTGTCAAGTGAGAAGTAAAGTGGTTGTAATTCATAAATTAGTAATTAAACTCTTTCGTTTTTTTATTTTTCTTTTAATTTTTAAAAAAAAATCATAATCATGTCTTTATAGTTTGAACAAGACAATTTGTATCTAGAACTGCAAGAGACTCATCGACTATTAGGATGATAAAAGTTAATGGACAAGTATCCCATGATACGAATCTGACAGATGTGAATATATCCTTTGACGTCAAGACGGGCCTGTCTTTGACGGGTATTTTACAAAAAAAAATCAGAGATGAGATGATAGGTGGCATTTCAAAATAATACTAGAAAAATTATAGAATAGGAATAAATATATTTATTAGCACAGTGTTTAGTAAGTGCCTCGGTATACACCACATTAGCTGTCCGTCCTTTAGGTGCATGGAAGAACAGAGAGTTGGAAACTCTGACTCTTGAGCAGGCAACATACAGTTGACCATATCTCACTCACACAAATTGAAAAACTCGGTCTCACTCACTTCAATTCCCTCCCCTGACGGAGTTTGGCCTTGCGACTTATTTACTGTCATCGTGAAACAGATCTGAGGGGAAATTGCAACCGTTTGAATTGCAAGGGACAGTTGCTAGATATCAATAGATATCTAGATATCTATTGGCTTGATATCTAGATATCAACTGTGTAGAGGTAATGCACAACTAATTGTATAGTTCCTTTCTTTTTTTCTTACTATTTTCACTATTAATTTAGTTTAGTTATGTATATTATTCACAACAATAGTTTTTAAAAATTTTTAGTTGGATAGGGATACAGTGGCCAGACCTTGAATCACGGAGTGGGAGGTACTTAACGGAGAGCTATAGCATTAAAGGAATAGAACATGGATGGCACACACCTTATCCTCGGTTCTCGAAAGTAGAGGGTTATGGTTAACCATATATATTAAGGTTTATGGTGAAATGTTGGCTATTTAAATTTAATTGCATTCTCTCTATCCCTAGTATGGTCAACTCGATAACCACGGAGGGCTTTATTAAGCACTGTACATTAGATAACTATCAAAACGACAAATAGACAAATATAACTATTAGGGCCAATAAATAATAAATCACTAAATACTACGAAATAATGTGTACATTTTAAAATTTAATTTACAATAAAATTGCTCATAGTATTTAACAAAAACTTTATATAGATACCTTTTTATATAGAATGTAAGTTTTAATTTGTTTTTTAAGGAAAGATACATTAAGTATCACCACAAGGATTTAAATATACAATGCATTTCAAACACTTGTGTTCATCATCCGGTACATCTACAATACAAACACAATTATCAAAATTTTGAGGTTAAATAAAGGAAAAATAAACAAAGTTTGTTATACATATTTGTGATTGTATTGTAGAAGTACCTGATGATGAACACGAAGTGTCCGAAACGTGTTGTATGAATAATCCTTCTGTGTGAAGACTTAATGAATCTTTCATCACTAATCATGAGTAAATACTACAGAATAATTGCTTACATAGCTTGCGATGTTTTAATGTTTATATAGTGTGTATTATAATTCTTTATGTATCGATTGGTTCATAACGAATGCAAAGTTATAAATAATATCAACTGACATTTTGTGACGCATTGTAATGCACAAATATGAATTTTTTGAAGCATGCATACACAAACCAGAACTTCTGATACTATGCAAGCATTTCGTGAGTGGCCGCCATCTTATACATGTATGCCGAATAATTTACCTATATACAAATAAATACGTTTCTGAACAACGTTTATTTAATTAATCAACTATACTTTACATATTAATTATTCAGTGTTGTCAACTGTGAAATAAATTCTGCCATCGGCCAGGCTTGACAAGCCTCACTTCATCCTTCCCTCATTATTTTATAATCCATTTTAAACTTATATGATCGTTTAACTCATTTAATAATTTCATTAAAACAGTAATTGTCTTTGGCTCCCTTTGAAGAGGTCTGAGACAACGTACCATCCTGTTATTATGAGTAGATAAGAGGAGTTAGTTAACAGCGGAATTTAACAACAGATCAAACGAACCAAACAGAATCCTAATAAAGAAAACTACTCACTCACAGAACTCTAATGTAAGTAACAATACTTTTTCTCCATCGTCCATCTGTTTAACTTATAAAACTTATATTACACGATTTTTTTTTTAAAAAAAAAACAACTAACATTAATGAAGGTTTTTCTGAAAGTTTCAGTTACATGTAAATTGAAATAGAAGACACTTGAAAAGTCAGTCCAAAAGAGTTTACTTGAAAAAAAACCTTGGAGTAAAACAGTAATTTTTTTTAATTTCAAGTAGTGTGGCATAATTCAGAGTATTTTTTATACAGACGTATTAATTTTCTAAAGTTACATATAAAATACGGGAAAAAAGTTTAAGAAGTAACGAAAAAAGTGTTTAAAACATTACATTATAAATTGAGTAGCCTTCGTACAACTGATTAATAAATTATTATAGCAATAATAGTAACAATAAACACAAAATATTGTATAATAATATCAATGTGGGTATGAAAAAACATTTATATATTTTTTGCATTGTGTTCATACTCATTTAAAATATGTTTTTCAGTTGAAAATAGAATTAACAAAATAAATCAATAACATATAGATAAATTTTGAAAAATATCTAAAAATTAACTTCATGTTTCATAAAACCCACTAATTAAATGGATTAAAAAAAGAATAACCCCATGACGGGGGATAAGAAGTAGATCAAGCTTTTAGAGCAAGAATACAGAATAACTAAACTGCTGTCGGGAGAATGTCAAAGATGTCAAGGAGTATGTGTGGTGTGGTGTGGTGTGTGTGTGTGTGAGAGTGTGTGTGCGTGGTGTGTGTGTGTGTGTGTGTGTGGTGTGTTTGTGGTGTGTGTGTGTGTGTGTGTGTGTGTGTGTGTGTGTGTGTGTGTGAGTGTGTGTGTGTGTGTGAGTGAGTGTGTGTGCGTGTGTGTGGTGTGTGCGTGTGTGTGTGGTGTGTGCGTGTGCGCTTGTGTGGTGTGTATGTGTGTGTGTGTGTTTGTGTGGTGTGTGCGTGTGTGGTGTGCGCGTGTTTGTGTGTATGTGTGTGTGTGGTGTGTGTTTGTGTGTGTGTGCGTACGTGCGTGTGCGTTCGCATGTGCGTCAAAATATTTATTGGATTATATTTTCATATTTTCTCTAAAAGCTATTTTTTATGTTTAATCTGAATATTCGTAATGAGTTTTTACCAAAAGGTTATCTTCAATGTCTTTTTTTGAGTAGGATATTCACAAGGTTATCCTACTTAATGCCTAGCTCATTAATGCAATCAGCTTTGAAATAATGTGCCAGGTGTATGTAGCATCGGCTCAGGGCTGATTAGTCAGTTTCATTAGTTTCATCAGTCAATAGGGAAAGAGAGAGAGAGAGTGAGTGAGGAAGTGGCGGAAGAATATAAAGTCACACACCACAGGCATAACATGGGTCATGAAGAAGGTAAAGACAGAGAAAGGGAGGAAAAGAGGGAAGAAAGAGAGGGATTAAGTAGAGATGAGGAGAGAGCAAAAGAGAGAGGTAGGGTGAGAGTTGAGAGAGTGTGTGGAGCAAAATAAAGAGAGATTGATATAGGGATGGGGTGGTGTCCAGGGAAAAATAATAGAGACAGTGAGAGAGAGACATATTGAGGGTGGGGGGACAGAGTGGGGAGGTAGAAAATATAGAGAGAAAACGAGGAAATAGAAAGTAAGAGATAACAAAGAAGAAATAGAGAGAGATAGTGTAAATAAGGAAGGGTATTGAGTTAAATAGAAAAAGGTAGGATAAGCGGAGAGAGAGGGAGGTAAGAAAAGAGTGAGATCCAGACAGGCAGTGGTCATTCGTTAGCAGACAAAGTATTCAAATACATATATTCCCTCGTTATGCTAACAAGCCCAAGTATGACAAAGTCTCTTGCAACAGAAAAGGTCTGTAATTGGAGAACAGCTACCGAGCTAAGTCAGCAGGTCCTCCTAATGTATTATGTCTTAACCCGGGATTGGCAATTTATGGCAATCCTATTCAATCATTTGTACATAATCCTGGTTCTTGATATGATGCTATTGTCATGAATAATTATAATCATACTAACATTCCATGCTCACAATCAGACCATCTCCTGCTAGAAAGGAAGAAAGAACAACTGTAATATTAATCTGGTCATCCCAGTTAGTACGTTCACGAAGTTTTCTTTTGAAAGGAAAACTCAAGGTTTATTGAAGCAGCATCATGAATTGCGTAGCCGGTCCAAAGCCTACTCGCGTGCACTGACAGCTTTCAGTCCACTATGTTATCGTACTTATCATCGATTAGTTGAGCCCCAACAGTCTCTCAAGATCATATTGACCATAGAGTTCTCATGATTCATGTACACGATGAATGTAAATCTATTTCATTGGCAATAAACTATAGAGTTTTGAAAGTATTCCATTTGGGACAAAAGTTTTTAAATTCAGTTTTAAATTAAAATAAACGTCTTGAGGTATAATGAAATAGGTGCCATAACTTGGATTGAGTTTATGATTGTTTGGGTGGATGTGAAAATCATGAATAAAAAAAACTTACTTTAAATGCCTCTGATAAAGTCGCTATGGATATTCAATTACTATATGAGATAATAATATATATAGATAACATATAAGAACTTTAATATTTTATATGATTAATGTAATCTTTTTATATTCAATATAATTTTAAATTAATTAATATGATCCATCGCAAGTGAAATGTCTTCATATTTTGTCTAAAAATGTAATTCAGGTCAAGTTATGCTTTATTTTAAAATAGTTCTAATTTATTTAAATACCAACTATAATGAGACAAATTAAATGAGGTATTCCACACCTTCTTTGTTTATATAATTTTAAAAGTAAATCTTAAATAATCAAAATTTGATAGATGCAAAAGATATTTTATTTTAAAATTTAAATATATATTTACATATTAAATAGTCAATTTGTATTGGAAATAATTGCTAAATAAATCCGTGAAATGGATAGAGGCCTCAGTTATGTTGATTTTGGTATCATATGACCAATTAGGGAGTGAACAAATCGCTTAACGGCACAGTTAATTTGTTTTATCCTGCAGTAATCGAGAAGCCATTTAAACGAGTCCAAACAAATTGCCGGTGCCAATTAGACTTTGGATTATCTCCATTAACTCAATGAGAAATTACAAGGATGACTATTTTGTTTACGCCACTTAACACGGTCGCTTTTTCTGCAATAACTTCAATGTTAAAAGCATTTCATTCCAAAACTATATAATATAAAAAAATTGGTACATTAATAGTAGTTGTTTTTTGATACTATAGAATAAACACAGGATTGAAAACAATTTATATAATTATCTTTTTAATTTTTAAATGGATAACTATGAATTTCCTGCATGCCTTTCATAATTTTCTGCTTCGTATTCCAGTCTTTTAACCCATCTTAAATAGCCTAGGTCTGTTTTAAAATGATTGATCTAAGTATGGTTTTGACCATCTATTCATTATTATTACTGTTATGCATATTAAGCACATCACCTTCATTAACGCTGTCAGTTTTTATTTATTACTTTTATAAATGAAGATACCGATAACAATAATGAGTATATAGAAATTGATTAAGCTAACGTGACTCTACGATTAAAGCAATTATCGCAAATTCAATAGAAAAATGAAAAAACTTTTAGACCTTTCACAATAGCTTGTTGTTACCGAATTGAAAATAAGGAGAGCAAAAATACCGAAATAAAACAGAAAAAAAGGAAAGTGACAGGGGGTAGGAGGGGAAAGAGGTTCAAGCATGTGGAATATTGCAGGAGTGTTAGGAGATATTACATGATATGGAAAAGTATAAAAATTGTTAACAAGCTGAGTGTCTCTTTAAACCCAAGAAGTAAGGTTTTAATTATTACTTGTTTACAAATATTTCGATTCAATTTAAGAGTAGAGTTGGAATAGCAGATTGTAATTGCATCAGACTCGATTTTTATCAGTGATTGAGAACTCTTGATTATTATATACATAAGCTAATGGTCTCATGGTTAGGCGAAGTTATTAAAGAAAGTATTCAAAAACTTCATTTAAACATATACAAAGATATTAATCATGTTAGTAGCTCACAAAGTCTAGTCACTCACATCACTTGTCTTGAATGAAATTTATTTTTGTCGAATATTTTTTTATTTAGTTCAAAAATAGAACAACGATTTGAAGGGAAATTTGATATCTTCCAACCAAATTGAAGCTTTAGTGAAATAGTCAATTACTAAGAGAAGATGGTTTTTTTTGAATTTCGTCGACGGTGGGGCAGGCGCGAGTTCCATTTGTTTCCTTAATCTTGTCGAAACTGAGAGAACAAGTTGAACTCAAGTCCAACTTTTCTAATTCTGAATCCTAACTTGGTCTGTTCGACTTGCGATCCAAACAGACAAGCAAGTCGGATTAAATTTAAACATTTCTTGGCTATCCGACCGTCAAGCACCTATATTGATCTACATCAGAAACAGCATTCCACTCTTGCATTATCTAATCTTCTCTCACAAGTTTCCAACTACCTTCCGTCTAACAAATTATTGCATACTTGTTCAATGTCTTCTGAAACATAAAACTTAACTCACTGAACATTTAATAAATGTATTTACTGCCTTCTAGTTAATACTTTTCTGGTAATATTTATATATGAACTATATTCACAAAAAGAACACACAGAAATGAAACAGAAGCTCACTACTATATTTCGATGGCCTCGTCATCAGAAAGATAGATGTTAAAGACTGGCAACGACTGATTATATAAATATACTAATTACTTAGGAAAACAGACAAACACAGATAGAGAAAGAGGTGACATAAGTGAATATTTAGTGATGAGGAGAGAAGTGGTCTGCTAGGGGACCAGGTTCCGATGGCAGAGGTAGGACGGGATATGAGCACAAAATAAAACAAAGGAATACTACATGAAATAATAATAATAGAATGACAATCATAAAGTATAAATAATAAGTACCCAAACATTAATAATTACATTAAATAATTAAAAAAGGACTAAGAAAAAATATAACAATAAAATAACTGAGAGTTTAAGAGATTTTTAATATTAAGAGTTTTATAAGAAGCGCACATTAATTTATTTTAAGTTGTTTAATTAACATCTCTTTTATTTTAACTGCTTATTATTTATATGCCTTTCATTTTATTATAATTATTTGTTCCATTACTCTATAATATGTTGTACATAATTTCTGGATTAATTACAATTGTTTACTAGTTAAGCTACACTAATTTATGTTAAGATAATAACAGTGTGTTTATTTTTCAAGTTTAAAAAAGATGTTAATCTCTGAATTAGTACAGATAAGTAACCAAAAGATGTTTAAATTTGAAGCAGATGACAAAAAGCAGGATTGAATGAGTAGATGAAGAGCGTTTGTACGATTCATTCATCAATGCATATCAATCCTAGACATAAAAAGTAGTGTTAAAGTAGATATTGAAAATGATTATTAATTTACGCATATAATTGAATATTTGGTTATACTTTCACGTGAAATTGAAACTTGAGCTATGGCATTGATAAGTATGAGGATTTGTGGACAGTTGTTTGAAGTCGGCTCAGAGAACATGGTGATACGACTGCTGTCGTTAGTCAGGCAGACATTGCCTGCGACAACATTGTGTTAAACAAAACTGCGGCGCGCTCTTATCTCTCAAGTAAATGGCTTCCAGAGAGTAATGCACCTGATAGGGACCATGATTTCACTGGCCTCATCCCACTATGTATTACATCCACTCTTTATAAAGCCTTTTTCTATCGTATCCCTCTTTCTGACAGTATTTGATTTCTATAGAAGCAGATTAAAAAGAAAACAGTTAAAATAACCAAACTCAAAATGATAGGTATTTTGAATCAATATAAAACGATTTAAATCTATTATAGTAATTTACATTAAGATTGTTTAATATAAAAAATATTATATAGTATCAAAATAAGATTACAAAATAATGGTACAAAATATTTACAATTAACTGATTTCACTGTAAGGAAATAATAGTTAGATATATGTAGCATTCACAAATGATATTAAAATATGAGTAATTAACTTAAACAAGGCAGCGAAAAGCTAGAATATTGTTCACTTTTAGCTTCAGTTGGGAGTAAAATCAAAATGTCTATAAATGTTTCCGTCATATATTCAAAAGACATAAAGTAGTTCACGAAGTTGTTAGTACCATATATATGGTTAATTGATAAATTATCACCGAAGTAATGGGCCACTTAACTTTCAATTCAATCGAATTTGTTGAAAAAAAATAATTACAAAGAAATTTCTTGTAAGTAAACATTGAATTTTTAATTTTAAAAATTTCATTTTGCATTTTTTCTAATCTTCCAAATCTCTAAAGTTTAGAAGATGCCTACTTCCCAAAAAAATTAAAACAATTAAAAAGTTGTTCTGACTATTCAGATGAAAAGATATTTCGAATGAAACTCAGAGGATAAAGACAACAGACGGGTATTTCATGCCATTATGGGATCAAGTATTGAGATTAAAGAACACTTTGGCCAGGAGCTGTCCGATTAAAAGAGAAAAATACAAAGCAAACAGCAGACTTCATATCAGTAATCATATCAGTAATATATATATAATATATATATATATATATATATATAACATTATATATAATTATATCTTAATATATATTTTCGTAGTGTCTTGTTTATATATCTGTTTGTTCTCTATAGAAATCAAAACTACTGGACCAATTGGGCTGAAACTTGGCATGGGAGGTCTTTGGGGGTAAATGAACAAAACTAAGGGGGTACCAGAGGCAATCCCCCAAGTTATGGTGCAATAACTTCTAATTATGGTGAAATACCAGATGAAAATGGTGCATTCTTTGAAAAATAAAAATAAAATAAGAACAATGTTTAGACTAAATTTGGAAAGGTATATAAAGGACATTTCAATTTACAAAAGTAACAGTATTAATTTTGTAAAATAAAGTTGTGTTATATATATATATATATATACACTTTTTGATGAAAATACGATCCGAAATGGATAAATACAGTCAATGTACATAAAGAAACGTAGAGAAATTAAAAACACACACTTACAGTCTCTAATTTTCGGTTGAACCGTCTTCAGGAGAGATAAGAAAGGGAAACCAAGCGCACTGATACAGAGACGTGGTAAAGGGCAGGATGTCTTTATCCCAAGAATTCCAGTCATTCCAACAGATGTTCCGTTCAATTTCAAGCGTCTACAATTTCCCGTCAAACTAAGTTTCGCAATGTCCATTAACAAATCGCAAGGACAAACTCTTTCAGTTGCTGGCTTGCATCTGCTTGAACCATGTTTCTCTCATGGACAGTTATATGTAGGATGTTCAAGAGTTGGCAGTTCAAAAAATTTATACATCCTTGCACCAGAAGATAAGACAAAAAATGTTGTTTATCATGAAGTACTCTGATATGTTTATTATGATTTGATAGAATAAATATTAACTTAAATTCTTCCTTCTTAAAGCTCAAACCTAAACCTGACAAAAATTAAATGTTTTGTGTATCAGAATTTTAGTTGGGATTAAACCTCAATAATGGAATGTGTCTCTGTTTATAAGAAACTTAATTTGTTAACATGTTATGAAGTTTTGTTAGAAAATATGTTGTACTGTTATAGAATTTCTGATAGAAATATATACTTAGAAGTTTAGATTCTTTGCTTCATTCAATACTTAGCCATAATTTCATTATTTTCTTATTTTGTCCCAGGCAACGCCGGGTAGTTCTGCTAGTAACATATAATTATATAACATAATTATATAACATTATATATATATATATATATATATATATTTATATATATATATATATATATTATAGTCCTTGTGGACCGTTTCTTATTTTTAGTATATATATATATAATTGACTGATTTTTGAGGGATGAGGGATTGGAGGTAAGACTAGGAGCGTTTCTATTTACACGGTAAAAGTAATGCAAGGTAACAATGAAGACTGATGTGTTTGTTACCAGAAGAAGGAATGACAGTGAATCGTTGACGAGATAGAAGCGTGCAAGTCAAATAAGGAGGACGGGTAAGAAATCTCAAGAGCTGAGGCCATCATGCCAAGCGTCTGCCATTAGCCCATCTCTGGAATGGTGTTTCGTGAAAGCATAGAATACTGATACAAACCTTTAGCATTGATCACCGAAAAGGTTTCAAGTAGTGTTACATACTGCATCGGCTTCATGTATTAACCATTGCCTTCGCTTCCATAACAAAACAGTATTCGTTTGACATCGCTTTGGTCTCGCAAATGGTAAACACTTTCCATTCAATGACTTCACACAACATTTCTTCTCCACTAAATGGCTACCAATAGTCGTCCATTTTAGAAAACAAACATTCATGTTAAATTGAACACCCGGGAAATAAAACAATGTAACTCAACATCCTTTCGAGTTAGTATCTATTAACAATACACACTAAAATGTATTCCTAACGATGCAATTTTATATTATATGGTTATATGTCATGTTAATAATACAGTTTTACTGGAGCATCATAATAATCCTGCCAAATTGGAAATCTTAGAAGCCCTTCATAAAAAAGTCCTAATACTAAATGCCCAGTGAAGTGTGTGTTCTTCATACCCTCCAACAAGAACATCGAACAGGCAATGGCGTTCAATAGAAACAACAACTATGTGGTGTGCATAGTACACTCTCTTTTCCTTATTACCTACTGCTTCAACCCTTTAGTGTCTTACCAGAAGTGGTATTTGTAACCTGCTCATTCCACTCTTGGTCTTTCTTCGGGCCAGCATTAACCCACCTCTGTTGAGCCTGATCATCACGTACGGTTTTACAATAAAACCGAAACGTTTGCAACGACAGTTTCATTTTTGAACCTAAAAAATTGATTGAATCCTGATTATAGAATATATATATATATATATATATATATATTAAAAAAAGCAAGAATTAAAAGAAATCACCATATATATATATATTTATATATATATATATCTCAAACGATGACACCCAGACCACTCTAAGGGCTTCTGAGGAAGCCTTCATTTGGTTATTGGGTGCAAGAAATTCCCCTGGTCTAAATTTAATCAGATGATTTTTTTTCCTCGTTTAATTTTTTTTTCTTTTTCCTTTCTCTTTTTACTTTCCTCCTCCCTTTTACTTAAATATCACTTTTATAATTTCACTTACTCACAGCCTACACTGGTTCACGTTGGTAAGGTGGCTGCACTGCGTGTCATTGTATCGCGCCAGTTTACATCGGCCAGTGGACGCATTTACGTCTCCGTTCCTTCATTCTTTCTCCTTTTATTTTCTTTCTTTCTTCTCTCCTGAAGACGGCAAGACGCCGAAATTATCGAGATTCGTGAGTATTCGTCTTTTTTCCTGTGTTCTCTAGCTGTAACTTTAATTATATATATATATATATAGTTCAATATAAACAAAGAAACATAGAGAAATCAGAAGAACACACTTACAGTCTCTAATTTTCGGTTTGAACCATCTTCAGGAGAGATAAGAGAGGGAAACCAAGCGCACTGGATCAGAGACGGTTGGAGACCAACAGTGTTGCCGCATGCGCGCCCGTTCACAGAAAATAAGGTAGACAGGAATCAATTTATAATTAATTTATAATTTATAAAATAAAATAATGGAATATGAAAACAATAAATATATAAAAAAGAAAAAATTGAAAAAATAAGGGAAATTGATACAGAGAAATTGATACATAAACAAAAGTGCTGACTAAGCTATAATAAAATAAAATAAAACTAAGAATACAAATAATAATAACAAATGAAATAATTTAATAAAAAATGTGAAAAGGCAAGGAACTTTTAGACATTATCGCTTTAGATTGAGGCCAGGTGCACTGCGCGCACTTAATAGCCAAATATGGGCTTCTTCGGAGGCTCGTAGTGTGAGATCTTTGCTGTCAGGGGGTATTTGTCGCAGAATCTGTAACCTGTAGCACTCATTAAAAGGGAGACCGTGGCTATTGGCATGTATGGCAATGGGAAGATGGGAGCGACTATTGACTGAAGCTCTGTGATTGTTCATACGGAGACTAAGCTTGGTGGATGCTTGGCCTACGTAGAACGAATCACACTTGGTACACTCCAAACAGTACACACAGTTTTTGGAGGTACACGAGCAGTCAGTTGCAACAGGATAGAGGGTGTTATGGGGGGGAGCTGTGAAGTGTGGTTGGGGATTTATAATGGGACACGTGAGGCAACCTCGACGTCCGCACAGTTGCGCTCCAGAGGGCAAACTGTTTGCCCTCGTGGAGGTTAGCTTCCTGTGCGAAAGAAAAATTGCCAAGGTTGGGAGGACGTCTGTAGGATAGGCGTGGCGGATTAGGAAAGGTTTTGGAGGTGGCTGGGGAAGAGGATATGATCGGGAAAAGTTCTTTAATGATGGTACCCAGTCCCATCTTCCATTGACATACATGCCAATAGCCACGGTCTCCCTTTTAATGAGTGCTACAGGTTACAGATTCTGCGACAAATACCCCCTGACAGCAAAGATCTCACACTACGAGCCTCCGAAGAAGCCCATATTTGGCTATTAAGTGCGCGCAGTGCACCTGGCCTCAATCTAAAGCGATAATGTCTAAAAGTTCCTTGCCTTTTCACATTTTTTATTAAATTATTTCATTTGTTATTATTATTTGTATTCTTAGTTTTATTTTATTATAGCTTAGTCAGCACTTTTGTTTATGTATCAATTTCTCTGTATCAATTTCCCTTATTTTTTCAATTTTTTCTTTTTTATATATTTATTGTTTTCATATTCCATTATTTTATTTTATAAATTATAAATTAATTATAAATTGATTCCTGTCTACCTTATTTTCTGTGAACGGGCGCGCATGCGGCAACACTGTTGGTCTCCAACCGTCTCTGATCCAGTGCGCTTGGTTTCCCTCTCTTATCTCTCCTGAAGACGGTTCAAACCGAAAATTAGAGACTGTAAGTGTGTTCTTCTGATTTCTCTATGTTTCTTTGTTTATATTGAACTATATTTGTCCGTTTTGGATCGTATTTCCAACGAAAAAAGTGTATATATATATATATTATATATATACAGTAAACAGCAGAAGTATTGAGGGTTGGTCTACACAAACAAACACTTCACTTACGCCAACGTTTCGCTATATTTTTATAGCATCATCAGAGCTGTACAAATAACATACGTCCGACAGATAGACACAACGAAAACAGTAGTAAATATTACAAAACAATACTGTAACTTGTACAAAACTGTAAATTGTACAGCCCTGATGATGCTATAAAAATATAGCGAAACGTTGGCGTAAGTGAAGTGTTTGTTTGTGTAGACCAACCCTTAATAAACTCTGCTGTTTACTGTTATTTTTTGTGGTCGAAAAAAGATAGATATATATGTATGTATTTGATACTGCAGTGAAAACAATCTGAAATTGAAAGTAATGTTTCAAAGTTAGTAAAAAAACACAATCAAGGAAGTACACACATTTACAATCTCTATTTCTCGGAGTCAGCCGTCTTGCGGAGAACGAAAGTAGGGAAACCAAACGCACCATGAAGAAACGGTTGAAAACCATTCCTTGTGTTTCTCTACCAACTTTAGACATATATACATATATACATAACCAGGGGGAGGGAAAAACAGCTAGAGAATGGATGAAGAAGCATTCTACTTTCTGTTATCAATTTTGATTGGAGTTCAACATTTCAAGCAGAAATTAAGAATTAGAATTTTTTATATCTAATTACATTGAGAGCTTTTTAATTAAGAAATTGGCTTAGTAGAATTACTCGAGTTAGTCCCTACAAATGAGTTAGCGTCAAAGAGAGAAACAAATCCTGTTAATTAAAGCAGTACAAAGTGAACGGGACTAAGGTAGGAAATGAAAAAAGAGCCCGGTCGGACTAGCAATGAAGCATGACAAACAGCGACTTCCTTCTCAATCATGGCTTAATTGAGGCAAAAGGAGACAATATCAATGCGCACTGGCTCTCCGAATTAGTGCGAACTATCTTGTCAACCGGGCTTGATGCACGGCAACCATTGCGCTAAAGTACATTCTCTTGTGCTCATCAAATTAGATCCACTCAGAATCAATCTCCACATATGCCCTGTTGTAATGATAATAAATATTATTAAACAATTAACTCAATAAAAAATCATTTCCTTCTGTTTTACTTTCCAGTTTTCATGGACATTTATTTTAACTAATATATCAGAATAGAACTATTTTTTCCAGACCAATTTATGATAAGAACATCGTCTATCACTAATATAAGAAAAGAGCACAATATTCTACCGACATATATTTGTATGTAACTTAAACTCATTGTTTTATTAAATATGCATAGCTTACATGTTTTATCAAGTAGACAAGGGCACAGGGTTTTATTAAAACTACTTTTACTTTTTACTACATTAAAGACACATTTTTCATGAGTCTTCTTTTTATGTAAATACTTATTTTTGTGTCGTACTTGGGGATTAGCACTGATTAAGTGACATGACAGGATGAAATGTATCAAGGTTTGACATCCCTGACTATACTATATATCGCCGCAAACTCAATCGAATGTATGATACAAAGAGTATAATAACAGTCTTCTCATATACACAAGTGCATCATTCCTCTTGTATTTGCTTAGGGTTTGTATTACCTAGTCGATTTTGATAAAGGTAAACACTCACAAATTACTTGCACTAAATCAAGTAGTTTGCCAATTTTTCAGTATACATAGTTTTCCAACATGTATCAGCTTTGTCAGTTTGAACCAGTTTTGCTACTATGCATCAACATTACCTGTATGCATAATCTTCCACTATGTATCATCTTTGCCACTATGCATGAAAATTGCATAGTCTTCCACTATGTATCAGCCTCGTCATTTATATTTGTAGATATTTACCTTCATAAGGGAGGATATTACTTTATATCTGTGCTATTTCCTTGATTATAACATTTGCTCCTCCATAATAACAGCTCCACACCTCGTACAATGAGCTCTCTCTGTACTCACTCAGCGCTCCACCCTTCCTATAATGACTTGATGCCTTCGCCGCCATCTTGACCATGACATTTCTGTCTATTCCTACATGACTGAACATGGATTTCATTCCTACCTTGTTAGCAATAAACTTTTTGTTTAGACCTAGATGAGCCGACATGATGTCTGAAAGATTCCGGCACTTAAAATCTCGCCATTCGTGGCACCATCGAATAAACTGGTAGTTTCAAAACACAATGGTGAAATAGTGGGAATGTGTATGCTAATTTTACTTTTAAAGTCTTTTTAAAAATGTAAAAGGCCTGTTATGTATTGAAAATTCTTCATACCAGAAGGGAAATCACATGATATGGAAAGAAGGTAACATAAGTAATTATTCAAATTCTAATATTTAAAAAAAAAATTAAATACAGTAACAAAATAACAATGGTTCATCTAATATTAACTTATAGCTGTTTATGTTTAATTATGATATTAAAAATTCTTCCAATGTTTACTATGTAAGTCTTTTTTGTATGTGGAGAAATACCTTTCAACAGTCATATAATAATCTATGTTTGTAATATCAACTGCTTCGTCTATTATTAAGTTTCTTTTATATGTTGTGTTTGCGAAGTGACATTGCATAATGTAGCAATCAACATTTTGTTGATATTTGACTTCTTATTATCAACTATATTATGCATGATTATAATGATAAGTTAGAAGTGAAAATAATGGTCAGAAAGTTAAAATTTTATAATAGTCCAACTTTGGAAGAATTGACAAAGTATGGCGCTACATCAAGATTTAAGTTTTAATAAATCAGTTAGTTCTCAATGATATTCAATGAGTCAAAGAGCTTCGGTAAGAGGAACCAGTTTTCATAACAAATAATCCATAGCTTTAAAAAATATCGCTTTATTAATATTCAAAAAATCTCTTGAAATATAATCTGGCCAGATTATCATGAGATTTTTTTAATCTGGAAATTATTAGAAAATGAATATCTGGGTTATATTAGAGCAAGAGGTATTGTTATCTCGATTTTTAATTTAGAAAACATCCTGACGATGAGATGAGTCTCTTAATCCTACAAACAGATTAAAATTGTGTTTGTTTCTTAGATAAAAAAAAATTAATCATTTCCTTTTTGTATTCAAAATATATTTTCCATAAATGAGAAATTAATGCTTGGGAGAAGAAATCCGTTGGAGCTGATTTGATCGGTGGAAAAATATATTTTGATTATAAGGAATCTCACTGAAGTGGTTATTTAATATTAAAGATGCAGATTGCTTGCTCTGAGCAAATTACTTTTTCCATTATGTTTTAATTAACGCCCTATGTTACTGGCTCATCCCGGTCTTACTGTCTACCAGCTCAACAATGTTTTCAATAAAATGGTGCATTGACCATAGGTTATTGTTATTTCTTTTTTAATAACTAACATGAAGCATATATTGTAAAAATTAAAATGTAAGGGTATAACCACTGCTAATGAAAAATGTCTATAGGGCTGAGCATTGATTATAGGTTAGTAGCCTAATAAACAAATTTAATATTAATATAATTCTCATGTGAATACAAGAATTGAGAAGAGCGATAATAACATACAAAGGAAATTAAAATAACACGACAACAATATTTTCGTTGATTTTTACAGAAATAGATATGTACGAGTTATGTGCAGTACAGCGATAGACCAATATACAAAAATCGGGAACTATATATGTTGAGAATATGTCATTAATTTTAATTGATCATGGTTCCCATTAACTTACTTTGACTTATATGCACCCAAATCACATGTAGTTTTGAACGATTAATATAACAATAGAACTAACTGATCGGTACTTTGTTTCAAGAGGCCTCGTAATTGAAAAATTATTACTATAATTAACATGCAATAAATATAAAGAACTTGGAAAAGTATTTCCTTTTCCAAAGGTAAACCATGGCATGCCAGCGATCTGGGATCCAAAAATATCGGATACGCAGACTGTTCCAAATGGAATCTACGTAATTGTTCCATAATTTTGTGGAAGGTCAAACACCGCAAAAATATTTGACTTTTTAGAATTATAAAAAGGATGTAAAAAATCAGTATACGACAAATTCTAACGAAATTCTGCTCTGTAAAAGGCTAACCTCTTGGAAATCCACTGCAATACACAGTCTAATCGTATTTTTGGGTTTTGTCTTCGATTCGCCTCTACAGCTAGGAAATACAATGACGGTGTTGTAGCCGTGCCATATTGTCGGCATACCCTTTGCAGGCTAGCTTCATTAACTCTCAGGAATCCTCGATTATAACATATGCTCCACCATATAACGGATCCACACCTTGTACACTGAGTTCTCTCCTTACATTAGTTAGCACACAGATTAAACTTCTTATGTCTAATCCAAAATCTCCTTTGGTCCCTTCGGTGTTGATCTCTTTCCAGACCACTTCGCTAACTCTACACATATGAGCTGTCTCTGTACTTCGCTCAGCACTCCATCTTTCCCATAATGACATGGTACTTTCGCCACCATCTCGACCATGGCAACTCTGTCTATTCCTACATGCCTGTTTAAAGGCAAACAAACGTGTTTGCCTTTTTGATAGAATAGAGAAGCTGTAAAACCTAAAAAAGTTCCAACATTTTATTGACAGATAATAACACCATCCTGCAAGCGAAAAAATATCTATATTTTGTATTACATCATAATTGGTGTACGCGCGTGTATGAACAGCGGTACTAGGAAATTGTGTACTTTTTTAGGAATAATCAAAATTTTATCTTGCAAAGTTTTCTAACCTTGAAAAATTGTATGTAATGGTTTAGGTTTGGTAAGGTTGCAGTGGCAGTCTCACACGGAACAACACATAGGCAGAAAATTATTGGTCCTTTGTGATACCACACTATATTGGGGATCCTAATTTTACCTAATTCCAGTGTATGTAGAGTAAGAATCTTTAACGAGTACCTGACGTGATAAAGGCTCTTGAGACCGACGTACTTTGATTTATTCACCTCTCTTGAGACTAAATCGAGAGCCAGAGTGGGTATTGAACCCCGAATCTACCAGTCCTGAGAAGAACACGTTGTCACTGCGCTAACCTGCTACCTTATATGTTGGCTTAGTCTATAATTTTCAAGTATCAGCAAAAGACAACATAGTAATTGGCCACACAACGAATGAATCAACAACTCTTAAGTCTAAAATTAAAAGTTATTAACACTCTATTCTGGGCACTTCATAATAGGGTTTTTAAAGCATGCGATTTAATTAAAATCTTTGATCAGAATATTTGAAATGAAAAGAAGAAAAAAATGAAATTGATACAGAGCTAAGGGCATGTGGACGTATATTTCTAGTTTAAGGTGACAGAGATTTTGTTTCTGATATAAATGAAATAAGAAAGTGTAGCCGGCGGACTGCGTATGTCTTGAGAATACTGACAGCAGCTCTCACGTACACTTCGCTATTCCTTCCACAGAACGAAACTTTCTTTATGTGGAAAACTTTTCTGCTGGAATAACTCACTCTTGGCTTTATGTAATGGAATTTATTAGCTCGGTTGATAATTATGCTTATGGTTTGTGCATTATATCCAAGTGCGTAAATTGATTATATCCAAGTATAAAGTGAAGCGAATATGTAAAACATCGAATGAAACTCTTATTAATTGATAAAAAGTTAACAATGCATTGATTGTTAAATGCAGGAATTTAAAAAAAATATTACCAATTACTAACGATTCGGAACTGTGGCTGGCAAAAGCAAAAAACCAATGAAACAAACTTTCCCCGCTGGAACATCACCAACATGAATGCCTCGTTAGAATTTTCCATAACGTCATTAGTTTCAACATATTTTGTTTTGAATATTTTCCTACCAGTATTTTATATACTGATAGTATATACAGGTCTATTACCCGTAACTCTTATATATTTAAATGGCACGATTAGCCTACAACTTTTCAATATGTCATTAGTACCACCAATTTGGGTCACTTAAAACGCACATAGAGGAATTCCATCTGTTATTGTTATCGTAAAGTAGCAGATACTCCATTTTTTATTCCATATAACTTTTAATTATGTATAACCTAATTTTGTACAGTTTTATACTAAAACTTATCAATAAAACTTGCAATGATGGAGACCTCTCCAATTGAAGTTGGACTTCAATTGGCCATTTCTTTAGTGTAAACGAATACACAGATAGTCTGACTACTGATTTTATCTTTACAGATGTTTTATGTGTGAAAAAGCAATGCAAAATAGTAATGATGTTGGATTAATTAGTTTAAAAGAATTCTTGCTCATAATACAAGGATTTGTAATAGTTGAATTGAACGCAAAGCACGCTACACCGGCAATAAAAAGCAGAATTAAAAAACTAATATTCCTCAACCGAAAACATTTTCCAAAAATATCTTAAATTTTATAAAATTCTAGTCTCAGGCAACTATGAAAGAAAACAAATTTTTTTTGATTATACCGTATATCAAAAGAAAACTTCCAAGGAACTTGAATGATAAACTGGTAAAAAAGGTATTAACTATAAGCCGTTGATTTGGTGTAGCTTATTAAAGGGTATTGGGAAAGTTTTTCTATTTGGCTAGGACTCTTTTTAACAAGTAATGTTTGCTTTGACTCAGTTGACAGGTTGTGGGGAGCAGTCATATTGAGGATTAAGTAACTTGTTAAACAAACTTTATCAACAACTTGAGTTTCTTAAGATGTATCAGGAAGGACTTTCATTTGTCGAGTAAACCTTCTGCCTTTATGTCGCATCATCTTTACCGCGCTTTTTGTATATATAAGCAATCTCCTCACTGCTATCCAACATCTCACTAATTAACTTTCATTAATGTCAACTGTTATGAAATATTTCTACTTAACTAACTTGAAGAATGATGTAATTAAATTGTTTATGAATTATTGAATATTAACCTAATTTTTGAAATAAATTCAATAGTAATCTATTACTTATTTGGACGAATCGAGATTTTGGCAACCTTAATGAAAGCAAATCTGACAAGCGACTAGGAGTGTATTCAATAGTAGCCCTTTCACTGCTTTGCCTTGAAATCATGACATATTAGCCCCATTGCTACCATTGAATAGTCATATTAAGGCGAACTTAATACAATATTTACTGTGTATATAAAGTGTTACTATTTAGTTTTACGTATATAGACTAACGTATCTTAACCTTTTTACCTTCCGCAACCCTTAAAATAAGTTATATGTCTCAAAGAATCCCTGTGAAAAAATATGCATATATAATACAATACTTTTTATATTATTTGCTTCGTAGTTGTGAAAGATATAAATTGTAATATTTATATATATACTATTGGTTTAAAATAATAATATTTCTTTGTCAAATTTATTGGTTGAACTAAATTTACTTTTCTTTATAATACTTCATCAAGGATTTTTGTTCACCTGTCAAAAATTTAATCTAAAGCTATAAAATATATTGAGCCCCAGTATTACATAACTACAGTAATAAATAAATGTAAACGAAGTGAAACAGATAATTATTGTAACAGTTTACGAAAAATGTTGTACATATGTTCCTAAATACATTATTTCGATATAAATAAAAGTCAATGTACATAAAGAAACATAGAGAAATTAAAAACACACACTTATAGTCTCTAATTTTTGGTTTAAACCGTCTTCAGGAGATAAGAGAGTGAAATGAAGGAGACTGGTACAAAGACCCTTGGATCTCCAAGGCCAAGGCACTTAGGATTATAATAATATAGTGATTGTAAGAGTATAACGAAGAGGCACAAGAAATATAAGACATATGTGCGGAAATAGACATTATCCATTAATGATCTTGGCGCTAATGTTTCATTAATTTAATAACTTATATAAAATGTACAAATTTGTCGATTTCACACTTGGTGTATTTTAACTAAACCATAAAATAAGGCACAAATATCAATTTGTTTAAAACGTTTCATATTTCCTTAAAGGAGCATAATCGTAGTGCATTTGGGTGAAAGCTCCCTACTTCTTGATAAATGTCCCTGTGTCATGGATATAAATACAGAACGACTTGTGAAGGAAGTTTCACAAAATAGTTTGTGACGTTAAAGGGAACAAGATTTTAAGATATTAAAACCTGGGTACAATATTTTGAGTTACCTCACACATCTTTTTTTAGGGGTGAGTAAATTATGTTTCATGGAAGGAACACTTGCATACTAGGTAAACGAATAATTATGAAGTTATCTTTTTATATATTTTGTTAATACTTTTAGAAGTTTTTTTTTAATTTAGGAGAAATGCTTTTAGAAATATGTTAATTTTTTTTAATTTTCGTTAGATTAAATTGAGATTCATGTGTTAACACATGAATTTGAGATCAATTCAGATTTTATGTATTTCAGTATTATTTCAGAGAATCCTTTGGGGATACTAAACCAATTTCATTTTGGTTCTCAGAAATGTCAGAGAGTTTGAGGCGCGGATGATAAAGCGTTTTCGTATTTCTTTGGACCTTCGGTGAAGGCTCTCCACTTGAAGAGTGTGTTTTCAATTCAGAGTTCACGAGTGCGTTGGGGGCGGCTGTGGGGGAGGTAGATTTGAGGACGTGATGGCAATAGAAAGCGAGCCCACTTAGAGCGACTATTAGGGATTGGCAAGTGCCGCTCCCAACTTAGATGGAATTACGTCTAGTCGACTGGGACCAGAACAACCTACCTTCACTTGTCATCCAGACTAAAGTTCCAAAATTAATTTATAACTTTTAAACTACCCATAGCAAAGAAACTAGGTTCTTGTACTTTCAAGTCACTACCACCAATTTATAACAGTAAGTTAGGACCATGTACTGTCAGGAAACTAGACGGAATAAGAACTTTGGCCGAAGACATGATTAATACTTGACTGATGAATAACAGAGTTGAACAGAAGAACATAGCTAGTTAGTGGTTGGTTGTCATAATTTACTTTAGTAAGGTAAAGTGTTGGGTCTCCAACCGTCTTTGTACCAGTGCGCTTGTTTTCCCTCTTTTATCTCTCCTGAAGACGGTTCAACCAAAAATTAGCGACTGTAAGTTTGTGTTTTTAATTTATCTATGTTTCTTTATGTACATTGAAGTCTATTTGTCCATTTCGGATCGTATTTTCATCGAAAAAGTATATATATAGATATATATATAAACAAGGAAACATCGATCTGAGGTAGAAAAAAAGTTCATTGGAAGGCTAATGGATCATTAATTAAATAAATCTCACAAAGTCAGAAGCAGACTTATTTTTCCATGTAAGAGTTATCAGAAGAGTGAAGGTTGAGAAGTAAAGTGCAATGGTGAAAATTCGTTTCTCAAAGTGGGGAATATATTACAATTTTATAATATTGGAAACGTGGGGAAAATTCTGTTCGACGAGAAACTCTTTAGTAACAAACTTTATTTTCGTTTAGTTCATCAAAAATAGATACTGTAGGAGGAAAAGAAAAGAGGAATGACTGATATAAAACTCCTTAATAACAGTGGCAGGTTTATGGCAACAAAGAAAACAAGCATTGAAGAAAGAGTAGTATTAAGCCAGTGCTTCTTTAGTTCAGACCAGAAAGGCATCTTGGCTAGAAAAACACTACTCTCCAGTAAATTACGGCAATAGCATGTTCTGTAAATCTATTTTTCAACATTTTAAGAACTTTAAGAGTGATGACATCTTATTATAACAAAGGTACAGCCGAGCATGACTGAATTTTAAGCAAGAAGGAAACTGGTCACTATTAATAAGAACAACAGTGGTATAATGAAAACGTTTTAGTCTGTTGGATTCATGGTGAGTAGAAGTAATATGTGAAACACTTTTGGAAGCATATATAAGAAAGGGCTTTATGTCGACCAAGAAGTCAAGTGAAGATGATAACCAGCTCAATTTAACAGGCACGTAAAAAAGGAAGAAAATGCCACTGGCAAGAAAACTTCGTTTCCACGTAGCAAGAAGTAATTATCCAATAACCGATCTATTACCGTTTTTGTTGACAGTTTAATTTGGAAATAATATTAATGTTAACCAAAAAGCATAGTTTTTAATGCATACGAGTATATTAATGTAATTAAATTATTCAAAAAATTAGTTAGAATGAGTAACATCATATAGATGTAATCAAGGAAATACCAAAAAATATTCAGAGTTCTCGTGAGATTTAAAAGGGCACAGAAAGACATCAACAGAGTACAAAGAAAAGGTTATCTAAGGTGGCGGGCAGAGAAAGATTTTAAGTCTAAAATAGTTAAAAGAATTAGAATGTCGTCTCCCTTCAAGTCTGGGTTAAGGTCCCCAAGAAACTGAAGTGAATCTAAGAAGTCAAGAAATGCAGGAAGGTCTTTCAGTAGGACAAGCACAGTACGAGCATTCAGTTTACCCCGAGAGAGGCTTTCGTTATCTTTTGTTGTTTAGTAAATAAGATGAAAAGAGTTCAACGTTTTTCAACTGTCTTCTTAAGTTGGGTTTGGTCAGAACAGAAAATGTTTGCCAGAATTTGCCTCCACAGAGGATGTTTGTAATAGAATTCAGAATTGAAAATATGTCTCATATGAAATATGTCTTGATCACAAATATTATCCATGGACAAGATAATAGCTGGTTCATCAACTGAATAAGTCACGTAGGCACATTGTGAGCAGTAGAACCTTATTTATTAACATTATTCTGATCTATATAGAGATTTCCTTCTAGTATAAAAAAGATAATTGCCAAGGAATTTGGTTCCATATTAAAAACTAAACAATATTAGTTTTCATTGAAAAATTCCAATTTACTAACATAAATATTCAATACAAGAAAATTATAATTGCAGACTTTATAATAAAGAGAAGCACAAAAGAAATACTATGCCATAATATTTGTACATCATAACGCATATCTTATTGTACAGACTGAGATAGAGTCCATTAATAAAGATTTAGTAAAATGACGCCATGCATCAAGTTAAGGGAGTTTCGTTATTGTCAGCACGGTAATGTAAAGCCTGGGCTTTCACCGAGGTCGGTTTTCCAATATATGGCTCTACTAAGTCTGCATTGTTGGTTTTTTTTGTCGAAGTCGTAATCAGTTGGAAAGCAGACTCCCAATATTACAGCTTTGTACTGTCAGGTGTCGCTTTAAAGTCATCTTTCACTTGCGTAGACATATACATCATCTTCGCAAGGTTATGTTATTAATTGTTCTCTGTAATGAAGTATGTCATTTTTTGTTGCTCCATGTAATGTTAGTACATGCAGTTTTCTGTTCATTATTTAATCTTGTATCAGTTAAATTGAATAACTTTTTCAAAATTGTAACTAAAATATGTAAAAACCAAAAACCAAAAATACACTCCAATATTCATATACCTATTCTACTCGGTCTCAGTCACGATGTCAAGAGACATCATCTAGTAATGCGCGTTTCTGAAAATATTTTTAAAGATATTAGTACTTTAATTATTATTAAATAAAAAGATGTGGAACAAGGTGCATGAAATTTTCTATAAGGTTCATAAAGTTTCAAGATAATCATAGAAAATGTTTTTATTCATTATTCATTTACTTTTCTTGTTCATAAGATTTCATTAACTCTCTTTAATCTGTCATTATCTGAATATTATAACTGATAACACTCCCATGTGACAACTATTTGTTATCATTACAATAGATCCAAAACTTATCGGAAGATGGGGAACATGAGAGGATTTGGACTTGTCAAGAAATGAGTTCACTCATTCTGTAGCCTGGCAGATCGATAATTTTATCAATGTATATATATATATATATATATATATATATAATACCTTTCACGGTGAATCACAAACACAGAACTAAGGAACAAACACACTTAATGTCTCCAATTTTCGGTTGAACCGTCATCAGGAGAGTTGAGATAGGGACACCAAGCGCACTTGTGAAGCGACAGTTGGAGACCCAACCGCAAATTAAAGACAGTAAGTGTGTTTGTTCCTTAGTTCTGTGTTTGTGACTGTAGTTTAGCGACGTTTGTTGTCCTTTTGGATCGTTTTCCTGTTTGCAATATGTATATATATATATAATGATTTCGCATAAAACCACTCTTCTCAACCCCTCACCAGATGTTTTATGCATCTAGTGTTTCAGTTGGGTTTTTGACTCTGAGGAAGACCGCTTGATACGGTTGAAAGATCTTAGTCTTGTTTTCCCATTTCATATTGTGGTTTGATAATTGAGATATATATATATATATATATATATATATATGAATATAACGTGAAATTATACAGTGACTTCATAAATCTTTCATTAAATATTTTTATCTATGCGAGGGTGCATTCGTTGAAAATAGGAACAGTAACCTGCTCAAAAAAAAACATGTTTTTCTCTAGCTAGCTTAGAGAAACAAACAAGTTACACCAGACTGTCTATCGAGACGGCGAAAAAGAAATGCAGTTTTTGTCTCCAGTCAATTTCGAACAAAGAAGAGGTAATAAATCACATATATCAAGTACCCGTCACGAAAACCTAGTCTATCACCGTTATCTCCTACCCATCAAACTAGACATACTGCTTGTATCTAACAAACTCACCTTCAGAATTTGAAACTGGCTCCCTTCAGAGTTAAAACCAACATAACTTTATACACATCCTTACTTTAGAGGTTACAGAACAGTCAGTTACGGTATAACTATTAAAGAACTTCAACATTCTTTGATTGTTGAAGAGACAAACCAACTTGCTTTCTATCTTTTTAATAGAGTTGCGTAATTACCGGTCTATCATAGTCACAATATATAAGAATGATTTGCCAAGTCTGATGAACTTGGCAAATACTCTGTATAAACACTCCCCGGAAGAGTTTGAACTTCATGTTTTCAGACATCTTTCAATAAAGTATTTCACCATCAACTGAATAAATAGTGAATTTAAACCCTCAAAATAATCAACTTTTTAATTAATTGATATATACAAAGGCCTCATTCGAGGACTTCTTTATGGCTTGAGCAATAGAATTGGAAAAATACTTGTAAATCGTAATAAAAATCACCTTTAACGTGTCATCTATTGAAAACTGTATGCATCCTTTGTGGGTTATAGTATTGCGAACAGACTAGGAGTATGTGACTAAAGTGTGAAATACATCACACAGAATGTTTTATAGCTATATTGCTCTTATAAAATATTATATGTTATATAAAATCTACATTGATAAGTATCTACTAATAACTAATAAACTGTTGACATCTTAATCTTATCAGTATAACCAAAAGAAAATATAATAGTAACTGTTTTGATTGTAAAGAATATATCAGATATAAACAGAAACAGACTACGATATAAATTTCAATCATATTAATAATAAAGAGACGTGTAGTTGTAACCTAAAAAGAGATAAATTTACTGGGGAGAATAGATATTCCACAGTATTAAGAGTTATTTGGAATCAAAATTAATTGAATTGAAAAAAAAAAAATTAAAATAACGCAGGAGTTTTTTGTACACTATCACTGATCTATCTTCAATTAGTTTATGCAATTTATGATTACACTGTTAAACTTAACTCATTTCAATAGTTGGAGAAAGACTTAATTAGAAACTTAGTTGATATCTCTTTAAGAAAGTATAATTTCAGATTAAGAATTCAAAAAACTTTCAACAAAACATTAATGAGTTCAGGAAAAAGTGGTTGATTAGTTTTCAATTGGAAAATACAATCTAAACCTGAACTTACTGATCCATACATTTAACAAAGTACGTTAAATTGTTTTCTTTCGACTGTCAACTGTTAAGATGGCCCAGTATTGCAAATGTACTTTGTTTATAAGTTCTCTAATCCAGAAAAAGAATTAATAACAGGGAGATAGCTTTTATATTTTCTAAGTAGACAACAGGAGCCTGAAGTATGAAATGAAACATTCCCTTGGACAATACTATTATTAAAGATTTTCTTTGTAAAAAACAGACCACTACCGCTTTCTATTAGGTTAAGACTAATATAAGGCTTACTGTAGGGTTTTACAAAGAAGGCTTGAAAAAAGAAAAAAAGTAATACCCTTCAAGCAGTATACATCTCTCCAGTGTATCATAATGCTACATCCTTCAACATATTGTATCTGAAAACACTATTAAATTAGAAAGAAGATTCTTCAAAACTTATATTGACCGATTATTAAATTAATTTATAATTCTATTAGTGACAAGTATATGCAGTAATTAAAGTAAATCAAAAAGTTCTAATATAATTCAACATTTATTGATTTATTGAGAAAGTTTAAGTCCAATAAGTGAAAACAAGGGAATTGTTTTTGTTTACCAACTTAAATTTAAGATCAGGAGTGAATCGAGACTGTAGTAACAGAGAAAATAAGGAATATTCAACGAATATTTCATCATATAAGTAACAATAATAATACGAAAATATTGCGTAAAAATTTTAAATGCTAAAATTAAGTCAATAATATGAAATATGACTTTTACTCAACTATATATACATATAACCAGATTTCACAATGAACACGTGAAATAAACCATTTCTCATACCATATTGTGGTTTGGATGTTGATATATATATATTATATATATGTATTGTTGAACAATGCGCCATTTCTCTCCTTTACTACTTTTCTGCTAACTTTTCTACTTTTCGAATTACCATACTTATTTCTTCAGAATATTTGTAAAGGAGCTCTAAAAACTTAACTCTACTTTGATTCAAAATGTTATTAACTTTTAAGGTCTACAAAATATGCATAAATTCTTGCGAAATATTTTGGGAGAGTTCACCACATCAGGCAGTTGAACTAAACGAATATTAAAACATTGTAATTCAGTTTTACAGTTTACATCATAAATTGTACAAGTTATGACTGACAAGCAGTCAGAGACAGTAAGCAGTGGGACTTATACTACATCCCTTTTCTTGATTTTAAAGGCTCAATTTTAAAAAAAAGTAGCTAACTGTTCTAAAATACATCCTTATCGCAAAAAATATATGCCGAAGAAGACAGTGATTTTAATTCTATATTTATTATAAATATGCCAAATTTATTTTAATTTAATATTCCGAAGAAATAAATCAAAAACAAGAATAAAGGATAAATTGAAAAGGATGTATTATTAATGCGTTGTTTTTCTAAACT
The DNA here is from genome assembly GCA_026182355.1 of Hermatobates lingyangjiaoensis. Classification (NCBI taxonomy): domain Eukaryota; kingdom Metazoa; phylum Arthropoda; class Insecta; order Hemiptera; family Hermatobatidae; genus Hermatobates; species Hermatobates lingyangjiaoensis. The sequence goes on from JAPFBL010000019.1 coordinate 2,109,952, forward strand.
GTCAAGGAAGAAGAAATACGACTGTTATTACGAGAAAAGCGTTATTCTGTCGACTGAAAAGTAGGGACCCCCCCAGAGCGAGCTGGACTTGATAATGCAGGAGTGGAGATTTATCTCTGGTCTTATTCTTAAGGTGATATATTCGTCGCAAAGTCGCTTTGGTTCATGCCGGTCCTCCAGCTTGTCGCCAAGACCTGGCATAAAGAAAATGCAAAATCACAATCGTAATTGTGCCATTATTTTAACATTCGACTTCTGAGAAAAAAAAAGCTATGAAGGCAAATTCAACAAACTGCTTGGTCCATTTTTCCCTTGTCGTCCCAAATTTAAAGATGTTTCTGTGAAATTTGTATTCAATTTCCCTTTCTGTGCAATCCAAGGACCGTTGTTACGTTTATAGATACATAACTTTGATAAAATTTACAAGTTAGGAAATAATAGTGCAATAGGTCATAAGGCCATGTGATACACGACAAGATATTCTAAATTGTTGACTTTTATAAAAAAATATCATGGAGTGGCAAAGTAGTTCTTTGTTTGCCAACACAAACCAAAAACCAAACACAAACTAAAGTTTTATGTATCATTTGTATTGACATTGTTCTGCTACTTGGATGGTAAATGGACTTATCTGTCACTTGGTTTAAACATACTGCACGCCATAAGATTAGCCGCTTAGTGGTGAAATTTGAAATGATAAAAAAATAAGCCATGGTTAGAAAAAGAACAATGAACTGTATATATTAAATCAAATATCTAAACAAGTATGTAACTTAAATGTGCTGATAAGGTTGAATAATAAATGCAGAGTAATTTGGTGAATTTAATAAGATTAATGGTTAGTAAAGAAAATCATGCGAGGTAAAGTATGCACTTTTCTACTATTGTTACACAGATAATATGCCAGGGCTATTTAGGGTTCATCTGTATATACACTGAGGCGATTACTTGACATATTGGAATCCAATAGTAGAAATAAACACAAAAAATAAATAGAAATAAAAAAAAACAAAAAATGATGAGAGTTATAATATGAAAAATCTGGTCTGAGATGCCATAAAGTTTATTTACCTCATTATTGGTAGCGCTGGTAGTGCTGCTCATGCTATTGGCACGCATTATTTCTACGTAAATGTTCTTTCTCTGATTTCTCCCGACCTCAGTATAGTCAATATAGATCTAAAGTAACCTATATATATATATTATATATCAACCAAAAATAAAAAATCACAGTGATTTTAAAAGTGCAGGGAGTTTTTAACACAATGAAAAACTGAGTTATTTTCATATACGTTTTTGACATATTCTACTCAAACATACACAAAAACTAAAACACATATAGAGACCAATTTACAAAATTGAGTCCAATTAAATTAGACTCAGAAGACAGCAAAACGTGTATTTTTGTAAAAAAAATCTATTTCAAAATGTTAACTCTTACTCGTTTTATTTTCTATATTTCATATGGAGAGGAAAGTAAACAAACACAAACACAAACACACACACACATATATACCAGTCAACTCAATATGCTGATGGTTTCAGCTCATTTTTTCCTATTCAGTATATTCTCAATTTTACTCTCTTTATTAGAGTAAAATACATGTACGTAATAAAAGTATTTAATTTATCTAATTTATTTGTCCACATTACTTATCGTTTATTTACATTAAACTGTTCTATCCTATGTCAGCTGTCAGCACATCTGACAAAGTTTAGCTGTGTGCTTCTCTACTAAAACTGCTTCTATGTTATTTCTAGTTATTGCTTACGATGTAGAAGTAACATACTTGAGGGCCTGTGCTTTTCAAGTCCTCTCTTTTTGTCAGTAGAATCACTAAATGAAGCCAGAGGTGAGCTCTTTGGCCGACTTCAAAGACTAAATCGTTTGTGCCGTCCAGATAGCCGGCACAACACAGAGGTAGTCTCAGCTGCTATTTACTTGCTTCAAATAAAATTACTTGCATTCAAATTCTTACTTCCATTTAAATAAATGTGACAGAGAAGTAAAGTAAAACTTTCAATTAATGCCAAGTAAATAAAATGTGAATAACAAATTAGATAAAAATACCTTAGTCTATTAACAGATAAAATTTGTTAATCAATAGTTTTGATTATCAACTTTAATATAAATAACATCTAAAAATGTTATGGTTAGTTACCTATGTGTTAATTGTACTAATAGAGTATGATAAATTACTTATTAGTAGAAGTAATTCATAAATTAATTGGTTAACAATGGCTTTGATTATAAAATGTAATAAAAATAATCACAACTTTGATCCAAACTTGAACCTTACTATCCTACATGTGAATAGAAAGTTTAAAGAAATTTGTAATTTGCAAGCTTTTCAAATAAACAAGGCCGTCATTAATAATCCTTCTGCCTCTCTATGCCTTAATGATCAAATTCCAGGGTGTCAAAAATTTCTTAAGCTGTTCCTAGAATCACAAAGAATAAATTAAAAAATAAATTTAAAAAAAAAGTTTTTTTCCTCTAAACTATTGGTTCTGGCCTTCTCTGTTTCAGTTAACGGCTTTCAAGCATACCCGAAACCTTTGTCACCTTATCTCCTATATGCCTGCCATCTCCACTCTTCTCCAAGGGATCAGTTTCCTACTAGTTGTTTCACTTGACCAACCCGTCAGTACCACATCCTTGGGTATGTCTTGAATTCTCTTAATTGAATTTTTATTATTTCACTCTAATTTTTGTAACTAATTAGATATAATTTGTATTATAGTGTCTTCCTGATGATGAACACAAAGTGTTCGAAACGCGTTGAATAAAACTTCATTTGTGTGGAGACTTTTGTTGGTTTATCCATTTTACCTCAGAATAAAAATAATGTACTAAAAATGTAGTACATCACTTATGCTGATAGATTATGATGAGTACTTTTATTAGCAGAACCCATCTATAGATGAATTTTTGTTTCAAAGGTTTTAATTAACAACTTTACTATAAGTAACGTACGTAGAATAATGTTATTTATAAGAAAGTTGAGGGCAAGCTATTCAATTTTTGCTATGAAAATCGTTTTTGCTTGTATTGGTTCACTGTAACGTCTTTTCAAACGTTTAATGTGGCACAAGAAGTGAACAGAAGTGACAGTGTGGTATAAGGGTGACAAGTGGTTTACATTTATGTTCTATGAATAAACACTTTTTTGTAAAATATTGTACAAAAAATATTTTTTTATATTGTACAATTAATATGATCAAACTACAATATGGAAAGAGAAAAAAGATCTTAGTCTTTTTTCCCTTTTCATATTGTGGTTTGATCATTGATTGTTATTTCACGTGATTATGTGAAATCTTTATATATATAAAAACAAAATATAGTATACATTGAAGGTTCCACACAAATTCATTTGGCAAAGTAACATGCAATTTGAAGTTTGAAGAGGAGCCTAAGTTTGTAGTGGTTGTAGTTCTCTGGGAGCTCACCACATATTGATGGATTTGGGAAGGGGATTAGTTGTGGAGGGGGGATATTTGGTCAGATTTGAATCTCCATGCATCTCATCAATAAGAATATTCATGATATCAAACGGCAAACATGACTCGAGCAACGACAGCTGCTACAGCTTGTTGTATCTATGTTGTATCTTTTGTCTCTATCAAGTTAGAAGTTTATAAATGTGATTATCTCTAAACATGTGCTTTGATGATCCAGTGGTTTTAGTTCCAGTGAAAACTAGCTAACAACCATAATCGAAATATCACACTTGATAAAATATTACCCAAGTCATCTACTTTGGTTTATTTTTAGACAAAAAACTAAAAAGAAACTTACATCTTTTTAATGTAGAAGAGTTAAATGAGATGTTTCATTTTTATAACGTTCACTACACACCGTAAACTATTTTACTACTATACTAGGATAGTGGGAGTGACCCAGGGAATATTAGAATTCATTTACCAATATCATTTTTCATACATTTTTTCTTTGAATCGTATATTAGACAGTAAAGATTATTATTTGATTGTAAAATATGACAATGATTGAAATGACCCAAAACTCCCCACATTTAGTAGAACATATGGCTCTTTGACATTGAAATCAAAATTGGTTTTGAAGGTATAATGAAACGGTAAAAAATATAATAAAAGGAAAGGAAATTAAACCTGTGTTTTGTGAAATTTTGACCGGAATATCAAAGACATGATATCAGCCAATGTAACTATAGACTTCAAGAAAGCTGTTAAACATGATGGATGTTAGTTACACTGGAGCAGTTTAAAACCTTAAGTAAGTTAAGGAAGCCTTCTTGGTGTTAGGGCTGATAGCATTAGTACATCGTGTGCTGAAATGAGGGGCCAGCCGAAGCTGCACGCTTCACAAACTCTACTTACAAACGCTGCTTAACTAAAAGACTGAATAAAAATTACTTAATGATCGATGCTGTGTGATTGTGAGAAGGTAAAGAGGTGTTTCAGTGTGAAGTAGATGTAGTGTAAGTCAGTCTGGCTAGAAGTTGCGAAAGTTGTACAACTTTCATTAAAACCTAACTATATAAGGGTTGTATTAGTAATAGTCTTCCCACTAAGTAGTTCTATTATCAGAACAAGGCTTTTAACACGCAACATACTTGTTTAGCTCTATTGGCTTGTGATGAAGAGGCACAATCCCATTTCTGTCTTCCCACTATAAGCAGATAAAACTGGTGAAGAACCATGAGTTTTCAAACAAACATACCTTTTAATACTAAACTACTTTATGTGACGACTTTTTCTGTCATTTCCATTAAAAGTTTATGTGATTATGATTCCAAAATGCAAATGTTTTATGAAACCTTATGACTATATTATGTTGAATTGGAGATAAAACTTCTTTACGCGGAGAACCTACATATAATGTGCAATAATAATACATAGTTCCTGATAACAGGACTAAGAAACACAAGGGGGGGATTTCTTACATCACCATAAAATAATGTGAATGTATTGTGACATCTGGAGAGTGAGGTTAAATAGATAAGGAGAAACTAACGTAACGCAGCACTTTGCGGTAAAGGAACGAATGAGTCGAATTCTAACTGACAGCTCCTCAAAAAGATTTGGGTACGTCGAGTCCAATAGTGAACACCACTACAGCACTGAAACTCTCAAGCATGTTCTACTGAACTCCCTTCACTCAAGAACACCACTACAGCACTGAAATTCTCAAGCATATTCTACTGAACTCCTTTCACTCAAGAACACCACTACAGCACTGAAAGTCTCAAGCATATTCTACTGAACACCACTACAGCACTGAAACTCTCAAGCATGTTCTACTGAATTCCCTTCACTCAAGAACACCACTACAGTACTGAAACTCTCAAGCATTTCTACTGAACACCACTACAGACACTGAAACTCTCAAGCATTGTCTACTGAACTCCCTCACTTAAGAACACCACTACAGCACTGAAACTCTCAAGCATGTTCTACTGAACTCCCTTCACTCAAGAACACCACTACAGTACTGAAACTTCAAGCATATACTGAACACCACTACAGCACTAAAAGTCTCAAGCATATTCTACTGAACACCACTACAGCACTGAAACTCTCAAGCATGTTCTACTGAACTCCCTTCACTCAAGAACACCACTACAGACTGAAACTCTCAAGCATGTTCTACTGAACACTCACTACAGCACTGAAACTACTCACAGCATGTTCTACTGAACTCCTTCACTAGAACACCACTACAGCACTGAAACTCTCAAGCATGTTCTACTGAACTCCCTTCACTCAAGAACACCACTACAGTACTGAAACTCTCAAGCATATTCTACTGAACACCACTACAGCACTGAAACTCTCAAGCATATTCTACTGAACTCCCTTCACTTAAGAACACCACTACAGCACTGAAACTCTCAAGCATGTTCTACTGAACTCCCTTCACTCAAGAACACCACTACAGTACTGAAACTCTCAAGCATATTCTACTGAACACCACTACAGCACTAAAAGTCTCAAGCATATTCTACTGAACACCACTACAGCACTGAAACTCTCAAGCATGTTCTACTGAACTCCCTTCACTCAAGAACACCACTACAGTACTGAAACTCTCAAGCATGTTCTACTGAACACCACTACAGCACTGAAACTCTCAAGCATGTTCTACTGAACTCCCTTCACTTAAGAACACCACTACAGCACTGAAACTCTCAAGCATGTTCTACTGAACTCCCTTCACTCAAGAACACCACTACAGTACTGAAACTCTCAAGCATATTCTACTGAACACCACTACAGCACTAAAACTCTCAAGCATATTCTACTGAACTCCCTTCACTCAAGAACACCACTACAGCACTGCAACTCTCAAGCATATTCTACTTAACTCCCTTTACTTAAGAACACCACTACAGCACTGAAACTCTCAAGCATATTCTACTGAACACCACTACAGCACTGATACTCTCAAGCATGTTCTACTGAACTCCCTTTACTTAAGAACACCACTACAGCACTGAAACTCTCAAGCATATTCTGCTGAACTCTCTTATCTCAAGAAAAGATTATTACACTCAACTATGACAAAGTTAAATAAGGGGAGTTAAAAACCAATGCATTGATACTGGTGGGAGCTACTCATCACGGACTATGGAGTCATCGCAGAGAATTATAAAACCTATGGAGGCACTTGACCTGAGACACAAAGTAACAGTAAGTTAGAATCCGTCATGATCTTAAATTCTAGCCAAAATTCCTTTCTTTTTAAAATGATTCAGGCATAGAACTAATTTTTCAATAGTTTAAGTTGATCAGAGTAATTTCAGAGAGGAAACTCTATTAGGCAATAGCAATAAGGAGAAATGAAATATAAACACTCAGAAAGGAAGAAAGCGTTGCATTTCTATTTGAATTGATTTGGACAGGTAAAATTATCCAAATAAACTAGATATTAAATTAATGTGGAGCAAATCATTTTACTTCATTATATTAATATTTATCCCTCCTTTAATAGCATCTAAAATTGTGTCTTTACAAATGCTATTAAAGCTATTAAATGCTAATTAAAAGTAGTACAGCCGTAATCCCTAAAGATCATGCTATGAAATGAAATGTTTCTACTGTAATTTATGTTCTTTATAAATTAATGGGCGTTAAAATCAAGTGTACTCCTTCAATTTCTTTTTAAAAAACAGATCAGTTTGTAAAAACATTATACGAGTTTTAATAATTAAATGTAAGCATATTTACACATTAGAATAAATATGAAAAAGTAAGAATGAAAATATGAAATTAGTTGGAATTCTTTTTAAATCTTGTACTTGGTGAATAATATTAAAAGTGACAGAATAAAACGTGCCTGAGTGTTGTCTTTAAAAGAAAGGAGAGTTTTCCTGGAGCAGGTGAGGGGTCGAATCGATGTGGAAGTGGAGTTGCTAACAAGTTAGTGACAATTACTGGGCCTTTAACAAGGACTGAATATTCATCTCTAAGGCCCGGCTAATTAGTGTATTTTCAAAATAATAGATTTGCCAGTTGTAACGAGTTCAATTCTTCACCGACGACGCCCCAAACTCACAGATATCTGCTTCGCTATTGTTCTATTCCACTTTGTAATTCAAATATGATAATTTTATATAAACTAATATATATAGCAAAACAATAAATAAAAAAAACAGATGAACTATTACTAACTGATTATTGTAATGCGTTTATCCGTAGTGTCCAAATTTTTACCGTAGTTCTGTATACTTATAGAACTCCATTGCTCCAGCTATAGCCTTCTCAACTTGAGTCTTCCTTGAACCTTGCCACCAGAATACAAATCCATACAGAACTATTAGCCTAAAACAGACGAAGTACATTATTGAAAACTTAACGCCTTACGTGTTACTAACCACAAGTCTAAACTGCCAACAAGTTTTAATTGCCTTTTCAAGAGCCTCAGCGATTTTCGGTTTCCATCTAAATTTCTTAACAAGAATACTTCCCAAAGTATTTGATTTACTCAGAGAGGTTTAAGTCCTCTCCAAGTAATTTAGGTCCTCTAAAAATGTTGAGTGAAGTGATGCCAGTGTTTTCTGTCAACCTATCTGTAAAAGTAGAGAGGGTGGATCTCTGCTCTGTGATAACAAGAAAAGTATTTTTTTTGAAGACCAACCGATCTTTCATAATGATTTCTTAAATATTCTTAAGCCATCCTATTGTAATCAGCAAGAGAGACTCTAAATCTAGCAACAGAACAGCCATGCTTATTGTCTCCAATCACTTTGGAGTAGGTACTCCAATCACTTGATCCAAAAGGTAAAACTTCAGAAGGAGAAGTGGAAAACGTTTTACATCATTCTAGACTAATCTACCACATTAATAACCTCTCTGCTGAAAGAGATATACAACCACTCTTTAACCTGCTTCACCTACGAAACCACTTAAATTAAGAATCCGAGTGCACATGTATTGGTGTTATGAATAATCATCCATTTATTTGGTTTATTTTTCAGAATTTATGATGTTTCCATGCAAACGTCACAGTCTCTAATTTTCTTTTGACCATCATCAGGAGAGAGAAGAGAGGGGAACAGACCCTACCTTGAAGCAAAGGTTTAAGAATGATAGTGTCGGCACCAAACTACTGGGATAGGTCTTGAGCAACTGAAAGAGAAAGGAAGAGTCAGAAGAAAGAGGAAAATTTACCTAGTCGTACTTTTATCTTCCATGCTCATAAACTTAACAGTCCATCAGTACAACTGTAGAGCCCTCTATTCTTCCTTTTCATAATGGTTTGATTGATTTCTGAAAGGAGGAATGCTATGAAAGGAATCACAAACAATAAACATAGATAAGGTAAAGACGCATATGAAAGGGTCGAAGAGGGAAAAGGTAAGTGTTGAGCCAGTGGCCCGATCACTAGTCTCTATTGTTTATACGACTTCAGAAACTGCGTTTACTGGAGCGAAAGGATTGTGGGGCCCATCAACACTGGTCTCATCTCAGCCGTGGGCAGCATTGCCTTGGGTCCTTCGTCAGACTTCTTAGTACACTGTCTGCTGCCATTTATGCTAATTATCATCTTCAATAACTACTTTGAAGCTACGAGTGGCTCCGGCCACTTGTTTAATTTTCTGTTATTTACTCGGGGCCTACTTGAAACCCAGTTTAAACCAAGAACATTAAAAGCTTGCTTCTCTTAATTATTTGTATTTCAATACTGATGATTTTTTACCGATTTATTTGTTTACTCTTTAATATTATTAATAATACTATATATACGCTTTGTTTATCTAAATAACATCTACTGTTAACTTACTTCTTCCGTTATAATGTTGCACCTCTTTCGTTCATAGGGGTTTGTTTACCTTTAACAAAGCTAGTTTTAATCTCTAGTCTAGATCCGCCAATGTTAGCCACCTTATTAGTTCCCTACTGATTATAATGCCCTGTTAAATATAGAAACAATCATATTGAGTTTTATTTTATTTTGTTTTTATTATTTCCAGTTGGATCATCATTTTGATTTGAAGTGCATTTGTGTTGCATATATGTGTTACATCCAAACACCATTTAGTTATAAATAAATCTTATCAAATTATAAATTGATGGTAGAAATACCACAGTATTGTACATAGAAGTTGATTTCTTCACCGGTATGGTATATTAAAAAAAAAGTTATTTACAAACAAACAACATCAAATTTATACATTTTAGTTTGTTCCTAAAATAATTTAGTTGAAAACAAAATAAACAATAAAGTGGAAGAGAAGAATATGAGGATTAGGTGGACCGAAGGAATGTGTGACTGCTCAGAGGGCCACAAGACTGCGCTGTGCTTGGACCTGTTACTTCACACGTAACATTATACACGCCATATTAACATGAATGATTGACCTCGAGAGTCTATAGCCAAGAGATCTTGTCGGTTAGGCCTTTTACTTCATACATTTATACCATACCGCAATATATTTTAAATAGTTTTTTTTTTATCCTCCATGATATTGGTCGAATATAATGTTATTTTTCAGCAGAGACAAAGACTATAAATCTTAAGTATTTCCGCTCTTTCATTGATTTGCGTATTTATAGCATGGAACTTAACAGTTGCAAAGAAATTTGAAACTTCTTTGGCCGTGGACCAACTAGAAGCATGAATATTTCATAGTCACTGCACGCACATAATACTTTAAATAATAACCATCCACCCTTCTTAATAGAGTTTTAAGTTTCTATCTAAAGTCCACGCTGGGCCTGGATCTCCTTAATATTCCACAAGTTTCAAGAGTTCTGGTCCAAGCTGAAATCCCTATTCAACAGAGTTTTACACAACTTTCGTTATTTCACTCAATGAATATTTCAATAATGTATATTTCAATAAGTACCTTTTATGCAAAAAAAAATTTTGATTTGCAGGTAATGGTAAAATTAGTAGGTAATAACACAATTGTAAGAAGCATTTATCTGAGTGAGTGAATGAAATACATCTATGGTAAAGAAGAAAACGATTTTGGCGATGAAAATACTAGCAAGGTAAGAAATAATGCCTACCCTACATCATTCATTCATTTTTAAAATTTTTATATATAAAAGAGCTTACAAGAGATTTCAAAGCATTGTTTTTATTTTATTATTTTATTAGTACCTTTCATTTATTATAGAAGTTATACTTCAGTATTTTTCCAAATCGTTGTCATGTTTCATACGAACGTTTTAGACCTCATTTTTTGAGCTTTTCAGCATTCTGATTTCAGTACGGATTTCTAAATCCTTCTATTTTGTTTTATCTACCAGCGAAACAAGTAGAAATATTAGTCTATGCTAACACTACTCGTAGACTGCAGAGATGCCCCATGTCTACCCATTCATAATAATAGGTGAGACTAAAGTAATTTATATTAATTATGTGATAGGTAATAATTTACATGGAGCACCACCGTTGGACGATTCTTAACTGGAATTTTCTTTCGTTATGTCATAGATGACTATTACTTGTCTTGTCGCCTCTGTAAGAGTAATAGTGACATTAGAAAATAAAGTTAAATAAACCTTGAGCATGTATGATTTGATTTTACTGTCACTATTTGAATTTTTTGAAATATGCTAAGTAAAAATTAGGAAACTGCTATTTCTCTTTTCTATAGACTGTTTATAGAATTTGTTTGGAAATCTACAGAAATATGAATAAAAAAACTTATCAAAAATATAATAATTGATTTTTTAAATTTACTTGTGCAGAACGCAAACTTAATTAATCGAAAATCAGTTAAACAAATCTTCCAACATACTGGCTGTGAATTTCACAATTACGCAGATCAAAATTAGTCTGCCCAGGTTGAATATAGCATGTACCAGGTCTTGATTGTCTTTATGCAAAATAACGAGGATTTGAAAGAAGTTGCAAGTATTGCTTTTATAAATAACTATTTCAATACATTAGTAAAACATTGACTGATTAAATGATAAAATGGAACCGATGTGTACAATGGAAAGTTATTAGACTTGGGGAATACTCGTAAAATGTCTCTGTTATACAGCATTATTAAGTTGTATATGTAGCTAGTGGACCTACAAAACAACAGTCACAGTCTTCATTCACCTTGTTTACTGCAAGTCGTATACATTCACGAACCAGCACACTGCTTACCACAAGAGAGAAAATAACGTAACATTGAAACTGTCCTTTCTAAATAAACTACTCCGATTTTTTTCCCATTGTTTCAGCAACTACAGCTTTGGGATTTAGCCAGCAAAAAGTTATAAAATAAAAATAAAATGTTACCAAACTAATAGAAATTAATGAAATGAAAAATTAAAAAAAAACGCCCAGTGTAGATGAAAACGATAATAAAAGGAATAAAGGAAAACAAACGACTGGTTTTGAGACAAAGGAAACAAATATTTATTCACTACTTAGTTAAAAATGTTGAAACAAATAATGCTGAAAGCAGTTGACTTTGAAACAATGCTTAGGAATGATTTCAATCAGAAGTGAATTTCTAATTAATTCCAAATAATCCTTCCATAATAATGTATTTTATTTATATAGCTGGCCTTAAGAGTCAAAAAATAAAACCTTTTGTCTAATACTGGAAGTGGCCTTAAAGAAATGCAGCGTCGTCATCATGCTACATTGTACTGATTGTATTACTGCGTTGTTGTGTTGATTATATTGCATTGCTTATTGTATACCTTCATAAATGTTGTGGGTTTTAGTGTTGTTTTCTTTTTTTTGTATGTACATTGATGTATAACCATTACTAACTTTAGTGACGCTAGTGTATATCAGAGGTCATAAGTTGTTGCACAAGTTTTTTTTTTCAGTAAGCACCTTTATGGACATCTGGCATTGAAAAACTTTAAGACTGCTGACTATAGAAGCAACCAAAACCTACATAACATCTTCTACATAACAACGTTTGGTATAAGGCTTGGATATCCTGCACCAGGGGACTGTAGGCTTAACAATACATCATCAAGGGATATTTATTTTAAAATTGTTGTTTTGAATTTTTTAAAAGAAATGATGGAATATTTTTAACTAATTAAGCCAAATTAAAGTTTCAATTAATTCATGAAGTAAGAATAATAGTAATTCCAAATATATATATATAAAAAGCTTTCACATAAACACGTGAAATAACAATCAATGATCAAACCACAATAAGAAATGGGAAAACAAGACTAAGATCTTTCAACCGTAACAAGCGGTCTTCGTCAGAGTCAAAAACCCAACTGAGTTTTTGAGTCAAAAACCCTCAGTTGGGTTTTTGACTCTGACGAAGACCGCTTGTTACGGTTGAAAGATCTTAGTCTTGTTTTCCCATTTTCGTATTGTGGTTTGATCATTGATATATATATATATATATATATATATATATATATATATATATATGTGTGTGTGTGTGTGTGTGTGTGTGTGTGTGGTATGTGTGTTATATACTTAAAAAAGAAGGAGTTCACGAGGACAACTACTGGCATACACAGAAGTAAATAAAGCTTAGACAGAAGAAAATAACTCAACTCATTTCTATATTTCAATTCTATATAGTACAACAACAATTAATGTATTTTTGATAAATAAAAATACTTCATTAAACATATGAACATGAAGACCGGTTTCTCCAAAAATAATAATCTATATTTTAAAAGCTTACAAGCTGGCAAATATGGATACTTTTGCTATTCTACTATAAATGAGTTGACATCATGAAAATTTCATTCGTGGATAAAAGTAAAGCGAATTATTATTGGAAAATAATTCAGTGAAATTTATAGTGCAGGACAGTTGACATAAGTGCACAAAAGGAAATACTTATTGTAGAAATACAAAAAGAAATGTGTGAATATACATAAAACTGGGATGCCTAATGTATAGCCTGCCTAAATGGTCACTACAGCTTAACACCACTCTATTATCCTCTCGTCTCGCAATATAGAGGCTACCGATGATATGATGACGCAGAAACTTTAAGGAAAGATATAATAATTTAACTCTCGTCAGAGACATGAATTTCAAATGAAGATTAAGACAGTGGGTGTTCTTTTGAAGTGAGTTCGACACCAAGGAGAAGAGTAATATCTTTCCAGTCTGCCTCGGCTCTATAGCACCCAAGCTCATTTCCTTTTGAATAATACATGGAACCAGGGTTTTTCCACCTCTCTTCCTTTTAGCGAATAGGAGCTCGGTGCACCAACCATATAATCACAATGGCCTCATTCTCATTAAAATCTTTTTTTTTTCAACACATTTCAAAAAATTAATTTAATAAAATTAACGAGCAGAAATGTTTTCAAGCGAATAAAATTTAATTGTTTTTAATGAACATGAAATTATGAAGAAAACCTTCGAGGGACATTTTTTTTTAATTTGTGGATGAAACAAAAGCAATTCTATCGGGAGAAAAGGGGTCGCAGATGAAAGTTTTTACGTAGAATATATGATTACGAAATGGAAAAGATACTGGTGAGAGTGTGAAGGAAAGACTCTTGGGAAATCAAATTATTACTAAGTTAGTATTAAAAAAAAGGTGGACCTAACAGAGAATGACTTCAAAGGTGTTTCACTACTCAATCTTCAAGGGTCTCTCAGTTTAATGTTTCAAAATTCTTTGAGCATTATAAAAAAAATCTGAATTTCTAGTCGAGATAAAGACGGAGTCTTTTTGAGTATATTTGCAATGTATATTATGATTAAAAAAATAAAGGAAAACAATAGGGCTTTTATTCGCGACTTAATAATTGTAGTTTATTGAAAGCAGTTTCTTTCTCAAAATTGCTGGAGTTATTATTAAAAGTATATCAACTACTGTACAATAATTGATTGTAAAATATAAAGTTACTTACTAGCTCAAACGGTGTGGAATAGTTTGTAACATGGATATTCGGAAGAGATATGAATTCACTTTTGTTAGAGATCCATTGGATAGCGAGATTAGTCCAAAGGTAGCCACAGTGACGGAGTCCTAAAAAGTTAGCTTTGATTGATTGGACCAGGGCTTCCTTTGCTTGATCTGGGTTTGATTGAACCTTAAGGGTTTTGTGCCGCAACCATAGACATTCATTAAGGGTCAACACGCACAAACATGCAAACAGTCCATCCCGTAGATGAAGAAATTTTAATTGTTAGACTATTCAAAGGCTTTTGGATTACAAGCCAGTATGCTTGTACGAATCAATAGAGGAAATTTAAACTTCCATTACTAATCTATGTATACCAAATATACCTAAGATACCAAATCATGGATAGTTATTTGACTACAGGATTGCACATTTTCTTATGACGGGATTATTTACAATTAATTAGATTGGAAGTATTCCTAGTAGAGGAATCTCAGTTTACTTCAAACACTTTTCCTACATACTGCATTCATAGTGCATTTTTAACTTTTTTTAAAATACCGCAAAGACAAGTTTTACCCCAAGTATAAATACTTTGCCAGTTATCAAAGTATTACATTTAATTTAGGGTTAATGCATAGGTTCGTAGACAAAAGAATAAAACATGATTATAAAAATGTCCTATGTATATGAGTACATTAGTGCATAACCTTTACAATAAACGAAGAAAACAAAATTAAAAAAGTAAAATTTGTATGGTTCAATCTTTCTTTTTGCTGAATTGTGTTTTAATTAATTTTAATCTCCATCTTTTTTAATGTCAGAAGAATCTACCAGATATTTTAAATTGTCAGCCTGACAGAGATGGAAGCCCCTGCAGCTAAGCACCATACCAAAAGAATAGATTAATTTCGATTTGCTGTCCTTAAAATTGAGACTTTTTTTTTATATTTCGTTACCATTGCTGTAATTGTTCACAAATAACTGTTTTCTTTATTCTTGATATCATTATATTGCTGTAATTCACATTGTTATGGAAGCCCTTCTCACTGATGCACCATAACTTCCATTTGTCAAGAGTTTTATCTTTAAATCTCAGATAATGTTACTACAAAGTTACAATAACTAAAACAGAAACTCAGAGAGAATTGAGAGTTATCATAAATCTTAGCCTCATTCGATCTCAAGATAGTATTAATTTGAGTGAGTCATAGCGAAAGAAAAGAGAAAAACAATCAGTGTCTCAACGACCTGTTGCCTACGTGTTAGAGATCAATTGAGTCGGAAAAGAGAACAATCGGCTTGACTTTCCTTCAGCTTGCCTAGTAAAGTGAAAAGGAAATGTAGGAGATAATTGAAAAGGAAATTGAATAAACGGTGAATTTCAAAGAGATTGCCCCAATGTTGAGCCCCTCCCTGCAAGGAGCTGTCTGATGTGACGTCACTGCCAAATCGATAGGTCCAGAACACTGCCAGCCCCGCAAGTCGGCTCTGCTAACCTCTTGCTGACCTCAAAAGCTTTCATTCAGTCAGTCATGAATTTTGTATAAGGCTTAACATCAAACTCAAAAGATCCTTCCTCTCTTAGGCTGGGATTCAAAGCAAACAGGGAAACGTTTCCAAAACCACCCTATGTCCCTCTTAAGGTCTATTAACAAAACATATATCTATCGAAAAGTTTGAAAAACGCATACATGTTTGAACAAACCGAAACACATCTCAACCAATCTCGTGTTAACGGTTTACATTTCTTTCCGTAATATACCTTTCATCATGAGAGAATAAATGATATATATATAAATTTAGATAGAAAATGCATAATTATCTACAAACCGGTCATTATTAATTCAAAAAATAATTATAACAAATGTGTCTCACATTTCACTTTGTAAAATAATTTTACAAAACGCGTACATATGGAGAAAGGTAAAGGTAAATTTAATTCATTTTTAAATTATAAATATGAGCATTGTAAAACGAAAGAAATTAAAACTTCAAAACATTTTCTATTGCTTTGGTAAAAGCATCATTGTATATAATATATTCGATGAATAGAATACAACTAACTGTTATGTGTATACAAATATGTATCAATATTTCACAGTAAACACGGGATATAATAATCAATATGTAGACAAAAGTAAGAAAATTAGAAATGTGACGAAGATCTTTCAAACAAACGGAGTGATCTTCGTCACATTTCTGCTTTTCTTCCTATGGTTATATGTTGGTATATATATTTGTAAAATTTTGGAGCAGTTTTCATTTAAACATATTTTGTTCAATAATTAACCAGATGACTGGAGACCAGTCGAAACATGTTGGATCCACACTGACAAATATTCTTCAACGTTTGGACAAAGATTATTTAAAAACCTTGAAAAACTTATGAAGAAAATAACTTTTTGAAGAAAATAGTAAAATATGGACTACCATATATATATAAACTTTAACAAATAGGAAAGAACACAGAAAGTCATTACAGAACTCACTTCGATATTTCGACATCCGTCGTTATCGGGAAGAAGTGCCAAGTACTCGCATTGAGAAGCAAACCGCTACTGCTACTCTAATATATATATATATAAACTAGAATTTAAAAAGAACACATAGAAAGGAAATCACTGAACTCACTACTATATTTCGATGTCCTCGTCTTCAGGAAAAGAAGTGAATCGCTCCAAAGGCTGATAACGACTATATATATATATATATATATATATACGGTCCGGCAGGACAGAAAACACTTAAAATAATCAGTGACACATAGACTGAAACATAACAAAAGACTCACTTTTCAATATTTCGACCGCTATTACGGTCGAAATATTGAAAAGTGATTCTTTTGTTATGGTTCAGTCTATGTATCACTGTTTATTTTAAGTATATATATATTTCATTAAATGCCTTGCTTATTTTTAATTTATAATTCATTAACAGATTGGTGCAAAAAAATAAAAGTGGCCAACTAGATATAAGAAAAAAGAGTCATTGAATTTAACCCACCTCCTGTTTAGACCAAAAGCTTGACTTGGGTTATTTTCTGTGTCCTAGAGTTGATTGAAAGGCGAGAAGTGTTTTGAGGAAAGTGCGAGAAGATGTAATTGTTATTTGGCTGAAGAGATTGACTTAATCCGGGACATTTGAATAAGTCAGCTGGCGGGAGGCTGTGGAATAGAGTGCAGAGGAGTATTGGCATGTGGTCGCCAGATTTACTTACTCCAGCCAGCTATTCAATCTGTCACCGTCCCCGACACCAGACAAAAGCCACCAACTTATTTTTTATGCATTATTCATATTACTTCATTTTCTTTTAGAGCTATGAATAATATATTGCTTTACACACCTGCTTGTATCCAATATTTAATATGATTTTCTTTTTCAAAATTGAAATTTCCCATTAATCTTCAGAGTATTAAGCCCCAATATAAACTAAAACAAACTTACAGCCTTCAAATTTATCCAATAAAATCTAAAAACATTATATTCTAATACCCAACTGTGAATCTAATACAACATATATATCCATACAGCTTGAGACTGCCCTTAAAGTGGACATAAATAATTCTAGAGAGAAAACATGGAAGGCGCTACTTGTGTTTTTGACTCTGTCGAAGACCGCTTGTTACGGTTGAAAGATCATAGTTTTGTTTTCCCATTTCTTATTTGTGGTTTGATCATATATATATATATATAAACGTCCAAGACATAGAAAGAAAATCAGAAAATTGACTACGACCTTTCAACGAAAACATTTGGTCTTCCTCAGAGTCTCACTGTTACTAATGAAGACCATTTGTTTTGGTTGAAAGATAGTCATTATTCTAATATTCCTTTATATTAAACCACAGTTAACTGTTTAATATAAAAATTTGTTTTTATTTTACAGTTTTTTGCGAAATCTTGATAACATTTCCTGAAGTAATTTTTCAAGTCAGTGTTTCTTACTTCATAAATTAATACATAACACCTCCAATTTTTAATTAAATTCTTCAACAATTTAAAAAAGAATAATAAAGTATGGTGAATTAATTTATGAAGTAAGAAACACTGAATTGAAAAATTACTTCAGAAAATTGGAAACATTTTCAATCAAACTCAATAAGGTAAAATCGGACATGCACTGTTTAAATGTATGCATTAAAGAAGGACTGCTCCCAACCTTTACATATATATATATATATATATATATATATATACGAGTTTAAAATTCAAGAAGAATAACACACAGAGTAAGGAACACACTTACAGACTCAAATTTTTGGGTAATCCGTCTTCAGGAGAAAAGAGAAAGGGAGACGAAGCACGTTGTAGACGCAACAGCAAGTAATCCATTATATAAAATATATAATATATTGAAATATATGAATTGATCCATAATGAAAAATATATATATGTTTCATTAAAGTACACATCAGCCTCTGCGTTAACGACTTTAAAGCTGGTCTGCCCCAATTTACGAAAACCTTCCGGTGGGTTGGTGTTAAAAGCCATATCAATTGCCCAACAGACATCTTATGTTGGCATGAAAAGATTTCAATCTGAGTGGTTTATATTTTTAATTTGCACATTCTGATTGGATAGAGTTTTCTTCAGTTTTTTATATATATGTTGTTTTCCATATCATTATCCCGAAGTCGAAAGTCGAAAGCTTGTTCGCGCGCATTTTAACTTTTGTAAGTACTGGTTTTTCACTGTAATTGTTTTTATTCTCTGCATTTGTTTTTTTGTAATTGTTGCTTGTTTTTTTAAATTGTCTTTTGTGCCGTATTATAAAGTTTTGCCTTTCGTCTTGAAGTTGTGATTTTCTTTTTGCATCTGCTCATGCCAACGTAAGATGTCTCTTGGGCAATTGATATGACTTTTAACACCAGCCCACCGGAAGGTTGTTCGTAAATTGGAGCAGACCAGCTTGAAAGTCGTTAACGCAGAGGCTGCTGTGTACTTTAATGAAACATGTTTATATTTGACCTCATTTTATCTAAGTACTGGGAACTGAAATAAAAACGGAAGGGGCTATTCTATATAGGTAGTGGTCTTACAGAATTTACCGAACATTCATAAAACTGAATTTTCAACCATTAACCATTTTTTGGTTACAAATTTTTTTTTACATTACATTTTTTGGTTACATTACATGTAATAATATGACATTACTACGAGGTTATAGTAAACTCTAGGTTTACTGATACTGCAACATAGCATTTTACCTTATTTTTTTTTATAGATTTTATTGCGCAATTTTGATGATGACCAATTCTTGGTTGAACCCTTGAAATATATAAATAGGGAAAATAAAGAAGAGAAAATGTTATGGAAATGTGATTGTGATTAAAGAAAAAAAAAAATGGCTGAGAGAACCATTATAAATGGTTGAAAAATAATTATATATAAATAAATGAACCACACACATTTGATTAATATTAATAAGTGAATAGTTGTACCGTTTATAAGAGGTTACATAAGGCAAGTATGGGGGATCCATAAATCCATGACGATACGAGATGAATTGGTATGCAGGCGGTAAAGGGATTGCATGTTTGAAGGGAACTCGAAGTGGAAAGCAAGCCACTGTGCTCGCTCTGACAGTCCATGAGGGATCGTGTCTACCACAGGGATTGACACAGCATTCAGCTCCCTTAATATTCCTTTAATCGCCGCTCACATTCCCCAACAAACGCATTTCATTTAAATGTTTCAACATTAAAAAGACAGCAACAAACATTACAACAAATTGTTCAACTTGAATTATACTTTTAGTCAACTTATTATAATTATAAGAAATAGTGTACATATATTGGTTTTTATGAATTGCCCGGGGAAAGATATATGATCAGTTCATATGCTGAACTTATCTCAAAGAGGGACTGTGCAACCTCTACACCTATTGGCGGAATAACAGAGGCTTCTCTGGGTAGCGAGTAACTGGGACCTTCCTACAGCCGCACACTTGGACCTACTCAATTCCTATTGGTAG
Organism: Hermatobates lingyangjiaoensis; assembly: GCA_026182355.1. Classification (NCBI taxonomy): domain Eukaryota; kingdom Metazoa; phylum Arthropoda; class Insecta; order Hemiptera; family Hermatobatidae; genus Hermatobates; species Hermatobates lingyangjiaoensis. The sequence continues at coordinate 2,130,218 of JAPFBL010000019.1, forward strand.
CCATCTGAACTAACATATATATATATAAACTTTAACACATAGGAAAGAACACAGAAAGACACTACAGAATTCTTTTCGATATCTCGACATCCGTCGTCATCGGGAAGAAGTGCGAAGTATTCGCGTTGAGAAGCAAACTGCTACTATATATATATATATATATAACATACAGTCACACGAATAAAAACAATACAATACGACTGACTTTCAATATTTGGACCTTGTTAAAGGTTGTTGTCACGAGTAGAAGTGGTAGATGAGAAGAGGACAGTTCATTGATACGGAGACTCTGCTCAAATCTTATAGACAAACAAGTTCAATAAAAGCTGTGAAACAGAAATAAATGAAAAAATATATCTACTGTCTTTAATATTGAATTATAACCACCATCAGGAAAACAGAGAAAGGTACACCAAGCGGTAACTGATTCAGCGATTGTTAGTAGCCAGCTAATGACGGTTCTAACTGAAAAGTTCAACTTCAAAGTGTGCCTTCTGAAAGTGCTTTGAAAGCTTGTTGTCTCTGTCGAATAGTTTTCATTTCGTCGAAGTGTGTATATATTTATATAATTCTGCTTTATGTTTGCTATGACTTCTACTCTTTGTTTACATTTTATTACTCACACTGTGTCAGAGAAATTTTTAAGAAAAGAACATTTAACAAATATTTGAGAACACACTTGGAATAGTTTATGTAATGAAGTATATTATCCACAGTAAAATTTTTCTGACCTCTACATTCCTATATAAATACTAAACATTAAACTTTCAAGTGAACACTGGGGCACCGAAAATGACATTTAATTTAAATATTTACCGTAAAGAATATTTATAGTTACAGTGATCTTTTTTAGTGGCTCTAAAATATAAAGTTTTTTAAATTAGTTTTTTAAATGTAAAGCACATAAAAAACTGGAGTTCACTATAATATATGGAATCTATGGAACTGATGAACAATTTTTTGTTCATATTTCATTATTAAATTTGACCTGAAAAAGAGCATATTTATTTCACACAAACTAGTGTTACTGTCAAAACTGTATTTTTTACTTTGAATATGAGGAATTGAGAATTAAAAGAAGTACATGTAGTGTAATTAGCTGAGTCAGTTGTCAAAGTGTTTGCACAGTTGCGATTAGTTGCGTGAAAGTGGAATAAGTGGTAGCATTAATGCGAGGCTGTTTTACCTAAAGCGGGTTATAGGGTGAACAAGGAAAAGGTTTTATACAGGTGTGACGCCGAACCTGCAATAACGAGGGAAAAGTGCTACATGAAAACTCAGTTGTGCTGCTTACTTAATCGTCACTGGCCTAATGTAGCATGTTTGCTATTCAGTGTTGTCATTATCAAACTAGAATTTGTATTTCCTGCTCCCCACATGCTAGCATATTTAGCGTTTCAACCCGTTAAGTACCTCTTTCAAGACAGTTTGTTGAACATATAATAAACTGATGAAATCCCCTAATTGATTATTAGAAACCCTTCTACAAATTAATAGGGGATATAAACTTAAAATACAGAAGCGCCATAGAAATTACTTTTGAAAGCAAGTGGAAAGGAGGGAGTGCAACATTTATATTTAGCGTGAAATGAAAATTCATCACTGAATGACGGCTGTAAATGCTTAGCCAAAATATTCCTTCACACAAAATATTAACCACAACTGTTGCATTAAAAGAGCTTTGATGTGCTGAAATAGCTCGTTACTTATTCAAAACCAACGGAAAAAGGTTTCGCGTATTGTTCTTTAATGGCTTCCGTAAGGTAGACCTGAACAAAGCTAATAAATACCACTAGAATTCTTCTTAACCGGAACAACGATATATGCATTACCTACGCCATAGAATACCTTTTAGTTTTTAAAACCTCAAATATAATGACAAACACATCAAATAAAATACAATAAAAATGGTAAGAAATGTTTAATTATATATATATATATCATTACGATGGGTGTATAACTAGTGAAAACATTACGACTCCTTCTAAAGGCATTAAAGGGAAAGCTATAAGGATTGGAAACCTGGTTTTGATCAGTAACTGCTCTCACTAAATATTCACATAATACGTTAATACAGAAAACGTATTAAACGTATTAACCTATCCTCTTGTTCTTTCACATCTGCTATGAAGGAGACCCTGATTTCCCCAGTCAACACCGCGTCTCCTATAGACGTCCTCCTAATCTTGGCAAACTCTTTTCTCACAGGGACTTGACGTTCAGGAGCATCAACCACTCGTCTGTGGATGATAAGAGTTGCTAAGGATTGCTCTTGTACATCCAAAAATTGTGTTTACAAATTGGATTGTACTCGTTGTGATGCGTTCTACATAGGACTGCCCTCTAACAATCTCAGCCTCCGTATGAACGGTCATAGAGCATCCGTAAACAACCAATCCAATTTACCTGTTGCCATCCACACCAACTTCCACGGTCTACCTATTAATGAGTGCTTCAATGTGCAGATCTGCATTAGATCCCGCTCTCCTGTTTAAATATAGTAATCTTGCGGAGTGTGAATATGATAGGATGAGTTTATCAAAAAAATCTACTATCATACAGATAATGAAAAAACTTCAAACGAAAGCCTTACATCCCTCATTAGTGAATATGTGGGAACATTGCTAACACAGAACATTGCTAATACAGAACATTGCTAATACAGAACATCGCTAATACAGAAGCATTTTCTATTGTTTGTTTTGCATTCTAAGTAGACCTGACAGAACTAAAGCAAGTATGACTCAGAAGGGCATCTTCTCACCTCACATCATGAATGAAGAGAGAATTATCCAATAACTATTAGGAAAATGGAAATAAGCAACACTTTTAAAAAAGCCACAAATTCACAACTCTTCTCATTTTAACAACAATCGCAAAGCTGTTTATTTTAATAATATTTTACTAGTAAAACTTTAGGAACTCTTGCTTTCTAAAATCACTATACAATTATTTACTTTCAACATCAGTAAAGTAAAATTCATAATTAGCTAAAAATAATCAAATAAATACTAAATGTAACAGTTAGGTTTTATTTGCTCTAAAGAAATAGTCTTTTGAAAGTAGAGAATTACTATGCTTCTTTTATTCTCAAATTGGTGGCTGTGAAGAAAATGAAAAGTTAGTTTAGGAATTTTCCTATTGTTAAAGGTTTAAGTATATAAGTAGTACTAGAAAACTTGTTCATCTAATTAAAACATGCAATGAACAATGGAAATTCTTCTGAATTTAATAAACTGGAATATTTTTCAATAAAAAAGGTGTTAATTGAATGCTCTAAGCGCAAGAATTTGAATAGATTATAAAGTGGAATGTTTTTCTTTAGAAGGCTACGGATCGACAGAAGGTATTAATCAAGAAGGCGATTGAGGGATGTGCCCTGAAAGGCTAAATTATGATTTATATGTCGGGGAAATTCATAAGGGGAGTGATGGCAGTTGGGATTAAGTCCAGGTTGGACTTTGATGGATCATCAGTGCACTGATTGATATTGATCGAAAGAAGGGAGTTGCAGTCAATCAGTCAAAAGTACCTCTCAACCGATAAACAACTCCTCTGCCAGGAAAACCATCGTCTCCGATTTATTACTCCCTCCTTTCCGTTTAAAATTCCTATTTTTCATCACTTTACTTATTTACTTTTTTCAATTTTTTTCTCTCTGATGTTATTTATTTATTTTTTTTTTAATATCTTTGGAAATCATAATTGGTAGTGCTAAGACTAATAACTTCCGTAATTCTGTGAAATCTATTAAGTAGGAGAAAAAACGCAACCATAAATATTTTCAGATTAAAGTTTTAAGATAAGAATACTTTGTCAGAGAAGGTAGACTGTTTTTCCAGTCTAATTCACAGAAGACTTGCACTTCTTCGCTCTGCCTTCCTTCTTATTATCTAATCTATTTCTAGCCCAATCTCTGAGAGAATATAAAATCAGTATTCAAAAATTCTTTAAACTGATAACGGAAATGTAAATTTTAAATCAAATGAGGTAAATAAAGTATTAGCTGCAAAAGCTGAAGGAAAAGTGATGTCGATAGTGGAATGGTACAAGGCAACGAGGCTGAATCAAGGATGCACATACTGGATTTTTTATCGTCGTGTTACATATACACAGTGATAAGTTCTAATTTCAATCTGTCTGAAAACTTCTAGGCTTATAGGTAGAACATAAGAAATCTAAATTATTAAGATTAAAACAAATTATAAGTTCTAGTCCAGTCACGTTTGTAAATGAAAGCAGTTAAGCACATCAAAGTTAAACTAAACTAAGATAAAAAATAATCATACGCAATGGAACAATTGAAATACAAAACTGATAGAGTAGGAAAAGTGTGTTAACTTGGAGTTAAGATAAACTATGGTAGCCGCGATAATGAAACAGTAGGGCATTAAAAACTATCCCTACTTTAAAATCTAGGGAACACTATCACTAGCAGCACATGAACGAATCAAGATACTATGAAATAGCCGTTTAGTCTGACAGGTAAGACGTCGCCTTCTTTATAGATGAACTAAACGTGAACTGAATGCATGGATTACGAAGCCTTGCCAAGTAGTGCGAATGAGACTGACAATTCTATTTAAGCCGTAAAGTGTAAAATTGACGTTTGCCTTCGGTTTATATTACGACATTCTCCTGTCAGTTACGCAAGTATCTTTACAATTTTTTTCACATTCAAAATTAAAATCATTCCTTTGAACTTTTTCATTATGTTACATATGAAATGTAATAATGTAATTATAGCTTTATTATAGCGAATTCCAATACACTTGAAATTACTATATACAGAAATGATAAAGCACTTATACCAATAACGTGAACAAAAAAACCTAAACTAATTATTTTTACATACATTCACATTATTAGTACGACAGAGGCTAGTAAACATCATATTACTTTTTTTTTAATTCACTTGTACAAAGCCGAGGCGAGCTTCTAGAATTATATAAAAGGGTGACGAACAACCAAAACTGAAAGGTTTACGAAACGAATGAAGAGTAAAATAATACTTGCAGTTAAGTGATTGATTAAGGACTGAGGGAAATGTTAAATAAGGTTTGAAAGGGCTGTTAAGGGAATGATGGCTGTAAACAGAGAAGGGCATTATCGGGAGGTCAGACGACATATGAGCCCTCAATAGGGCCATACAAGCCTTGCTGGTTTTATTGTCACATAAAAGAAAACCAACTTCTCTCGAATTTCTACTCACTAGCCAGAACTAAGTAACAATCTCAGTATCCTGTCGTAACCTAAAAATTGTTTTGTTTTCTTCTTTCTAACGATTCTAATGCATTCGATTTCTCTGAAAGCAATGTTATTAGTAATAGTCATTCCTTTCTATTTCCCCATTCATAAAGAAAATTATTTACTTTTTTCTACGGTGAATTAAACTAAACTCTTTTTTGAGTTCAAAATACTTTATATTCCTAGTCCTACGGAGGTAAACATTATATTTCATTATTCCTTATATAAGAATATTTTGATAATATCGTTGTTACTTATATCAATGTTAAGTGAAGATCAGCTCTGTTGTAACACTCATTTTGAACCATTTGAATAGGATTACTCGTTTGTAAAAGAAAAAATTAAAAATAAAATTTTATTTAAAAAAAAGGAACAAGAAATTATTTTATATCTGCTTTTATGTGGATGTCCTCAATGAGGTGAACGACCCGATCCCCAAGATAACTATAGGAGCTTCAGAGAAGGCCATATTTGTCTCCTTGGAGGCCACTGCTCTTCTAGCCTTAACCAACACAGTTAATTTTTTTATCATTTATGTATTAATATTTAATTTTTATTAACTACATTTTCATTAATCTCAATTTTTTAATTATTATTTTTTAATATGTAATAATCTGTTTATTTATTTTCGTATTTGTAGTTATTAGTTTTCCTTTACAATGTTTTTTATCCATTATTTTTTCTTAATTTTACTTGGCCTGTTATTGATTGTTTATTTATGTTTATTTTTTAGTGTATATATTTTTAATTTTTGTTTAATTATTCCCATTTAATTTTTCCTTGGTCCTGTTGCGTCAGCTGGTAATACTGAACAGCGCTGTTATCCAGTTAGACCACAATAATTTTATTTTTTTAAACTATATACATTCTCTCACTTAAGTTAGATATAAAATTTAACAGTGTTGTAAGTTAAAATACAGTAATGAACAGTTCTATACTATATCTTATTTGTTATTCCAGTTGAAGAATTGTTGTAAGGTAAACAGGTTAACGAAACATCGATCTGACTGTAATACGATGAGAATAGCAGTCTATTTTAAAAGGATTCACTGGGTTTCCTTGAAGAATCGGTAAATTAATTAAATTAGAGAAACTGTAACAGCAAACTTAATTAAGATGTAAACCAGGTTAAAACAATTCTATTACCTCAAGTCTGGCAAATAAATGGAAAAGCCGGTTGTGTTATTAGCATGCAAGGGGATGAGGGGAACTGGATCGGGCAGATTAACGGGGAAGCTTAATTCTCTATACTCTGGGGAAGGACATCATTTTTTGAAGTTCCCCACACCTATAATGAACTGCAAAACTAATAATTCCCCTTGATAATAAGCGCACGTAATAGAACACATACTAAATAATACCTTTTATCAAGAGTAGGGATTATTTATTTAAAATCTATATACAGAATTTTTTTTTTGATAATTTTTCTCTAAAACCGATAAACCAATATTCCATTTTGTATTTTATTACACTATAAATAATTTCCAAATTAAACCATTTAATCAAATAATCGTGTAACCCCTTCATTTGCATAAATATTTGCTGCACTAAATAATTAATAAAAGTTATTTATTTTCATCGAATAATTACCATGGTAGATTTTCAATGAATCTAGTTCTATAATGAACTGGGACGTATAAAATAAAAGAAATATAGTACAGTTTGAACTATTCTTATTGTTACAATGTTGAAATGTGTGCCATCGACACCATAGTCTCAAACATGACTTCATAGTACACTGTATATGGCAGTTAAAAGAACGCTAAAACCACACAGATCGATGCTCCTATAAGTAAAAGGAGTTACCGATTTTTACACTACAAATGATCTCAAAGCGACTCGACTATCATTTACTTCATTAAATATGTCTTTAAATAAATTATAACTACTTAATAATTTATTTCTATCTCATTCATTTAAATGTACCACAAATATGTTTATGTCTGATAAGGTATAAAACACATGAAAATTGTTTTTACATGTTTGACCCTGTTTTTTGACATGTTTTGACCCTTGAAAACAATTAAACAATTGTATTGATTAATTGTTAATTATATTAAATATATATCAAATTCAATATTTTTTTGGGTGTGATAGGGGGATTGAACGTTTGCAAAAGCTACACCCCTTGGCACTGATTCCTGAAGGGAATATTCTGTTCCCTATTATTCTACATTGGGAGTTCTAAATTTTGCCTAATTCAATTGTATTTAGAGTAGGTATCTTTAACGAGTATCACACATCGTAAAGGCTCAGGAACGAAAACTTACGCCCTTTCTGAGAAATGATGTACACAGTTTTTCACTTTCCACGTGAAAAAATCGGTCGCCAAAGTGAGCATCGAACCCAGGATCTGCCTGTCTAGAGGCCAGCACACAAACCATTGGGCCACTCTGACTTCTAAATTCTATATTTATTATCTGTTCCTACATGGTTATATTAACTTAAACAATGTCATTCAAAAGTTATTTAATCCTTATTCTAAAACAGTTTCATAAACTTTGTGACAATATAAAGAAAATTTTGACCCAAATCGCGCTACACAATTTCAAATGTCTACTAAAAATCCTATACCACAGGTATTGGAATCAAAATCGTTTGGTCACATTCCTAACAAACAGTAAATCACTCAAAGTTCTCCACATAAACACTACATAAGAAAGTGCAATGCAGTATCTTCCCACTATAACACGGTAGATAGGAAAACACGTTATACGAGTGACATGAAATCGCGTTATAAGAGAAGCGTTTACAGGGTGGATTACTGTATTGGTACTAAGCCAGCTCTTCTGTCTCAGGAATTACATTCATTTGAACATGAAATTCAGTGATTATATGCCTTTCAGTTTTTGACGCACTCTGTTCACACTCACACTGCAGATGCCGCACACAGTCCGATTTATAAAAGCCTATTCCATTTGACTCAGGAATGCTAAAAATGGATAATTTTCGTTGAATCTCGATGAGAAAAGTTTGCTCTCAATGTAACACTTTAACGTCACTATATTTCATACGCAACGGAGTTGGCGAAAAAATACCCTTTGGGTCAAATACCGACCAACAAAAGATTTTTAACTGACCAACCAACCAAGCTAGGCAATCATTTTATTGCTTATGCTATTATGATAATTTTCTAAAACTGATGCCGGGTTTCCATAGATTTTCTAATTTGTCGAATAATTTGTATTCTACTTGTATTTTTTTCAAGCAGTGCATGGACACAACAGCAATTTAAATGATGTCTATTACCATCAGTTTTATCATTACATTTCTAAAGTTGCGTAAATGGCGATAAAAGCGTTTGTAATATTTCAAATAAAGCAAAAGTATCAGTAAAATGTATAATTTAACTCAAATTTTGTCTGTTGAACAAAATATCGACAAACCAAATTAAGTAATGATATTTAAAGCACTTTCTTAAAATAAAATGAAGATTTTTAAGACTATGTTCAGATTTTTAGAAGGAGATTTCCATAGTACTTATATAGTCCCTTCTCTTTGGGATATAAAAAAAGAAATACATTACACATATCAGGCCATATCAGTGGCTTGATAAATATGGTATGATTGAAAGGAATAAAATTGTTATATGCGTTATTTGTAGTGAAAAAGTGACTCCACGCACATATAATGTGAAAAGACCTTTCGAAATGTTGAATTGTAATCTCGGTTTGTCAACAGACAAACATGGAAAAACTTTTTTTGTACAAAATAAAAAACAAAATTTTGCTCAAAGCAGTGTTTTAAAAGTTTTTTGGTTCCAAAAAAAAGAAACGAACAGCTGTTAATTTCCAAGTAAATCATTGCATTTCTTGCTAGGGAAACCTCTTTCAGAACGAGAATTCGTAAAAAAAAGCGTTTTTTCAATGATTTTTGATGATGTTAAAGAAAAAAATTGATTATAAAGCCTGTACATGAGTTACCTATAAGTCTCATTGTTATTAAAGACCGAGAAATAGAATTACAAAAAAATATTTTTTGTAAATACATAATGACCTAAATTTTGCAGAAATGTTTTCAATTACTTTCGATGAGAGCAATGATGTGAATGATTATGTGCAATTAACAGTGTCTGCCCACTATAAGTCTGGGAATATAATGAAAGAAGAGTGAATGGCACTAATAACGTTGAAAGGGAAGTAAACAGCTATTGCAATTTTAAAGAATTTGATATTGCATTTAAAGAAACGGATATTGACCTTTAGAAAATAATATCCGCAGCAACAGTCGGTGCTCCGAGCATCGAAGGAAAACCACTGGATTTGTTATTCTGTATCTGAATCAAAATATTTGACATCCTCTGATTAAATATCATTATATAATACATGGGCTAATGTTATGTGCCAACTATGGTTTAAATACATTCCCCAGAGTAATGTCAGTTGATGTAAAAGTAATCAACTTTATAAATACATGATGTCTTAATAAACAGTAATTTAAACAATTCTTAGCAAAAAAATTGAAAGCCATTAATCAGGAATTTTGTTATACTGGGACGTGGGTTTTGGACAAACCTTTATCATTTTGTAAAATAATTAGAAGAAACTAAGCTCTGCTTAATTGAAAAAGACAATAGTTTCTATGAATTATTCATACACATTGGCTAAATGATTTAATGTTTTTATACGACATCACTCAGGAGTTTAATGAACTGAATAAAAATCTCCAACAGTATAGACTAATTGTTTTAACGATTTCTTAAAAATTAAAATATTTACAAGCAAACCTTTACATCTTTACTACTGATTTTGAAATGAAAATTATGAAACATTTTTCTTAATTGCAAATACATTTTAAAATACAATAATAAGATCATTTTGAAAACTAATTGATATTCAAGAAAATGGAATCAAAATATATTTAAGATTATGCAGAAAATAAAACAGCTTTCCAGAAAACATTCAATTTGAAAGTTTGGAATTTCACTTTATTTTATACCCATTCAAAAAAAGAATTTGAAGCAATGGAGTTAACCAAATGTATGAGCTGGATATCGATAATTTAGAAATTGAATTAGTTGAATTTCAAAGCAGCGTAGTATAGAAAAAAATATGAGAACTTGATTTCTGAAGTAGAAAGAAAACTGTATCAAAGTAGTGCAGATAATATTGATCCCACAGTAAATGCTTTTAACCTTTTAACGATGTTTGGGTTCACATATTCATGTGAAAAATTTGTTTTCATCAAAGAACTTTGTAAAATATTCTAATAGAACTAGACTTGACTGGAAATTAACTGCGGAATACGTTAAACTAATGAATACGAAATGTGAACCTAATGTTAAAAAACTATCTGGAAATAACCAGTAACAGATTTGTCATTAAATATTTCATATTTAATTTTCTTATATATATATATATAATCATCAAAAAAAGATGCACAAAGGACAACAAACGTTTCAGAGTAAACTATAGGCACACAGTAAATAGAAAAGCGCAGACTTTACATCAAAAACTGTGAGTGTTTTCTATTTACTTTTGTTTCTACAAGTTCTTTTATTCCAATCGTTTGATATATATATATATATATATTTGAATACTTGGGGAGCAGCAATAAAAATCGGCAAGCAATTTAATGAAATATATATATATCAAATTAAATGGTTTCTGTATAACCAATTAAAAGTGAGTTTCTCTTTTATTTCTGTGTGTTCTTTTTATGAATATAGTTTTTATATATATATATATTAATAAATAATATATCCATAATATATATTTATGTAATTTTCGTTACTTCTTGTTTATTCTAACACTTGCTGCCATTTATATCAAACACTTCAACATTTAAAGGCCCACTAGAAATTTTAAATCGTCAAACCACACCAATTTTACCAGTTATGCCAATTAAAATCTAAAGATGTTTAGTTCAAACATTTAGTTTAAAAATTCTCAATAAAAAAAATTATAACTATCATGCATTAGGGACCATTTTAAGTTAGTGCCACAAAAAAATATGAATAAAATTTGACCAACATCTCAAAAAGGTTTGTCATTGCTATATAGAGGGTAAAGGAAAGTGAAATGTGAAGGTATTCTGATACACTTTATACCATCACCATTACTTTATACAATTTATTGATCTATTTCAACTACTCTGCAGAATTTCAATTCACATGAATAAGTAACAAACAGAAGATTAATCAAAAAATATTTATTCTATGCAAGGTTAAAGCCAAACCGAGCAGTTAACATTAAATTAAAATTTAACTTTTATAATGACTTTATCGTCCTAAGATAAATTACGTAATTACGAACTGACCAACTTAAAGGTAAAGTTGTAGTAGTAGTTCTACTACACTTTGCAATATTAGCCCAGTGAAAAGATACCGAATCTGAAGAGGGAATCAGGTAATCAATAAAACTAATGAATAAATAAAAGAATCAGACTGCAGGTTTATATCGGTTGATGTGGAAAACATGGGAATAGTTTTTACTAACTCTTTAATGTTGATTACAATAGAAAATTACCAAAATTAATTAATATATAATCTGCTGTGTAGTGTAGTTTATTAAGAGAGGATTTGTACAGGAATTTTACGCTTTACTATCAGACATGAAACTTCTTTGACACCATCATAGAATCCCTTGTAAACAAAGACGACAGTTGTTACATAAAAATTGAGATTATGTAGCCCTCATGAAATGGTGTCCTCCCATTCTACAGCCCTACATACATTCCTGGGAAATAATCAAGGCGCATTTTATATCCTATACTATATTATAAAATGTAGTTATGATAAAAATAAAAAAATTGTCCTTTAAACTAAAAAAAAAATGAAAAAATCAATTGCATCTTACATTTTAATTGAATTGATCATTAAATTTATACAAGTCAAGAAAAGTATATATTAATTAATAAATATATAAAACGAATATATAAATGAATATGAATGAATATATATATATATATATATATAGGTTTGATTAAATAATACGCCATATTTACGGTTGATTAGTTTCCTTGTGTATTTCTCAAGGGATCTGAATAATCTTCTTGTACAAACATCTAAATTGAATAGAACATTTCCAATGGTTCCATTGTCTTTACATCTTGGATTTCCACTAATTTTACTATTGTCACAACAGTCACAACTAGTACTATTACTATTACTACTACTACTATTATCACTACTATCGACATGTTTCGACTGCTCGTCAGTCATCTTCCGGATAAGGAGGTTCTTTGCTGAGTTGTTGGTATTTACTGCAGTTTTTGATCAGCTACGAGTGGTCTAATGGTGGGTTTCGGTAATCAGCCTCCGATTGGCTGGTTGTAGGGATGGAGAGGGCATGGTTATGCAGGTACTGTTATCTGGTGGCCAGCAGATGAAGTTATCGGGGCCAAGAGCTTGAGCACCCTGCTACTACTATTAAGTTGAGTGTTGAGAGTCGGTTTCCTTTCCTGTATTAAAATGGCTTCCAGAATTAGCAATTTTTGTGGATCCTTTTCCTTTAGTATGATTGTTGTATTATTCACAAGGTCTTCCCTTCGAATATTGGTTTTATGAATAGATTCAGCATGGTTTCGAGGAGCACCTCCGGCTAAGTGCATAGTAAGTCTCCGTGATAGGGAAGTAGTAGTCATGCCAATGTACGAATTGTTACGGGTTTCACAGTCCCCGGTTCGACAAGTGTATTCGTACACTAGGCCTGCTTCCTTCAACGGAGAGTCCTTGGGCTGGTTGTTGTTCCTCATGATTAAGTTTCTTATTGTTGGGCCCTGGTAGTATATGTTGAGTTCTATACGATCTTGGGGGTTGGTACATTTTACATTATTCTGGATGATGTTTTTTAAAATCCTCTCGTCTGTTTTATAATGGTCACTGAATTGATTTTTGTAATATATTTTGTGCGTGGTGCCTGTAGGTTCAGTTTCTTCGTTTCGAGTATTTTTCTTGTTCAGGTATTGCCGTAATAATTCTTCGAACAATCCATTGGGGTACCCATTATTTATTAGCGCCTGTTTGATGGTTGCAATGTCTTGGTGGAACATCTGCCAATTAGAGGCTATCTTGAAGGTTCTTTGGATGAGGGCTTTAACAGCACCTTTCTTATAACGCAGGGGACATTCACTGTGGTAGTTGAGGAACGACATAGTGTTGGATGCTTTCCTATACAAAGAAGTTACTGTTTGGTCAGTTGAAAAATCTATTTTAACATCTAGGAAATGAATTTTGTTTTGGATAGAAGGATCAATGGTAAATTTCAAGCATGAATTATTTTCCAGCATATTCTTAAGTTTAGATAGCTTTTCTGGTGTTTCCATAGTGACAAAGCAGTCGTCAATATAACGACAATATATCTGTCCTTGGGTAGTTTCCACAATTTTATTTTCTAGGTTGCACATATAGTAGTTGGCAAAGGTAACTCCCAGAGGGGATCCCATGGCCACGCCATCCGTCTGGAGATACATTGTGCCGTCGCTATGTGTGAAGGGGCTGCCGGTTGTACATACTCTCAAAAGTTCTTCCATGATATTTCTGCTAAATGGTGGGGGAGGTCTACTATTATTATACACGCTGTCACAAATTATTTTGATGGTCTCTTCAACTGGCACATTCGTAAAGAGAGATTCGACGTCCAAGGAAGCTACTATTCCTTTCGGTGGATTCATTTTAATTATTCATTCCTTTCGGTGGATTCATTTTAATTATTCATTTTAATTCGAAGGGAAGACCTTGTGAATAATACAACAATCATACTAAAGGAAAAGGATCCACAAAAATTGCTAATTCTGGAAGCCATTTTAATACAGGAAAGGAAACCGACTCTCAACACTCAACTTAATAGTAGTAGCAGGGTGCTCAAGCTCTTGGCCCCGATAACTTCATCTGCTGGCCACCAGATAACAGTACCTGCATAACCATGCCCTCTCCATCCCTACAACCAGCCAATCGGAGGCTGATTACCGAAACCCACCATTAGACCACTCGTAGCTGATCAAAAACTGCAGTAAATACCAACAACTCAGCAAAGAACCTCCTTATCCGGAAGATGACTGACGAGCAGTCGAAACATGTCGATAGTAGTGATAATAGTAGTAGTAGTAATAGTAATAGTACTAGTTGTGACTGTTGTGACAATAGTAAAATTAGTGGAAATCCAAGATGTAAAGACAATGGAACCATTGGAAATGTTCTATTCAATTTAGATGTTTGTACAAGAAGATTATTCAGATCCCTTGAGAAATACACAAGGAAACTAATCAACCGTAAATATGGCGTATTATTTAATCAAACCTGTATAAATGAAGGACTGCTTCCTAAATATACTAATATATATATATATATATATATATCTGAAACTTTTGTGGTTGATATAGCAGTTACTATAATGTGGTGTAGTTGCTAGGGTTACTATGGTTATTAATATCATAATTATTAATTATATAAATATAAGTAAAAAAGTAGTTGAAAAAATTGATTTATTTTGGACTTCTATTCATAGGAAAGGAGAAAAACCTGTAAATCCGATATAAGAGGGGAGTAAAGGATTAAATTTCAGCAGGTCATCCATCACTGGCATCTTTAAAACAGTGTCGTTTGAGTCACGCGTATTTATTTACCCTCATTCATTTCAAGAGCTCAGTAAAAAAAAGATATCATTTTTTCCTTAAACAAAACAAGATTTCTTTTACTTTATCACTGTTCACAAAGTTGAAAAAAAAAAGAAGTTCTATAGGCTGAGATTAATATAGAATTTCTTAAAAGGAGATGGGCGACAAAGGAGGAGATAGGAAAGAAAAGCCTTGCTGGCGGTCAGTGGTTCTTTTAGTGAAAGGAGTCGATGAGTCGTGGAAATGACGTCCACCGTGACGTCTCCGTCTCCATTTCAAACAATCCGGCTTTTGCTACAATCTCTACGCCTGTCCTAAGTAACTACACTTCACCTCTTAGCTGGTGACTGAGTATACGTTAGCAAAATATCACATTTATATGTAGGTCGTCATACAAAAAATATTGCTTAAATTACGAATTCAACAAAAACTATAAATACACTTTAACACTATTTTAAACATTTTCAAGTTTATGTAAAGTGCAAATTTAATAGATTAAAATAGTAACTATGCTTATACTATTACAAGTATTGATAAATTAAAATAATATATTAGCTTCTGGAAAACATTAATATCTTCAGAAGATTGAACACAAATATATATAAATTACTGATGTACTTGGTAATAAATTTTGCAACATGCATGCACACAAACACACACACCACAAAGATATATATATATATAAACTGTAATATTAAAAATAATCCACAGAAATGAAATCACTGAAACTCAGTACTATATTTTAATGGCCTCGTCATCAGGAATATAGATTTGAATCGCTCCAAAGGCTGATAACGACAGGCGTTACGCATCTATTTTCCTGATGAAGAGGCTGATGAGTTTTTCAGTTGAAATCAAGCTCGCATGAGTGGATGTTTAGATTTTTAGTGCAAAAATCTTTTTCGCACGTCTACAAATCACAGGAAAACAATAATTATGTACTAATCATAAATATACACATACAAGTAAAACAAATTTAATCAAACATTTTAAGGACTTACATTTTAATTCCAGTAATTAACTTTTGCATTACTAGAGGACTAGAAATTAACTATAGTAACCTCCAATAGCCTGATGATAATATAACCTGAATTGTCTCGGGAACACTAATGCGATCTAGCGGCATTAACAAGTAAACATTAAAGCAAAGTTCTTAGATTTTAATAATTAGTTTTTTCTTGTCAAATTATATTTAAGGAATCTATTACTAAGTTAACTTCATACATATTAACAAATGTTATTCTAATTCGATGTATTCCTTCTACAATAATTAAGTTTGATTCTTATTTGAATACATTTCCAATGTTCATTTATCATTTTGTAAACAATTATCTTGTTTTAAAATGATATGTCTGCTGTTCAGTTTATTGGTTAATACACAAGAGCTGTAGCATTATTTTTTTTATAGAATAACAATATTAGTACATTTCTTTTAAAACACGGTTTGCCTCTCCTTAGTTATTCTGTTTCTAATATTAATTATATTAACTTCAGTGGGACTAACAATATGCGTGAATATTCCTTTGTAACTCCTTTAGTTATTGTTCTTTCACGCAAGAAAACAGTGATTTAACTTTTTTTTTTAATAATAGAATTCTATTGTAGCATCTGATACATTTCGGCTCAACGTTTTTTTTACCAATAAATAAACATGAATGATAATGTTTTAAACTTCTAGAATATCCTCTTTCATTGGGATTTTATGGTTGCTACGTTAAATCTTTCGACCAATGACAAGCAATTAAAATTGTTGGTTAATTACTTTTCTATAATAATAGTTTCATCTTTCCCTTATTGTTCCTTCAGAAGCATATACCGCTAATTTTATTTTTATTCATCCCTGAAAGGAGTAATAATTTAGGAGTCTCCCAGGATTCTTTCATATACGATCTAATAAGATATGTCATGTTCACATACCATTAACTTTTAAATTTAAAGACTTGATGTTTTCAACTTTTTTTTTATTTTAAATGTACATAGAAGAAGATTGTGACAAGAATTAAAAATATGCAGATATGTTTCCTCTCATATTCAATAATTATGAATAGATCATCCACATATAGTTTAATAAATCTTATTTTTGTGTAATGTTTATTAACACGTTCTCCTAATGATTCAAGCATAATTATATTGGCAACAATTGGTGATATTGTAAACTAATTAGCAAATCGAACTTTTGCTTGTATACAATTCAATCAAGATTAAAATATATTTCCTCACATATATCTAGTATGGAAAGAGAAAGCTTCTTGGACAAGGCGGAGTGAAGCTTAATTTTATTCCACTATTTGTTTACTAAGTTCAACGCTAGATGTAATGAAATCATTATTACTTTGTCATTTAAGAGACTGGCAAAAGTCTCTTTATTTGTTAAAATATCTAATAATTTTAAATCTATCATCAGGCTACTATAAGGTTACTGTAAGATTAAAATTTCTTGTTCTTTAGTAATGCAGAAGTTTATTCAAAGAATTTTTACCTCTGTAAGTCTTTAAATTGTTTGACTTAATTAGTTTTACTTGCATGTGTATATTGGTATTTTTCTCTGATTTGCAATCCTGCAAAAAAGGTTTTAACTGAAATTCTAAACATCGCCATATGAGTTTGTTTGATTTGAACCAGGAAAACTGAGTAGTTCCAATTTTTTATTATTGTTAAACCAGGTAGTCAATACACACTAATTGTTTATAAATATACGTGATAAAATGTTATAAGGAAAATATGTATAGAAGAAAGCACAAATAACTGACTAAGATATTCTGACAAACGTTATTTACAGGTAGACGACGTAAGTCAAGGAAAGAATGTAAGTCAAGCCTCTTGACTGGGCAGTAAACTTTTCATTTTCTTCTATAATCTTTCTCCCTGTGATTTTATTTTATTTAGATCATTGCTTTGATAATAGCTAATATGTATACATTAAAAACAGATAAAAAATGAATGAAAGCAAAACATTAAGTCTCACTTTCAATATTTCGACCCTGTTAATCACTTTCTTGAGGAAGGAAAAAGTACTAAAACATCCCACAAGGGAAATATATATGAAACTATTAAAAAAATAACATTACTCTGAAAGCTACGTTTATATTTATCCGATCTTCGGTATCAGGAGAAGAAGTGATCTACTTGAGAGGATCTACCAATTAGGAGCTCCCAATAAACAATACCATACTGGCATAATGTCATGAGGAATTGGTATTACGGTATTATAATTATTGAAGGTATTATACGTATGGTTGATAAAGGAAATGAGCCTATATTATTAAAAATTTGAAAAAAGAAAGTTGTCACAACCATAGCTGCTGTGAATAGCTTTAATATAATAACAGTGTTAACGTGTCTGTTTGTTGTAGTTGCAGTCTTTCTCTGAGGTTCACAGTATCTAGTATATAAGGAAACAGTGGTATAGTGTACAGACTGTTGTTGTGAGCTTGCAGGTGGTTGTGGTCTCAAGTAGCCTCCTTGCTAATGTTTAATAATATTTATCAACAGAGGTCGGGTTCGGCTTGAGCAAACTGGCTGGAATGCCTCCTGAGGAAATTGGGTTACTTTGGGTCGACATCGACCGCTTCCACGTCTTGCCTTCCTTCTCACAAAAGGCTCTCTAATTTTTTGTTGTTTCAACTAACGTTTCCATAAACATAACCCCTTTGTTTTTCCAAAATATACAACCAACAAAAAAGTTATTTATTATTATAGAGGCATGAATTATTGAAATCTATTCATTTTTAAGACAAAAAGTTTAAAGCGACTTTGTCTCAATTTCACGCTACACAAGCCTTTATTTTCAACCTCTTAGCGATAATATATTCAGAATATTTCACTGATCTGCTTCACAATGTTTTAAAAAAATTATTAATTACTCGAAAGTAACCAATAATTTTAAATATATATTTTATCTTTATTACTAATAAGTAATAATAACTTATAATAGTGATTTGAACGGCTATAGTTTTGGATATATTTGATAAAGCTTGATAGATATTCCTCGCTATCAAAATTGACTATTCGATTTTAGTCATGGGTCGCCATATACTAGGCTTCGCTATTGAAAAAAAGAAGAATACAATTTAACAAGTTCTTCGAGAGAATAACACCAATAATAATTACTCCGGTTACTATTAGTACAGCGACGGCCGTAACCATGTTGGATACCCAGTTCTTGTTAGACCACCGAAGTTAAGAAACATTGAGCTGGCCAACATGTGGATGGGTTTCAACACGTGCCGTTGACGGTTGTTTAACATAGATATTTTAAAATAATTGTATTAGTATAAAAAAATAAAACCAATTCGAGTTTACTGAGAAAAGGTGGTTTGTGGACGAGGCAGGGCGGAGAAAACAGTGCTAGCCTAAATGTGTTGCAATCGATAGTATCAACTTCTGACATACAGTCTAACTTCATGATTTTCTTTTTTCCCCGATTCCATATATATTTGTCCATATCAAAAACTTATTGTTTCCAAAATATAAATTATTTTATTTAAATATATTTAATGAAATAATGAGCACAAAAATACACCCAGGTTTTGACGTAAAATGAATTTGAACCATGAAACGGTGTACGTATAATGTGACCACACATACATACACACACACACACACACACACACACACACATATATATATATATATATATATATATATATATATATATAAACTCGAATTTAAAAAAAGAACACATAGAAAGGAAACCACTGAACTCACTACTATATTTCGATGTCCTCGTCTTCAGGAAAAGAAGTGAATCGCTCCAAAGGCTGATAACGACTGACTTGGCGTTCGGACTGAAGCACTCAAACAGTGTAGCCAACATTCGGAGGAAAGGTAGACAGGGAAGATAAAGAGATAAAAGCCAAATAAAAATTAAAAAATGAAATATATATATATATATGATCAAACCACAATAAGAAATGGGAAAACAAGACTAAGATCTTTCAACCGTAACAAGCGGTCTTCGTCAGAGTCAAAAACCCAAATGTATATATATATATATATATCGAAAGAAGTAAAGTGTGTTTTTTGGGGAATTCAAAACATTTCAATTCCTCAAAATCTTGAGATTGAATGTTTTCTTTATCGATATACCTTACTTATTGCAAAGTTACAATGGAAACCATATGAAAACAAGTATTGCTAAAATCCTTACGTCATATATATATAATCAATGATCAAACCACAATAAGAAAATGGGAAAGCAAGACTAAGATCTTTCAACCGTAACAAGCGGTCTTCGTCAGAGTCAACAAAAACTCAGTTGGGTTTTTGACTCTGACGAAGACCGCTTGTTACGGTTGAAAGATCTTAGTCCTGCTTTCCCATTTTCTTATTGTGGTTTGATCATTGATTGTTATTTCACGTGCTTATGTGAAATCTTTATATATATATATCTCATTAAATATCTTGCCAATATTAAGTTTAGTATGTTTCCTACATACCTTTTCAAGGTTTCGAATACTACTTTTCCATCTTTGTGGTATCATATAAATTAACTCACCGATTTTTTTATCTTTAAATGTATTTTTCATATTACACATGTCCGACGTTTCGGTCTACGTTGACCATTCTCAAGGATTCTATATACAAGGTTTTTTTAACAATTCTAATAAATACTTATTTACAATAACAATTACATCACTTCTATCAAACATAACTAATAATAAAATATACTTTTAAAAAACACTACCTTAATAAACATGAGTAACAGGTTTGCTACAAAATTCCCTACATGAACTTTTACACAACATTATTTAAATCACTATATAGTTATTTTTCACGAATGTAACTTTAAAATTCTGGAAAAACAACAGGACTGATCATTAAGGTTCGGCTTCTTTTCCTTTATGCATAATGATTCAATTATATGCAGCCTCGTGTGATTATTGTCTGCATATAATACTTCAATGTTGTCTTCCAGCATTTTTCTACTTAGCCTGCTTTTATGTATGTTCAATGTGTGTTCTTTCGGTCCTCCGGCTGCGAGATGCATCGTAAGTCTGCGTGAAAGTGTTGTCGTCGTAGAACCAATGTAGCTCGATTTTTAATGTTTAAAAGAAGGTCTGCTCCCAAAGTATACCAATATATATATATATATATATATATATATATATATAAATACATTAAAAATCAATTAAAAAATCTTACTCTCCTTTAGTGAGTTAAGAGAACTCTTCATGCATGGATTAGAGAGTTACATTAGCGCATTTATTTTGAAATTATTACCGTAACTGTGATTAAATATTGAAGGAGATCGAAAAGATCCCAAACTGCGAGGCTTGAGAAAGTTTTAGTTAAACCACCCTACTTGAGATAGAGACATAAAATTTAGCTAAAGGGATCTAATTTCTGTTTGATATAAACGCATGAGTTACAAACTAAGTTGCAAATATGATAAAAGTAAAAACTTATTAGAATAGCTACAAATAAAATCCAACAAACAAATTTCTGAAAGTTATTTAACTTCATCCGTTTTTGTTATTTCTAATATATTTACAACAAATGGAAACATTTGTTGAAGAAGTTTATTAAAGTTGAATCTGAAAATTTTGTAAGAACCATTTAGCAAAATTTTAATGTTCAAAACAACAATACGATTATTTTTTGTTGTGTTGTAATGGCAAGTTCAAAGAAGTTGAATATTTTGTTAGCATCGGACTTTCTCTCATTTTACATTTCATGAGTGCATATTTTGTCAACTTGTTAGTTAACATTCAATAATTGCAATCGCCGTTAATTGATCAAATAAGAAAGGAAATGTTTTTTTAAATTTCATTTCACAGGGACACATCATGGATAACGAACTATTTTTTAAGCATTTAATAATAATAGAAAACAAGAAATCTAACATAATGAAAGAAATATATTCATCTGTTGCTTTTGAATTTATAATTGACTAAATAATAGAATACTCTCATCTGAGGCATCCAACTCAAGATGACACTATGCATAATTAATGCCCCAATATATGCCCTAATGTGCATAATCAATACCTCAATAGATGCCCCAGTATGCATAATCATAACCTCTGCCCCAATTTATCGGGTAGGGTATGACAATGCACTTAAAAAAATTCCCACAACAATGTAAAATTGAAGAACGTAAATGATAATCTCTAAGCAATAGCACTCAGTATTCTTAATAACCTCATATGGAAGCACGTAAACTAGTCAGTTTTAGTGAACAACGAAATTCTGAATAACCTTATATAAACTTGGAACAGTTGCAGCAATCTGTAAGAAGCAGAAACCAGTATTCCTTTAATACACAGACATGGAAGTATTTTAACCTTTAATTTTAACCTAGTTTCAGCACTGCTACTGCTGCTCACCAAGGACATTTTTCTCTTTTCTCATTAATTTCATTCATTTTAGTAATAAAAATATGTTGGCATATTCTTGTGTTATTCCATACTAGTAACTGACAGGTATAACAAGATGTTTTACCTGTTCGCTACATTTAAAAGATGTTTGTTGTATTTAAGGCATTATGGCAAATATAATAACTAATCCCAAGCAAACTGCTCTAAATCTATAATTTTATATGCATTGTAGTTATTTAGGAATTTTCTTATATGTGAGAAACAAAAATGTTTAATTGGGTTTCTATGCAGGTCATCAAATTACTAGACTTTACAAATGTGAAAAAAATATACGTTGTTATCATAAGTGTGAAAATATATGTTACTTTCAATAATGTCATTGTGGGGAGTCGATGAAAAGAAAACTATGATGGAAAGGGGTCGATGCGACGAAAACTTTGGGGTTCTCTTGGTTACACTCTTCGTAACTATTACTAAAACTGATTAATACAAAATGTGGAACAAAAAACTGATTGATATATTTCAATGCGACTGTTATCATTTTATCAATGGTTATACAACTGAATAAAAATCTATCAGTTTATGAAATAATTAAAAATCTGTGTCTTAAAGTCACTGCTTCTTTGTGGGATCTACAAAATGAAGGAATTGGAAATATATTGGTATCTCGCGAATGCGAACAGTAATAACAATTCGTTATTTGCAAGCAGTTATAACTGTTAAGTAACAGATCTTATAGACAGTCACAAGGTGATGGTAATAAATGAACATACCAACTGCATTCATCATTGGTGGTAACATGAAGTAGTTGAATCACAATATGTATCAATTAATTAAAATTATTCATTATTTCTGAAGAGCCAGAAATAAAAAATTGGTTGAATAAGTTTTATTATAGTAAAACTGAGTTCAAACAATTCGACATTATTTTATACTATGCGATGGCTCCCTGTAAAAGATGAAAGACACAGGAAAGCTGTAGAGCATACGTAATATATTTGTGTTCTTACTAAAAAAATTAAACTAATTCGTTTTAATAAGTTTTAAATGTAAAACAAATACTTCAAAATTATTTGATAAAATAGAAATAATGACAATATATAATTGTAACATAAATGAGATAATTATAACCTGAATAGGAAATATGGAAAACATAAATCATAAACTTTAGACAAGTTTGAGACGTATCCCTCATCCATTAAATGTAAACCAGTATTCAATGGCAGACTTCTGTCAACAACATTTGATATTTTATTCCTGTAATAATAATAATAATAAAATGAATTAAAAAAGAAAAAAATTGCTAATCACGTTTTCTAAAGAAGGATTTCTTTTGATAATACATTATTGTATCGTACAGGTGAATTTCGTTATCGAAATGCAAATTTTAAGATGATTTCATGTTTTCAGATTTATTGATGGGATGTGATGTAAGATGCTATCCTTTGAATATATAGAACTGATTTATAATATAGGTGATAAATAAATGTATAGAAAGATGAAAATATAGTGTTGAAGACAATGGAGACATTGGAAACTAAATGAAGGAAGACGGTAGTTTGGGTGGGGTAACGAAGTGAGAAATGTAGTCTCAAGAAGGTTTATGGTCGACTTTCGAGCAAGATTACAGGGGGAGTGGAAAGATGGAGATTTTTGATATTAAGAAAGGGAGCAGCTGTTTTTAGAGAATTCCAATCGGTAATTTTTGGAGGAAGAAGTAATTTTGCAGTTGGAAGCTATTGTGATGCCCTATGAGAAAGATGTCGGTATTGTGTTTAAAGAAAAGGGCTATTGATAATGATTGAAACCGGTCTCATCTGGGGCAGATTTCAGTTAAGTTATCCCACAATGACATTTGTCTCGGCTCGGATTCATTAGTTTCACATTACAAGGTCCCTTGTTTTCTTATCTTTTTACACTTCACTGGTGAGCCACATTCACACAGTCTCATCAATTCTTTATACTATTAACACTTCAGTCATCCATCTTACAAGTTAAACAAAAGAATTGCCTGAGGCTGGCCTATTCATTGTGTTAGATCATAAACATTACTTATTATTTTCGTTTTATGATTGTTAACAACGTCAAATTATCATCGTACCGTAATACCAGTTGATATATGTATTTCTTAACTATAAAACTATTATTCTAAAGTTTAAAACAAATACTATAATTCAACTTAAATTGAATCATATTATATATATATATATATATATATATATATATATATATATATATATATATATATCTTGATAAAACTTTCGACCATGAAGTAGAAACAAAGAAAAATATATCAGGACTCTGTTAGTTCTTCAGGTTCAAATTAAACTCTCAATTCGGACGTTTCATAGGTAGAAGTATACAATTTTGAAATAGGAAAATTATTACATTTGAGATTTTTTCAAGAAATAACAACAAAAATTGCCATTGAAATTCTCAAATTGTTTTCTTTACAAAAATTTCTAATTCAATACTTGAGTTTTTTTGTTTCAAAATTGTATACTTCTGCCTATGAAAAAGGTTTTAAATAATAACCAAAACGTATGTATTAAGAGTTTATTTTAACAACGAGAACTGACTGACTCCTGATATATCTCATTTGGTATATATATATATATATATATATATATAAAACTTTAAATTACACAAAACACGACACAGAAAAAAGAATAAAACGCAACTTCCATAATTCTTAATATTTCGAACTGTTGTTCGTCATCAGGAGTAGACTAGAAGAGAAGACGAAGTGAGAGATATCCCCCCCCCCGTCGAAGAACGGAGCCCGAATGAAGCAATGAAGAGTACCGATGAGGACGGTACTAGCGTAAAATAAAGGAACTAGACACTAAAGGTCGGAGAACGGAAAGGGCAATGCCAAAGTATAATTCAAATACAATAAATAAAATCAAAAATTATAAAAAATAAATTGAAGAACGGAAAAATTAAAATAAATTTAAAAATAAAAAAAAAATTTAAAAATAAAAATAATAAAAAAATAAGTTTAAAATAAAACAAATAAAATACAAAACTTAACGCTTTTGATTTAAACCAGGAACTGATCGGGCCCCCAATAACCATACGTGGGCCCCCTCAGACGCTCTTAAGATCAAACTACAGTCATCAGAGGTCAGTTGTTTAACATGTGAACACTAAAGTAGTCATTAAAAAACAGGTTCAGACTGTTAGCATGGATAGGTACAGGAAGGAAGGCTACATGTATATAATTTTCAAACCAAAAGAACACGAATGAAAGATAAACACTACAACTCATTTTAAAAATTTTGACTCTTTGAACGGCCGTCCTCAACAAAGGAAATAGATGAAAGTCAACTGAATAGCTTCTTAGAATTGGTGCATTGTGGCCTCAATGAAAGCAACATAGCTAGATATACTTGGCGAAGAAGAAACTGGAAAAAAGTAATAATAAAAATAAATAATATTTACGCAAAAAAAATAATAAACTAAAAAAATAAACAACATTTAAATGATAATTAAGTTAATTAACAAATACGCAGAAATAATTATATACGAAATAATTTTGAAAACTCAGAATACAACTTAACGCTTCAGGTTGATACCTGAAAGATGTAAACGAGCTCCGAGGAGCTATTTATGAGATTTTTCAGAAGTTCATAAACTAGTAAATGTCTGTGTCGAGGGACCTTTTTTGGTATTTTAAACTCTAAGCGATTTCTTAAATCTGATGCTATATGAATTACCATGGATAGAAAAGGGTAGTGTACTATACTATTGTCCAAGGGCCTACGATTATTCAAGCGTAGGCATACCATGTGGTTGCTGCAAACAGACAGAATGCGTCACACTGAGTTCAGTCGAATGAGTCTAATCAGTAGGCACTACCGTTAGAGGCGCAGGAGGAAGTGTGCATATGACAACTCTTTGGGTTTAAAGGAGAACTAAAAGATGTAGCCGGATTGATTACGAGTTAAGTATGTAATATAAATAACCTGTGAAGATTAGAAGCTGCAAGATAATACGGACATCAGACTGTCGGATCAGTCTGATCCGACGATCTAATCTGGGTGCTCAGATTAGTAAACAAGGAACCAAAGAATATATTTTAACATTACAGAGTCTCATAGCTCCGTAAACTATGAAGAAATAATACTTGGTAATCGGTGAAACTGTAGTTGAAAGTAAAATGGCATGTCCTCTTTTGGATGGAAAAAGTCGTTTTGGGTGAAATGTTCAAAGTATTTGGAATTAATATTTTCATTTGAGAAAAGAAATAGAAGTAAAGAATGATAAAAGATGATGGTTGAGCAGAGTGGGATAAAAGGTGGCGTGTTGACATTGGCTGTTGGAGAATGAGCTGATGTCAGAATGGCTGACCGAACAGGCGCTTGCATCCTTCCAAACCATTGCCGCCCCCCCCCCCCCCCCCCCCCACCAAGAGTCAACTCACACGAGCTCGGCTACAACATACCAATACCACTTGCTCTCCACTGCTTATAAAGCAACAAAATAAACAAACTACTTAAACTAAACGCTTCTGTCAAAGGTCCAGCGTAACTCCTTGGAGCTGCCAAAACCATCTGTTTTAAGCTTCCATAATGTTCCAGACTTGAGCAATTTATCAAGCCATATTTCTTCTCATGGAATTATTTTAAGCCGTTTGGTCAGCACAATTTAACAAGATAAATGCAGGCGTAAATCTTTTTATTTCCAACTGAAACTACTTCCAATTGAAAGAACAATGTTAAATATAACAAGATCATTAATATTTTTTTTTTAAATTCGACTTATATATTGGAAGAACGAATGATTTGTTTCCATTTTTAACAAACTAATAATGTTCAATCATTGAACGATTTTGGAAATTATAGATTAAGTAACAACTAATTCCATTATTTTATATGAAAACCTGATGTACTCGTATAATAACGAGGAAATAACCCATAGAGCATTGGTAAATACTACTGAATGAACAACTGAGGAATCTTTACAACTTTTCAAAGACGGTAGCTCCAGTATATTTACGTCCTTGATGGAAAGAAATGCTTTTTTCTTCGACTTCTCACTAAGGGAAGGGCTGTCTTTGTGACGTATTCGTAATTTCAATCCATCAATTAAAACCAACGATAACTACTTTGATCTATACGGAATCACGTTGTCCACATAATTATCATTGAAGTTAACAGACTCAGGAATTCTTTATTGTTTTCTTGGTAGCTCGATTTTCAACACTGTTCAGATTTCTTTTTATTATATACGTTATTTTGCTTTTGTCATTGGCTTAGAGTTTTCAGAAGCATTTCATAGTCCAGTGTATCTACTTTTTTACACCAGCAGCACATTCACATCTCGACTTGTTCATACAAAACAGCTATTAATTTTATACTATCTGCTAACCATAAATTTGTTATTCATAGTCCGTTCAAATTTATTAACAAATACCTAAGTCATTGAATATTTTGCTAAATCCATGCTTAAATGCTATAGAAAATCCTTTTTTCATTAATTTTAATTTACACATATATATTTTATTAAATTAAATACAAGAGAAGTATGACATTTAAAATTAAAATATCTTAAATACTAGTAAGGGAATTGTTTAAGATAATATATTATATATATATATATATATATATATATATATATATTATATATATATATACGAAGACATATATATATCCAAAACTAAAGTTTATCGGGACTCGGTCAGTTCTTCAGATTCAAATTAAACTCTAATGGCAATGAGAGTTTAATATGAAGCTGAAGAACTGACCGAGTCCCGATAAACTTTAGTTTTGTTTCTATCCACGGTCGATACTTTTATCAATATATATATATATATACGACGAGGACATCGAAATATAGCAGTGAGTTGAGTGATTTTTTTCTGTATGTTCTTTTGAAAGTTCGAGTTTTTATATATATACAAAGCTTAAATTGAGTGAAGAAGAATGAGTTAATGTTGCACAAGAGCAATAATGTTAATACGTAAAGCTGATGGAGTGGAGTGTGAGGTGTGTATGGACTGGCAATACAGGTGGTGGGTTTATGGCGTCGAGATAAAATGGTGTTGAGAGGTAAATGGAGGAAAGGCTGCCGCCCCATTAGCTGAAGGCAGTGCTCATCCCGACGCGATCTGTCCTCGCTCTTAATGACACCTCTATATCGAAATCCTCCGCTCTAAATTACCCATTCCCCGACTTCTTGTTGCTACCTAATGTAAATCACAACTACTTACATCACAAATCCTCCTTCAGCCAAAGCCCATTCTTGACAATCACCAATCCTTGCTTCCACTAACTGCTTAATAAACCATTACTTACAATAACTTCATGCATTCATTAGATTACTCGTATGTATTAAAGAGCCTCAATTTTTATAATCTAAGAACACAGAAAAAATGTATGTGGCTCTACAATTCGATATCATTTACAATTCCGGAAGAAGTCACTCCGATATCATTTTTCTATTGAATTTGTATTAGTTTATTTAGCCTATAAATAAATATCTATACTGAATTCCAAAATAGAAAGACACATACAGGGGGTCCCAGAAACTTCCTCCTGTTTTTCGACTGCGTCATCATCAGGTAGAAAGATGAGAGCCAATCCCATGATAAGATGGACAAGATCTGACTTGCTTGCGTTCGCAGCGGCTGATATTTTCCGTGACTTTAGTTAACTTAGTTCGTTAAGCTATCTCTAATTTTTGGTTTAACTGTTATCAGGAGAGAAGAGATAGAGCCACCAAGCGCACCTGAATCGCCACCCAACGGCGTTCCAACCAAACTTTTCAAAACTAAAATTCATGGAATATGGAAGAGATCATACATTTACTACAATCGATATTTAAAAAAATAGCTTGTCGTCAGAAGACGACCAGATGAGGAGAAGAAGGTGGACTGATGTAGTCAGACTAGTATTCTTCTATCTACTTATATTTCTGATGAATCTAATGTATTTGAACATTATATATAAATTGTTTAATGCGAATGTAAGTAATTAAAAGTTTCATAATCATTAAGACTCCCTGACGAATTGATTTAGGCAGCTACCCTGCTTCATGTTGATGTTCAAATATTAAAGCAGTAGTAAAGAATTCAGGAATGACAAAGCAATGTAAGAGGAGGAGAATTTGACAGATATACATGAGCTATGCTGATACAATGTATAATATTGCAAAATAATGAATGCACATATACCGCCCGGAGAACTGGATATAACTAAGTGCATTATAAAACAAAACTGAATTATTAATCATCAAAACTTGATTTGAAAGTCCAACACTTGCAATGAGGAAATGTTTTTAAATGTTGCTACGTCAGCTGGCCTTTGGGTTCTGACAAAAAAAAAAAATATGCAAATTAGTGTTAGAAAAGCGGACGTCAGTAGAAGGGGTGAAAAGGAAGCCCGTGGGCCACTTGGTGAGGGTTTTTGTTTTATTAAATGGCTGGCGAACAATAAAAGTCGGGATATAGAGTGGCCTGGTGTCAGAGTCACAGCTGACTTTGACGTCTCCAACAGAATCACCCACTTCTACCTGCAATTCAATTATATTTTCCCACGAGTTTGTCAACATTTTCGAAATGATCTTTTATTAATAGTATGATCTTGTTAGAGTTATTATTGATTTTAATCATTTAATTGAATGATACAGATATATCGGTAAGGACTAAAAACTTTCCAAATTAATAATCCATAAATTCTTAAAAACAATATATGAAAGGTTAGTCAGCTATTTTTTCTCTGCCTGATATATTATTTAAAATCAATATGAGTCGTGTAAAAGTGCTGACAAACGTTAAGTTTTGATATAACATCACCCATTTAAGGAATATATATCGTGATTTAATTTGACAGAAACTCGGCAGTTTGTCCTTGTCATGATTGGGCTTTTCTGACATCTGACTTCGTTCTCTTTGACTGCAAGAGTAGCGCGTGCACTTGTTACGAGCTGCTCAATAGAATGTCACTGTAGCAACCTGGGATGCCAAAATTAAATTAACAAAGAAATAATTTCTCAACTTTCTAACAAAATAGTATTTTAAATAACTATAATTTCTATTCACAATTGTTAATAGAATTGATAACTTTATCATTTGTTATAATATTCCTAAGTTATTCCAGTGTAAAGTCATGTTATGACCATAGGTGTTCTATGACTCCAATTCTACTTACTAAGGCAGATGTAACCTGAGGATGAACATGAGGTGTACGAAACGCATAACGCATAAAGGTGTCGACGTTGCATAACACCTTTTGTGTTGATACTTGTGTTTCTTTCCCTCATTCTAATTATTCTTATATGTATCTGACCATAGGTATTCCCTATTATTTTTGTTTTCATTTTTCATTTCATATTACTATAATTCAATAATCGTTGCAAGAATTACTCTTTACTTTTATATAAGGTATTATATTCTAGTCCAATGATGTTATTATAATGTATTCTATTGTATCGCATGTGACACTGTGATAGCAGGCAGAAATATATTTCCCAGCCTTGGTGTACTAACTAGACTTAAAAAGAAAAACAAGAAAACAACGCAATACAATCAAACATATGATGTTAAGACTTCTTTTGAGTATAAAATAAAACCTATATAAAAAGGTAAATGAAATACGTACTGTAATTTAAAAAAAATCAATATAAATACTATCTCAACTTCCAAACAAAAAAGCACTAAACATAACTTCTTAGATTACCGTATCCAAAGTTAAAGAAAATTGTATTTTCTCTCTCTCACTCTCTTTACTTGAAACTGTCTATAAACCTAACTATCCATTCATCTACCTATCTATTTCTAGATGACTTTCTATTTCTCAACGGACTCTCCCTACGAATACAGCTCATCCCCAATCACACGTATGTGTGTTTTGTGTGTGTGTGTGTGTGTGTGTGTGTGTGTGTGTGTGTGTGTGTGAGAGAGAGAAGAGAGAGAGAGAGAGAGAGAGAGAGAGAGAGAGAGTAAGAGAAACATTAGAGAGACAGAGAGAGTGTTGTGTGTGCATGTGTGTGCGTGCGGCGCGTATGCGCGTGTGTGTATGTATGCAAGTTTTTAGTTGTGTGGACAAAATTGTGAGGCAGAGAAGTATGTTTTTCTTAAATGAAATTTTTCTCAATATATTCACAAATATAAATGTTTTAGCATTTCCTGACTCTATCTTTGATATTTTTATAATGCTATCTTTTGTGTTGGGGGTAAATCTGAAACACAAGTCACACATTATACAGAATCATCATTAATTAAATATTTAAGTAAATTACATATTCATAATCAATTGAAAATTTCCTTTTGTCAAGAAAAGAATGTCGTAGTATTTATAGGGTTATATAAACATTTTATTGGAAATTTTACTTTATTTAATTTCAAAACAGTATATTTTTTCCTCGACATATTTATCAAAAGTGGTTACGAATCTCTCTTTAATATTCTTGTAATGTGAGTATGGTATAATACTCAGTGTTAAATACTTAAAGTTAGAAAGAGAAAATTAAACAGTATAAAAAACAAGTATTAACTTTTACTAGTACTCATTTGTCAGACTTTCGTTTATCTTATTTAGTAAAAGTTTTCGTTTAATAGGAGTTGTATAACTGGAGAACTTTAATGAATAACATTCTGTGTGGAATATCTTGAAATGAAAAAGAAGAAATGAAGTCACGTTATTATATTATTCTTTACTTGTTAAAGATTATTTTATTCTAAATCCCTAAGCGCTTTCTATCTACGCTATAATCTTAATAACTTTTCAGAGACATGTTTCTGCAAATAAAATGCTTTTATGGTGAGCAAACTAGTTTAAAGAACATTAAACTAATTTAAGTTAGGAAAACCAGTAAATACAGTTTGAACTTCATAATACAACGTTTTGGTGTAAATATTCGTGAAGTTAAACAATCAAGGCTAAACTAATTATTAGAAATTATACATCTCTCTGCTCTCACTCTCAGCTTAATCTCTCTCCCTCCCCCGCCGCCATCTCTTAAATTCACAGCACACACACCTACGCAAACACAAAAACTCACACATACACTAACATATATATATATATATATATATTCAATGATCAAACCACAATAAGAAATGGGAAAACAAGACTAAGATCTTTCAACCGTAACAAGCGGTCTTCGTCAGAGTCAAAAACCCAACCATATATTGTTATTTCACGTGTTTATGTGAAATCTTTTTAAATATATATATATATATGAAGGTCTAGAGAC
Organism: Hermatobates lingyangjiaoensis; assembly: GCA_026182355.1. Classification (NCBI taxonomy): domain Eukaryota; kingdom Metazoa; phylum Arthropoda; class Insecta; order Hemiptera; family Hermatobatidae; genus Hermatobates; species Hermatobates lingyangjiaoensis. The sequence continues at coordinate 2,162,538 of JAPFBL010000019.1, forward strand.
CTGCATATCTGGGAGACTGCTGGGAGTGCACCAACATATATATATATATATATATATATATGTGTGTGTAGTTAGTTTTTTCTGCAGTTAATATGTAGTCCATATGTAAAAGTGAATGCCTTCATGTAAAAGTGATTTTATGTTATAAGTATATATTATTGGTATTATAAGGAAAACAAATTCTAATAAGAATTTAAAGTAATTGATGTATTATTAAGATTAAAATTATAAATGTCTTAATTATTAATGTGCTTTGATTTAGAAGTGGGAGTAGAGGTAAGAGGAAAGACAATTGATTCTGTCAACTGCAGGCGGTGTAGTCAAATGTGACGGAGTTGACTTTGCACTTGAGTTATTAATTTGGTGAAAACCAGTGTACACAGTAACTTGCCACTTAACCGTTAATTAATAAAACAAGGAAAAGTCAAATTAGAAAAGGAAGGGAGTAGCTTTAGGGTAGACAAGGACTTAATAAATCAGCACAGTCATATATCGCCTTTGAACATAAATATTTAAACAGTATTACTTTTGTCAACATTTCATATCACCCTTGATATGAAAACTAACATTGTATTTGTATTACTGGTAGATAAACCTCAAAAGTCGGTGAAGTACACGGTGGCACTCTATTTGCCATCTATTAAAGTAGCTTTTTTTGAAGAAAGTTTGTTCTCATCAAAAATAAATGCCAAGTGCATATCTAAGTTGCATATATCTATTGAAAGATCATTACAAGTTATTTTACGAGAAAATTATTACTTTTATAATGACTCTTTCATTAAAATGTTCTTTTTAAAAAAATAAATCGATTGCAAATAATAACAGAATTTGAAACTTAAAAAAGTCATTAAGTTAGAATCAACATGCATTTAAACACTTGTAAGTTTGTTAGCAATATATTTCTTTGCTGGTAATTTTTAAGAATCCTTTATGGCATCCTTGTTTTGGTATTGAATTGTATCCCACACTTAGTATGATATATTGCCAATGTTAATTTCAAAATAGGAAATAAATTCTTGTAACGAAACGTCATTCAGAATGAAATATAAATATTTCAAAGAATTGAGGTTAACTTAGCATATTATTAAAAAGCTATATTTTAAATCCAATATTTTTAGACTGTTTCGAAGTCTTGAGAAAAATTATTTGATTTTTTCACAGTGGAATACAATTTTTAGAATATAGTTTTTTTTAGTTGTTATTGGTTCAATGTTAGGTAAAAAAGAAAAAAAAACCTATAAGAAAAACTGTCATCGAAATGAGTGAAGTGTACTAAATGGTACATTATCGAAGTTTGAAGAAAAAAGCTGGAAAGAGGATGAAGTAGGAGGCACTAGCAGTGGTGGAGTGGTGGAAATCCCGGGATTACCCTAAGGCTTTGGGAGGAAAGGAGTAGAGTGACGCAGCTGCTTAGGGAAGCTCTTACCTTATCGCCAGACTTTGATCCAAAGCCATTTTATTACTCCTCGACTTATGTGAACGGTCCAGTACATTTAACTTCTTAATGCCTCCTATTACTGAAGGAAAAGACAGTTAATTCTTTTGTCTATAGAACCGAAGTCTATTGAACTCTGAACATTGTTTGCCTCAGAGTAGCCCAACATATTGACTGCAAGCTGAAGTCTGTTATAGTGGTGAAAGTAACCTGCTTTGATAATAAGAAAATGGTATCTACTTTCAGTATTTTACACAACCTTCACTTACCTCATTCTAAACGCACAATTTTTCAAAAATGAAACCAATTTCTAAAAAAATGACAAACTTATTGTTGATTATTTTTGTTTCCCAGAAATTATAAATTGTAATAATAACAACTTACAACAAAAATAATTCATAACATAAAAACTGTAAATACTACTCAAATAAATTACGAGTAAATAATCAGGGACTTTAATTTTTCACTATTTCCTTTCCTAAACATGACAATCTACGTTAATTTAAAGACTATCTGCAGGAGAGCAGAAGTGTTCAATACGTCGATCGCGATCTATCAGTCCATCTCCGAGGTGTAATTGGTAGATCGCATGAAGTAAAAAAAAATTGACACAGCACATAATTCGTCCCATCATTAATATGCAGTACAGCCAGTCAAATGAATTTTTGTATTTTTGATACTTAGGTCACTGTGCAACGGCAGAAGTCACTCTAAGTACAGTAAAGCTAATAAGCTAGTCATTAAGGTGCTTCTTAGTCTTTACTTTTAATTTTTTTTTAAAATTTACAAAGGTTATAAAAATGAGTGAGGCGACAGGATACGTGAAGAAAAAACTGTCAATATCACTTTCATACCAAATGGGAAGAGAACGTTTTATCAATATCAAATATTACACACATTATCATAAATTGTAAGAAATGTCAATATATTTCTAAGTAAATACAGTTGACAGATCATTGTGACTGTATATTTCATAAGCAGCACATATTTAGAAAATGTGTAAGCATCCCTACTCTATAGCAACCCGATTTTCGGTGGTGGATTTTCTAATAGTGACCGGTCACGTCTATTTAAGCCCATATTGTCTCCCATAGCAAAGTGGAGTAAGCCATTACCTAAACCGGCATTTAAAATCACACTCCTTTTTAAATGACATGGACCACATAGCTAAATATCAAACTTTTTCCGCTCTTTTAAAGAAATGCCACAGTATTGAAGAATGCGCGCAATGATATTCAGTAGCTCTTTATTAATGGCTTAATGAATAATAAAAAAGGCTTAAGAATTATCGCTGTGGGGTAAAATAAAGTTTAAGCAATCTGTCATAGGTTTATTTAACCCTTTTGCTAATTATATACCGCGATGTCATGTAATATTTACATTTTAATATCTAGTTTATAAACATATAATATTTTCACCATTTTATATATATATATATATATATATATATTCAGGTAACTCACCTGAGTGATTTAAAATTATGTAAAATCACCTAAGTTGGAAACATTAAATAAAAATTCATAACCTGCCTACAACTTGTATCCACTTGCTCTCTGACGACGTGAAAACGAAAGGCCTCAGTGCGACTATTCTTCATTCATTTGTGGTGAGTTACCTGAATATTTACATCACGTGTTATTGTGAAAATTTTATACATATATATATATATATATTATATATATATATATATCAACGTCTAAACCACAATAAAAAATCAAAAAAATTACTAAAATCTTTCAACCAAAACAAGTGGTCTTCATCAGAGTCCAAATTGATACTTCATCAGTATTATTTCTGACGAAGACCCTTTGCTTTGGATAGAAGATCTAAATGAACTTTCTGATTTGTTTGAAATATTGTTTTATATATATATATAAAATTATATATATATATAAAATTATTATATATATATAAATATACAAGAATTCACATAAACACGTGAAGTAACAATCAATGATCATTATACATATAGACCTGCCGTTCCCTCACTTTCTCTTTTCTCCTCAAGTTTATCCCACAATGTTTTATTCACAAGTTTTCTCTCTGTTTATTACACGATAATATCAATATTTTCTAGTATATAGGCGATTTATTCAAGTTTTGGTATACAGGTAAATATATTTTTAAATGCGGCTGTATATTTTTCCAATGTTGTATTTCTTCGTTAGTCTTCTCCACAGGTTTTGTGTTTTTGTAGCTGTGAGATCAATGGCGAATTGAAAAGATACATGCCTAGAGTTTGTAATGTGAACATGAGTTATAAAATAATATGTTTCGAATTGGATAGGTTTCTTTTTACGGAGAAGGCGAACACTGTAATTGACTATCACAGACTTTCATTCTCCCCACGTTTCGTTTCCAATGAAAACATTTCTAAACAGGCTGCCAGGGCCATTTTTTTGTTGGTTTGAAATACCTATGTCATTCGTTTGAATAAACCATCTGTATATATATATATATATATACTAAATTTAAGAAACGATCCACAGGAACTAGAAAACTTTAAACTACAACAGTTCGAAATATTGAATTCTGTAGGTGTGCTTTTTATTCTTTCTTCTGTGTCGTGCTTTGTGTAATATACATATATATATATATATATATATATATATATATATATTACACAAAGCAAGACACAGAAAAAGGAATAAAAAGCACACTTACAGAATATATATATAAATATATATATGAGTTCGAGATTAACAAAGAGCAACACACAAAGTAGGGAAACACACTTACAGACTCAAATTTTCGGGTAATCCGTCTTCAGGAGAAAAGAGAATGGGAGACCAAGCACGTTGTAGGCGCAACGGCAAGTAACTTTTCTCCTGAAGACGGATTACCCGAAAATTTGAGTCTGTAAGTGTGTTTCCCTACTTTGTGTGTTGCTCTTTGTTAATCTCGAACTCGTATTGTGTCCAGTTTACATCGGCCAGTGGACGCATTTACGTCTCCGTTCCTTCATTCTTTCTCCTTTTATTTTATTTTCTTTCTTTCTACTCTCCTGAAGACGGCAAGACGCCGAAATAATCGAGATTCGTGAGTGTTCGTCCTTTTTCTTGTGTTCTCTAGCTGTAACTTTAATTATATATATATACAATTAAAAGAAACGATCCAGAGAACTTTGTTAAATAAAATAAATTCAAAACGAAAGAAACACACAGAAAGACACAGACATAACTCACATCGATATTTCGACCATCGACGTCATCAGGAGGTGACGTCACCTCCTGATGACGACGATGGTCGAAATATCGATGTGAGTTATGTCTGTGTCTTTCTTTCGTTTTGAATTTATTATATATATATATATATATATATATATATATATATATATAATATATATAATATCAAATATATATATATATATAATATATATATATATATATATATATATATCATCAAATGAATTATTTTATGAATTGTCAGTATATATATATACTTTGAAAACTTTGAAAAACACGAATGAAAACTGATACTAGCAAACACTTTCTATTTCAGCCCATATTCCCTCCTGACACAAACGATGGCTCTAACCTAATTTAGATGTATTTGGAAATTTTCTGTAGCTACTAGTACCACTCGGTGCAAGATATAAAAGTTGGAATAATTAGCAAAGATATCCTTATGGTAAACACTGATGAACATTTTAATACATTTATATTTTATATATAAATATATAGTACATATATTATATACACAGTATATATATATATATATATATATATATATATATATATATATATATATATAATATATATTTGTGTATGATGGCAGCCAATCCTCACGTAAACATGTTTCATTAAAGTACACAGCAGACTCTGCGTTAACGACTTTTAAGCTGGTCTGTTCGTAAATTGGAGCAGACCAGCTTGAAAGTCGTTAACGCAGAGGCTGCTGTGTACTTTAATGAAATAATATATATATATATATATATATATATATATATATATATATATATATATATGAATAATAATCACAATAACACTTGATGTAATAGATGGACTAATTTACCACAATGAAAAAAGAGATCTGTGGGAAAACAGGTTTCCTAAATTGGGAGAGTTTCTGAAGGACAGGCGAGGGGATTTTTGGAAGACGGAGGAGGTGGAGAGGGAAGATGACAGGAGAGGAAAAATGTCCTTGATGATATTCCCGATCCTATAAACCCCAGGAAAGAAAGTAGTTACGAGGAAGGGAGAACTGTTGGGTTCAGCGGCAGTCCTAGGAAGATATTGATTGGTGGCAGGTATTAAGCGTTTATCAACAAACCTGGGAGAGTAGCCCCGCTATATATATATATATAATGATCAAACCACAATAAGAAATGGGAAAACAAGACTAAGATCTTTCAACCGTAACAAGCGGTCTTCGTCAGAGTCAAAAACCCAACTGAGTTGGGTTTTTGACTCTGACGAAGACCGCTTGTTACGGTTGAAAGATCTTAGTCTTGTTTTCCCATTTCTTATTGTGGTTTGATCATTGATTGTTGTTTCACGTGTTTATGTGAAATCTTTTTTTATATATATATATATATATATATATATATATATATAATATATAGAAGAGGGAGATATATTCAATTTGATCATCATCTCTATAATATTTCTGATTCAAAAAAAGGTTTTAATGTTTGTTATTTTTTTTAATGATGATAACACATTGGTGACAGTAATGAAAGCAATCCATATAGTTTTCCTAGAGTGAGTAGTTGCCGCTTCAAATTAAAACCGGGGGTTCTTCAATTATGAGAGGGTCTATGTATTTGTGTATGTGTATAACTCTTCATTAAATCCTGAACCCCATACAAGGCTAGAAGTTTAAAAAAAAAAGAATCATATGTGAGTACTCACCCAGCTTTCCGAACGGCTCCTGTACAGTTGAAGGAGGCACCTGAGGTGGAGGTTTGTTTGGCTCTGTATGGAGAGTTGTGACCACTCTCACCGTCATCTTCGTCAGAGACCGCAGTCGTCAAAGACATGCGGTCATCATCTGACATCTGCAAAATAAGACATATTAACATTAACGTTAATGTAACATGGTAATGTTACTCATTACACATACTATATACAACAAAATTACGATAAATTCTTTTATAAGAAATATCTGTATATATATTTTATCTTTTAAAACATATCCAATTTCAAAAACTATAAAAAGAAATACAAGCTTCGACAAAGTTTCACACCCACAGTCGTTTGATGAAATTTCATTAACTTCAAAACTATTAAACTAAAACAACCTGTTTTACACTTTTTTCAGAATTTTGTTTGGTACAGTTGTTAAATGGTTTCTATGAACGCAATTGTCACCATCAGTAGTGACGGACAACACTTTGAAATATCAATTTTCAGAAATAGAAACATTGACATAAAAATTGATGACAATTTTTCTTCAGGGCCAAAGGTAACTGTTCTGTAATTACGATAATGAACTTTCGGTGAGTTCTGATTAAGTGATACTGATATTAAACAAAATATAGCAAATAAATATTAAATTTGATCTTTATTGATGAATCTAATAGATTTCAATCAGTAAGTTTTACTTTTTTACGAAAAGCTGATAAAATAAAAATAAAATGCTGATGTTTTTCTACAAAAGCCCCTGGTGAGAAATAGGAAAAGCTTTGTTGTTTCAAAACAAATGTAAACTAAATGTATGTTGCAAATAACTGATCCATGTCAGTTTACTGAATTGTATAACTTTTAGTGAGATACTTAATTGCATGATAATTATTATTCCAATTAACTATTTCTTCTCATGATTATGAGTATGAATTGATTCAGTTTTAAAATTTTAATTTCTTTTCTGATATAGTACATCAGATATATATGTTTATTTGCCCCATAAACATATTTATGTTTAATGGGGCAAATAAATGGTACGTATTTTGCGTACTTAATTTATATAAAGGAATCATAATGTTATAAATAATTCGGAAGAAGTACATTCAAAATATATATATAACAAAATCAGAAAGAAAAAAAAAATAGAAAACACTATAAATCACTATTATATTTCGACATATGTCATCGTCAGGAGAGTGAGGTGAACCACTATGAAAGTCGGCCAAGATGACTTCCACAAGTTTACTTCTGCATGTTTTTCGTTCTGATTTCATTTCATTTGGTTTGTTGAATCATTTCCAATACCTAACTCAAGAAACCTTTTAACAGATATAATCAAAGAAGGTAAATTTATAAATACATTATAGTATTATGGTAAATTACACGATTACTATTGTTGTTAGAGTACACGACAAACTTTGTGATCAAGCACTACAAGTTTAAAGTAATAATATGACTTTATTGCCCCGTACAAAACCTTCATTGCTCTAGCAGTATTAATGACTACATTGTAAATAAATTACTTGAGAGGTTTCGCGAAAGTTTTCAAAATAAGCTGGGGAGTCCTCAAACACGAAGTTTGTTGTTGGGGTTAAGAGGTTACAGGAAGTCGGTTCAGTGTTGGAGTGGTTGAACAAAGGGACAATGAAGGTCAAAGGACCCTAAAGTGACAATGCAGTCAAGGGCACTTTGGCAGACTCTTCTTGGTGATCGCACGGTCAGACGCACCCCTCTTGATTAAGTTTTACCTTTCCCGTCCTCCAAGCTTGACACTGCGCTCTGCTCACTCGGGACTCCCATTCCAATATATTCATCATAAATTTTTTAGAAATTTAATTTTTTATTATTCCATTGGACTTCATTAAATAATTTGTTTTTTCAAATGATCATTAATTTCACGTAATTGACCATAGTGTTAGTATGCCGACATACAACTCATGGTGTTCTGGGGAAGTTGTGAGGCTTTACTTGAACATCTATATACTACTTTTAACAATTCTCTTGGTCGCGTTTAAATGTTTTGCACGCTCGAAATTGTTTAAAATATTAGATATTTTGAGGGCCTCGAACCCATGAGGTAACCATTCGGTAACCAACAAATATTGTTCACAGAAAATTCTACATAAGTTCTATTTAACGAGACAGACAGTGAAATTAATCATAAGTTTATTGAATAATTTCCAGGAGAAATTAAACAATATCTGTCATACAACTCGGTTTGTGTAAGAACAGAACCCACACATTAACCATTTTACCTGCGTGCTGTACTGTTATAAGGTTCCTGTGATTGTATATTAAGAAAAATATACAATACTGGCTATTAGTAATTAGCCAGTTTTACATACTCAAATCAAAGTCACAGCCGGCTATGCAGTATAATTCAAAACTTTTATAGCTGAGAGCTTAAAATTATGGAAAATAATAAATATGAACAATTAGACTAGAATGGTGAAAAAACTGGATACTCAACAAAATAACTCCTCTTTCTTAAAGAAAGAGTCCATTCCTCACACTTTAATTATTATGATTCATAGCAAAAAAATTCCATCTGATATTATGTTTTGTTCAAGGGTGCAATATATAGATTGATTACAAATTTTGTGAGCCAAATTCATCATGCCATGAAAAGCAACGGATATTTGTTTATTGGCAGTGATTTTTGCTCAGTTTAATCACTATTAAAAAAGAATGTTATTGCTCTTTTCCCTAATTAAAATTAAGTGAATTTTTTTATAAATTGTCAATTTTCTGTTCCATTTTTTAGCAAATTTTCATGCTTTTTTAATGAGCCGTTTAACATAAAAAAAATTTGTCTGATAAGAGCAAATGTACTGTAACGTCCCTTTGTTGAATGATGTTTTGAAAAAAAATTATCTCATCTTATCCTCCTAAAAATGTTCTATTTTTAGGTATGGTTTCATTTTGATCTGATTAACTGTATGACTTGTATCGCTCTCACAAGCTTCCAGATTGAATTATATGTCAAAATGTTTACATTTTTTTGATAAAAAATATTTCCTGCTTTAAAAATTTGAATATATTTTTCGTTTATTGTTTTTGTAGCTTCAAAGATAATGCCAAAATTTGAAGACTCTAGCATTAGTAGTTTAGAAGGAAAAAAATGTAGCCTAAAAACCGGTTTTTGGGAAAAGAAGTGACTTTTCTATCTTGCATAATTCCTCCCAAACAATAGGGCTCATCTACACTATGAGGCCCATTCTTATGTAAAATAGCTACTTGATCAGTCAATGATTATGAACAAGATTTGAATGCAACTCATACACCCACCCACCCACAAACACACAGACATCATCGAAAACTTCAGAAAACGATTTATGGGACCTCAAAACTTGTAAGTCCGTCAAAATTTCGAGATCGATTTTTTTCACGATCACTGTAGTTAACTTATAGTACACTAAAAAAAGTATGTTCTTTAATTGATCAGTTTTAAGTTATAATTCATTAATTTACTTCTAGTGCCAATGTACAGATGTCTTAAAATATAGACTAAATAACATGTAATAATTCAATAAGTTATTATCTATGATTGCGTTCAATATAAACCGTGGTTCAGGTATACTTACTGAGTGGCTGTCGCTTTTAATAGGGACATTAAGATTGTTTCTCACTTATGTCGAGCAATCAAAACATTCTATGTGAATGTGACCCCGTTTCCCTTGGTATAAATAATATCCCATTCTTTTACTCGCATTGATATTCAAGTCATTGAAGAAACTTATACCATGAATGCTAAACCTAAAGAAGAATAATTGATGCTTGAAAATTGAGAACTTTAGTCCTAAGTACCAGAATCACAATATAAGTAATGAATCGCTCACGCCCATCAGACCAGGATGGTAAATAGAGTGTTTCTCTCATTTCATAAAGGACTTTTTAAAATAGTTTATGTATCTTCGTTAAGGAATAAAGTTTCACCATACTATTGCCATACAGTTGGTAATTTAGAATGCAGTCTGTTGTGACTATATGACTGCTTTTTCGATGATTATATCAATCGAAATGAGGGCATATTTGTCCCTTTATGGAAGGAGTTACAGCTGACGAGTAGTCGCAGGACTATGACCTGTAAAGGTCAAAATATCAACGTAAGCCACTGGGTGCAGCATTGCTTTTTTATTACTACTATCGGTTACGTTAGAAAACTTAGTTTGTGAATACTTCTAATTTAAAAAATAATTTATAATGATTTTATATAAACACTGGGTGCATATTTGCATGGATCTTTACTGCAACAAAAAACTTATTTGCTTCGTTTTTTTATGCTTTTATTGACAAATTCTTAACAAACTTTCTAGAATTCAAAACTTGAATGACCTTTGACCTAGACTAGTAGGTAATATCACGAATCAAATCGCAACCTGACTAAGCGGATCAAAGAATGATTCTAACAGTTTGTATAAATCAACTGTTTAAGTAGTGTAGAATAAACCCTTCTTTCACATTCTTTTCTTTCTCATATCAGACAACTGCAATCCACTGGATGTGTGGTTTAAGAAGTCTGTTTATCTTGGTTCTACTTTTCCCAGAACTTAGTTTAATCTTTCTAACAACAAGCCAATAATGCACTTTAATGAACTTCTAATAATCGCACTGCTCAACTCGAGGAACTCTGTATTATGGATGAAGGTAAATAAATAACCTTAGTTCTTCAAAAGTTTAAGAGAAGCTATATAATTCAGTCAAGTATGTGGCCATTCTCCGCTCTAAACTTATAAAAAACTATTTAAAGCCATACTCAACTATATAACCTTATTGCTACCTTATACTTTGACCAACACTACAGTGGCAACACTGGTATAATCTTATCTTCTCCAAAATTCTCATTCATTTGTATTTCACATAGATATACCTTTAAATGTATACGAAGCCTTCAGAATAACCCTATCAATAAAAATAACTGTGTGGAAACATTAAATGAACAAAACGATCTTGCGGAGTGATACATACTGTTGAAGGCCTTAGTCAAGTGTAAGGTAGCATTAAGGTTAAATGGTTCAGTATTTCTTTATGTAGTTTTTACTTCACTATAATTAAAGTGAATAAACATGAAAAATTTCCATCTAAAATTTTAAAATTTCTTCATGCCTTGAGGTCCCGAAGTGTTTTAACTTTTTTTTTATGATATCTCAGTGTCTGTGGATGTGTGCGTGTGTATCCAAAAGATTCAGGACACACTACAGGTTACAACATCTGATAGACTAAGTTTATATTTTATCAAATATAAGACACTATAATTTTTGGCAAAATTATAGCACGAGAAAACCACTTTTTTGTTCAAAATGTGTTTTAGATAACATTTGTTTTATCCTAATCTGCTGTCTTTATAGCGTTGGAGTTAGGAATTATTATAAAAATGGCAGAAGTTATAACTGAAAAAAGCCAAAAGTACTGCTATATTTTTTTCTACAATATGTATAATTTTTGACTTATGAATCATTCTGCAACCTTGAGGGAACAACCAAGATTACATAGATTTACGGATTGTAATGAAATTATACCAAATAACAATTCATTTTGAGTGGATGAGTTGTATAGTTGAATACTTTGAACTTCTAACTGTAGAAAAATGAATATATGTAAAAAATAACCTAATATTAGGAATATATAAAAAAATCAATATATTTTTCTTACAATAAACGGCAATAAAGTTATAAAAACTGAAACCGCAACTTTGAGTAATATTTACCTGCTAAACTTGTATTTGCTTACACTGATTTAGAAATTATTTTTCAGAATCGACTCCTACCATGTTCTTGTTTTCAAAATGAATTCATGAAGATTGAATAAAAGTTATTCTAACGACTTAACATGATATGTAAGAAAGATAAACAATAAAATACTTAAAAATATATAATATTACAGCCAAAGTGACAAAAGTTCTACCTGTAAAAATATGAGAAATTTTAAGTAATTTTTATCTTCATAAGAGACAACACAACTATCACAAGGACAAAACAACAGAATCAGATCTAAAAATGTTGATTAAAGAGACAGAAAAAAGTTTGCCTTAAAAGAGACAACCTGAACTTGTTAGACAAACACAGCTTTTCATAGCACATCCTTGGTATTCACTGAATCAGTGCGAATACATTGATGTATTAATCCGGCAAGGTCAGAGTAGATTAATATAATACTGATGCAAAGAATAATTAGTGTATGAATAGATTGTACAGGGGGCGTCAAAGTGGTCACAAATGATCATTTGAATTGGAAGCCTTCTATTTTCAAAAAAAGAGGTCTCTCTCTCTCTAGTATGCTTAAATTTTTTTTGGTATATTTTTATAATATTAATAATGGAATGAGTAAAAATAAGTTAATTTTTGTATGGGAACCCGGTAAAAAGGAAATAGGTGTAATGTGGCGGTGAATAGGTTGGAGTTTGGAATTGATTGAAACAACTGATGAATGGATGAAGAAGGAAGTAGATAAAAGGTAGGTACAAAAGTCGTGTCAAATTAGTTCAAAAAACTTACTCCTACTGGACTTAGATATTAAAAAATAGTGTATTTTCGATGGAAGGGCTTACAAACATATGTAAAATTCTAACAGCAGTTTTGATTTCTTAGCTACTTATGCAAGATGCAATTAACATCATAGGAGTAATACAGACTCAGTCTGGAAGTTGCGGGAAGATGTGATCGCATTCTGTCAGAATGCGAGGCAAATACCTTACAAAGGATGAAGATGTTTGTCAATCAAAACCAATAACTAATAGAATTGAGACAAAATTCTTGAACGACAATTTTAAAGGTCAGTAATGTAATTAAAATCGGTAGCTGATATTAAAAGCCAAAACGGTAAGCTTAATAAATAAAATGCGGTAGTACTGTGAATACAATGTGCTAGATCATTCCACATTTTATCTGCCATAATTATGCACGAAATAGTATTTAGAAAGAATTTTAACATGCTTGCAAAAGAGGTCTTTCAGGATCAGGAAACCGATGGTCAAAAAGTCAAACCGTTTGGTATATCATGGATATATTAATAAATCATGTATAACAAGTTATTTTCTTAAGTCAATATCTCGAAATTTTAATTGCTCATTATCAAATCTCAAAACGTGTGTTTTGGTCTTAAATTTTCGAGTATTTTTGTAACACCGGTAAACATAAAATTCATCAACTTCATACTACTTTTATATTATTATTATTTTTTTTGCCAGTTCCTATTTTAAATAAAGTCTATACATGAGCAATACCGAAACTGTTTGAAATAATGCGATTACGTGCTTAATGTAACGAAATACAAATTGAATGGATCCACGCATTCGCCCGTCTCTGTGGTAAAACTTTACTAACAGTTCTTTTACTATAATCGTCATTTGTATATGGATTATAAGGCATTAAATATCCGTTCCTTGTAGATATAAACATAGATTAAATAAAAATATTTCAACTAAAGTTACTATTTTTAAAATTTAAGTTTTTTTTAATAGAGGTCCTTTCCTGTTCAAGCCTCTAAGCTTTACTTTCATACAATCACAATAGAGATAAAGATATTTAATCAGCTCCTATTTTTGAAATTAATTCTATTTTTATCCTAGATGTATGATAAAACTTTGACATATTACATAATTTGTAATATTAACATAAATATATTTTACTATGTATAAGTCATAGTATTTATATATATATATATATATATTATATAATATATAATATATAATATATATACTTTGTGATTGTATGATTGTTTTGATAAATGTATTATAGTCATTATTAATATATATATACTCTGTAGTTTAGATGTTATAATTATTATAGTTTACTCTAATTTTACCCTGAAGATGATGTACAAATACATCGAAACGTCGGCCTAGAAAGGAGTTTATTTACTTTTATTTGACCTAGCCCTCAATAACGAAACAGTGAATATATATATATATATATACGAGTTCGAGATTAACAAAGAGCAACACACAAAGTAGGGAAACACACTTACAGACTCAAATTTTCGGGTAATCCGTCTTCAGGAGAAAAGAGAATGGGAGACCAAGCACGTTGTAGACGCAACGGCAAGTAACCCATATATATATATATATAATATATATATATATATATATTATATATATATATATATATATATATGTGTGTGTGTGTGTGTGTGTAAGAGCAGAGCACTAAAAGAACACACCCAACATTGACTTGCTTTAGAGCTGCTTTTCTATTGAGACCTGTCATTAGCCTTTCACGTTTTTCAATATACAGAAACACACCCACTATATAATAACACTATACACTGTACAATGCGCGTACAGACAAAATCTTTTCGTGTTTTTGTCGACTGATATGGCAGAACTTGATTCATCATATATGGGTGGGAAAAAAATTGTTTATAGACTAATTAAAAAATATTTTTTCACTACAGATAAAAGTTCAGGAATCTTTCAATAAATTATTGATAATCCTCTCATTCTACCGAAGCTGAACCACTTTAGATTAATTGGCATTCAATAAAATGAATTTGTAAATCCTTTGTGCCTGTTGTTCATTTGAATCGTTTAAATTAAACATGTCCAGAATAACGACTCTAATTTATGGAAGGACTTCTTTTAAATGCAGGCTACATTTATTAGCCAAATTCTAATTTTAGCCTTTATGGATATTGCTTAACAAGCCTTGTTGACTACATTTTGTTTCATCTATTTTGAGTGGAATTACTTAATAATGGCAATGCGTAGAGATATAATTTGAATAATTATAATAAAAGAGTACACTTTTTTTTAAAAAGATATTTGATGAATGCTAAATTATTTTCGATTAGTAGTCCTATTGTTTGATCCGGTTCTATATTACATAAAACGTATTGATTGCGTTTAATGAATAAACAGACTTAACAACTACTTTTTTTACATTAGTCCATGGGTTTTGCCGTAACGTCAAGACCTTATCTGAGCCAAGTGGAAAATCACATGCATCTGTACGCCGTGATTCAAAATTTCAAAATTTATAAAGTCAGTTAGTGTGTGATATTTTCTTAAACACTGAAGATAATTTAAGGCTGAACTTTTTTAGATTTTGATTTACCGCCTTTGATTGCGTTTCTATTCATATGTCTTGGAGATTTCCAATGAATGGACACCTTCTCTCCATCTAGCACAACAATTGATCTAACCTGAAGAGATACACTACGTGTACGACACGTTGTTTATATAAAATAACAATAGCTGAATTATTTTCCTAAATCAACAATTACTTTGTTATTATTTTTGCAGCTCACTTCGGCTTCGACAGATGAAATCAAAATATCAGTAGTGACACAATGTGTCGCTGGTATATACTGTATATACCACAGTATATATTGAGGTACCTGTTGTATGATATCTGTATTGCCGTCATTTGTTGATTTGTTGTAAATTTCAAGTAACCTAGAGATCGTTGAAATAAACTTAATATAAATGATATAAACTTAACTTAAATAAATTATTAATTATTTTTATTATTAATTATTAAATTAATTATTATTTAATTTAACTTATATAAATTAGAATAAATTTGTGATTATAAGTATAACTTTGAATATCAGTTTCTTAACAGTTATTAAATTAGTGACAGTTCCTAATTTCACTAATGGAATAAAATGTAAAAAACAAATTAAATATTATAAAATATTAAACTGAAAAAAAATGAATAATAACTTACTTGGCGGGATCACCTGCAACACAAGCAAGTGAGAGTCAGAATTTAAAGGAAATGTAGACGCCTATTTTACTCTGTAACAGTTTTCTCAGATTTTAAGACCTTAGATGAATTCACAGAGAAAAATTTGACTAATAAATGTTGTGCGTGTTTCTGGATTCTCCCTGAAACTCTGTGACTAATTTGTTTTTAAATTATTTTAATCTACTTATGCTAATCCCTGGTTTAAAATTTTGAGGTGTATAATTTATTTACATTTTATTCCACCGGCACAATCAAGAAATGTAATACAATTAATAATAACTTTTTAATTATTTCTAAATAAATTATGTCTATAAATAAAAATTTATGAACAACCTTACACTTATTGGTAAGAATCACACCCACTTCAATTTGATGCTTAATTGTAATGATTTCTGAGTCTCATAAAATGTTTAATTAATTTAAACAAAATGATCATTTTATAATACTTATAGAATAATATTAATATTTAACAATATTAAATAGAATAATAAACATAATATTTATACAATATTTAGTTATTATTACATTTAATATGATGTTTACATATTAGAGGCAGACATAACCTAACGATTCATTCACTTATAACTTATAGCGATAAAGTGACCAAGAATAGTGTAAATTGTTATACAAAATCTTTCGTACGACGACATTGCAAAAGCACATTCATACATCTCCATGTAGGATGCATTATAAATAGTTATAGAGGTGTATCTCAAAAACCCTAGATCAGTTTGACAGCAAACAACAGACAGACACTACAACTTTACGATATTAGATAATATATTTGACCAATATATACATAATACCGATAATTACATAGATTAATATATTATCATCATATTTCATCTGGTAATAAATAGAGTCTCATATTTAATATCTTATAAGATGCACAAGTGGATAACTTAAAAAAACAATGTATAGTTAAGCTTTTGTATTTTAAAACTTTTGAATAATAAAAATGTCATATCTTAAAGAAGGGATTTCACGTTTCATTAAAAAAGAGATACTAGATATTAATTTCCTGTAAGCTAGGCAAATTAAATATCAAAAGTACTAAATACTGTGAAAAACTCATTTGGGTAGAAATAATAGCATCATTATTTTGTATAATTTCCCACTGACCTCTTTTTTTATTTAATCTTGAGTTAAACTTAATTTCAAAATAAAAAAAAAGCTCTCATCTTTCTTTATAGGATTGTTATTCCCGAAAGTGATCGAATGGAGTAGCCATTTGCATTCAGAAGTTTTTTTTGTTGATCTCCAGAGATTTTTTATTTTAAAATCCAAGTTTAGCAGGTGCTTATAGCTCAAGAAAAAAAATTGGTGCTTACTTATGTAAAATTAAACTAATAGTCTGCTCTTGTAAATAAAGAAGTTTTGGGGAACAATACAAAATTGAAATATATAACGTATACATATACGTGAGTTTGTTATATGCCTCAGTAAAGACTGATTAAGGACATAAGAAAGGTTGAAAGAATTAATGTTTAAAACTGAACATTTTAAATCAATAAAGTAGTCAAATAAAATTTGAACGATGGTTGTATGTAATTACATTGTTATAAACATTAAGGATATTTTATTTGGTTAAGTTTTGGTGACAGCAAGTACTTGCTAAACCAGTGAACAAACAAAATATGTCAGAATTTGGAAAAATGACATATACAAAGAAAAAATACCAGATAGTCAAACTGATAATATATAAGAAAACAATTGTGGAGCTTTGTTCTGATATTATTTAAAAGTTCTGATAGCTACAAAATTCAAAAAACAAATTCATAATACCAATCGTCTGGGGAAAAAAACGGCAACACCATACGAAATGTTTCAATAAGGTATGTTGGACATTTGTTGGGGTATTAAGAGAAAGTGGGGTGACATTAAGTCTTTGTATTCAAATATTTTTATAGTATAGTGATTGTGAAAAAATTTGAGCACGAGATTTTAATGGATTTACATGTTTTGTAGCCATTTGTCACCAAAGTCGTTTTATAAGGTTTTTTCGTTGATGCTTGTGTGTGTGTCTGTGTTTTTTTCCAAAAGGTTGTGTACATGCTACAGTCCACAATGAATTAAATTAATATTTTAAACAAAAATGGGTCTCTTCGTGTATATGAACCCTATTGTTTGAGAGGGTTCCTCCCAAAATTTTACAAATGTTCCCAAGATGATACAAATTATGAATCATGCTTAATTTGTAATTATGCATGATGGGAAAGTCACTTTTCTCGCCGAAATGTCTTTTTAGACTAATAAATCTAGAGTATTGATATTTTGGCATTATCATGAAAGCAAGAAAAAAGAATAACTGAAAAAATCCTGAAATTTACAAAACATCTTGAAATATTTTTTATTTTCAAAATGTAAATTTTTTTATCATTCAATCAGAAAGCCTGTGAGGATACTAACTATATTGTTTGACGAATGAAAATGATATCATACCTAAAAATAAATCATTATGTGGGGGATGAGGTTATCATGAGGTTTCTTTTTAATATTAGAATAACTAAATAGATGATATGGTAGTTTATCTGTTTTCAGAATATGTTTTTTGTGGCCTTAATGCTCATTAAAGGACAACAAATTTGTACTAAAAAATTTAGCAGCAAATTTGCAACTTTTAACAATTAAATTCGTGAAATATTAATCAGCCAAAGAGACATAAAGTTATAAAAACTGAATATTCATTCTGAACTAAGGGATCACCTACTACACTTGTTAGATTTGTTGACATTTATTTTCATTGACTTAATAATTTTTTGGTGAATAGACAGAAATAAAATTAATGTTTAGAGGTTTAATGAAAAAATGTGAATGATTTAAGAACTTATTATAAGATATAAGAAGAATAAAATGCTAACATGTAAAAAAGTGAACCTCAATCAAGTATATGAAATATATTATTTGAAGTAATATAGAAAATATCAGATGTAGATGTTGTTATGTTTATGGATCGTATTATCCTTGAGTAATATTGAAGAATGGGCTCTTTTGTTCTACACCATCAAACTATATTAATTTTAATCTCTTTCTTCGTTGATTCGATAACATGGAATTTTTGTTCTTAAATATATCTGACTTTTTCAAATAAAATAAGAATATGTTGAAGTCTTAAAGAGAAAACCTTGGCTTATATCTTCAAAGTAGGAGTTCAGATAAATTACATCAAATATAACAGATTCACTGGCCATAAAACGTTATAGATGGTCATGTAGGAGATCCTCTGTGTATAGGAACAAAAACCTTGTAACCTGTCAGACATTATTTCGTGACAGGAAATCTTCACTTTGGGTTTATAAAAGAGGTGTGACTGCTGTGGTAATATTGATGATATTATATGCACAAATAAATGTGTATATTTATAACTGGATCAATCACATATGTAGTACCTGCAGTAATGAAAGACTAATAAATATAAAATAAAAATAATATAAACATTTATTTTATACCTAAATTTGACATTATATACACAAGAAGCTTGAGATTATGTTTACTTATAGTAAAGTAAAGTGTAGAGCATCCCAGATTTTATTTAAAAACTCATGAAAACAATTAATTTTTTTATTCTTTTCAGATTTACTAGATGTAATAACACACACTTTTTATATATCCGTTTGCTTTCTTTCCATTTAGTAAAAAAAAAAAGAAAAATTGTTTCTATGAGAAAATTTTTCAATAATTTGTTTTTATATTAAGAATGCTAAAAAGAAATCAGTAAAACTTATCATGAATAGTGGAAAATATTGTCAATATTAGTATTATAGTATAGTATAGTATGACATTATAGTAGGATCTAACAGGATACTACTTAAAACTAACATTTAACACTTATATGTTAAATTTTGCTTTAAATGATGATTGTATCTCATAATCAACAAATACACAAGAGGAAAATTGATGGATGAAATAAATCTACCTTTTTTTCCATCAATTTTCTTTTTTTGTATCAATTTTATATCCAATTAATTCTTTATAATTATTACTTAATATTCATAAGTTATTATTATTATCTGTTTATAAATTAAAGGAGCAAATGAAAATTATGAAAGAATAACTCTGAAATCTCTTAAAATGTATTAGCTAAAAGAAAAAATCACAAGTATCCTCAAAAATAAATTTAATTTTATCAAATAGAAAATATATCAAATACTATATTATGAATTAAAAAATAAAATGTACATACACAAATTCTCTCTTAGTGATCTGTTTTTAATTCTCTTTTACTTCCAAGTCATAAATTACTAAATTGAATTTGACACATTTTTCTTTGTTACTCTGTTTAATTATGTTCAATAATTTTAAATTACTAAACAGAATCTAAATCAAATGTTACTAAAAAGGGATAAAGCTTTATTCTTTTCGAAATAAAAATGGGAATAACTTTTTATCCATTTATTGAATTAAAGTTAATTTCGTTCGTTCATAAATGAATATTATTATCTCATACATTTGGTAGATCTATGAATAATGTGATAAACTATTTAACAATATTAAAAAATGGAATAAATTAACATAATTATTCATATCTTACGATTCGTTTTTATAAGAATAGCAACATATCTATTTTAACACTGAAATTAATCACAGCTGTGTTTTATAAACTCATTTTTACTGATTCTGAATAGTTTATGGTAATTTCAAATAACTTCCTTCAGAAGGAATTAATATAGAAAAGAAATAATCCTAATTCTATTAAAGATAAAATACAACAGAATAAAATGTCCTTGAAGATAAATAGATTAACCTTAAAACGAAAATTGTATAACCAAATGTAATGTAGTTATGAAGTAAATTTCATAAAACAACCATTAAAATATTGATATTGGAATCTCCAAAAGTACATATGATATATCCTTTAATTCATTTAATAAACTTTAATTACTCAGTTAATCAACTGAGTGATTAATTTCAGTTAATATAACTGAATAAGTTTTTAGTAACTATCTATTGAAATTTATGGTTGTAGTTTCCTCTACATCTAATGACATAAAAAAGAAATAGTTTCAACTAAACTTACTTCTCGTGTACAGATTCTTTTTTCCTTCGGTTTTACACATTATTATGAACAGGAGATGAAATTTAAACTTTATGTAACACAGGAATTAATAACTATGAAAATATAACACTTTCCAAGATGGATGTCTTTAATGAAGCAATTGTTACCACTAAATGACGCCAGTGTAACATTTAGCAATGAACTAAAAATAATACCACTAATGGTTA
This sequence comes from Hermatobates lingyangjiaoensis, assembly GCA_026182355.1. Classification (NCBI taxonomy): domain Eukaryota; kingdom Metazoa; phylum Arthropoda; class Insecta; order Hemiptera; family Hermatobatidae; genus Hermatobates; species Hermatobates lingyangjiaoensis. The sequence continues at coordinate 2,183,729 of JAPFBL010000019.1, forward strand.
AGTTGAATTTGAATTCAATTAAAAGTATTTGATTAAATGTTCAATAAAAAAATATTGTAATTGGAATAAACTTGAAAATTTTATATTTCAATAATAATTTATTATTCACACAAATATATGACATTATATTTAATAAAGTATTAGTAAAAAACTCTTAAAACAGTATTTGTTGGTTTGAAATTTATTCCAAGCAATTAATACTATTTATAGTAGAAATAAATTACTAGTGAAATTTATAAAACTGTATTCAATATTGCTTAAAAATAAATATTGTTTTTTCTTAATAATTGAAAAATAGAAATATACAATAAAAATTTGTTCTGTTAATGTAAGTAGTTTATTCTTAGCATTGCGTAGCATGATATGAATGGGAAAAGCCCATGTCGACAGTTAACTGTCCTCCACTGCTCCTATTGGAAATTTACCTGGTGAAGAACCTGCAATGTTTGAAACGCCTAGTTTAACTAAAAAAACTTCTTTTGGTTCAGGATTTAGTACTTTAGTTTTACCCTCAGTATGAGTAAATACTACACAATTATGGATTGCACAACTTATGAAAATAAAATTCTTGCATGTAGAAAGTCAGCGCTAAACAAACATAATTTCAGTTTCTTTCCAATCGATATGTTGCAGTAGTGAATAAAACTCTATATCAGATGCAGATTTCCTCGTGTTTATGGAAGATAAACTCTTTCTTTTAAGTAAGATATTATTTGTTTTGCTGTAAACTTTGTACTAGTCTTTAAGCTCTATTGCATGGATAAGTTTACCTTACAATTACTTTCAAATCTTATATTACCCACATCAAAATAAATCATGGTTTTATTTTTTTTGTAAAAAACTCAAGAGTAATTGTAAATAATAAATTTCTGGAGAAATTTTTAATTTTTTGTTACAATTTATCAGCATACAGAAATTAAAAAGAACATTTGTTGTAAATTAACAAGCTGATATTTGAGCTTCTGGAAAATATTTGTTTTTGCTTTAAGTATTTGTAAAATATTTTTAAGATTTTTTTGTACGAAATACCGTTATAGAGAATATACATTAATGTAAATATTATAAATGACATAAAGATTATAATATATGCAATATATGGATTATGTTTTTATTAGTTTTGATTATGATGTAGTGCATCATAACCATTTTATTATGTCAGTACTTTTTTGTTTGGAGGAGGGGATCAACTCGCATATTGTAGGTTAATTCACTTTATTTATTATATACTTTAAGATATATACTTCCTGAGGATACTTTATTGTCAGTATGCTACTACTAAAATTCCTTGGAATCCTACCACAAATAACTTTGTATTTTTTTTTGCATTTATATAACTCAGAATGAGATAATGTGAATAAGAACTAGTGATGTAATTATTTAGTAAGTTAGTAATTTTTTACCCAGATCTTATATTTATGAAAAAGTAATGCTTCAGTTAATTTGTTAAATATAATCAAGGGTGTTGCAGGGGGTGTATATTTAATATATGAGAAGTAATTTATAACGGGACCTTTGGCTCTCGGTGTAGGTTATCTAGTTGGGAGAATGTGGAGGCAGGTGAAGAATAGACCACACAAAGGACCTGGTCCCCCGGGAGATGTTGGCCCGTCAGTTAGGGAGCCCGCTGACTTCATCCTTAATCCAGGAAGCCTGGCCCTCCCTTAGGACTAGACTGTATTGAAATAACAGTTTGGATCTGACAGGGAGACAGCTGGAGAAAAATATATTTCGCAGACATGAATAACCATTGGAACGCAGGCTTTTCTTAAAAACGCCATGTATTGTGAATAATCACATGTCACTCTATAACAAGCTAATATGTGACATCAGTCAAGATACCAGTCTCACAGTCGACATATCTTTGTAACTTAACAATATTAATAGAAAGCCTCCATGCATTTCACAAGTACCAACATGTTAAAGTTTGACATGTTATCAGTGGACTCAATAAGGGATAAAAGAATCCAAATTACTGGATAAATTGACGTTGAAATACACCAATAGATGTCCTTAAAATACCATACAACGTCCTTTATGCTACCTTGTGCTAACAGTCCAAATGTAGCTTACTCAAGATTAGAAATTACTGGTAAGTTTCCACACAAGGAAGTTTTATTAATTAAATAATGCGTTTCAATCAAGTGGTCTCCTTCTTCAGGTTTCTGTTCATAAAGAGAAGGTAATAACTACCAATGATGTCAAAAACTCTCGTATAAACCTGTTTCTGTGTAGACTATTCCACGATTTTCAATAGCCATTCAACTAATTAGTTCTGTTATATCCAGCACCAACTAAAGAATCTTAAAAACTCAACTAATCACCACTATTTAAAAATGGCTCGAAAAGTTTCTATTTATAGTATCAATGAAAGAATTATGTTTTTGAACAGAACATGTCATAGTTTTTCTGAAGTAATTTCAATAAAGAATTAGTGATTGTAAATAGAAATTTTTTTTGATGCAAGAAGTGAAATCTTTTTTTTTTTAAACGATATGACATGTTTCATATTTATGGCAATTGTATTTAAATTTTTTAATAAGAAATAATAAAATACTGCGTGTATTCTATCTGATTTATCAAGAATTTGTAATATATATACCCATCTTCCTGATGAGGTGGCCATCGATATATAGTTAGTGACTTTCTGTTCCATTTCTGGGTGTTCTTTTTCTTAGTATACTTTATATAAATATATATATATATATAATTAAACATAACCTAAGTTTTGACAGGTTTAAAGAATGCGTTTCTTAACAAAAACTTTGTCAGTTAACCTCATTAAATATTACGACTAACTTTAATTCAACAGCCTAATTGAACTGTTCAAATATTAGAGTTAATGATTTTCCTATGAAATGCATAGCCATAAAGTAGTATGTAGAAATAGATAATCATTAATTTTTTTCATTAATACCAATCAGATATCATACCCTTTTTTTTGGATTTCATTCCTTCCATTCATTGAGAATGGAATTAAAAATAGGAAAGGTAGAAAGTAAAAATTAATTTTCTCATTTTGCAGATTGTAACTTAAGATACCTACCCTGTTAGGGTTGGTTAGCGGTACATGCTGGCTTAGGGCGGCTTAGCGGTTCTTGGCCTCCTAGCTTCGCCTAATGTTACCTGGCCAGTCCCCGACCCTTCCCCCTTAGCGTTCACTTCCCAAACACCAAGCAATCCACACCACTACAAGCCCACTCTCTCCACCATCAGCCAGGCATCTCCTTCACCATAGCCCAAGCATCGCCTACTCCTCAAGCTTCCCCAGTTGTGATATCACCCACAACACTCATGCTTGAACATCGTTGACAAATGTGGCTACTTAGGCGTCTCACTTTTTAGATGCTGAAGAACAGTCTGAAATTCAATAACCAAGAATGATATACGTTTTAGGGCTTCAGTGAAAGAGCAAAAACAAAACATGAAATGAAAAGAAAAGCTTATTTATAATTGGATTACAGAATGAAAAAAACCTTGTATACCTTTTTTGTATATACTTATTTAATCATGTTTTAAACATTTTCATGTGTAAGGCATTACTATAGTAAGTGGATACAAAAGAAGAAAATGGAAACTAATAAATTATAATTAAAAAATGATAGTATTTGGATAATGAACTGTTTTTTAATGCAATGAATTTTGTGTGTCGTTTGTTTGCATCGAGGCAGAGAGTTAGGTCATTATGTTAAGGACTAATACTCTCTACACCAGGTATCAATAGAGAGTATAGGTACAGTCCTCAACATGGTCCACATAGACCCCCAGGGGTCGATAGAAGGTTAAAGGGGGTTCGCAACAAAAAAAATCGTAATATCGAGGTCTATGATACATAATTAATGGTCCATGCTAAATTTATAACAATATACTATTACACCATCACGACGAATATATTAATAACATAGCGACCTAACTCTTAGAATATTCAAATATTAGCAATAAAACATGAGAAGTAATGTTCACTTTGCTTTGCTGCAATATGCCAATATTTTAAAATATTATATTAGTCTTTTTTGAACTATATCCATTTTGATTTTTTTACAGTTTATATATAAATTTTAATACACAATTGTTGTTGTTTCAAAAATGTTTTACATATTTGTTCTTGAAATCCATGATATTATTAATATAAATGAATCATTCCACCATTGGATTTTTTTTACCTACAATTATAATTTTGCTGAAAATATACATGAAATACAGACTTTATAAGCCTTGGGTGCACAGATGACAACATATCTCTGGGAGGCTCACAAGTAAACGAATGTTGAGGAAACCTGTGATAGAACATAAAAGTTCCACTGTTTGTAGCAGTACTCTACAAGTCTTTAGTTTTTAGTACTTTTTTTTAAGACTCTATCTGAGAGATGTTAAGTGCTAATAGATTTTAGTACCACGGTTGTGTTTGGAAAAGCGTGTTCGATTCTGGTGTTATATACACAGATAATAAAGAGATTAGTGGTTAACTGACACAACTTAATTAAATTTTAAGAAAACTTCTTAAATATTTATTTATAAGTTCTCCAAAACCACACATCAAGGCTTCCTCTTATACACAGGCTCCGAACAGCTGCAACATCGAAGTTCGAACTGTATATTTTGATTTTGATCATTCATAAGGTTGATGTTAACTTGAGTTAAATTTCCTTATATGTATTATTTTCTGTATATGTAAATTTTCTTATAACACTCTTATTATAATAATGATAGTAACCAGTATGGTTATATATATTCCTCTAATCATTGGTACTAATTCAAAGAAAATAAGCTAAGCAATTGCTTCAAGTGAAAACGACCTGGCGAGACTGTAAAATGTTTAAAACCTTTATACTGGCACTTCCATCGTAAAGGAATTATAGCTGTCAGGGTAAAAAGTGATTTACAATGACTTAATCCCTATATAAGTGAAGTTAAATTTATGGATAAGCTAATATAGCTGCTTCATTTTATATTTCAATGCCTATGTAAACAATTTATTAAATAGCGAGTGGAAATAAGGGAGGCTTTCAGGTTGTAATTTAGTATTATGCATTTAAAAATAACGTTGCCATATTTCTAGTCCACTCGGTTTAATGCTGCACCTCCCGTGTTTTATAGGTCATTAACTAATTGGCTCGTGCTAATTTCCACGTCGTCAGGTCTTTGCAAGGACCTCTTTATTACAACTAAAACAGGGCTGGCGGCCAAAGCCACGCCTTGGCCTCTCTGCGGACTTGATTCAATCTAATTGCTTTCCCATTGATCCTTTTTTACAGCCTAAAGACCTGTCTACAGTACTGAGTTACACTCCGTCTTAATCTTCTTACACTATGTTTTCACCAGGGCGATCAGACGTATTTCGTATTAATAACCATATCGTCCACTAAAATTGTCTCTATAGCAAAAAATAAATCATCATTTTCAATTGCCTTCGTGATCATATAGTGAAATATTTCACATGACGTATCCCTAGATATACAATATACAATAACTTCTCTAGCAGTAAAGAAAACTGACTTATTGTATTATTAATTAAAAAAAATATTAATTAAACAAATTTTATTTATTTAACTACCTCTGGGATTAAATGAACCTTGTGGTTGGAAAAACACGATAGTGCGATTATTGGTTAGACATTGTATCTTTTGTGCTTGACACTTTACAAGCTTTTAAAGAAACAATCTCAGTAAAGGTTCCTTCAGATTAGTAAACATGATATTTTATGCTGAAATTTCTTAATATGGTATGTAGCGGCAGGATAGTATTTAGATATTCTGATAAAATAAGATGATAACGTATAAGTTGAATGTAATATAACAACTAATTTTATAAACAGTGAATAATACCTTTAAAGAAATAATTAAAACGAAAAGAAAACGGAAAAAGCTATTCGAAGTATGCTCCTAAAGTAATATTTACACATTAATTAAAAGATTACGTTCTGTTCAATAAAACACATCTCAAGAATGCGCTGTAGTAATGATTTTATTATATAAAATATATTTTCAAAATATTTAATAGAGGGAGATAAATTAAATAACAACAAAGGAAGTAGGTGATCTATTTAGAAAGATTAAAGACTAGATTAACGAAAGGTTATTCGATTAAGGATGTGCTTACAAGCGAGAAGAGAAACGAGAGAGAAATGAAGCAGAAAACGACTAAGGTTGTATGGATGGATGACCTAGTAAGGTGCTGAACAACGCCACACACCCGAGTAGATACCACTTCTTTACGGCCTGCCAGGCAATAAAACCATGAGGCTTCATTTTCTGTTCTCGGAGCAATAATGCTGCTCTGTACTGATCGCATTCAGACTTTGATATCTGAGTCTTGTCAACGGCAGCATACCTGTTTATTTATTGTCTTCCTGGCTTGGTTTCTACCGGGCCAAGGAATTGACAGTTTGGGTTTAAACATTCTTTTACTGAGAAATTGATCAACACCTGTGTGTTCAACTTAAGTGCTAATTCAACAGCACATGCATCACATACATGGAAATATTATAGTGTTGGAAAATTTTACATTTATTGCTATAGTGACATTGAAACAATAAACTCAACCATTTTTCTTTAAATACAGTAGATTACATAATTTTTCATTTTTTTATGATATCATTTTATTTTTATATAATGATCATTTTTAATGATCAGTAATGCACTTCAACAATGCTTCACTATCGGATTCAAACTTAGTAAAATAAAGAATCAATTTTTAAAGATCTAAGAAACATAGTCATCAAGTGCCACTATAAGGCGTCTGATTGAGAGAAGGGCAGCAGTCAATATTAAACTCTAATGCCATTGAATGTTTAGAGTTTCAAATGAACATGTCAAGTTCCGGTGGATGCAATGCCATTTTACTTGCTATCATTAATGTAGTTCCTCTTCTTCCCTGGTTTCGTTGAACAGTACGCTTTATCATAGTCACCTCTGATTTATCTGTGGCCTGAGGTGTGATGTCCCAAGCGCTGACCAATCTCTTTTCTCTTTACTGAGTTTAGTGCCTGATTTGTGTCTGTTTAAAATAGATTTTAAACTAGCTTGCGAAGGAAGAAACTATAAAACAACGCGATACATCTACGCGTATATTAACACGTCACATTTGGTTGAATCAAAGTTGTAATATACATGACAAGAAAGACCTTTCTATGCTCTTTATTTCCTCCAGATTACTCGCAATATGATCACAATCAATACTTACAGTTTCAAATGTTAACTCAAGCAGTGTTGTTGAATTTTTGATCTACTTAGGTTTAAACGTTTCAGTCATAATGAAAGTCATCTTTGTAGTCAAAAGTTCTTTTTAGTGAACTCGAATGTTCATAATGACACTATTTAATATATATTCTATAATTTGTTTCAAATTTTTTGGCTGAAATATTTTGTTTATTCATTTTAAACTCTTAAAGAATATATCAAACTCTTGAGTCTATGAGTTGTTTGCGTCAACCAGATAAATATTCAAAAATGTTTTAATTACTTTTTAAGTATTGGGAACTACTTATAGTTTTGTGGGTCGCAATCGGAACATCTTCAGGGAAACATGATTATTGTATTGCTAAAAAGGAGTGAGAAGACACTGCTGATGCATCTGGGAGGAAAACCCCAGAGATAACCATTGACTGCATACAAAATACGATTAATTGGAACTAATATTGCATTTTTTTTCAAATCTTCGATTGTGTTAATTATTCTTACTCTTTACCTACTTTAAGATGACCTTTAGCTTTGGTGTCCTAAACGCATGTATAGTGTATCTAATTGTTGATCTCACTCTGTCTGTGATTCATCTTAAATTATAATAATACTTTATAATTGTTTCATTATAATAAGTAAACTTTAAATCCAATAGATAGTGTAATACTACAGAAACTTCATTATCTCAATATTTATAATCAGAATATATGCACTTGCATATTCTCATGAAGGCGGTCTAACAGGCTAGGGTGGAAATTCCTTATACATTTTGCCAGCATCAAATACTCTATGTTGTAGTTCCTTGGCATTCCTGAATGTCAACCGAGGAAATATTTCAGCTATAGGAAATTCACTACTTCTATTCACATCATGCTGACTAATGCTGAACAATATCAACACTTGAACTGCTGTCATTACTATGCCATTATGCCATTAATAGAAAAACGTTTATCTTCTTTACTTTACTATAAGTAAAGTATTGTAATCATAAAAAAAATTGACCTCAAAATTTTGACGAAATCACATGTTTTGAGGTACCAGAAGTCGATTACGAAGTTTTTTTGATGATGTCTGTGTCTGTGTGGGTGGGTGAGTATGTGTCCAAATATTGTGGCCACGCTACGATCTAGAATTATTGATGAATAAAACTGATATTTCTTTTAAAAAATGGGGCTAATAGTGTAGTGTAGTCCTATTTTTTCGGAGCAATTATTGATGACGGGAAAGTCACTTTTCTGCGACAAACATGTTCTTAGAAACACTTTTTTCTCTTAAACTACTATGGCTAGAGATTTGAAATTTTGACATTATCTTTTGATGTCACAATGAAACAAAAGAAAAATATCTTCAAGTTTTGAAACAACAGGAAATATTTTTCAAAAATGTAAAGATTTTGACTTATAATTCCATTTGAAAGCTTGTGAGAGCAATACAAGCCGTACTGTTTAAGGAATCAAAATAAAACTATCCCTAAAATAGAAATTTATGTGGAAGATGAATGTAGATGGTTTCTTTCAAAATTACATTAACAAAAAGGGCATAAAAGTATACCATCTGTTTTCAGAAAATGTTTTTTTGACGCTATGTGGCTCATCAAAAAACAATGAAATTTAGCCAAAGTATTGAACAAAAAATTAACATTTTATAAAATAATGCATGAAATTTCAATTACGGCAATGATCAAGAAAGCTATAAGAACTGAATTTTGGTCCTTGACTAATGATTACTTGCTTCACTAGGGGTATTTGTTTACTTTTAGCAGCTTTAGGTACTGAGCTCAAATTTGATTTTATTCTAGGAATACTTCTTATTAAGTACGAGGGTAGGTAGAAATCATTTAAAGAGGGCAAATTATGATAAACGAAATCGAAATCAAAATCAACTTAACAATACTTACTTGCTGCTAAAAAAATACATGCATATTTTTAGCAATATATTTGTATATCTGTGTAGCTAGCCAAGCACAGCTTAAAAGTCAATAATTTCGCTTCTACGTCGAATTCCCAATCCATTCAAACCTTATATTTTAAGTTAGACACAGACAAATCTACTGTTAAAGTTTCAGCTTGCTATGACTTTTGGCTAGTTTGCTTGTGACAAAATGTTTGGACAAAAAAACTAACAGAAATTCCTCCAAGGGTGAATTCGGTTTCTTTAATGTACAAAGTGTAAAGATAACTTAAAACCAATCAGTTCTAAGCAATGTACAAACAAAACTTTTCTTTTATTTATAAAGATTTTTTTGTGTTTGATTTTGTTTAATTGTCAATGAGTAGTATATTAATTAATTAGCATTACTATTAATGCCATTAATGCCAAATAATTGAACCAAAAATTAGCAATTTATAAAAAAAAATCAGTTGATTTCAATTACGGCAAATTGAGACTAATTTTAAGCTAATTCTTCGGTGATTCGATGATACTGACCTTTTTCTTACACATTTCTAAAAAATATTCTTACATTTGTTGAAATGGGAATATTTTGAAGTTTTAAAGGGAAAAATATGGCTTAAATGTTCAATTTAGATTAGGTAAACAAGATCAAATGTAACAGATCTCTACTGGCCATGTAATGTTACAAATAGTCATGTAAGGGTAGGAACTGGCTGTAGGGACAAAAGCCACATTCTTCTGTAAGAGAGATTATTTCGTAACACAAAATCTTCACTTCATCTTTATAAAAAAGGTTATTACTGCTGTGATAATATCAATGATATTGTATGTATGTATCAGTTTGTATTGTATGTATTTATATATTGTATACCAGTTGTGTGATATACAAGGAGAAGTGTGCATAACCGTATCAATCACCAACTGTGCCACCCCCAGGAGAAATACTAGTAACCATCTGACATTTAGACATTCACTGTCGGCTACTCCAAGCATTTCTGTTGTGGCTTCACATTAACTCTACTTCAAAACAAAAGTTTGGGGGACAGTTGAGATGGTCACATAGTTCTACATTGATTTTTTGTCACTTATGAGAAGCAGTTACTTCTTCTTATCTGTTTGTCTAAAACTAAGAAATATTGACCAATGCGGCCTCAACCATCAGGGATTGATCAATTTACTGATGAAACGTCTCAATACCATTGCGGAAGGCCTAAAACAATAATACATTAATAGCAGTCTGAGTATTTATATTGACACTCCGTTATCCAATCTACGTCTGATGCCTGCGCACAGGCCAACACGTATTACCTTTAGAATCATTCTCCCATGAAGAAAAAAGTATAGAGAGTAAATAGAAATGATTTGTGTTCAAATCGATTAGTAGTTAAAAGTATTCACTAAAATAGCAAACAATAAGATACGAGTTTAGCATTTAAAAGAAATGATAAACTTATAAGTTACTACACATTCCTCTTAGGTTTGCTTGCCTTAATGAGAATGTTTTCTCCTGGGTTTACAACGTGCCTCTGATCACCCATGGGATGTCATGACACATTGCCACCTTCTCCCCTGGGACCAACCCCTTTGTGTCACTTGTGAGTTATAAATAGGAAATAATAAAATAAGTATGCAGGGTAACGTTGTTATCGCTTGAAAACAGTAGCATTTTAAATAAAGTATGATTAGGTGGCTATTATAATCACACCATTATGATTTCAATCTGGGACAATTGAGGTCTCATGATTTAAAAAAAAAAAACAAAACCCATTTAATTGTTAAAAACAATTAGCTGTAGGATATAAAAAAAGTCTTTTGTGCGGAGACTTGGTGTTGCATTACCTCATTGTAACTATGGTATGGTATGGCCAGCAGCTACCAGCTGAATAGTTTAAGGACTACCATACTGGTCAGAGACCTGGTCGTCCCCCTCCGAAGAGGGAAGTACCCGTTCCTAATTATCCTAATTATGTGTAAATACCACATTGTATAGGATTGCAAAGCTCTTGTCTACAAGTTGCGTTGTAAAGATTTTAAATAAATGACTTCTAGGTCCAGCCAGTTTAAGAAAATTATTTTATGTTTAATTTAGAAAACAGAAATCATTGAAGTGTAAATGTCAAGGAGTTACTGGACAACACAAGAATTCGGCCTGAAGCAGTTATAACATGAATTCACTTTCTGACAGAAGTAGACTTCATTACGTTGAAGTTATTGGAGAGAGGGGAGAGAAAAGGCACTAGTAGGAATCTGAAAAAATAATTTCGAATCCCTCTTCTCTCTTTCACCACACATCTGGCTGTTCCTTAAGTATATTTTAAATTAGGGTAACTTTAAAAAAAATGTTTCTTCTTTCAACACTAAAGGGCCGCACGGTTGCCTAGATCCAGCACTGACTATAAACATGATGTCAGCACCATGTTGGCAGAACATCTTTTAAAGCATATTAACAAGAATACGGGCAAACATGGAAAGAAAAAAGAAGGAAGAAGTCTGATTACCAACGTTCAAGTGATGAAATTGAGAAGCAGTATTAATCAGTAGTCCAATTAGTGGTTAACAAGACAGTTATGAGGAAGGGAGGGAGAGGAGCCAAAGCTGCGGCTGGCCAGTCTGAGGACGGCCACTTTGGCACATGTTTGCTGGCTCGGAGCCAGGCTCTGTCACGGCCAGTTCTAGCTGCTAAATCATCGGGCGCCTCGCTGCCCAGCTCCCGACCTAAACTAATCTCAACCGCTTCATTTTAAACACCACTCCCAGTTCCTTTGTCTCATTGACGATGCTTCAATTCAACATTACAATCTCTAGCACTATTTTCAGTCAAGAACAAAAAAAAATTATTGACGATGAAAAAAAAGATAGTTGCTAATTAAAAATTGAGAGTGGTCTGCACTCAGCTTTACTATACGTAAATGGTATATCATTGTCATTTAATTTAATTACCTGATTTATTTAAATGTTACTCCAGCTATCACAATAAGTTTCCATATTGTGAAACTTATTGTTAATCAATTTCATAACGGGGCTATCTCAATTGAATTAACTCTAATGAAAATGTAACAATTATTACACGACAATGTTAGAAATTACCATAGATGGAAGTTAATGATTGTTTTTTTCCAGTATAGTTTTTCATAATAAAATATTTCAAATGGACGGCAGTGGTATCAAGTAATATTAATATTAAGACTAGTCCAACCAAGAAGTCTAACGTTAAGAATAACCAGAGTGGTATAAAATTAGTACCTATCCAATTTTGCAGAAAGTACTTTTTCCAAACTTAAATTTTACTTACAAAAATTCTATTCTTTACCACAACAAAAATATACATCTATTAAATGTCATTATGATTGTCAAATGGCTTAATATACAAAGTTTTAGAACTCTCTATATTGAAAATATTTTACTTTCCTCGAAGTCTTGAGTTCATATTTAATAAGCAGACCAACTAATTTTTCTAAACTATTATGTAAACTTGTTCCAATTAATGATAATTCCAAAAAAAAATATTGAAATCTTATTATTAATTTTAAGAAAGATTGGCTGAAGTATTCCAATTACCAATTAAATAAATTAAAAGGACTGCAGCTTTAGAAACGGAAACACTATCATGTTAGAGTTACAATTAGTAGAACATTTGAAATTGAGTGAACATTAAATTAAAAAAATGTGAAGTGGCCTACACTCAACTTTACTAAAAGTAAAGTAAGTTAACCTACTATCAAACTTCTTGGGTATATAATATACAATGTTCTATTTAGGCAAAAAAAAATCTCTAAATGGGAGATGTGTATGTCATTCATTCCTGGAGGTACTACACATAGTGATTGATCCACTTATCAATATATATGCTTATTTTTAAGCATATTTGTGGTATATCATACCACTGATGCATATAATATCATTAGTATAACTACAGCAGTAATAATATTTCTGAAAATCAAAACTGTGTTACGAAATAATCTTTTACAGCAAAACATGGCTATTGTTCCAATATCTAGTGGATCATTTACATAGTTTATCTGACCTCCATCTACATTCAAGATTTAAGAAAAATTTTCCCATTTAAAACTTGAAGATATTACTGTTTTGTCTGAAAAATGTCATTTTAAGATAATTTAATTTAAGATGTAGGATAATTTAATTTATTATTTTTCAAAGAATTTTTTCAATTTTAAATTAGCTTTTCCATTTTTGGTCTTTTATAAAATTATTATACTGGAAATTTTATGGAATGCTAGAGTTTTTAAAAAAATCAATTTTCTTTCCCTTTGTCAAAAATCTAATATACTCTGAGGGAGTATTACCTTTTTCCTGCATGTTGTACTCTGTTATAAGGTTCCTGTAAATGTATATTGAGATAAAATATATTTGTAATTAAGCAGTTTTGCATAATCAAATTCAAAGCCGGCATTTTAATATAATTTAAAACTTTTATAGTTAGGAGCTTGAAATTTTTGAAAAGAATAGATTTGAAATATTTAACGAGAATAGTGAAAAAACTGGATATTTATCAACAACATTATAGGAAAGAGTCAATTCCTCACACTTCAATATTACTCAAAAGTTAATATGATTCCTAAACACAAAAAAAAATACATGAGATATTGAGTCTTGTTCAAGTGTGCAACATATAGATTTATTAGAGCATTTTGTGAGACAAATCAATCATGGAAAGCAACAGAAATTTATGTTTATTGGTGGTGATTTTTTACATGTAGAAATATTATTCCCTTATATCTCATATAAGTCAATAAATTATTTTAATATTTGATGCTTTGGAAACATCAAAAATTATATCTTTTATATCTTTGATGGGCATTGATTTTTTACATGCAAGAGTTGTATTCTTCTGCATCTCATATTAAGTTAATTAACTGTTTAAAAATTTTTCATTACACCTCGATACATCAATTTTATTTCTGTGGATTCACTCAAAAAATGTCTAAGTCAATGTAAACAATGCAAACAAATGTAAATGGATTAACGTCAGGAAAATATTTCCAGAAAACAGAAAATGTACTGTAACGCCCCTTTGGTGAATGTAATTTTGAAAAAAAAAATATCCCAATTCAACTTCCACAAAATTTTTTATTTTTAGGTATAATTTTATTTTCCGTTAAATTTTATGGCTTTTATCGCTCTCATAAGCTTTCAGATTGAATTATGATTCAACATTTTTACATGAATTGAAAAAAATATTTTCTGGTGTTTTAAAAATCTGAGGTTATTTTTGGTTTATTGATTTTCTAACCTTAAAGATAATGCCAAAATTTCAATACTCTAGAAGTAGTAGTTTAGAAGAAAAAAAAATGTATTCCAAAAACAGGTTTCTGAAAAAAAAGTAACTTTCTCATCATGCATAATTGCTCCCAAACAATATAACTCATCTTGCCAATTGTGGTGTAAAATATCAACTTAATGCATCAAAGATTCTGGACAGTTGCGTGGCCACAACGATACATACTCACCCACCTACCCATACACACACACACACACACACACACACACCACACACACATACGTACACAGACATCATCGAAAAAACTTCATAAAAGGCTTCTGGGACCACAAAACATGTAATTCCGTCAAAATATGGAATAGAATTTTTTCAGGATCACTATATTTTACTTATAGTAAAGTAATAATGTACTTTTTGATTAAATTGTGTAATTCTTAGAAACTTCGACAATATCAAAGGATCTAAAGGTTCAAAAACATTAAACAAAAATTTGTTTTTCATTATGAATTTATAGACATCAAATATATTCATATATTATAAATAGTTTATTTTATATTATCAGTTTTCGGAACATCATTTTGTTGTGAGTTTTTCGTTTAATTTCATTCAGATACCATGATGAAAGGAAGCGATGTTCTGTAAAATTAATTAAGTCTGAAATTCTCATATACTTGAACACAAAAGAGAGTTGCTTGGAGTTTACTAAATCATCAAAGATGATGCAATTTTCCTGAAAGCAGCAAAAGAAAATAGAGTAAATATACTTTTAAAGAAGCCTTTGGTAAAATAACTGTCTTCTCATTCATGTTTTGGTATTTTAATTTGGTATGGTAAATGTAATTTACCATAGAGCTATATTTAATATCATGATCTGTAAAAACTGAATGAAGGCGTTCGACCTAATAAAATAACTATAAAATTCGTGTGATTTATATTGTGTCTGACCAGAATCCTAGCTACATACAAAAAAAAAAAACTACTTCAAAACAGACATAGATGACCAAAGCGTGTAAATCTGTCAAAATCTTCAAATATTTTTTTCCTAATTATTATTCTTCAATTACAACAAAGTGACTATTACAATTGTATTTGATTCAAAAATAAGAAAAATGAATTCTAATACAGGCTCTGAGCAAACTATTCAAATTTGTACTTTCTCTTATTTTTGCGTTAATGAATATAGTTAAATTACAGTGATCATGGAAACCTTGATCTACAGATTTTGACAGATTTATGTAGCTTGAGGACCACAAAGTTCTATTTTTTTCGATGGTGTTTTGTGTGTGTGTTTTTTTTAAATACCTTTGTTCTGCATACTCTCAGAAATTAAATGCATGTAATTTCTGATTACAATATATATTTTAATGCTCAAAGTTCCTGCATAAGTCTGGTTCACTGATTAGGTCGCTTAAGTTTTCTGGTGGCCACTTCCTTCCTCTTGTTACTACTTCTCTTATTAAGCGCCATCTGTCCTGTCGAATATGCTACAGTCCAGAAACCGTTTGAAATATCATAATGAAATTATATCCAAAATTAGAAAATATTTCACAAAATCTTTTCAGAAAGCTGCAGCTTGTTAAATTTTTTTTTTAAAAAGTTAAAATTAGTAATTAATAAAAAAAATGTTAAGAAATACCCATTACTGCAAAAAGTATATGGCTATAGAAACTGAAAACTCAATTAGGAATTATGGGTATTCCCATACCTTTTTGCAACCAATATATAATTTAACAAACCGAAAGGTAAGAATGTTACACAACTACTTTCTGT
Organism: Hermatobates lingyangjiaoensis; assembly: GCA_026182355.1. Classification (NCBI taxonomy): domain Eukaryota; kingdom Metazoa; phylum Arthropoda; class Insecta; order Hemiptera; family Hermatobatidae; genus Hermatobates; species Hermatobates lingyangjiaoensis. The sequence goes on from JAPFBL010000019.1 coordinate 2,199,806, forward strand.
AGTTGTCCGATTTGTTTACACTAGGTTAGAAATTTTTACTCAAAATCAAGTGAAATATAATTTCGGTTTTAAGGTTTGATACAAGAAATTGGAAAAATATTACTGCATTAATATCACGTTTAGGAACAATAACATCCATGAAACTATGCATGCAAGTGATAAACAGTCATAAATATATCATGAAACTCTTCAATGGAACCAATACAGCCTTTGATATCTAAATGTCAGATGTATTGTTTTAGGTGTGTTTAAAAATTGCATTATTTTTGGGTAATAGTTTTGGTGGCATTATGGCTCAATAACAATTTTGAATAAGTTATAATTTTAATTTATAATTTTTATAATATATTAATAATTTTAAATAATTTGTGTATGATAACAATTTTTCATTATGTTATCATACTACGACTATTTCAAAAGCATAAATACTGAAAGGGTAATATTATGTTAAAAATAACAAAAGATTTAGCTATAGAAACATAAGATGTTTTAGTTCAAGTGAACTTTTTGAATATTAAAGGAGATTTTAATAGCATATCCTTGCTACCAGTGAATTGAAACTAATACCATACACGGATATATTAATCTAATAACTACAGAACGGATTAATACGTTGCAACAACACAAAGAATAATTACTGTAAGTATAGGATATACTACGACTGAAATTGTGTTCACTAAAGGTTGTACTCAGTTGCTTGTGTAATTGGTATTGTGATCGTTAGTTGTGAATGAACTACTAGATACTCTAAGTAATCATGGTTACGGTATGCAAGGATAGTAGATGATCTCATTATTATAACAACAAGAATACTTTATGATACATTATTTGAACTTAAACTGCATTATCCATCAATTGATGAAGATTTCTAAAGAAGAATTGTTTCGATATCAACTCAGCTAAAACGGTTTTTACAGAGTTCGCAATGACACAGAAAATAGTTTTCAAATATCTTGTTATTAAAAATATCAATACAGAACTCTCAAACTTATAGAAAAACCTAAAGTGACTTTTGATAAAAAATTAAACTAGAAAAGCCATGTGACAGATACTTTTGTTAAGGCTGCACACATAATGTTCTGGTACAACGGATCACTACTGTGATAACTTGGGGTCATAACTAAACATCTACACTATGCTCGACACTCATATGATACGACCGTTAGTATTATATTTATCGATAGTGTGTTATCCATAACCTAAGAAAATGTTATCTAAACTAGCCTTAATAGACTACTAAGACAAGTCTGTATAAATCTGTCGGGAGTAATAAGCACCTGCAGGATACGCAGGAAAAAAAAATTTTAATCGTCTCCTACATAGATATTTCTATCAAAAAAGCGGTCGTTTGAACTTCACTAAGACTGTTTCTAAATAAAAATGTTTCTATGGCTGACAAAATGATTAAAGCGTAATAGAATTGACCATTAATACATGGTGTAAGACACGATGTGACTTTCAGACAATTGATAGTTTACTTCTAAGTAGCCATAAATTATAATCTCGAGAAAAGTGTTTTTATTTTCTATAAATAAAGGTAAAAAAACTATAACAAAAATTAATAACTGCATTGCGTAACATATGAGATAATTCAACATTTCAAATGGTGTGCTTTGAGAAACCACGATTTTCCATGTCAAAATACTTAGGATGAAGATTTATGTTTAGAGCAATCAAAAAACATTGTCAACAAAGTAGGGGATATACATTTGATCTGACATTTGAGCTGAACTGAAGGCTATGAACTTTATGGTTATTAATTTGAAATTAGTTTGGTAATGTTTAATTTCTCATTACAATTTAGCTAGAAAAAAAAATTACCTCTCATGTGTGTACTGGGCACATGAGAATGTAAGGGAATGAGATGGTAGAACGGTTAGAAAAGTTTGAACTCAAACGAACCTTCTTAAGTCAAGCACCTTGTGTCCAACGCGCACTGGCTTCCTCAAGGGAGCAATTAAATGTCACATATGCAACCTACAACTAATACAATAGGACGAATGCAGACCCCTTCTCTGAAACAAATAGAACTCCTTGGAGATATTTTATATGAATACCTGGGAATCGCTTTTAAGAATTAACGATTTTTTAAAATTAAACTTAAAGCCAAAATATGTGCAGATACATCTTCAAGGACAAATATGAAGTTTATTTTAGAAATGACAAAGGGATTGACACTAGGACAGATATGACCGAAGTGAGTACGGGTTCTATGAGACTCAAGGACTGACCTTAATAATAGTTAAATGTAATAACATTTACAGTACACAATTGTCCTAAATCTATGATTTCAAGTTTGTTATAACTGGATATAGCAATTGGATAGTTATAACTATAGAAATGGATATAGTCACCTTAAACAAAATTGATCATACATTATCAGAGTATTTGATTTTACGTCTTCATGATGCCCATCCACATTAAAGTAAAAATAAAACTTAATTGATTGTCAACGAGTCTGATATTATATTCACTTAAAGTAAAGTTGAGTATCAGCTACTCTAGATTTTTTCCTGTTGGGTTTACAACATAACAAATATTCCTTGTATTATAAACTATTTAAAGTAGTTTTAAATATTTAAATAAATACTGATTATGTTTGCGGGGGTAGCAAGAAATAACTTGCTTGCGATATTAAGCCCGCACCGCGTGTTGTAAACAGTGTGTTACAACCTGTGTTGTAAAGTTTAATTACACGTACAAACCTTTATAGTTTGGAGATTAAATAAGAAAAAATAAGATTATGTAACCTTTACTAAAACAATAAAAGATGTATTGATTGAATAAAAAGTAAAAAAAAAAGATTATTTTGCTCTTTTGCACGGTTCAACATACGAACAAAGTGTAGTGTATGATTAACAATATTTAGTTAATTTTTCTGTGTCATTTTACTGGGTTCAATGTGGGTGCAGCGAGAGAAACCAGGGAGAATAAACAGGCGGGAATAAAATTATTTTTTTTTTTCAATACAAGCTCGTATTAAAACAAAACAAAACTCCTTTCAGATGGTTGTAATCAATACAACCGAAATAATGCCCTTTGTGTTTGTGTGTGGTCTGGTATCGAATGACATAGTGATCAGTTGAGGACCGCGGTATTCGGTGGTTAGGGAGCACTGACGTAGATGACATTAGCTCTGACTACGCGGAATATATGATTGGATTTTAAAAATACTACCCACCCTCGAATCAGCATATACGCATTTCCAAAAAGGATTTAAATCAAAGTTATAATAACTAACAAATCAATATCTAGAAGCATGTAAAAAATAAATTACCTACTCTCCACTGTGACTAATATGATATAAAGTTATTTCGAAATACACTTATATATAATGAGAACCCTCACACGAAATCACATATCAAAATCAATGTATCTATATCCTTACTATATTTCCTATAAAAAAAACAACTATTCTTTGCAATAGATTACACAATAGGATTACAAACAAGTGGTGTGACTCAGTAAAACCCAGATATTACTATATTTTTTTTAAAGATAAATATCAATGATTTATTCATTGCAACAAAAGCCCAACGTTTAGCACCCAAACTTTGGAATACTCGATGTTGTTTCCGCAAATGATATTCTAATTACACTTTACGATGACCATTATCAGACACAAAATAAAACCATGACGTCTATGAGCCTATGTAATTCTATAAAACGCCTCATTATTCTTTACATCACTATTACCTATTACAGTTGACCATGAACGTTATTGGTTAAAATAAGAAAGGTATCTTGCAGCTTATACTCCTTAAAGTGTCAAATATTGATTATTAGCAAAGTGAAAAGATTTTAAAATACTTAACACTTAAAGATTTCTTCAAAGACTGATTTCTGTTTATTTTGCTTGAACAGTTCATACTTTCAGGAATCTGATTTGAAAGTTTATTGACTGTCCAAGGCAGGGAATACATAAATATTAACAATAATTTTAGGACTTGAGTAATCCAACTAGTGGTAATAACCAGTGGAAACTAAGCCTAAATGTCTAGGTACTCTATTTTCGAGTAAGTATCCATTTTACTTACTAGTCGTCAGTGCTACTGGTTTAATTTCTCCTATTTTCAATTTGAATAATTTAATTCCATTAATACGAAATCTGTTAAACCAGATAAAGCGAACCAAATTTTATGTAAAAATCGGTCCACTGAAAAATACTTTGCAACTTTTTTGTCGAGTTCGTTTTAAGTTGAATAATAATTAAATGTATAAAGTTAAATAATTCATTGATAAGGAAATTAAAATAACCTTACGTATGGAAAAGAGAAAAACAACAAATTACTCTTCTTAAGGATTCACTATACTATATACATTAAAAAAAGAACAAGTGTTTTAGGACTGTTGGTTTAAGAGTTTTGAAAGAAGGAAAGTTTGTTGAAAAGTTAGTAGATGAGGGTCGAAGAAAGTCGTTGAGGTAACTTTGTCAAGAGGGTGGTCACAGTCGGGCTTAAGGACAGGGTTTGTGTTGGCGTCGCTGGCAATGCGTCGGTCATTCTTCACCTGGTCAACAGCTGCCTTATACCTCCTTACGTCATGTAGATCTACTTAAGTAAACATTAGACTTCAGCACTTCAAATATTTCTTACTTACTACTATAAATGAGTCTGAGAACAATTTACTATATAAATAAGTAATAGAAAAAAGTAATAAACTGGAATTATTGTGTTTAACCAATAGTGACCAGATAAGCCATACCAGTGTGATCATTCCACATTTCAGTTTAGCGTTCCTCACCGAATCTTATCTCATAAAATGCTTCACATACCAAAATCATCACTTTAGTATTAAAGTAACATATTATAATATGTTTATTATTTTTTTTTATAATTTTTCAAGGTTTTTGTGGCATTGATATTAAATTGTACTGCAATACTGTATTGGTATTTATTTATTTAGTATTCCAAAATAGCAATTTCGGTTCAAATGTCACTTTTTTAATGATGACAAACTATGAAACTAAAACCATTTTTGTCAAGTGTAATCCGGCTGTAGAGGTATAGGACAGTATCGGTGAATTCTCCGACGATAACAAGTTTTATCATCGTAAATTGTATAATGCATATATAAATCGTAATTAAAGATAAAAAAAAATGTAAAATGTCTGGTTACTTTAGTTTAACTTAAGCCATTCAACATTAATGCAATTAGTAGAAAATCTACATCTTAAGTTCCATAACAATATTGTTTATTTACAACTGCGCTACAGATACACCGTTGATGAGGAAAGCCAGTGTGTCTGGTTTAGCTAATAAGAAGCTAGCAAGGAGAATATATATATGTTCTAGTTTCATACATGGTTCCTAGAAAACATTTGTAAACTTCATTGTATTATACGCCAACAACTTTTAAACAACTTCTCAACAGTCATCTTTGCTTGAGAAATTTATTTTATACACTATTATAACTTTAAAATTTGATATATTTCTAATAATAATACAAATAAAAACTATTTTTTTTTTACTAATTTCAAACATCCTCTATAGAATGTTGCTAAATATGAGAAAGCAAATTATATTAGTTGTGCTGTGTTCAAAAGAAAATATCACTAATAGAATTATATATGGCTGACTTATTTGAGAGCCGAAAGTTACCAACCAGCTTTGGATCGTCAATGGATCAGACTATAATATGAGTGATTCTCGAAAGGAACAAACAACTCACCAACTTAGAAGCTTCGTTGGATTTCTGTAGTCGTGCCATACACGTGCTCATATTGACTCGTGTCATGATGAACTTCTAGGATAATCAGCACCAGCATGTTGTACCGGTATCGGTACTCAGTCGGTACTCAGTTCAGATATTATGAGTAAGCTGCAAAGCTGAGTTGACCATTAATATAGGTTTTGGTTTTTAAAATACTAATGGTTTTTTTCAATAAAAATGATAACTGTAATGACATACAGTGACAACATATGCAAACTTGCGTGCACGCTGACACACATACGCACACACACACACACACACACACACACACACACACACACACACACACACACACATACAAATAAAGATAACCAACAAATGTGATATATAGATGGACAGACAGAGAGGAGGGAGAGCGAGAGAGAGATAGCGAGTAAATTGAAAAGAAGTTACCATTTGACATTACAATATAGCATAAAGCATTTAAAAATTCAAAGAATAATATAATCTCTTTGAGCGAATAACCCTTATAGTAGTCGGCTGCACAGCACATCTCATGAATCAGATTACATTGAATGGCTTTGCTATATTTTGTTTAAACCTGCACGCTGGATAAGTGTTGATGTCACTCCTTTACCTCCTGATCTGATATTTTTATTTTCCTATGTTATTTTTTTTCACTCTTACATTTCCTCTACGATTTTATAATGTATAATTATGACTTGGCCTTTTATCGACTACTTATTATAGAGTATCGTTAATATAACGTTTTCGTAGATCTCTCAGTAGGCATGGTTTAGATGTTCATTTCTTTTGACCCGACATTAAATAATTCTCATTTAATAAAATATCCTGTTCTATGCAGAAGTTATATTGAAAGTCATAAAATAAAAATAAATCTAATACTCTAAAAAGGTATATAATTTTTTTTATTACTTTTGGGAACTAGTTTATGGTGATTTCATTTTGAAGGGAATAAGTGAATCGCCTCTACTGCGTACTAGGTGAAAGATAAAAATAGGACTCCAATATAGTTAGAGCTTCGGCTGCTACAGGAAGGAATACAATAAAGTCACCCTTATCCCAAGAGGGAGGTTTTTTTGTGCCCTAGCCAGTTAATCTTGCCCTTCTGACCTTCGCATCCCAACTGTAGTGGCCATCTTTCTCTGCTGCCCTACAACTCCAGGCTCTCTCTTTATTTCAAAAGAAAACATAGCGTTAAAGACAAAAACTAATGACTGATGGTAGTTATAAATGATTAGGCTGCCGACTAGTAAGAGCACAACAGCTCTCAATCCTCATGACGCCCCATAACGAGAGCCTTCACAATGTAGCATTACTACAAGCAAACGTCTCAACCATTTCAGTCAAGACTCTCTTTGGTCCTACACGTATGTGTATTCATTGTGACACATATCCATTTACGTTTGTAATATATAAAAAAGAAAATAGCACAACAGCTCTATTTAGTTTATTAGAAAAAACTGTTTGGGACTTTATTATTTAAGTGATAGAATATAGGTGTTAAGTAAAGCAAACATTTTGACATGCTTTCCTTCAATTCAATTTGAGGTGTATTATGTTACAGTCCACTTTACACTTAGTTATCAGAAACTAATCTTACATCAATGTACACCAAATGAAGTGTACACCATATTCAATAATTTTAAATTGTGCTTACAAAGTTATGCGTTTATGAGTTATAATTTATTAATTTTTAACGACGGATTAAAGGAAATTGATGAAGAAATGTGGCATTGCTCATGCAAAATTAACATGGTTTAGTACCCGTTGAAGTTGTTTCAGAGAAGATAGAAATTGTTCAAGTAAAATTTAAATAAAAAAAACTGAAAAATGTTTACCTGGGTCTGACATCATTCAAGGAAAATGGAATTAAGGGACAATAGAAAGGAACATCCTTTTGAGGGAGGTATATTTGGAGATGGCATTTTTAGTTTAGCTACTCAAGTGAAGAGTTTAGGAGATTGGACCCAACATTCAAAATATTAATCAAAGCAAATCCTGTTTTAATCAAATCTCTTCAGCAGAACTCATAGAAATTAAGTCACCAATCTTGATGGAAGTGTGATGACACTTTTGAGTTGTAAATACACAACAGAAACAATCTGATATGTAGAAATTGCATTACTTGAAAACACACTAAAATGAGATTCAATACAGAATATTTGAGCGTTAGAAATGTTACTAAAGCATTACGCCGTGTTGAGGAAACTTAAAAAATAGTATTGCATACGCATATTCAGCAGTATTGAATAAATCTGAAAAATTTTAATTCTCATAACTTAGTAAGCTACTGGACAAAGCTTTCAATCATTTCAGAATATTAGTAATTCTGAAAAATAACTATTATATATCTAAGAGTTCATTAATGTAAAAATGTAATTATACAACAAACAATATCTGGTCATATTTTGTAATGAAAGGTTCAAATATCTTTCAGTTTTAAATTTTGAATGGGAAGTCAGAAAAGAGGACTGTGTTTCAACCGTCTGAATTCTAAGAAACATAAATAAACAGAATGCCAGTACGAAATCTTTTGTGGAAAACGACACAAGGTCTTCTTCATTGCTCAGTCGCTAACCGTAATATAAACCACATTCAATTACAAAATATAAAAACTGTTACATTGGATTTGACGTCAACTAATTTGTGACAGTTTATTTAAAAAAACTTCTTCTAAATAATCCTCATTCAACAATTGGCGTTTTCCCAGTAGTTTTATCAGCTTTGGAAAGGAAGGAAACACCTTGGTTGTACAAGGTTTTGGTAAACATTAATCTCAAGACAATTTTATTACTGATTCTCACTTTGAAGTCTTGACTGATTCCAGCACCCTTGAACCACGCCCTCAGAAGGTAGCTGTTTTATAACTTCTACAAAATTCGAAGTCCACTTTGCGTTGAAATGAAAACGATTAACGCATTTATTAATCTACTCTATAATTCTTTTACATCGTGAAGTCGCAAAGTCGCCCACAAACAAATCTCAGTACATGATTCAGCTGTAATGCATGGCTATTCCTCTACTACTACCCAGACGTAATTCTGTTTTTTTGATCAATGGAATAAATCAATGACTGACGTCTGTAATTATTTTGTACAGTGTTTTATATGTTAATGTGTATCATGGTACATCAATTGATCATTTAGTATTACCGTCAACTACATTATTACTAAAGTCTCAGTTGAAAATATCAATGGATTTTAACTTTCTAAATCAGAATATTATAAACTTAATGACATTGATCTTCTCATTAGGGCTTGAATAGTATTTGATTTTTTGAAAGTGGTAAAACTTAAAATTATTGTTACCTCAAGAATTCTGGTCTATAATTTCAAAAAGTCATTGTTATTTGCTCGACATCCCAGTAAACTCTACATTCAGAAGTGTTTCACTGTACCTGTAAATTCACAGTCAACATGTAAATAACCGTTACTACAACCTCAATAGAAGACATTTGTTCTCTATGATTTCACTTATAGATCTTTATCAAAAACGTAAACGCAAATGAAAAAAAAATAAAACATTAAATATGTTAGAACTGCTTCATCTTTCTTTTTCTATATTGTATTTCCCTTATTGTTAAAATTAGCATAACATTCTCCGTTGACTTCTTTCTTGACTTTCCTGCGATGAGAAACAGGTACTTCTTCATAGTCAAATAGCTTGAGTCATATAACAAGATTTCACGTAAACACGTGAAATAATAATCAATGATCAAACCACAAAATGAAAAGGGAAAAAAGACTGAGATCATTCAACCGTAACAAGCGGTCTTCGTCAGAGTCAAAAACCCAACTGAAAGTGGTCTCTGACGAAGACCACTTGTTACGGTTGAAAGATCTTAGTCTTTTTTTTCCCTTTTCATTTTGTGGTTTGATCATATATATATATATATATATGAAACAGTGCTGTTTATGTGTTTTCTGTGCCTTCTCAGGCTCTACAATAATGGGAAGACAACATAGCAAAATACTGGTGAAACAGTTCTAACGTATTTAACGATCTGCATCATTTACTTTTATCTTGTAAATATATGTCAATACAATTATAACAATTACATTAATAAAAGAATTAACTTTTAATGATGTTGTATTAACAGTAAATTTACTATATTTTACAGGCTGTTAAATATAAATATAATTGTAACTATTCAGAATGTAGAGAACACTCGCATGTTGATCAGCTGACAGGGGACTTCTTTAAACTCTTTACTAGAAATGTTGGTGGTATGTGTCTACATACTAACTCTGAGAAGAGGAAGGTTAGGTGACATATTGCTGATCTCATCCATGAGGAAATTTTATTCCTCATAGGTGTATCTTCATACATCTATGAAGAATAAAAAAATATTGGATTCTTGGCAATTTGATCGTCAGCTAATAATTTCACTGACTACAAAAGCAAACTACCACTTATATATTAAAAACTTTAAGATTATTTCAGAGGGTTCAGAAAAAGTATTCAAGGGGTTTTTATCGGATTTAAGGATAAGTGGAGATAATTAAAGCGCTAATACTGTAGCGCTGTATGAAGTTACTTTGACAAGTAGCCGGCCCACATGCATAATGAGACAGCGCTGATGTCGCAGATAATGACGCTGTCCCGGCCGACCCTATTTCAGGCCTGTCTTTCTCTCTCGCCCCTGCTTATATTTCATGCTTGAGCTCACTTCCACTGTCGCTCCAATGTCTTCCATCTCATACAAACGACAACCCCCAAAAAAACAATTGGACCACCCATCCCTTTGGATTCGTTAAAAAACATGACTTCACTTCAATCAGCATACGGGGGTATCCAGCAGGAATTTAAACCAGTCGAACTAACCAACAAATCAAAACTCCCAAGGAAATAAAAAAAGTATAGCATCGCTTCTGATACTAATCTGATTTTCATAAAATTCCAAATGTACTTAAATTAAATAAGAGACCCTCAAAAAAAATCATATTTTCACACTCAGTAATCTTTTTCCAAATATCAGAATTAGATTACCATTTCAATTTCATTAAAAACCATATCTTATTTAACCCTAAACGAGAATGAAAACTCAAATCCATGACACATGTGATTCCGATAACGGGATATGTATATGTTTTGTATTTTTACTAGCTACTACTTAATCTAACCATAGAACAAAAAAAAAGAGAAGAAAACTGCAATTCGTTTTTGTAATTGCCATCCGAATGACATACTTTCATTATTCTATATATTATATAGAAGTTAAAATTAAGTCGGATGAAATAAAAATTAACTTAAAGATGTAAAAAACAACTTTGCACCATTAGGAATGTTTTAAGAGTTTGTTCGTACTAATTTAATAAGTTTTACTTAATATTAAATACAGATATTTTATCAAATAGGTAGAGCAGAAATAGATAAAGCCGAATAAAACCGATAAATTGACTACTTGTTTAGTTTGTTACTTACCCATTGTTTGATTTTATATCAAGTTTTCCTTCATCAACTGTTATAGTAATGAAATTATGATTTGAATTTGTTTAAAGTATAATTAGATCCCCGTTTGGACCTCCTCAATACCTTTACAAATATGACAAATCGTTGGAAACCTGTTATTTTGTTAATAAGTTTGAATAAAGTTGATTGAACTTAATTCCAAGAACACACATTAACATGATTGAAATAGGTTGCGTTAAGTCAGCTGTGATTTGGTTTGGCAGCTATAGAAAAACAGGTGACATTCCAATCTTCATTGAGAGTAGTGAGGACATGTCTCAAACTCGAGAAACGCTTAACTTATCAATGCTGCGCTTTCACTCACTTCCAAACTTCAACATTCTTTTAGAAACAGAATTTACATTCAAGTTTTAATTTTATAATATTAATAACGTATAACGACTTATACGCTTTTAATATTGACTTTTTTATACATTAGTACTACTTTACCATAATTTTCACTTTTGCAGTTATAAGTACTATTTTTTTTAAAAAAGAGAATACAACTTTCTTTCCATACGTTATTTACAACTTTTTTAATTATTTATTTTCCACTGTTACTTCTTATAAACATAATGTTATGAAACAATAATCTTCACATGTTGTTCTGTACGTAATATTATTTTTATTATAATTTTTATCATTTTATCATAATTTATGATTATGAGTCACTTGCTTCTATGCCAGTGAAAAAGTGGAAAAACAATTACTTGAGTAATTGCCTTTACACAAGTAATATAATTCGAAATGTAATCATTAAATGACAGACCCTCAAAAAATCGTATTTTCACACTCAGTAATCTTTTTCTAAATAATAGAATAGGATTAGCATTAAACTGTCATTCAACACCATTCCTTATTTAACCCGAAACAAAACATTATTTAAAATTATTCAAGATTGTATTGTTTTATGTTGCAGGGAATTGAGAATAATGATTTTTTTCCTACAGTAAAAACCTGACTTGTGTTAATATAAACTTTAACCCGGGAAAGTATTTATTTCTTTGCTAGCTGAGTATAAAACTTACTTGAAATAATCCTGTTCCCTTTTATTTTACGAGATGGTTAGAGGTAGTATAGTTTATGTATGAATGCTAATACAATTTCAATCAATTTATCTTGTATATGAATAAAAGATGCCACTTTTCGAGTCACTACTTACAAATGATCCTTTAACATTTTCTTTTACTATTATTTCAATGCGATTGTTTTCAATGTGGTTGTATTCGCTGAATGTGGGGAGGTTGCACTCAGAGAGAAACACAGTCTTTATGCATTAAATAAACTGATTGACCCACTCCGAATAGGTTAGTACAATTTAACAATTTATAACCTCTTATCTTCTATGTGGTATGAGTGTGTGTGTTCCATTCGTTTTGGACGATGTGCGAAATTTATCCTGAGCAACAAATCTTTTAATAATTAAATCTCTCTTTCATGAAATGTGTTCCTGATGGGTAGCACGCAAAGCCAGTCAAATCCTGGAAGCAGTACATGAGGAGCAGTAAGGAGTTATCAAGCGTTTATGATCTGCATATACCTCAATTAAATTACCAAGAACATATGTTGTCAATAGCTAGTAAAAATAGAGAGCTAATTTTCATCAATATAATAGTAATGTGTCATCATAAACCATTATTACATTATGATGAAGAAATATTACGCTCGGTATTGTTACTTTAAAGGCGTCTTTTAATATAGTGTTCAAAATACACTTAACAGACATTAAGAACACTGTTCCTTCAAGATTATATATCGCAGAAAGTGCTTGAATGCATTATACTTAGCATTTTGAAGTGAAATAATTAATTCCTATGTAATTTAGTTATCTGAAAGGCAGACCAAAAACTGTTAGAACTTTGGTGTCAAAAATATAAATTTAAAATATTTTAAAAATTTTTTTCAATAAAATGATTTTTAAGAAATACATTCGTCCATACTTATCAGCAATTCTAGCAATTGTTCTACACCGCTGTACGGTTAAGGATAAAACTTGGCAACAAAAGGGGTGACGTCATTTCACCCTTCTATTTATAGCATCCCTTACTCACCCTTAATAAGAACTCTGAAACCTAAAACAATCCCTTAAAAACAACCTTGTAGTAAATTGTTAGATAAAGTGGACAGAATCAATTATAAGTATTATAACCCTTAAATGTAGTAAGGCGCCTTTCTATACTTAATTTTCCAATAGAAAGACATTAAATGAAGGCAGTAATCAATTATGCTTAGTTCTGAAATAATGGCAATCAAGAGGAACTGTATAAGTAAAGTCTCTCCAACTATTATCTCACAATTTAAATTTTTTAAATATTTTCTTTATAACGAACAAAAATTTAGGAAATTTAAATAATGTATAAAAGGAATAATAGAAAATTTTAAAGAATGAGATAAAGTTTTTGACATTGTACCAAAAGTCATCTTCATTCATTTATAAGCAGTGATTAGAAAGGATTGAATTATCACCAGACTGACTTTTGTTTTAACGGAATTATTCAACATTTAATCCAACACAAGGGTCTAAATTTCTACTGAAAGAGATTACTCTAGAGATTGCACAGCAGCGATGTGTACGACGACTCCTGTTAGACATATTTGTCGACTGATGTACATCTTGTACTTCGACTAATGTACGTCAGGTATGTTAACTGATGTACGTCGTAAACGGAGTGACGTACCTCCTTTCAATTCGGTTAGACATAAGTTTCATCAGTTTCTTAATATCTTATGAATTATTTTTACTAAATACCTCCTTTTAAGAATTAAGTTAAAATGGTAGTCATTCTCATCTAAATTAAATAAAAACAATAACACAATCTTCTATACATAGGCCCCAAATTAAGTGGTAACGTGTTATAAATGTTTTACATACATGTAAGTTTTTAGTACCTCTGAGGTAGTTGAAATCACATTAGTCGATGACGTAGTCTAACCTCATTTCCTGAAGTAGGAGTTTTCAACCGATGATGTTCAAATGGTGTTTATTTTGAAGTAGAACATAAAAGGTAAGGCAGTATGAACTATTAAAGTGCATGCCAGAATAGTGCACTATATTTTCAATAAAATATACTATTAGATGTTAAAACTGTTGTATTTAATTAATACATTTTACTCTTTTGAAGATAGCATTTATTACTCGCTTCATTGCAACTCTGTAAATAACTTTATTTACTGCAATAAATATCCACACAAAGAGATTACTGTAAAGTCTAACTTTTAAATTTTGAACTTAGTTTCACCTAACGACCTCAGAAGTTGGTAGGCTTATCTATTAGAGGATTCTATTTATACTGAAACTCGAAATAGTTATATATCTTACATTTTGTACTTTATGGTGACACGTAAGCTTTTTCAAATGTTTGAAAATTCCACGTATACTGGGTAAACGTCAATAAAAAATAGTTCCTTATTAAAATAATATTGGCCTTGCAAAGAAAAACAAACACAATAACAGTTAATTAAGTAGATACAACGAATGAAACATCTCCGATCTTAGATTAATAAATATAGAATTAAATAAGAAAAATGATTGTTAAGAATACCTATATAAAGGACAGGTTAAAGTATCAAGTGTCCTCACCCAACACAAGTCACTTTTACACTCATTATTTTCTTAATATTATGAAAAACTTAGATTCTTGGTCACAAAGAAAAATACTACATATAAGAGCTCTAAGAAATAACATTTTAAAGAACTACGTATTTTCTAAAGTCCTTTGTTTTTAAAATACTTTAATCTGAATATCTCGCTGTCAGTTGTTAGTAATTTTAATGGTTGTGACCTTTTCAGAGTTAGATCTATTCGTACAATGTCCTCTATAAGAGTTCCTTGATAGCTGTTTAATTTATTGGTAAGTTGAAGAGTTGGTTGTGAAACTTAAAGTGATCTGAAGTAATGCCAGAAAGGTGACTATTTATGACAAGTAGCTTATGATGACATCACACATACCATCCATAAGCGATGCATACATTTTCAAGTAGTCTAGTATATGTATTTTCAACCTTTGTACGGTTATAGGGGTTTATCCTTCAGTTCCTATGAGTAGTTGGACAACAAAACAAACAGAAAGTTATATTAGTTAATATCAAAAAGATCAGTGGTAAATAAAAACAAAAGAAATATATTCCTTGTGCATTCAATTTTGGTAACTTAGCCAGCAATTTTTAACATCAACTACTTAGATGCATTTCCTCTAAAAAATATTGTTTTACATAATTTTCTACTTGGAAGGTGAAAACTCTGAGCATGTGGTCCTTCGGAAAGGACTTTATGATAGTTCATGTCAAACATGTTTTAGCATGTACGTCAGGTACTCGTTAAAAACCTCTATTCTGAATATAATTAAATTAGGTGAAATATAGGGCTCTCGATACTGAATGTTCATTGTGTGGTATGACAAAGGGATAATCTTTGGTCTATGAGTGTTCTCTCGTAGGACGGCCACTGCAGCCTAACCTGACCGCTAAACTTGTCACACAGAATCACGTCCTTCTATTGAATCATGTTAACAATCACATATGAAATGTGAAAGAACTTTCAAATCTTCAGACCATACAGCGTCACAATGTCCTGTCGTATATAGTACTTGATAGTTAAGAGGGTTTTTGATATTCTATCCACACTATATCAAACTGCAAATTAAATCAATTTTACAAAATAAAAAACTTAACTAATGTTTAATTCCATGTATTTCTAATTCAATAACAAATATTTTATATATAATTTTTGTTATTTAGTAGGGGCAATATTTTTTTTACAGCATTTGATACTCGGAGGGTTGGTTATAAGTAAACTTAGTTGAATCAATAGACTAATGGCGGAGATGATAAAAGTGCAACATGAAGCAGTGGGGGGGGGGGGGGGGGGGCGAAATGAAAGACGAGTTGTTTTCAGCCCTCTTAATGGACAACCCTAAGAAAACTTGCTGAATAAAACTCTAACTCTCTTGATTTAATGTTTGCCTGAGATGTTCCAAGTTATAACACAGAGCTGTTGTTTGTCACGCCGTTATGCAGTCAGAATCACCTGTTTTCGTGCTTGCTAACGGGTTAGCCTGCATATTATGCGAATTTATATAGCCAACAATCTCATAAGCTTACGCTTGTTTTTAACCAATTTCATCCCCACATTGGTTACCGTTTGTCATCTAAAATGAATATATAGTATTACAACTCCTTATTAACCTTGTATTTCATCAAGGAGCCATCAGCGTTGCTCGACAGTCTCCGAGTAGTCGCCTCACCAGTATATTTATGCTTTCAAAACAACATTGTATTATTAAAATTAAAAAAAAAACAGATTTAACAAATACTTTTGATAGCAACAACTTTAATGACCACCACATCAAACTAAATAAAATGTTCAACAAACAGCCTAATATTCTCTTTAACTCAATTTAGTACACTTATTTGTAGGCATTACATAAAACAAATATAAAAATGGACTTCAATATAAATATTGAGTTAAATTTCCTACATTTATTGACTACTGAGTATATTATTGTTGAATAGAGAAATCAAAGTCTAGAAAATAAAAAAGGAAATACAAGAAATTGGTAAAAAAAATTTGTGTGTAACTAAAGTCAAGTTGATTTTATTGATAGACAGAAATATTTCAGTTTGAACAATTTTGAAAGTAAAAATTTTAAATCAAGGCCTCGCATTCATAAGAGCTCTTTTCAAAATCAATTTTCATTGTTCTCGTAATATATTTAATTATTAAACTGTAGTTTCAATGTAAAACTGTAATTAATGTAAAAAAAAAGTTATAGGGAAAACATTTCTATTTTAGAAGTACAAAAGACAACCTCGTTATCAAAAGAAATAAAACAAAGATGACCAGATGGTAGTCGCAAATTATTGCCTTCAGCTACTGCAATACTATTTGGCATGCTCATAAATTCTGAATGTACAGTCAATACTCTCTAAAATACACACAAAAATAATAACATAAATTTCAAATATGCATAGATACTATCGTACTCTATTGTACTTTTAACTTTAAAAGAGGTGCTATCTTGTCTTTTGACCATTCTAGAAACTTGAAATTTCGTATTTCATATTGCTGTAACATGAGTATTCCATGGTTAACATTTTTTGAATGCTAACATTATCTCAAGAGACAAAACACTTAATATTACACGCGTTAGCTTCCACCTATTGTCACTTCTCAATTTTCGAGTCATAATTTTGTTCACCTTTTACAGAATATGGCATCAGGCTCTACTTTGGAAACTCAAGAACTTTCTTCCTTTCACCTACTTCCTTATATTGTAGTCTTATCTCTCAGATAAATTCTTCAGAGTAGAGCTAGACTCAACCTTATCCCTATTCTGTTGTGTCAGAGCAGGAGTTCTCCAAGGAAGTATACTCTCTCCAGTTCTTTGCAATTTCTACACATCAGACATACCCTAATACCCTTCCACGTTATTGGCAACGTTTGCTGTCGATAAAGCCATACTATCGACTCATGATGACTGTAATATAGCTTCAGACCAGTTCTAGGAACACTTACTTCTCATTCAAACTTGACTTCTTCGCTGACAGATAAAAATTAATGAGAAGAAAAGATTTCAAATAAGTTTTACTCTTGGTCAAAACTGTTGCCCTCTAGTATCCCTTAACAATGTGATCATACCTCCAGCAACCACTGTACGGTACCTTGGCCTGCACTATGACACACGCAAGACATGGAACCAACACACAAGTTTGAAATGAACAGAGACAAACAGACGATACAAACATCTTAAAAGACTTTTAGACAGAAAATCAAAACTCACACTAACAGACAGACTCCACATATACAATACAGTCTTGAAATCTTCTTGGGCTTATGCCAAAGAACTTTGGGGTTCTTCCGAGGGACGACGTGTTCAGATTTATTCACCTCCCGCATGAATAAATCGAGGGCCAGGTGGGGATCGAACCCCGGTCCTATCAGTTCAGAGGAGAGTACGTTAACCACTGAGCTAACCTAGCCCCTTCTTGTTTATGTAACAGTTAAACTATAAACCCACAATTTTCTATTTGATTTCTTCTGAACATATCAATTAAACATAATCAGTATGAAGAATCATTACTGGTTTTAATTACTAACTTTCTCATTTTTATCTTGCTTTAATGAAATTCTTTCAAGTAATAGCAAATCAAGATGATAATATAACTATGTTAGTTCTTCTATACCTAACTGATAATGTATGAGAGAACATCGCTGGGCTCTTTTAATTTCAATTGTATTATATGAATGTTTTAAACTATTTAATTACATTTCATTGCTTTAATTACTGTTACAATAATTACAGTTCAAGGCATTAGCCAAAATAGAGATTATATAAAATATTAAAAGTTTAAAATAGATGGGTTGATTTATTTAAATGCGTATTATAGATTTGTTCAAACTTGTAAACCATTGCAGACGTGATATGTTGTAATTAATGATGTTTTATAATTGAGTAGCGTCACTTTTAAATCAGCAGCAATGGTTTTGATAAATCCTGAAATTCAGCACACTTCTGCAGCATCCACTAATTTAATTTAATTCAGTCTAATACAATTTAATTTATTTGTATCTTGGCTGACTCAAGAGAAATTCTATTACGTTTGACAAAATAATCGCTTCCACGCGTTTCAAAAACCCTTTTCAGGAAATAGCTTTTATAATGAACTTGCCTATACCTGCCGCGTATCTGACTGAAAACTTGGTGTTTTCTTTGAGATGGCATTTATATATAACGTAAGAAACAACCTTGAAAACATGAATGAAACTTACTAAGAAACAAATTTGGAGTGTTCTATACGCTACATTACTAAAAGTAACCACATTATGTACTCATTGGTAACCAATTCAGTTGTTTCATTTGTTACATTGATGTTAACTGTATTTTGTGTGCGATTAAGTAGTTCTTTAAATGTTTCAATATTATTTAAAGTTTCTTGCTATTTAATAATGATATATCTGCTAAAGTCATATATATTTACATTGCTAAGGAGTGTTTACATCATTTTCTCTAAATACACCACCCTCAGCGAATAAAAATAAAATAAACATTTCTTTCTGAGGACTTCAAAATATTTAATCTGTTGAGGTTTCAACTTTTTTTTGTTCATAATCAATATTTTTTATACCAACAAACTAAATGAATGTTAGAAACCGAAAAACTTTACGGAAACATATAATAGATAGTTTGATTTCACGTCATACTATGCTTTGATATATTACAAGCGTATAACTACAAACATCATATACTTATAATTAGTATGGAATTACTTAAAGACATGATTTCAGAAAAGTAATTAAGGTGTAATATTCTGCTACAAAGAGCTACTTTAATGTTTTACCTTTATGAGCCGTCAAAAGTTGTGAACAATACAGTGAGAACAAATTCTTAGATTCAATCTTATAAAACATTATTATTAAACACTACCGTCATACCTCGTATCTTGTTCGTAGAAGACGATTCAAACAACAAGTTACGAAGTGTGACGGAAGTTCATAATAGTATTATCTCTACTAACCTCTGTAATATTAACAGAACACATGTATTAGGTAAAAATGTTTACAACTTTTTAAAGAACTGGCCTTTGCTGAAATCAAACATTCTGTAGTTTATTATATTTTCAAAAATACATTCATACTCACTACAAAATTTTAATGCTCTAGAGTTAGTAGTTTGGGAGAAAAAAAATGAAGTCTAGAATTAGATAATGGCCAATGAATTAATAATAATAGCAGAATAGCAATGAATTTCGCAGGCAGAATATTAGCCAAAAATAATACTAAGTGCTCTATATTTAATATCAATTTAATCTATTAAACGGTGTGACCTATGGAATGTCTACAAACTTTCGGATACACAACCACCCACTCTCCACTCACTTGCACTTTCTCTCTTCTCTCTCTCTCTCTCTCTCCCTCTCCATGAAAGAGAGAAGGAGAGTCCATGGTTGTTGGCATGGATGGCGACGGGTTGGTCGGAGCGTTTATTGACGGAAGCTCTATCACCGTTCATACGGAGACTAAGCTTTGTGGATGCCAGACCTACATAAAACGCTCCGACCAACCCGTCGCCATCCATACCAACAACCATGGACTCTCCTTCAACGAATGCTTTAGGGTGCAGATATTACGATAAGTTCCTCTAGAGAGTAAAACGGTCACCTTACGCACATCCGAGGAGGCACATATCTGGTTTCTAAATGAGCGTTGTAAACCAGGCTTGAATTCCAAAAGATAGGGCTATTCTGAATGGTTAGAGATTAGTTTACCTTTGACTACTATTTTTTTATTATTATATTTTTATTTTTATCTTAAATTAATATTTATACAACTTCATTCCAATCATCCTCATCATTATTATTATTTAAGTATATATTATTTATATTCCTGCATTTTATTTTCTTTCAGCTATTTTCCTCTTATTTTCTTCATTATTATCTTTTAAGTTTTTTTATTATTTATATTTCCTAATTTTCTTCATTTTCACTTTCTATTTCTTAGCTTATTCTTAGTTAATTTTTCTTACCTCACTTGAACCGGGCACGCGTGTGACAACACTGTTGGTATCCAACCGTCACTTCACAAGTGCGCTTGGTGTCCCTATCTCAACTCTCCTGATGACGGTTCAACCGAAAATTAGAGACAGTAAGTGTGTTTGTTCCTTAGTTCTGTGTTTGTGATTCACCGTGAAACGTATATATATATATAATATATATATCGTAAATTTTGGTAGCAGTCCTTCCTTGATACACACATTATTGAAAATGACACCAAATTTAGCTGATACCTGTTTCTTAACAAGTTTCTCAATTTTTCTAAATAATACTCTCGTTATTTCGTCTACACAATAAAGTACATCTCCTATGGTCGACATGTTTCGAATGATCAACATTCATCATCAGGACGTGAATAAGATCTAATGTGAAAACCTGATTTAATATATACACAGAGAAGGTAGAAGGGGGGGTTTTTTCCATAAAGTTTAAGATAGTTGGGCGTTAATCTGTGGGGTGAGTGGCCTCCCGGCATGCGTCGCTACTGCAAGGGTTTCTGGCCGCCCTTGATGCGAACTAAATAGCTTCAAAATACGGCTACTATTTTCCACCTGAATATTAAGGAGTGGCTTGAATTTTTGAATTAATAGAGCCTCTAAAATTTTCAGTCTATGGTGGTTACTCTCATTTTTTATTATTTTGGTATTTGCAACCAGCATCTCTCTTGTTAATTTAACATTATGTTTGTCCTGCGTGTGTTTTTTGGGGGCTCCGGCCATTAGGTGCATGGTGAGCCTTCTTGATAGGGATGTGGTAGTCATACCAATGTACGAGTGTTTTTGGGTTTCACAGTCCCCATTAGTACATGTATACTCGTACACCAGATTTCTTTCCTTTAAAGTTGAACCCTTGTCCTGGTTGTTATTCTTAATAAACAGGCTACTAAATATAGGGTCTTTAGATGTAGAGTCATTGTTCACTAATGTTCCGGTTAAAGAGACTATTGAAATAATATGCAACTATGTCTATTCTAATTGTGATATACCACCACCAGCAATTGAAAGAAAACAGTTAAATAAATTACTGCAAGCTTGCACTATGGAAAACCCATTTACCCACATAGATGGATCAATGTATGTACAAATTGATGGTGTCGCTATGGGCTCACCTCTTGGCGTGGCCTTTGCCAACTATTATATGTGTCACCTGGAAAATAATGTATTGAACAAGAGAGCTGATATCAAACCTACCATATACTGCAGATATGTTGACGACTGTTTTGTCATAGCAAGGAATACAAACCAAATGGACGCGCTGAAAGAAGCATTTGAGGAAGAATCTTGCCTAAAATTCACTATAGAAAAAGCAATAGAAAACAAAATTAACTTTCTTGACGTCAGTATAAACGTATTAAATGACGAAATTCAAACCTCAGTATTTAAGAAAAAATCCAATACTACCTCCTACCTTAATGTCCGTAGCGAATGCCCTCAGCGCTACAAAGATGGAGCAATTAAAGCCTTAATACATAGAACTTACAAGATCGCATCTAATTGGGAAATTTTCAACAGGGACATTAACAGAACGAAGCAAGCGTTCGTCAATAATGGCTATTCAAATGAAACTTTTGATCGCATATTGAAGCAATACCTTCAGGTAAGAAGTGTAAAGCGAATCAATGAAGATAGGCAAGCTATAGTTCATAAAGTTTATTATAAGAACCAGTTTTCAGAGCAACACAAGCTGGATGAAAGAATATTGAAAGACATTATAAGAAATAACGTTAGTTGTAAAAACGATAACGAAAAAGTAACACTGGTCACTTATTATAAAAGCCCACGTGTGAGTAGCCTGTTTATTAAGAATAACAACCAGCAAGGGTTCAACTTTAAAGGAAAGAAATCTGGTGTACGAGTATACATGTACTAATGGGGACTGTGAAACCCAAAAACACTCGTACATTGGTATGACTACACATCCCTATCAAGAAGGCTCACCATGCACCTAATGGCCGGAGCCCCCAAAAAACACACGCAGGACAAACATAATGTTAAATTAACAAGAGAGATGCTGGTTGCAAATACCAAAATAATAAAAAATGAGAGTAACCACCATAGACTGAAAATTTTAGAGGCTCTATTAATTCAAAAATTCAAGCCACTCCTTAATATTCAGGTGGAAAATAGTAGCCGTATTTTGAAGCTATTTAGTTCGCATCAAGGGCGGCCAGAAACCCTTGCAGGTAGCGACGCATGCCGGGAGGCCACTCACCCACAGATTAACGCCCAACTATCTTAAACTTTATGGAAAAAACCCCCCTTCTACCTTCTCTGTGTATATATTAAACCAGGTTTTCACATTAGATCTTATTCACGTCCTGATGATGAATGTTGATCATTCGAAACATGTCGACCATAGGAGATGTACTTTATTGTGTAGACGAAATAACGAGAGTGTTATTTAGAAAAATTGAGAAACTTGTTAAGAAACAGGTATCAGCTAAATTTGGTGTCATTTTCAATAATGTATATATATATATAATATATATATATATATATATATATATCAATGATCAAACCACAATAAGAAATGGGAAAAGTCTTGTTTTCCCATTTCTTATTGTGGTTTGATCATTTATTGTTATTTCACGTGTTTATGTGAAAGTTTTATATATATATATATTTGAACTTAAAGAATAAATACATATATATATATATACAAGATTTGACATAAAACACGTGAAATAACAATCAATGATCAAACAACAATATGATCATATATATATATATATATATATACTAAACACGCTCCGTTCTTCGACGTGGGGAGATCTCTCTCACTTCGTCCTCTCTTCTAGTCTACTCCTGATGACGAACAACAGTTCGAAATATTGAATTCTGTAAGTGTTCTTTTTATTCTTTTTTCTGTGTCGTGCTTTATGTAATTTAAAGTTATATATATAAGATTTTTTAAAAAGTAGATATGTCAATAAGATCTATGCAAGATAATGAAGATTTTTAAAAGCAAAAATTCTTTAAAGAAGTAACTGAAGCAGCAAGCAATTCAATTTGTATGAAACCATTAAAAAGAGGACGTGAAATGATAATAACTGAATAACTCAAAAATGTAGTCTTTTAGAGGTCAACTAAAGGGATAATACAAAAAAGTCTCTGGGAACATATAAAGAAATCTAATATCTCTGCACAAAGTTCTCAAGGTTTTATTAAAGATGGAGGAATATTTTTATATTTGAATTCGCATCGCATTCTTAATAAATAATTCAATGAAACATGCATAGCTAATGTAATTTTCTCAAATTTTAAATTACGAAAGTGGATATACTTTGGCTTTTCATATATATTAAATGCAGAGACCCCTCTTATATCATTGTAAAGAAAGTTGAATCCATTAAAATCACCATAATGCATTACTATCCTCCCATTATCATTCTCGTAATTAATAATAAAATTATTATTATTTCTATATCTCTTGTGATGGGGCAATTACATAATTATTATTAAGGAAACAGATATTATAGTACTTTTAAAAAAAGAAAATATTTACTTAATGAATATTGCACAAATAATAAATTGACAGATTAATTATGAACGTAAGATAATACGAACAATTTTTTTCATTTGACTTAATTTTATTATTATTAAAGTATGTCGTAACAGAATTTGTTGACTGCAATTTTTCTAATTGAAACTGAACCATACAAACAATTTTGTTGTGATATATATCTAAATATTGCAAATATTTGTAACGACATTATTATAACGGCTATTTGACTGTCACAAAGCTGATGCTTTCAGCTTTATCTGTTAAAGGAGCAAAAACACTGTATAAAATATAGGCAACGATACGGAATGCACATAAAGGAACAAAACAAAAGAGCCCAACGTGAGCAATATTTGTAAAATATGCGATCAAATTTCATCGAGTTTCACAGTAATTATGTAACTTAGTGCGCAGCTATGTGTGCTTCAATAAAATAATGAATTCCCGTGCCATTATTTATACATTAGGAGCAAAATTCCGATACATATGTTTTGCTATTTATGTATTGATTTCTGTTATTTAGAACAGAAGTAAGACACTATTTTTTTCACCTCTAATTACAAGTATTGGTGTTTTTTGATGGGTAACTTTAGTGATTTACTAGTGTCACTTGGGCATATTTTATGGCAACTTTTACATAAAATGGTATAAACACATATAGTTTAGTTCTCTAGAAGAGTTTTTAATTACTAATTTCCTACATTATTCGTAACTTGACTTATTAGCTATTCTTCTTAGTGAATCTACTCCCTTCCACAGTTTTACATTTTTTCCTATTCCTCATCACCCCCTCCCACGTGTCGCATACACCCAGTCAAACCTCATCATCTGTCTATCACCTTTCTTATATGAAGTATCGCATTTTATTTGCATTTCTAATATGTTTATTTTGACAAAAATATATGAATTATAATTTAATTATTAGATTTAACCATATTTTTTAGTTTAACACCATGAGTTCCAAAAACGCTGTTTTTTTTAAAAAAAAAACTTATTAGTGGGGAGACTGCTTATTTTAACTTGCCTGTTATTAGGGAGTAGTTTTTGTAGTTTACGCAGGCTTTTATTTGGCTTTACATTCACTGGTTTTGAAGTAACGCAGATGAATGAATCTACAAATTGTTTCAATTGACTCCGATATAACTAAAAAGACATAATGATAGAAAAGTAGTAGCAAAAGAAGGAATGGTGAACCATAGTAATAGAAAAAGCAATACTACAAGATAATAGTAGAAATAATAACAATCCACGGACTCGACAAAACAATAATAATAATAATAATTATAAGATACAATATCCAATTATACTGTAGTAATATGTAAATAGTAATAACGAATAGGAAAGCCTATTCAGATACCAGTAATAAAGACAGCGGAAATATACTTCCTTTTCCTTTTGTAGGAATAGATACTCAAAAGGGAAGTATTTTTTAAAAAATACTAAATTTTTGATTCAAACTAATTTATTTAAAACTGGTGTAAATATTTCAATAGAATATGAAAACAAGAAATTAGGCAAAATCAAATGTGTAAAATAATATCCAAGGATTGTGAAAAATATTACATTTGGAAAGACAGGACCCGAAGGCAGCAGTAAAAAGAACATATTCCTGCTTTTAATACAATAGGACAATAGGATTCTAATTTTGATAAAAACTTCTGTAGATAAAGAAATGAGTTGAAGAAGTTAAATAACGGTGGATTATTGGAGTCGTACACAGTTAATACTGGCAGCAAAATAAACGTTAAAAATATTCAATTATGAAATGTTTTACAAAACTATTTTGAACGAACGAAAAATTAGATGAATGACTTATTTAAACATTGCGAGACCGAGAAATATTTAACGATAATTTATGTAACATAACAGTCTAAAGAAAAGTATTTCATTTTAATGTACCGTGCATTTCATTTTTATGTTTATATATTTATTCACAAGTGTTGAGATATCAAATTCCAATTTTCTTTTTTGAATACCGATTTCTGCTATTTGCTAAATTTTATATTCATTTACTCTTGAAAGGAATTCCCTAAGCGATAAAAAATGCTATCAACTAACTCATTAAGTTTGTTCTCTTATGAAAATATCTAAATGGCAAATCTTCAGGCAAAACAATTCGAAAAGTGAAGCCAATATTGACTTTAGACTTTTTCTTGTCTGCTTAACAGAAATCTGTTAGACTAACTGAACACAGGGATGTGAAGCCCTCTGATTCAATATGGCTTCAATAATACAGGGTGGTCGACTGATCATTCGAAATGCATCAAACGCCAGCAGGCAACGTAAACACAAACATATTTGCACATCAGATTTAGATCAACACTCCTGCAATATTGGTCACTCTATATTATTCCCCGATATATCATCAGAATCTATCAATGCAATATTACAGATCATTGAATTTTATATAGAAGATATATGTTATGTATTTCAAAAATCCTGGCATACTTATTATTTTCAGGACATTTCATATTGAAAAAGAAGGATATGGTATAAAAGACATCCTGACATTCATTATCGTCACCACAAATCTGCATGCCAATAAATTATAGTTAAATAAAATAATACAAATACACGTAAAATACAAATGTATAAAAGTTCTGAGGTAAAATGGATAAACCAACAAAAGTCTCCACACAATGAAGTTTTCGAACACCAAGTGTTCGAAACGCGTTGAATAAAACTTCATTTGTGTGGAAACTTTTGTTGGTTTATCCATTTTACCTTAGAATGAGTAAATACCACACAATTACGGATTGCACAACTAATGATGTATAAAAGTATTAATCATATGTTTGAGTTCATATTGATATTGAACTAACAGACACTTAAAGCATTAGTAAACATCATTAATTAATTTTATTATTTAATTGAATAATTCATGTAATTTAATGTATTCCTTAATTGATCCCTATATATAAGTAGAGGTGACATTAGTCACGCAAATATGAAATACATAATTTATATTTCACTATCTTTTTATTCTAATTTCCCAAAATAACTTTCTAACTGTTAGTTTAATTAAATTCTGGGATAGTTTTTTGAAACTTTGACAGAAAACGACAATTTCCACATAGATATTACACAACTTAAAAAAAGTTCACAAAAAGTAAGAACCAGAAAACGATTTTTATTGAAATTCTGTAAATAGCTACTAGAAAATCGAAAAAAAGGAATGTAGTAATAGTATTGGCTACAAAAGCCTAGTATTGGCGTACAGCTTGCAGCTCCGGCTAAGGGCTAGCAGTCATTAAAATGTGAAAATGGGTATCACAAAGCTTTTGATTTTTGACACAATTCTTCATGTTCATACCATCATATTTTTTAGCATTTTGAAAGCCATTTCACTATAAGAAAAAACTTAGTTGTAACCCTCACTATTCTGCTCTCACACAAATATTCACTCACCCATACAGACAACTGACCAACAAAACAAACACACACACACAGAACAATCTATCGAATATATTGTGCTAAACTAATGGGACATCAAAACGTGTAGGACCGATTAAAAACATGAAATAATAATTTTTACCCTAACATGAAATAAAAACTATATATGACTTTACTTGGACTCTGTTTTAAAGTAGTACTATCATTCTTGGGGTATGCAGTTCTCACATCAATGAGAAAGAAAACTCGAGGACTCTACGCTTAACTTACCATGAATATGGTTAATAGAACCACTATCAGAAACAAAATGACCAAGTTAAATCTTGATTTACTTTAATATGGCTAGCATACACTGGTAAGTATAATAAACAAATAATTTGAATGTTTTTGAGCAATTGTTAGAAACATGGAAAGTATATTTCCCAGAATGCCTGTGATTCAAGTACTATGAATCTACAAATAGATAGAGTAGAAATACCATAGCTAAAACATTATTTCTAACAAGAATTCAGTAATATTATTAAGAATATTATTTAATGAAATAAAGACGACAATCAGTGTAAACGGATGCGTCATCAGTTTGCCGAAGTTTGCGTAGTTAATTAAACTGCAAATTTGTTTTAGTTATTATCTGAGGGTGTTTCAACAAATACAATAAATCCCAAAGTTAATAATAAAACAAAGGTAAATATTAATTTAGATAGGTTACTTCAATTTTCATGGTTAGACTAAATGAAATGAGAAATACAAGTTAAATAGAAATCCAATAAAAGATAAATAATTCATTAACATAGAATATAATAGTTTAATATTTGTATAATCCGACGAAATTTTAAGTTTTCTACCCTCAGAACAATATCTGTAAAAATGTACAATTTTTGATTTCTTTAGTAAATGATTTTGTTTTATGATTAAAACAAATACTAATTATAAATAAAATGAAGGCACACAAGCGTTGCTTGTTTCTTCAATAAACTTGTAATAAATGAAGTTTAGTGGTTTACTTTTCAAAGTTATATGAGCTATTTCTTTTCACTTGATAATAGATAAACTATAAAGTTCAGAGTGTAAGTGTACTATTTTGTTGTAAGTGCTCCTTTAGTTCATTTTTCAACTTATATAAACATTATGAGTATATCCTCTTGAATAAACGGAAAGTTATTCAAAATAAATATCTGAAGTTCTAATAAGAGCACAAATAAACAGAGAATATGGAGTTTTACGCAGTTCCACATTTTTTTGTTTTAACCATCATGTTTTTCCTCATGAGGCCAAGCCACATGAGTCGTGACTCATTCTTGGTGATTTGATGATGATGCATATATATATATATATATATATATATTATATATATATATTCCACTTAAAATTCGAAAAAACGATCCAAACTGGACGCAAATCAGTTCACAAACGAAGAAAAGCAACACACAGAGAAAGAGACACACTTACAAACTCAAATTTTCGGATGATCCGTCTTCAGGAGAAAAGAGAGAATGGGCGACCAAGCACGCCGGAAACACATTTTTTTTTTTTTTATTTTATTTAATATTTATTTATTTTTATTTTATTTTATTTATTTTTATTCCTATTTTTTAAATTGCTTTAATTATTTATTTATTTTATATTATTACATTTATTTTTAATTGATCTTATCCTTGTATTTTCATTTGTTTCTCATCGCCTTACCAACTCTGTTATCTTCCTTTTTCATGCTTTTTATTCCTTTTTATACTTCATTTATCTTCCTGCTGTTTATTTTACCTTCAATCAACCAGAACTGCTTTTCTTAATTCTTAATTTTAATTTTAATATTAATTTTCTTCTGATCGTCTCTACTTCATTACTTCCTGAACCGGGCGCGCGTGGCAGCACGGTTGGTTGCCGGGACGGTTTCCTGTCGTTGTGTTTCCGGCGTGCTTGGTCGCCCATTCTCTCTTTTCTCCTGAAGACGGATCATCCGAAAATTTGAGTTTGTAAGTGTGTCTCTTTCTCTGTGTGTTGATTTTCTTCGTTTGTGAACTGATATATAATATATATATATAGGTGTGTTCTCTAATCGGTTCGGTCAATTTTCCAGGATAAAAAATCAAACTCTCGTTGCCAACGTTTCGGTTTTATTAAACCTTTTTCATAGGCCTACAACAAGGATAATAAGAAATCACATATCAACATCAAACATATACACAATATGAATGATTGTTACAACTATGAATATTACAAGCAGAAATATTTCAGAGATACATAAAACAATATTACTTACGAAGTAAGAATTTTTAACTAAAAAATGAAATTTACATTATTTAAAGGAACAACAATGTTAGCCGGACAAAACCTTCGACTAGACTAATAAGATAACATTACAAATAACCTCAACACTGTTCATCAAGGAACTAAATAAATCAAATTTCACTAAACCTCAGCACAACACTCCAGAATAAATATTACTTAAATTAGTAATATCACTTCTATGATTAATCGAACTTAGATCCTTTTTAATATAACATCTCAAGTGTCTTCCTTCTTTGCTCATCTTTTTCTTTTTCTATTATAGTTTATCTTCAAAATGAACGTTGACCCTCGTTTATTGCATGCCCAGCAAGGCTGTTGCGTTACTTTTATTTGTTCTTATGGAATAATTATGTTGGTACACCTTTCTTGAGAAAACGACTAGTTTCACCATAGTAACACTTGTCACAGTCTTTACATTTGATGGCATAAATGAGGTTACTTTGTAACTCCTTCGGTATTTTTTCTTTCAAATTTGAAAATAAAGATTTATTTTTTCTTTTATTATAAAATGCCAGTGTAACTTCAGGTACGTTTCGTTTGAACACTAGCTGGGCATGCAATAAACGAGGGTCACACGTATGTAAATTTACTTACATTTATTTTTTAAATTACAATGTAATTTACTTTGAAACGAATAGACTTTCATGTTTTATATTTAAAATAAGAATATAATGAACAATGTAAACCTCTAAAGCCTTTTTCACCTTCTTACACCATGTAGACATATGAAATTTGCCTACATTATCATTTTTTTTGTACATTTTGTACGGAGATGCCTAAACTGTAGTTTTAAATGCACATTAAACTAAGCTTTCCTCATAAAAAGAGGAACACTGGACTGTGTTATCACCAAGATGTGTTTCTATATCACTCCTGTATCTTTATTTCAATAAAGCTTATACTGCAGTTACTCTTGTTCAAATAAACTGAATGTTCAACAAACCTTCAGCCAACCTTTTTTAGGAGGAAGCCCCTTTATATCAGTAAAATCGTTAAAATTTGCCGAAATGATTACAATGATCCATTAGAAGTCATAAAATAGTTATTTATTGTAATGTTACTAATTACTGGAAAAGTGCAAAATATTTTTCACCAGTTGCAAACATTCAAAGTTCCTTCTAACAATTTCTTAAGCAATATTGTTGTATATTAAATTATTGGAACTGCTTTTGAGTATAATAATTAAACAAGATTGAATGAGGTGTATATTTTAAATAAGTAATTAATGAATTTTGTTGAAATATTTTTAAAAAGTTATTTTGAACTGGATTGTTTGTTTACACAAAGCGGGATAGGTTTGATTTGTTTTAATATCTGTGGTTTTTAATATGAAGCATGATAGAGAAAAACTGAATATTCTAAGAGGATTACTAAAAACATTTTCAGCTTCCCGCCAGTTCTCAAATGGTGTTAGGAGTTAATGAAAATACCGTGTTCCGGTAGAAAGCCTTTTTGGCAAACCCTGATTATATGACTTCTCTCAATTTAGCAAGTAACTCCAGAAAATGGCAACTTTGAGAAAATAGCAACAATGTTTGAAAGAAGTCATTCAGGCCCAACAATATTCGCATTAGTAAATTGTATTTAATTTTACGTCATTTACCAGAAACAGAAAAAGCAAACCTTATTTGATTCGGACTCTGCTCTGATTTTTCCATAAATATAACTAATAACGAAATTCAGATTGACAGTTTGTTTTCAATTCAAATAAAATTCACTTTATACTTCCATTAGACGAGAATTGATTTTAGGTAAATTTTATGCAACGCATTATGTGATTTTTACTATATGAATTTATTTCCTTCATAATTTGTTTCAATTGGTTCTAAGTTAATAGTCATTTATACATTGAATTTAACCATCGAGGTGTAGTAGGCTCTATTGTACACATATGACTTTTATCCTATTTTAAACTTTTTACTTTTAACCTTTTACAATTTTTGAGGTTTCATTAACTTTATAACAGTCTATTAATAAATAAAAAATATTGAAAAGTCACAGAAAGTCATTAATAAAACATTGATTAATATTTCAAAATCCGTAGACACCAGAAAAAGAAGTGCTCGTGGTACATAACTACATATACCTACATAATACATGTATAAATATATACAATACTAGAAAAAAACAGTTTAACAGCAGTTTAAAAAAAATATATGAAACACAGAATAAATCAAATCACAATGTAATACCAATATTTCGAACAAAGTTTGATGTCATGAAAAGAAGAATTAGAAAAGATATAACACTTTTCGAAATACCAAACAGTGAAGTGATTTGATCTATTGTGTGATGCACATAATTTAGTTATACATCATTTAACGACACACAAGGAAAAACAAAAGTTGAAAAGTACACTTGAAAAAAGCAACTGAATGAAACACTTACAGTTGGTGATTTTTATGTTAAACCGTCATCAAGGATGAAGAAAGTAGGTAGTCAGCGATATCGGAGACACGAAGGATGAAAACGAATCTGCAGCCACTCGAGTACCCGCTTAAAAGAAACAAGTTAGAAACGTGGAGAAACATATTGTCTCTTTTGGTTCTTAAACCTTTCTGCTTTTTCTTCTGCCTTATAATATGTTTTGACTATTTGTACTCAGTTTACATAAACCGAGCATTTGAGTAGCTGCACATTCATTTCCATCCATTGCTTCTCCGATGCCTTTAGTGAACATCTCTTTCTACTCTCTTCATGATGATTTAACCAAAAATCACAATCTCTACGTTTGTCTCTCAAAAGATTGTTTTAGGCGTATTTTTGAACTAGTATATATATATAATTTTGAACTCGTGTATAATATATATTTCGAGCTCCGTCCTTCGATGTGAGGAGATCTCTCTGACTTTGTCTTCTCTTCTAGTCTACTCCTGATGACGAACAACAGTTCAAAATAGTGAGCATTCAGTAAGTGTGCTTTTTATTGCTTTTTCTGTGTCGTACTTTGGGTAATTTAAGGTTTTATATATATATATATATATATATATATATATATATATATATAATAAAAATAAATATTTCTCAGAAATGAGTCGGTTTTTCAGATTTAAACCAAATTTTTAACACCAACATTTTAGTTTTATCTAAATCTTTTCTTACAGCCTTTACAATATAGAAGAAAATTTAAGAAATCATACAGAAATCAAAAATTATATAAATATAAAAATACGGAATATTCTAACATATAATCTGCTACAAACGGAAATATTGTGAATGCAATGTGGGAAAACTTACAAAAGTATGACATTTTTAAATTAAAATATAAGAAACCATAACATTAAAAGCTTCAAATGGACAAGTCTACAAAAGAAGAACAATGCACTAAAACAATGATACCAACGAAAAAGGTAATTTTCACTAAAAAATATAAAAGTACACTAACAGATGGAGACTACTTAACTTAATTAACTAGTAATAAGATTTAAGTTAATTAACCTTTCAGTTCTTATGCCTGTCTCTGTTAATGTAATTTTATCTTCTGAAGTGAAATATATTTTTTGGCTGGTACAATTGCTTTAGTGTCTTTTTTATGCTGGTAGTTGAAGTTTTCGTTCATAAAATTATTTACTTTAAAGTTCTAATGTAATAGTTCATTGTTTTTGAACTTCAAAGTTCATACTTCTGTAAATTTTCTGTTGCTTTTTAGTCCAGAATATTTACATTTGCGATATTTTATAAAGCCAGCTTTGTATATTTTGATACTTGTAGATTATTATATGATTTTTCATATTTTCATTTGTTTTTTAGGCCCATGAAAAAAGTTTTAAACGATGAACTAAAGTAGATTCGGAATGTTTGATTTAAACCCAGAGAAGAGATCCATTCCGATGAATATGTTTTGTTCACTCTATTCTACAGTCAATATTTTTATTAAGTTCTATGAACGTCAATTTTAAACCTAACCCTAACGAAACCTCCCTTCTTTAATAAATACTATATGATTCATTAAAGTTAGCAAATAATTACTCAATAATAACCTATTCATCCCAAATTTAAAATTAATACGTTTCATAGCGCAGGTCTTCTTAAATTTATAATATGGAAATGAAATGCAGGCGATAACTTAACTCGCTCCACAGTCTTGCACATCAACTGCTGGATGATGTTGATAGTCTTGTTACACAAGCTTTTCTCACAACAAGTCACATCAGAGTAAATCAGATAATCGTGAGGTCCACCTAACATCAACTTGCATGCAAACAAGATGACCCGAAGCTTTCCGAGTTGAGAGGTTTGCTAGTCTGCGGTCAAAATGGTTTGGGCAAGGCTCAACTAGATGCTTGTACCATAAGAATAGTTATTTCCAGAATTATGGAAGTTATGTCAAAAGTCTAATCCTTGTATTAGTTTATGAAAGTCATTACTGCTGGAATATATCGAGGAATGGAACGCTGAGAATAGTGAAACAACGGTGGCGGCCTTGGTATACCAAGTGACTTGCGGATTTGATTCAGAGGCATGGCAAAGCGCAGACACATGAAGATAAATTACAGCTCGCTGGCTATAAATCAGATCGCAGTCAGGCGCGTTACATCACAACTTCACCAATGACTTTAAACGCTTATACTAAACCAGTTAAAGCCCTTCAGAAATTTCGGATCAAATTTACCAAGAAATTCTAAACGCCAGATGTAATTTTATCTGCAGAGAATTACATTGTGTATATTAGATATTTATATTCTCTAAATGCACTCATCCAACAAAACCATATTCAGACAAATTAATGATTCAACAAAGAAATATTAAAGTCTCGTTTATTTATTTCTTCTGAGTTACGATTAAATATAAATTTATACATATTTTATAATTTATAAAATCGTCAAATAATTTACTACTTAAATGTATGGTTATCATTTCAAATAGGGATATGAGCAAAAAATACGGTATATTGAAGATATAATTACATATATTACAGACGATGTTGATTAACTTACCTACAGTAAAGCACACAATTTTCCAGAAAACAACGGTGAAACTTCATAATAAGATGAATTTAAATAAATACATGAACCACATCGGACGGGAACTGATTTGCTTATGGGGAACTGATATCGGCTGCCACTATGTTACATATTTCTATAGTATATATTTCTCTATCTATGTGACAAATAAAACTGAATTTTATATATACAAGTATATATATAATAAGATTTTGCTATAAGCACGTGAAATAACACGTGGAATAAACAATACCAATACAACGTAAGTAGACTGGAACAAAGTAGCGCCTTATTCCTGCATATAAATAATGAAAATAATCATATTGATTGGCCAGGAGCGAAAATTATTACCTATGAACAATCGATGTTGTTAAGAAATATTATCGAATCCTCTCTGACTAAATTTAATTGATCAAATATTATAAACAGTAGTAACGGGCTCTTCAAGCTTCACACGTTCTTGACGAGGGCAATAGCCTCTTCTAAGAGGGTTGACAACCAGCGGATGGTTTTTTTTTTACTCTTTCTTACTGGAAATGAAACTGTACTCCTTTGTTTCCCCAAACATCCCTCTCTAGACATTAGTCCTTTCCTGCCCTTTCCATCCTTTTAAAATAGCACTCTTCCCTCCCACTCCTCTCTACCCTCTACCAAAATGTTTCTGCATCTTGTGCTTCAGTTGGGTTTTTGACTGTGACGAAGACCACTTGTTACGGTTAAAAGATCATAGTGTTTTTCTCAATTTTTATTGTGGTTTTGATATTGAT
This sequence comes from Hermatobates lingyangjiaoensis, assembly GCA_026182355.1. Classification (NCBI taxonomy): domain Eukaryota; kingdom Metazoa; phylum Arthropoda; class Insecta; order Hemiptera; family Hermatobatidae; genus Hermatobates; species Hermatobates lingyangjiaoensis. The sequence continues at coordinate 2,235,375 of JAPFBL010000019.1, forward strand.
TGTTATTTCACTTATTTATGTGAAATTGTATATATATATATATATATATTCGTTGAACAGCTGACCGTATTTCGCTGATGTCATTTTCTTCACTAGTTTTTCAAGGTTTCTGAATACCTTCTTCTTTCCTTCATCCAAACGTTGGAGAATGTTAATTAAGTTGGAACCGACATGTTTCGACTGGCTTCCAGTCATCTTCAGGGTGATTAATTAAAAAAAAAAAAAGAAGAAAATTATTAGTCGTTGGAGTTGGTATTAAGACACATTATAAGGTAAAAGTTTAAAGTAGCTGCTCTTGCTCTCTCTCTCTATATATATATATATATGTTCTCTAATCGGGATTCGGTCAATTTTCTATGATAAAAAATCAAACTCTCGTTGCCAACGTTTCGGTTTAATTTAAAACCATTTTTTTCATAGGCATCTTCTCTATACACTATTCAATCAATTTTCTAGGATAAAAAATCAAACACTGGTTGCCAACGTTTCGGTTTTATTTAAATCCTTTTTCATAGGCATCTTCTCCGTACACTTTAGTTAGAGAACACGCCTATTCTATGAAACGGTCGATATATTATTGAATCTGTTATATATACATTTGGGTTTTTATAAGAAGAAATATGGGTTCTTATGAGGTATAAGAAGAGTGTATGGAGAAGATGCCTATAAAAAAGGTTTTCAATAAAACTGAAACGTTGGCAACGAGAGTTTGATTTTTATCCTAGAAAATTGACCAAATCCCGATTAGAGAACACGCCTATTCTATGAAACGGTCGATATATTATAGAATATGTTATATATATATACGTTTCACGATAAATCACAAACACAGAACATAGGAACAAACACAATTACTGTTTCTAATTTTCGTTGAACCGTCATCAGGAGAGCTGAGATAGGGACAAATAACTATAAAAAAACATACACAAAACACACCAAATAATGCTGTAAAACTTAAATTGTAGGAGGTGCTAAGAGTTCATCTTCCGGTGTGCGCAACACTAACTTTCTTTATTTTCCCTAATAAGAGTGAACCAACAATCAGAAAACAACCCGTACTTACTTTGTGTTTTGTATGTGAATGTTTGTGTACCTTGAGTTTATTTCTGTAATGATTGTATTATTGTTTTTGATGAGTAATTCTCTTTTGTTAACGATTTATCCGCATTTTACAGAGATGAATATAAATGACCGTATGTGTGAATACATTTACTTTGGACAAAAGAATGTACATACTTGACTCATTGGGGACCGTGAGAACGCTTCATTTTGGCCACAGCGACATAATTTTGACAATGCAAATGAAACACATAAATAATACATTTACACGTGCCGAATTTGAAAAGTTTTCCACTACATGGAGGGTGGAATAACGTGCCCAGAATTTTATTGCATTGGCCATTAATTTAAACTAGTGCCAAAGTAAAACAAATATAGGGCAGACACAGAGCACTCCTACTCGTTAATGGAAGCTATTAGCACATTCAATTGGTGTTTTCATCATTTATAAGCCAAATATTTCTATAAATACTACGCTTTTGTAAATCACTATGTTGTCCAAAGAGTTCAATAAAACAATCAAGGTTTGTATCTTGGGCATGCAGTTATTTAATAATGTACATAGCAATATGATCACCGTTACTTTTTTATATATGTATAAATTTATTCAATTTCGTTTTATTAAATAATTAAATTAAATTTGATTTCTTTTTTTATTTATTTGATTTAATTTTGTTGCATTTTTTAAAAAAATTAAAAAATTAGTTTTCCAACTGTCCAACATTTCAATCTTATTTAAAACCCTTACAGGTATAAATAAGATCATTTCCAATCAGATAAAATTTAAACTATTATGTTACAAACTATGAACTCTAATACTGCCTATGTTGTGGTTGCTTTGAATTCAATTGAACAAGCCAATATTGAAATTCAATTGAACAAAGATGACATCGATTTCTGAGTCATTTTATTTCCATTCTACTCTAAGTCGTGTATATTGATATCATTAATGTGTATTAATTTAGATCAATAGGGTTACTTGTAAAATCAACCGCAATGATTAATCCATCAATTTTGGTTTGCTATCATTTTTTTAATATAGTCAAAGAATTTTCAGGTATTTGAAATACTTTTATCTACATTATCATTGCTATGATTTACTGTTGTTCAATTTTATTTAATAAACAACTCATGGATTACATATTTACAAATTCCATTTGTTGATATTGCATGATTTCTTCTTCTTCTTCTGCTTGTTCTAGGTCAATAACAAAGGTTTAAAAGAAGCTTCCATTCTCGTTCTTGTCTCTACATTACAAATCTAAGGTAGAATGTATTGTATCAATCATTTGTACAATAAATATAATCATATGAACAATTATATTTTGAACATGGAAAATTGTTCAAAAGTATAGTTTCGTGCTATACCTCTATCACAAAGTGAAACACACTGTAAGTTCAATATTTCGACACACACATCATACGGAGAGAAAGTATAATTGTTTGGAGAAGCGAGAACGCCTTCCTAGTAAGTGTTCCCATTATAATGTCTTTAGACGTCTCAGACTGCTTTCATTTGATAATGTATGTATCATTATTTTATATAGTGATTTTTTTAATAACTTTTTATATCGTGTCTAGATATATATTTAATAGATATTAGAAATAAAAAATATAAACAAATGATAATAATACATTTTAAAATAATCAAATTATTAAAATAAGAATATTAATAAATTCCTAGCAAATGCCAGGAAACACATAGGGACATAGAAATTTTCTTTTTAACAGTTTTCTCTCCCGTCATCAGGCTCCAAATTATCGAAATGTGTAAAATTCCCTTTGCCATTTGTGTAATTGACATTGAAGAAGGTCATATATTTTGTTCGAAAGATTTTAACATCCATTCTAAATTTATTATTCTTCCTTAGACATTGGGTAGATAGGTAGATAACACACACACACACACACACACACACACACACACACACACACACACATATATATATATATATATATAATATATATATATATAATCTATTAAAAAGGAGATAGTACACAGATAGACACAGGAATAACTCACTTCTATATTTCGACCATCGTCGTCATCAGGAGGCGAAAAGTCCCTCCGGAAGACAGAGCGGCGACTTTCTCTCGCCGAGAGTAAGAGAGAGAGAAATGTAAATTACACAATTTTCAATTTAAATGTTTTAAATATAAAAGATCAAGGTACAAAATGTTTTTTTGCCCGCTTCATAATGATTTTTTTTTTTTTTTTTGGAAATAAAAGTAAAAATATATGAAAAGTAAAAAATGACAAGCTTGTTGCGTTGTTATTTTGAGTTATCCTCTCTAAAATAGTATACATTAATGTTTTGTCCCATTAATTTATAGAAATATTAGATTTTAACAGATTTGGATACTTTTTTTAAAGTTTGTACTTGTATAAAAATGGAGAAGTTAAAAATAATAAGTTGATTCGTTAAGAAATGACTGGAAGTTACCATTTTTATGTCGGAATAGTACAAGATTCATTTTATCATTTGAAAAAAAAAAGGGTAATTTATGTATTTATTTAGTAATAAATAAATATTTATATTATAATAAATAATAATATTATTTATTTAATATTTATATTTAGTATTAAATTGAATAGTTTCTGGAGTACAATTAATATAGTCATTATGATTTAATAAACTTGAGAACACAAAACTAGGAAAAACATACTAAGAAAAAAGTTGACTGTAAGAGCCCTGGTGAATGGTGGGAATCAGATCATCTAAGTAATCCCTACAGCTAGACAAAACAAGCATCGCCTCAGCCTAACAACCGGGCTGGAATTAATTAAAACCCAGTCAATTCTCTCTGCTGAATTCCGCCAATACACCGCCGACATCCTCATTTCCCTTTTATTACCTAAGTTAGTTTTATTTTTAACTTTTTCTTTTGTAGATCCGAACTAATCACCTCAAAAACCATCAATGAAACTTTAATAACAATAATAGATGGCATCACGAAACTTTTGATAGTTAAATAAATAAAATATCTCATTTTGTTTTTAAAAAAAACTATATATATATATATATATAATTAAAACGCTTCATGGGGGGCCTTAGATGAAAATGATATCGAAAGAAACACAATAATAGATACAGACAACACATTTACTGCTTGTTAATTGTCATTATTAAGTGGCTCTAGTGTCTATCTATGTATTACTGTGACAGGGGACACAAAAAAGAATAAAATAAATAATAACAAAAAGGAAAATAAACGGAACTTGCCGTTGCGTCTACAACGTGCTTGGTCTCCCTCTTCTCTTTTCTCCTGAAGACGGATTACCCGAAAATTTGAATCTGTAAGTGTGTTTCATTACTCTGTGTGTTACTCTTCTTGAATTTTGAACTCGTGTATATATATATATATATATATAAACACTAATAACTTCTCGACCGTGTGACAGATATACAACTAAAAAATGATTGATCGGGATGCAGTCAGTTTCTTCCACTTTTTAATTCAAACTCTCATTGCCGACGTTTCGATTTTATTAAAAATCTTTTTCATAGGCCTACAAACAGAGGAAAACAAGAATTTTAATACGTACATTTTTAAAACACAAACAAAAGAAGTACACTATGAACATTAAATACAATCTTAAGTATTAGGATAACAATGACAGATAATAAAAAAGAGAAAAAGATGGAGTCTAACTATAAAAACAAAGTTTTTTTTTTTTTTTTTTAAAAAACTTTGTTTTTATAGTTAGACTCCATCTTTTTCTCTTTTTTATTATCTGTCATTGTTATCCTAATACTTAAGATTGTATTTAATGTTCATAGTGTACTTCTTTTGTTTGTGTTTTAAAAATGTACGTATTAAAATTCTTGTTTTCCTCTGTTTGTAGGCCTATGAAAAAGATTTTGAATAAAATCGAAACGTCGGCAATGAGAGTTTGAATTAAAAAGTGGAAGAAACTGACCGCATCCCGATCAATCATTTTTTAGTTGTATATATATATATATATATATATATATATATATCCGTAAATTTTGGTAGCAGTCCTTCTTTGACACACACATTATTGAAAATGACAATTTTCAATTATTGTTAACAAGAAACTTGTTAAGAAACAGGTATCAGCTAAATTTGGTGTCATTTTTAATATATATATATTTGATCAAACCACAAAATAAAATGGGAAAACAAGACTACTTGAATTGTTATTTCACATGTTTATGTGACATCTTTACATATATATATATATTATATATATATATAACATGTAAAAAAGAAACTGTCCAAACAGAACAAATAAGTAATTGATAAAAAAAACAACACAAAAAGAACGCAAATACTTACTAGGATCAATATTATTTCGAATCCCAGTTCATCATCAAAAACAGAGTAGTAAAATAAGAAGAAGAGCTACGACACAGCCAGATCAAAGGTGCAGAGTCCAATGACTATATATACATATTGATAAAAGTATCCAGCGTGAAGTGGAAACAAAATAAAAGTTTATCAGGACTCGGTCTGTTCTTCAGGTTCAAATTAAACACTTATTGCCAACGTTAGGTATTTATTTAAGACCTTTTTCATAGGCAGAAGTATTAACTTTTAAAACATAAAAAAAAACTAAGTATTACATCAGAGGTCATTTACAAAGAGGACATTGTGGACTTCAGCAACAACTGTCTAGTTTGGATGAATAATTCCACTGTGTTTGATAACTCAGGAAAACATTATGAATGCTGTTTAACTATGAATGATTAAAGTATAAATTTCATTTTAGCTATTAGTATCAGTTTTTTTATTCCATACTTTCTTTTTTTTCCTGAATTTAAATCTTTTCTTCTATGGGCCTCTTCTTTTGTATTCATAATCATATTTATTGTCTTCATAATCTACAATCTTCGTGTTCTTTAAATTAACGTTATGTCTATTGCTATTGAAATGATATGGTAAAGCACAAAATATTTTAAATGTTGTTTTTATTTATTATCACACTTATGTAGATCCAGCCATTTTGTAAATAATGCTTTGTTTGTCCTGGGCGTAGTGCATTACAATTGTCATAAGGAGTTATTCATTCAACTCTTTGATTTGTTATTTATTCTTCTCATTCAAAAATAAATGAATTTAAACTCTATTTTACCGTATATGCAATTTTGTTGTTTGTAACTTTAAATGTCTAGCTAAGTTGATCTGAGAATCCGTTTATATATGTTAGTGACTTATATTCTGGTTGATCAGGAGTATCTGAGGTTTGCTTTCTTCAGGACTGTTATTGTGTCCATTTAATATTATTTCTTGAATGTATGAGTACATTTTTTTAATTGATATTAAGAAGATAATATATTACCTCTCAAAATATTTTTAACAAGTTTTATAATTTTTGGAACAAATATTGTGTTACAGAAATTACATACTCTCTCTTTCAGTGCTAACACTGCATTTGTTATGTTGTTCAGTAGATGATGGGGTTGAAAATTGAGCCGTGAAAATATTTAGAAGTATAGACGAAACGTTGGCCTAATCTAAGGTGATTTATTGGGAACTGTTTAACGCTGGATGAAACATCGATAAAGGAAAATGGTGTAGAATAAACATGGCTGAATTAAGAAGTTTCAGATATATACATTATAATAAAGATAAGAAAATTTACTGCTGTGTTTGAATTTTGATGAAATCCATCATGAAAACGTTGAAAACTGATTTAATTCAGTGTCCTGAAGTTAGTGTAGTCACATACCGATGACAAACGCTGGAATTGTTTCGGTTGGTGAAAGTCGTTTAGTTAATTATGGGGATTAATGAACACGGCTATAGCTCTTATACAAACTAAGACAATTATAAACTAAGGGGGTTACTTGAACTATTCTTTAAGCTTCAAACTTTAACAATTTATATAAACCTTTATTAGCTTGTTAAAGAACTAGAATCTTGTTCTTATAAACCCGATAATGTGGTGTTCCTGAAATTAAATAGCACTAATAATTTAAAGTTTAAGATGATGTAACATGTTTAAGACCTCAAAGCACTTAGAGTTAATTAGGCATTAAGATGTCGAATGTTTGTGGCTTGATTTAGTTTGTTAGATTTGTTTAATTTGTGTGTGCCTTCTGTAATTTGAGAAATTAAAAATTAAAACTTTATATATATAGTAGTCGAAATTTGCATTTTGAATTTATTCAATGTATCTTCAATATAGGTTTGGTAAACTATTTTCGAACGATGTATTTCATTTTTGAATGACTAATGTTACTTGTATTTGATAAGTTTAATAAAAGAAATTCTAAATATAAGGAACTGTATAAGTAATATGGTTATGATGCATGTAGCAATCGTTTGGTTCTGATATTACTTATCTACTAATAAAAGACCAATAGTAATACCATACTCGACCAATAAAGAACAATTTGTTTTAGTTGATAATTTTCAAAAACAAAATAATTAAATTCTGAAGTTAATAATTAAAAAACTATCTTTTTAAATGTTATTTAAACAAGTTCATCGCTAAATTAAATTTAAATAAATAATTTCTACATTTTAAATCTACCTAATTTTAAGTTGTAAATTGTGTTAATGGTAATGTATTTTCTTTTTTACATCCAAATATAAGTTAACTATTTAATAAGATATTGCTTATTGTGTCCTATTTTCGAAAAGAAATTTATTTCCATTAATGTATTTAACAACAGGGAATTGTGGAAATGAAGGTAATACAAAACCAATAGGTGGTACTTAGTAATCGTCTTTTAATACGAGTAGAAGTGCTACGAACACTACTCGTAGTAGTGTTCTATTACCTCTTGTGATTATCCAAAATTAATATGGATTTTTTATTAATCATTAAATGTTAATCCAAAACCAAAGAAGAATTGATAATTTTGTAAAAAGTCAGAAGAAAGTTAAAAAATTGATATTCTTTTCGACTCAGAGTTTAGTAAATCTTTTCCTATTATGTAATATTACCGAAAAGCAACAGACTTTTTCTCTTATTTTAAAAAAAAAAAATGAAAAATTTTATGATTTGTGAAAAGTCAATTACTATGAGACTATAAAAATATGATACTTAATATAAATTGACATATGAGACTATTGTTACAAACAAATGAAAAATATATTTTTTTTTATTCTGGCAGAATAATTTTTTAATCACCAGACAGTGGCGCCAGGACATTTCAGTTTAATTTGTTACAGAAGAAAACTGGAATTATTTGTTACTTCGGAACAATAACCTTCTTAAGAGATAACATAATCATTATTACTAATGCATTCTAACTTCGCATAAGCACTCAAATAAGCATTGAGTATAGGGAAAGCTAAGTGGAAAATAATATCATATATAAAAATTGAGCTTATCTTTGTATTTAATATATATTATATTTAGACTGTATAGAAGGGAACCTTAACAAGATCAGGTCTTGCATCGTCAACTGCACCTGATGATATAAAGGAACTGAGTACATGTGTTGACCGAGAAACTAACATATAATCACCAAAGGAAGTGTCTGTGGAATTTAATATCCCTTAATCATGGCTTCAGAAATAATTAAGGAAATTCCATTTACAAAGTAAGTGCGCATGTTATATGCAAGTGCTAAACTTACTAAATTAACAAAGCATTGCTTTTACTATAATTAGTCATAAAAGTGCTCTAACTTTTATTTATAATTTTTTTTTAGTTTTGGATTTGTAGAGTATTAAGGAACTAACATAAAATTGGGATGCTTTAAAAAACTTGCTTGCATTTTTGTATTTGAAATGTTGAGCTCTTACGTAGGACAGAATCTCTGCGATGATAATACCTCGTATCTCAGAAAGATTGTATATAAATCCACTTGTATATCGAAGTACTACTGTACTAGAAGTAATGTTCAAAATGTACAGAAATATACAAGTGGGAACAGTTCGAACAATTTAAAAAAGCATGCGTTTTTTATGAAAAAGTGCATGTTTATAAAGAATTGTAAATATACAACCATATGCCATATTAATTCAGTTTGTTTATGTATATTCAAATAAATAATTAAATTGTAAACTTAATATGGATTAAATGAGTTTGTTAAAGATAATCTAGATTAAGACACTGTCATCAACGGAGATGAGACTCGCTTTCTGCGCATATTTCATTGTTATAGGAAAATAATTAAAATATAGACCATACAAGGGCCGGGTGGAGATATGAATAATTTATCAGGTAGTTAAAATAATAGTTTTGTCAACTAACAAATGAAGTATTTCATAAAATTAAGACTAGATGTCATGAAATGTTATATATTCATATAAATGTTCAAACCACAATAAGGACTGAGAATAAAGACTAAGATCTTTCAACCGTAACTAGCGGTCTTCGTCAGAGTCAAAACCCAACTGAAACCAAATATGTAGAAACAAGTGATAAGGGACTGAGTGAAGTGGGAGAGAAGAGTGGTATTTTAAAGGGTATAAAGTTTAGGGTAAACAAAGAAGTACATGGAGAAAAAGGTAAAAAGAAAAAAAGTAATGCCTTCGTTAGTTAATAAACAATAATTAATGAATTAATAGTATAATTAATGATTGACTCAACCAAGTTCGAACAAACCACTACCAATGTTTACAATTTGTGATTTATTAAATATAATCAGAGATAATTCAACAGTATTTCTCACGAACACAGAGTTTTCATACGTAATCATTTTAGCTCCGGTCTAATCGATATGGTGATTATCATTATTTATATGCAGGAATAAGACGCTACTTTTTCCGATCTCCTTACGTTGTATTGGTGTTGTTTGAAACGTATCATTACCAGTTTGACCAATATAAATTTTATAGCAACTTTTACACGGGATTTTATAATAATATATCCAGTTACCGTAAACTTTTTAAACATTTCCTACATTATTTTTGGAAAATTTATTTAACAACTTATTAATAAATTTATAATAAATTTAAAAAGCAACTTAAGTTGGGAATCCAAACTATTTGTTAAATATTTATAAAATTTCCGTAAAACTGAAATAAAATCAATATAAACAAACCCATGTCTTTATTTTTTTTGGTTTGAAATATTTTTATATTTCTTGTACAATAAAGTTATAAAAATTCAAGTAAAAGAAAGAATAGAGTGATATCCATTATTTGTGGTGATTATGAATATTATTTATATTTTTTAATATAAAATAAAATAAAAAAATTTACTAAGGTTTTTTCCAGTTGGGTTTTTGATCACAAGCCCTTTTAGGTTGAAAAGATTTTATATTGTTTTCCTTTTTATTTGTTTACTTGTTTTATTTCACGTGTTTATGTGAAATCCTTTTATATATATATTTGTATAGGTAGGCAGGAAATCTTCTTTTAAAACAAGTTGAATTGAAATATGCAGCAGCCTCTGCATTTACGATTTTTTTACTGACTGTCTCTAAATATATGTATACATGTATATAAAAATAAGTACATAATAATAATATAACATAATAATGGGGTTTCAGTCCGTATTCCAGGTTCAAATAAACTCTTAATTTTAACGTTTCAGTTTAACATAAAAGTTTGTTGTAGACAGCAGTAAGAAATTTGAAAGTAGTTACAAGTTGAATACCATCGTGTAAACAGGATGGCATTCAGTTCAGATGGAAAGGCAAAGCCTATTGTGGAACTAAGCGGTGGTGAGGTAACAGTTCTAGTCATTAAACCCACCTCTGGTTAAAAACAGAGATTACGATATTTTATAAAGTAACTGTTGTTTTTTTGTAATTTATTTGAGGTAAATGAATTTAGACATAATACTAATGTATAATACCTAAATAAACATGCTTACCAAGCAGGTTTTAAATTCAATGCTATTTGTAATAAGATTTTCATATGAGATAATTTCCTCAATTTATTTTCAACATAACGCAATAATATTCAAATTGTATTACAACGCATATAAGAAGCCATGTGATAAACTAGAAGGGCCTAGCATATACTCATTAGCATACATGGTTATCACTTCTAGGGTGAATCTCTTACACGTCATAAAAACTGAAATATTAGGTACCAACAACTTTCTTATGGTTCATAACTTTTTCTAATGTGAATTTTAAGAAGAAAAGTAAACAGTTTCAAAGAAGCTTGTAAAGAGTTTAATACTTCATACATATTGAAACCACAAATAGAATATTTTATGAGTGGAACTCAAACTTGTTAAGATTGGGGAGATAGATTTTCAGTTTTAGTAGTACCGAAAATTTATTGATAATCGTTTTTAAACACCATAAATACTGTTAGACAGCCTTTAAGGAGATAAATTTACTTGAAAAGCATATTTATAAAATATGATTTTCTAACGACATATTATAAAGAAAACTCTTTATGTTCTAAAGAATATGAATTAATAAAAACAGTGTAACATGTCTTGCACTGCCTGTCAAGATTTTGACAGCAAAAATATTTGCAAATTTACTGGTTTCTATAAAAAAATATGCATTTACATAACAAATTGAATAATATATCAAGTTTGGTAGAATAGGTGTACTATGTAATCGGATTCCATCAATTTTCTAGGTTCAAAATCAAACTCTGGTTGGTGACGTTTTAGTTTTACTTTACAAACTTTTTTATAGAAGAAGTAAGAATTACTTGAATAATAAAATGGTATTTACATTACTTAATCAAACTAATAATTTTAATTTTTCAAAACGTCATACTACAAGTTACTACAATGTTGATATAACCACTGAATTAAAATGTTGAGGATATTTCATGCCCAATAGGACTAAGAGCTACGTTACAACAATTTTTGCAAACTTTGTCTTAACACTATCACTAAATACATTAAACCATTTTTTTATATTTACTCTGAGGATGACTGGAAGCCAGTCAAAACATGTCGGATCCACCCTAATAAATATTCTCCAACGTTTGGATGAAGAAAAGAAGAAATTATTTAGAAACTGAAAAACTTGTGAAAAAAATGATTTCAGAAAAAAAACGATCCACAGAGGACAAAAAAACGTTTCGGAGTAAGATATAGCTACACAGTAAATAGAAAAATACAATTACAGTCTCTAATTTCATCAGGAGAGAAGAGATTGGAACACCAAACGCACTTGCAAAGCGATGGTTGCAGACGCTCTCCAACCGTCACCTTGTAAGGTCGCTTGGTGCCTTATCTCTTCCCTCCTGATGGTGGCTAAACCAAAAATTAGAGGCGTAAGTGTGGTTTTCTATTTACTGTGTACCTATAGTTTACTCTGAAACATATATATATATACGTTTCACGGTAAATCAAAAACACAGAACAAAGGAACAAACACACTTACTGATTTTCGGTTGAACCGTCATCAGGAGAGTTGAGATAGGGATATATATATATACACTTTTTCACATAAACATCTGAAATAACAATCAATGATCAACCACAATATGAAATGGGAAAAAAGGACTAAGATCTTTTAACCGTAACAAGCGGTTAAAAGTTACGTTATTTATTTACGAAGACCGCTTGTTACGGTTGAATAATCTTAGTCTTTTTTTCCCATTTCATATCGTGGTTTGATCATGTATATATGTATTATATAAGCACCATAACAACTCTTTCACTGGTCATATTCCTGCAACTACTACAAGTACCTCCAAAAACCACAACACCATAAGGTTATCAACTACGTAAAGGTTAAGGTTATGATGGTGAATGTTCACAGAAATATGTTGCCTTGGTTAAATATACTCATTTTCTCGTCTTTTATGTTATTGGTCAACATGTTTCAAATGACATTTCAGTCTTTATAGATAACTATTTATTTATTTAAATATTAATAGGTATTTCTCTTTAAAGAGTGGTAGGTTAGTGGTTGAAGATTTGTTTTTCTTGAAACGACTGGTAAGCATAGGTTAGAGATGGGGGAAGGACGGATGGTCTCTTTATCTGTCTAATCTGTATAGACTCACTTGTAAACATTTTAAGACCCTGCTTCTACTGACGGCTTGAGGAAAAGATAAATAAATAAACATTCAAATTGCTTTAAAAGAAATAATAAACCCTCAACCACAACCCACCATCCTTTAATAAATATCAACGATCTGCACGCTTACTATTTACACCCTGATCATTGAACTATCATTAAACAAGACTGAGTCAGTGGCATTTAAACATATTTTGGTTGTTAACTGCACTCAGTGTTTCAATTTCGTAAAGTTCGTTAAGTCGCAATTACAAAAATGTACACTATAATATAGACTACAGTGGTACCTTTTCAAAGAAATTTCTAACTTACGAAAGGCCTTTCTGGAAAAAAGTGTTCCATTTTACGAACTTAGTTATACAAAAGGCCAAGTTATCTAAGTGCGAGCTCGTTTCCTTAACTCTCAGACGTAAACAAACCTCTAAAATAGAGGGTTTTTTCTTGCCATTTTCCCAAGAACTCGAAATTTTAAGTTACACAGATCTTGTTTGAGAATGACTCTCTCTAATTGTTATCACATTGGCCAACCTCAAATCCGGCCCAGATAATCTTGGCATTTTTCCGACAAGGAGGAACTAATCTGTGACGATAGCAGCAAAAACAAGTGTAAATGAAATGACAAAATAGAATAGTAAAAAATGTGATAACAGTTCAGAAGTAAAAGAAATGTATGACTGAACGTTTACTTAAGTTAAAAAAATAATTATCTATTCACTTGATCATTTTAATTGAAGTTTAAAGTAGTTGCGCGCTTATATTCGTAGGGTGTAGGCTTTGTAGTCAGGAAACATTTGTCTCCTGCTCCTTTGTACCCCTACCACCATACTCTCCTCTTCACCCATGCAGTCACCCAAATCCAAAGCTGAATGAGTTTAAGTTTTATTACGTAATATTCATTTCATTTTATAATTTATCTCTATGCTTATTACAAGTATAATATAATTCCAAAGTAGTGCAATCAGTTATTATGTGGTATTTACTCATTAGCTTTTTAACCTACAATAAGTATAATATATATATAACAATTTTTTTTGTTAATATATATATATTGGTTATTTTATTAAGTGTATTTTGGGATGGATATTGGGAATTGGAATCCATTAGGCTATTAACATGTAATTAGGGACTAACCTTACGAAAAACTCATTACGAAAAAACCGCTTTCGCAATGAATTAATTTCGTATAAAGATGTATGACTGTATTACAGTTGATCATCGCACCAGACAGAAAGGAATGAAGGCAATAAATATTTTTATTATCCTATAGACGTAGGATATAGATTAATTTTGGAATTTTTATGTGTTGTTGAAATGTAATTTGGAAATTATTAATTTATAAATGAATAGAATATCATAGTAGGTTCTACGGCAAAGGAAATGAGGAACTATAAATTGGGCAAAAAGAAAGAATAATAATATATATCAGTAGGTTAACTCGACTTATAGGAAGGCTTCTCAAGGAATTTACAAACGACAGATTAATTAAATTTTGATAATGATTGTAATGTGGATTCCAAGCAGGTGGGATGTCAAATTATTTCAACAGAAAATTGTGGTTTGTTTTTTTTAGTTTGATTTTTGTTCTTGAGTTGTTTAGTACTTAATATCAGGTTGTAATCAGTTAACTACAATAGGAGTACTGTAATAGTAATGAAAGATATTTCTGTACTTTCCGATGACGCATGCGGTTGGGAAGAATGAATTAAAGAAGACGTGAGAGAAGATTGGACAGGCTTGTCTGTTAGGTGGTATAAGACATAGGTAAATAATAAGGGAGGCTGAACTGGTTCTGAGAGCTTTATAAATAATGTAGTCTGGGACAGCACACACTGACAAGGCGCTCCATTAGCTGAGTGCTGGCGCTCGTGTTCCCACTCCAGTCACTCGCACAATAAATACTGCATCATCAACTCTTTTTGTATCAATCACGCCCTTTGTTGACAATATTACACTTATCTTATAACTCGATCCACTTGTCTTTAAAGCTTTGCTCCACTCTCAAAACAAATGTCATTTCAATATACACTAGCTTAAAATAATCGTAAACATACATTTTAGTGTATTTTTTCAAATTATTTCATGTTTAGTTCAAACTATTTAATGTATACAAAAATGAAAAAGGAAGAACGTTTAGATGTTGACAAATATCGATATTTGTATGCTGTATCAAACAGCATACATGTTTGATGGGCTTAGGATGATGTTTCATGTGTTTTGAGTCGGTGGGTATGTATCCAAACACTTCAGACTGTTGTTACATAAACTACAGTCACTTAAAATCATTCATTTAATAAACCTTCATGAAATATGTGAGAAGTATAGTTCCTTCAGTATAAATAAACTACTACTTTTAGAAAGTATCCATTGGGTTACAATTACTTTTGGCTAGAATAAGTACAAATTTTTCCAAGTTTTTGATTATTCTAAAAATTTGATGTTTTATATTTGCTATTATCTTTATGTGAGTACTGTGTGCATTTGTTTGTATAATTATGTGTTATTTGGAAAGTGAATATAGTACTAATAGAGCAGCACTGAGCTCCACTGACTGATCTCGTTAAATTTGTATTCACTCATTGTATTGAAATGAGTGTATACAAATATACACTTAAACTTCTTTTTAAAGTGATAATCATTATTAAGAACCTATTACCTACTGAATAATGCAAATTTTAAGGCATGAATTAAAAAATTACCTAACTACTAAACAATTAATTATGATTATGATTATTAAATTAATTATTTATTTTAACAACATAGTAATCTTAGCTTTCCCTTACATATTCAGATCTGCTTGGTCATTGATTAATATAATACTGCTTTTAGTACATTATAAACAATGTTTAGAATAATAATAACGTAATTTCTTACATTTGTCATAAATAAACCATGCTTTATAAATTTTAACTAGTTCTTATGACCTCCAGAAGAAGTAGCATTATTTATGTATAAATAAATCTTTTTTTTCGTCATAAATAACGAACTAAATATATGTTGTACCATGGAAAAAGATTAAAGTTGGCATTGCATGATTGTTTTAGACGTTCAGCTAGGATTAGCACGAATTTCTATACTGTAGCAGCCTGAGATCGCGTGATCCGAGTAATGTCTGAGTAATAGCCAATTTATAAATATTCTGTCCATGACTGCAAACTAATCAAATAGTTTATTTTTAAATCAAGCGTAACATCAATAACAGCACGGTGCAGTCGAGAATAAAACTTACACCAAACGGCACTTTCAATCAAAAGTGAAATCAGGAAAAATGAAACTGACACATTAGCATCTAGGTCAACATGGATTAACTACTTCAACTTTAAAATGTAGTTTTACTGATTGTTTCTAAACAACAAGTCATAAAAATCCATTTCTGAGATTAACAGCCGCAGTCCGACTTTCAAAACACTTATAAATGTATGATTTAATGGTCTTTTAAACAGGTATACTGAAAGAAACCTTTTATGCGAAAAGTTAACGTATAGTGAATCATTCAAAGAAGGAGACCTATTATTACAATTCTAGACTTTTTTTAAGACATAAAGAATAAAAAATATTATCTATGTAAAAATGTATTTCTTTTTCCATTAGAACAAGAAGTCAAAATATACGTTGTACCACAATGAAAGCAAACTTATTTCATTCTCTATCATTTAACCGCGGAAAAAAAGGTAAATACAACTAACTATTTACAGTTATATCATTAATCAATGTACAGTTAATTAGTTTTATAAACTTTCTCAAAAATAATTAGCAATATCATTATCAATACCATTTTCCCGTTTGATTTACAAACAAGAGATTATAGTGTTTATCACTTTCATTCCAATTTAGCAATTTTATTAAAAATATATTTTGCTCCCAGTTAAGAATATAATTCTTTAGTTACGGTTACTTGTTGATTTATGTTGGCAATTTTATTTGTTTAATCAAACGATTAGGATGAATGTTAAACGTTACCTGTTCTTTTCGTTATTGAATCAAACATTTTTAAAATAATCACACAACTTAGTGATTGTTTGATGTAAATAATTTTGCCCAACAACTTTTCATTATAATTGGCAGTATGAAGTCGACATATTTAAATACATAAATTATTTAAATTAACTCTTCATTGTTTCTAATAAGTTACAGTGCATTTGAGTGTAGGCCACTCCAGATTATTTTTTACTATGAGTAAAGTATATGGATTATCAAGAAATTCGTTCTCGGATTTCTCATGATGGGGGCCTAGCAAAATGATCTAATCAATATATGTGTTGTACCTTTGAACAAAACTATTTTGAATCATATTATTTTTGGGTAATATTGAAGTTTGAGGATACAAAATATATACTAATTTTAAACTAATTCTTCAAATGGTCAAGATGTTTGATATCATGTTTACTTATAGTTAGGTTGAGTGCAGACCACTCCAGATTTTTAATAAGTAATAATTTGACTAAGACACTATTTTGAAGTGTTTCAAAGGATGTGTCACTTATTGAAAGTCAATTATGGCTCATAAATCTATTTTAACACAATGTGTTATCTCCTTGTATGATTTTCCTAGTCAATAGCAATTATAAAACTAATGCATATTTTTGGACTGGTAATTGTATCATTTGGACGTCAACAGAGGAAATGGTCAGAAAGTGCGAAAGTCTCTCTTGACGTAGTGGTAAATTTAAATGATTGGTTTGAGCGGGCCACCCAGACTAAAAGCTTGCTATAGCCTCCTTGCAGCCCTCCGAGCACATTCATAGCACTCTAATGATCCTAAAGGGAAGTTGTTCCGATGGGCCTGCCCTCATTATTTCTTCCTTCACCTCCAAGCATTAAAACAAGGATGTCTAATGATATTTCAGTGAAACCTTCAGTATTCTGTCCTAATAGAATTGCAGATACAAAAATAGGGTTCATTAGTAGGTATGCAACTCTAATTATGGTAAAATACTGCTAATTGTTCTAATCAGAGTAGAGGCTAGAATAACTTTGAAATATAACATTGAATTAGTAATAATCTTCTACTGAGAAGGCATTGGACTGTGATACAGATATTTTACAATGAATACGAGTATAAGTAAAACCAAATGCACGTATACAGCAGGCTACGAAACCATAAAACATGAGAGTTCAATATAATTGTCAATAGAGTTACTTAGTGAAGAATTATATTACAAAGACAAGGTAAATAAAGTTTACTACATTGATAGAAGTTAGAAAAATGTGACCAGTGGAACAACAATGGAGGCGGCGCGAGTATCACTTCTACATGTCAAAAAGGCGGCATACTGCCGAAAATAAATTAGTATTTCTGTATTTCAATAGCTTGTTTGAATATAATTTATAATATTATATTGAACATTCTTATTGCTTTAATTATATCATATTACATTAAGTCTTTTTTTCTCGGTTCCTATAACATGGGGTTTGTTTGGAAGGATTATAATTAATTAATTTTTTTTAGAACGACCTTATTAATAAGCTATTTTAATTCAATCAAAACTATATGTACAAAAGTAAAGTATTTGATTAATCTGAAAAATACGATGAATTAAAAAGTGATTTGACTTATTCAAACGTACAACATATTTCAGGAAAACGTTGTCTAATTGAGATCTAATTTAGACAAGAAAGGGAAACAAATGGCGGAGAAGTTTAGTTGAGTAAACTCAAGATTTAAATTACAGGCTTCGTCCAGTTAGGAGTTGAATTTCTAATCACCATAGAATGTAGTTCACAGAGTCTCTATTTCATCCAAATCACCTTTCAAATTTTCTTTATGAATAAACTTTAATAAATAACTAGTTTAAAGTTTGTAACTTTTGGTTTATGAAAATCACAGTGAAGTAGAACATGAAACAACTATTTCAGGCAGAGTCAGCAAAAAGCGCTTGTTACCATAATGACACTTCCTTCATCACAGCCGCTGAAACATTGCAAACAAGGACCATAAGAGACTTTCTGAGTTATCTCTAACCCGAATATCAGCATCATCTACTCGTGTTTGGTACTTCTAGCTTCAAACTTAATGAATTTTATCTCCCTCATACATACATCGCACACACACACGCACACACACACATAAAGAGAATAGATGCTTTGAAATGCGGTCAGTTCCTCCAATTTGAAATTAAACTTTAATTACCAATGTTTAGATATTTATTCAAAATCCATGCATAAATTGAAACGTCAGTATTTAAAGTTTAATTTGAAATTTGAGAAGCTGACCACATCTCGATACATTATTCTCTTTTTATTCATATATTATACGGTTGATAAATTTCTTTGGTGTTTATAAAATCTGAGTAGTTAGTAGATTAAAATATGGGGTTGTGTGCGTAATTAAGAATATATGGTCAGTGGATGTTCGAGGAAATGAAAAAGTAGATAATCCAGTATACATTGACTTAACAAAAGTACACATAATGTACTTCTATTGATTTAGTTTGTTTGTTGATTTTATGTATAATAATATCTAATTTTCCCCTCTTTATATTAGGTAATACTCTCACATGAAATTATTGAGAACTAAGAAAATTTTATAAAAGAAAACGCATTTAGTTCTGTGTCCATGAAAGTGGTCTCCAGACCAGTCATCTATGGAGGAGTAACAGTCAATGGAGGCAGGTACCACAATAAGCTTGAAAACTAGTTAATGAATAATTTGAGTGATTTATATCCTTAACAAGTTTTCAAAGACCTTACCTTAACAAGGTATTCAATGTCAAATTGCGCCCAGTACTTTTGGAACACACCATGTTATTGTACTGGGTTGATTCTACAGTGAGTTTAAAAGTTATTAGAGTAGGGATCTTTAGAGAATATCTTATATTGTACAGGCTAAAACTGACTACTTTACGTCCTCTAGAGAAATAGAGAGGAAAAATGGTCTATTTCCCACAGAACGATCTGAGATGTTTGTCATGATTGCGGTATGCAAACTTTAGTGTAGAAGGCAAGGTGGTCTGTTAAATCTCACTAGACCCAGCCGAAAAAAAAGTGACATCAGTCTCTTCATACCATATTTATGAAGTCATCAAAATAATGTGTCCATCAAACAAACATTTAAAATATTGTAAAATATTTGATACAGTGTAACACAGGAGGGTTGTTGGCTGTGCAGTTGAAACGAACATAATGAGTATGAAAATAATTGCAAGGGAGATTCTGATTAACAGAAAGCAGCAGCTTAGGCGCAGTGTAATTTTTGAGAACTGGTATTGTGATTAGAGGCCGTGTGACGGCGTAGGCGAATGATTAGGTGGCCACCAGGCGGAGTGTGATTTTATAAGGAATGGTATGTGATTAGAGGCCGTGTCACGGCGGAGACGGCTGATAAGTCGACCGCACCAGGCAGAGTGTGACTTTATAAGGAATGGTATTGTGATTAAAGGCTGTGTGACGGTGGAGGCGGCTGATTAGTCGGCTGCACCAGGCAGAGTGTGACTTTATAAGGAATGGTATTGTGATTAAAGGCTGTGTGACGGTGGAGGCGGTCTTGGTGTTGTTGTGGGTGATTAGTCGGGTGACCAGGAGAGTGTGACTTTATAAGGAATGGTATTGTGATTTAAAGGCTGTATGTGACGGTGGAGGCGGCTGATTAGTCGGCCGGCACCAGCAGAGTGTCACTTTATAAGGATGGTATTGTGATTAGAGGCGTGTGACGGGCGTAGGCGAATGATTAGGCGGCTGCAGGCGGAGTGTGATTTTATAAGGAATGGTATGTGATTAGAGCCTTGGGACGGCGGAAACGGCTGATTAGTCGGGCCGCACCAGGCAGAGTGTGATTTATAAAGGATGGCATTGTGATTAGAAGCCGTGTAACGGCGGGAGACGGCTGATTAGTCGGCCGCACAGGCAGGAGTGTACTTTATATAGGAATGGTATTGTGATTAAAGGCCTGTGTGACGGTGGAGGCGGCTGATTAGTCGGCTGCACCAGGCAGAGTGTGACTTTATAAGGAATGGTATTGTGATTAAAGGCTGTGGTCGGTGGAGGCGGTGATTAGTCGGCCGCACCAGGCAGATTGTACTTTATAAGGTAATGGTTTTGTGATGTAGTGGGTGTTTAGAGTCTGTGTGACGGCGTAGGCGAATGATTAGGCGCGGCTGCAGGCGGAGTGTGATTTTATAAGGAATGGTATGTGATTAGACGCCTTGGGACGGCGGAAACGGCTGATTAGTCGGCCGCACCATGCAGAGTGTGATTTTATAAGGAATGGCATTGTGATTAGAGGCCGTGTAACGGGGGAGACGGCTGATTAGTCGGCCGCACCAGGCAGAGTGTGACTTTATAAGGAATGGTATTGTGATTAAAGGCTGTGTGACGGTGGAGGCGGCTGATTAGTCGGCCGCACCAGGCAGAGTGTGACTTTATAAGGAATGGTATTGTGATTAGAGGCTGTGTGACGGCGTAGGCGAGTGATTAGGCGGCTGCCAGGCGGAGTGTGATTTTATAAGGAATGGTATTGTGATTAGAGGCCGTGTGACGTCGGAGACGGCTGGTTAGGCAGCCGCCGGCAGCACGCTCACGCAGTCACGTAGCCTGTAAATGGTCTTTTCTCATTCAACATGCCGCCCCCAGCCACATCCAACTCAACCCCATTTCGCCCTTTATTAATCCTACTCTAATTCCACCCCATTTCTTTGCCATTTCCCTCCTAACATTAAATAAAATACCCTTTTTACGAAACAGGTAATACGCTTTCTCGAGAATCACAGTTATATCAATTTTCTTTATAGAAAAATAATAAATCATATCAGATCATCAACCTTGTACTCCAATTTTATGCCAATTAACTATACTATTTTATTATATTACTAGCAAACGTACCCGTTTTTGAGGGAAACAAAAATTTTATTATTTTTGGTATTCCAAAATACCATGGAATACAATATAAATTATAGTATTATACTAATACTATAATTAGAAATTATGGAATAGTAGAAAATATCATTATTAGTACAGTGCTAAAAAAATGCCTCTGTATACAGTACATTTCATGGTTCATGGAAGAACAAACAGTAGGAACCTCTGACTCATGAGCAAGTCAACTACAGTTGACCATGTGAGGAAAACTTCGTCTCGCTAACTTGAATTCCTGCGTTAGATAAAGTTTCCCCTTGCGACTAACATTAACGACGCATTAACACAGACGCATTACTTTCAACACGGCGAGCCTATTAGTAGATTCAAGTTGTGGAGTATGTTCAGAAGTTTTGGGTTATATGTAAAATGAGTATGTAGTATGTAGTAGTATGAGTATGTAGTGCATCGCAGCAATGCTTACTCTGATTGCTTGTAGAATATTACGCTGTGTATGTAACTTTGTAAGCTAATAACGGCACAACGAATGACCATAGATGAATTTAGAATATATCAATATCAAACAAAAAATATATATTTTTACATTACTATAAGTTAGGTATAGTGACCGTAAAAAATTTGATCTCCAGATTTTGACGGAATTATATATTTTGAGATCCCAAAAGTCGTTTTATGAAGTTTTTTCGATGATGTCTGTGTGTGGTGTGTGTGGGTGGGTGGGTAGGTGGGTAAGTGTGTTAGCATTGCTTGTTACCACGCTACGGTCCAGAATCTTTGATGGATCAAGTTGATATTTTACACAAAAAGAGGCCGCATGCATGACGGGAAAGTTACTTCTTTTGGCGAAAACCTGTTTTTAGAAAACATCTTTTTCTAAAATAATACTTTTTTTCTTTCTTACCTTAAAGCAAAAAACCGTTCTATTTAAAAATATCTATTGATGACAACTTAACTATTATCGATCAAGATAGTAATAAATTTATAATATTTATTTAGAATCTTCTAACAGTACTTCAGGTTATGTAGCCTCAGTATCAAATATTAATGGCGAAGTAGCAGTAATTTCAAACGAGAGAATACTACTGTCTTTATTTGTCAAAAATGTATTCATTCAAATTGCCCAATTCAATTTGCTTTTCAAAAGCCATGCCTAAAAATTCAGCTTCAATGGGTACACTTTTAATTGAATTATTATCTTTTGACATCAAAGCAGTAAATATATATTGAAAAATGTACAGGGAGCTAAAACAGATAATTGATTTAGGGAGAGGAAATAAAATTGATTGTCAAACCTTTGATAACTGCCAATAAAAACAGAAAAGGTAGTTATAAGCGCAATATATCAATTTTATTGTCAATTCCAAATTGGAATTACCAATATTTTAAATGGTGAACATAATTCTTATACGATTAATATTATTTAACATCATCTCTAACTGGATGTTGGTCTTCTGATATTCAATTTTGTAGAAGTAATCTTATTGCTAATTATAATTAAGCCCTTTAACTTTCTAACCTTTTTCTTCCACTTCCTGAAACACAGAAGTGTCTGAAAATTTACTAATTCAGAAATCGTGCTGCATAGGGCTGGCTCTCAGGTTGCTAACTAGGAACACGGCGTTCCCAGGTCGTTGAGGAACACAAAATGAAAGAATGGCTAGTAATTCTGATTTTTGCCCTGATACCGCAAGAAAGTTGATTGATTTTTTGAGCACATTGTCACTGGGTCCAGTAAACTCGTACCTAGGGTTTAAAGTGACTCGATGGAATAGAGGCACACGACATGAGCAGACATAGCCAAGGGCCAGCACAAACTCATTGCGCAGACAGCCTTGAGAGCCAGATGTCATGAAGCCTGCTACTCCAGCTTACACATCAAAGCAGAGCAATGCGTCTAGTCACTTACTGTGTAGTCCTGACTAAACTTGGACGAGTAACACAGAATAAGGGACATAGTCTTCTGAAGCCTTCAGTTCGTCCCTTCATGGCAATACCAGACCTTATTCTGCCATCCAAATCTAACAACTAATCAGATCTTTTGGGCGGAAGACATTGATCACCGAGGCATGGTACTGAGCATTTTTTATGTGTTCCAAAATCTAAAGAGACCTGTCAGTGACCAGCGCTCATAGATGTCGAAGTGAAATTTACAGTTGAAGATACTGCTCTAACCTCATTTCCTGGAAACTTTTATTACTTTGGCATACAAAAGCTTAAAACATCTTATGATGACTATTTAAACGAAAATGGAAACTTTGAAAAAAGTAGAAAAATATGCATGAAATGAGTTAAAAAAGTTTTTTAAAACAGTCAGTTATGGTTTCTTTCATTCAAAAAGTTTCTCATATATTCTCAATAACTTTTATTATGGGAAAACACAAAAAAATAAGTATTTTTGTATAGTAGTGCAGTTATCTATTATGTGGTATTTACACTTGCTTGAAGAAAATGGACAATGTTTCCAAATAAACCAGTTTTACTAACAGAACATGCGTTTGAACAAAATATTTTTACAATAAAAAAATATAAGCTGGTGGCAAGTTATTAAATGTCATAAATTAAAATAGGTAGCAGCAAGAAAGCATATGAATAATGTCTGTACTCTTGACTTTCCATCAAATATACATTATAACCTGAAATATGTAAGATTAAGAAAACATGAAAAAAGTATGTATCCTAGAATTTGCATATTAATTTACAATTTATAATAACGTGTTACGATTTTTATAGTAGTTAAATTTCATAAGGAACAGTTTATGTCTGCAATGCCGTTGTTTTGTGAATAAAAATGGTTTATATGGAGAATTTATCCATAGTTTCAATTTTTCTTGTGTTTATTGATTTTAAATTAGTTCTTAAATTTTGAGTTCCCAACTTCTCTCTTCAAACAGATAAACTTGAAGAAGAACACTACATTTTCCAAAAACTTTATTTTGTGAATAAAACTTGTTGACATAAAACCTTTCTTCATAATTTTTATGCATTTTAATGACTACTTCAAATTTTGCTACTGAAAATATCAGATGTAGTAGTTGAATTGAATAAAGTAGTTGACTCTTCTTTAAATGACAATTTAGTAAATTTATCTGTGCTTATTGAAGATGCATAGAATTGGAAAATAGTACAGCCAGTATATATGTTGTATCTGATTCATCATTACTAAAGCCTTGTAGTGAACTATTAAGTATTAAGAAATAGCTGTAAAAGTGACTAGTATGTTGCAACTGTAATTCATTATTGACGTGTTCGATTGTCTGAAAGTAGTAGTATTTCAGAGTGAAAGTATGTATGTTGATTCTGATTGCGATATAAATGGTTGTATCTGAGAAGTGTAGTATAGTTGTCAATTATTGCGTTATTGAGTAGATTGTCTGAAAGTAGTAGTATTTCAGAGTTAGTAGTAACTGTATGTATTCTGATGCGATATAGAGTTGGTTGTCTGAAATATGTATGTATGTGAAACTTGATTGCGATATTTCTTCAGTAGATTGTTTATGATTTTAATGTAGTGTCAATTTTGCAGATATCAGTATGTATGTGATTCTGAATTGCGATAATAGAGTTGACTCTGTCTTAAAGTAGTACTATGTATGTGAAACTGATGTGCGATATTGAAGTACATTGTCTGAAAGTCAGTGTATTTAGTAGTGCTATGTATGTGATTCTGATTGCTGATATAGAGTTAGTTGTTGAAGTAGTAGTATGTATGTGAAACTGATTGCGATATTGAGTAGATTGTCTGAAAGTAGTAGTATTTCAGAGTAGTAGTATGTATGTGATTCTGATTGCGATATAGAGTTGGTTGTCTGAAAGTAGTAGTATGTATGTGAAACTGATTGCGATATTGAGTAGATTGTCTGAAAGTAGTAGTATTTCAGAGTAGTAGTATGTATGTGATTTGATTGCGATATAGAGTTGTTTGTCTGAAAGTAGTAGTATTTGAGGAATGTTAAAATTCACCAGGCGAGATTAAAGTAGAGAACCACAATACCATTTAAAATCTAATGAAAAAAGAAGAAGCGTGTTGCTGTCTCTACGGCAATCAAATATGTAATATTAGTCAATTAAGACAACAGTGGATACTTCAGCCGAGAGGAGCACTAAATCAAGAGAAGACTGCCACTAGTCTAAGGTAATTAAAAATAACTTTCAACTAATATGATAATTTAGCTTAATCGGATCAGCAAAATACATTCTGAAAATTATTTATCTGAAGCTTATATTCAGGTTTCAAAGCAGCTAAACTAAATCCTGAATAATTTGCCTTAATTATGATAGCTTAATTACTAAACAGTTAGGGTCTTCATTTTTAAAATACCTCTTTATATAATTGTTTTACTTTGTGTTTTCTAAAGGGCAATATTTAATTAAAAGATAATTAAAAAATGTTTTAATGTTTCTTGACTCTCTTAAATATCGATTACAAAAAAACCAACACAAAATTTATGTTTAGAGAACATTGTTACAACAGGCCCATTAGTAGTAGAACGTATGTATATTTCAAATAAACTAGACTTGTGAAAATTTAGATTTGACATTCATGGTTAAATTGACAGAATGGCTGCTTGTATCTGAAAATATTATTAGTAGAGTCCTTACCTCGATTACAGTATCTTAACATTTGTCATCACAGAAGAAAGAAAGCCGATGGCATCTCTAACACATTTAGTATTATTCCTGGAGACGTCTAGACAAAAGCACGGCTAAACTGGATATAATAATAAATAATTTAACTGTCTAAGTATTGGCAAACATGCTCTGGTATTATATTATCCCTAATCATCTACTTTGAACTTAAATGAATAACGTTTCTTATAATTTAATTGTTATTATATAAAAAAATATAATTCTTACTATACAAACAGAAACTTAGAGCATGAAAGAGAGTGAATGAAAGTGATTTATTAGTAATTCTTATTAATGAACATAAAGTTGCTAATTTCACCGTGGAAATGAAGAACAAAGAAATTACGTACTATCAGATTCTAAAAATAATAAAATTATTACAAAACATATCGGCTAGGATACCTACTAACTATTGACTGTTAAAATTTAAAGAAATATCAAGTTTGGACTTTCAGTTTTATTTACTGAATATTAATATTATTGCCATGTTTTTTATATATTATTTAAGATATTGTTCACAACTTTTTTATTAGTATAGATCACTGTTAGATTTTACAAGTTTTACATTTTTACAGTTTTACAGTTTTTTTTTTTTTTGATGTTTTGAGATTTTGAGAGCACTGACCACAACAAAGAGAAAAAAAATCACAAATAATCTTAGAAATTCGAATTTTTAATCCCCTGTGTGTTTTCTGATATTTGCTAAAATCATCCTTTTATCTTTCTCCTTGCTTACTTACGAAACGAAAACACTCTGTTCAAACTATGTGAATATCCTATATTTTGTATCAGTAGTGTTCTCCCTACTTTACTGAGTCAGCCAGGTTGCCCTTAACTCTCTTAAATAATCAAACAAAAACTTGAAATTATTCTAGTACAAAGTTCATGTTTAGAGAGAACAATGTTACAATAGGTACACCGGTAGTAATATTATTTTTATTTCAGTTAAACTAAACTTGTTAGGATATTGATTTCGTCTTCTGTTTATCTAATGGTATGGATCACCGCAAACTAAAAACGTAATGCGTTACGAGTAGTATGTATTTGCATCGGTGTTGAAGTGATTATGCCTCCAATGGGAACTGAAAAACAGACAGAAGGACAGAAACTGAGAGAGAAACAGACAGACAGAGAGAGAGAGAGAGAGGGAGAGAGAGAGAGAATCTTCATTATACGGTAGGACGTACAATAATTTTTAAAGGCCTCCAGATATTCATCTTTAATAAGCATTTGCTTCAAAGTAACTTCAAAGAGATTTGAATTTAATCCAAATAGAAGGAAATTTGTATATAATTCCAATCATTTCTCATGGTCCAGAGTACTAAAGCTATCTCAATATCAAACTGCCCAATTTGATTTGTGAACCTGTACTCTCGCTTCCTGCATATTAATTATTAAAGTAATTTAACCCTTCTGTTTCCTCCACATGTATTAACTTTCACTATAAATGGATACCATAATATATAACGTTCTTCCAAAATCTATAAAGGAACTTCATCACTTCCTTAACGAAGCGACTGCACCTTACTTACTGCCCTTTTAAAATAGATAAAGTTAAAGTAACATAACAGCAAAATAAAATTGCAAAAACATTTTCCAATTAGTATTTCAGAATTTTACTCTTAAAAACCAGCAGATTTATGAACAAGTCCTCAATTCATTTTTCATTCCTACCTTTCATAGAAAGTAAATGAATCTTAAGGAAGAGGGTCTCAAATTTCCACAACTATATGTAGTATATAATATAAATATATATATATACTTTAAAACTTTAAGAAACACGAATAAAAAACAGAAAGGAGGACTCACATTCATTATTTGGACCCTTTTAACGGTCGTACGCAGGAAAGGAAGTTGAGTGGCTAGAAGACGAAAGCCAACAGGACAGCTTCACAGAATATGTACACGTTGGCTACAACGAAAATGAAAAAAAGTAGTAGGAATACTGAAGAAGAATAGCAACAAGAAAAAAAATATAATAGAAAACAGGAATCTTCATAAATATACAATTCAAAAGAACAAAAAATTAAGAATTAAAAAAAGTTTATAATACTCGTAAGTAATAATAATAATAATAATAATATATAAATTAAAAAATTAAATTTATGAAAAAATTAAATTTACGAAAAATTCACCTCTGAATACTGCTTAACGGTTCAGGTTGATGCCGAAATTTGAACGAGCTCCTAAGAATCATATATGGGCTTCTTCAGAAGCTCTTAAAGTTACGGAACTATTGTTTAGAGGGACAGTTTTAAGTATTTGAACTCTGAAACACTCATTGAAGCTGAGGCTATTAGAATTAGCGTGAATAGAAACTGGTAGCGTTCAATCCCGACCGACAGAAAACCCATGATTATACGTAGGCTCAACATAGTAGTAGTTATACCTACATAGAATGCATCATATCCTCTTCTAAGAGGGTTGAAAGCTAGCGGATAGTATTTTACTCTTTCTTACTGTACGTCTTTTTTTCACCAAACATCCCTTTCTGAACATTTGCCCTTTCCTGCACTTTCACCCTTTTAAAATACCACTCTTCCCTCTCACTCTTCTCAACCCCTCACCAGATGCTTTCTGCAGCTAGTGTTTCAGTTGGGTTTTTGATTCTGACGATGACCGCTTGTTACGGTTGAAAGATCTTAGCCTTGTTTATCTATTTGATCATTGATTTATATATATATCATAGCGGGTAACTGGATCTTTTTAGAACCACACTCATGGGCCTACAAACTCTATTCTCCTATTGGTCACCATTGTAACGAATTATATATCTTTTCCCCGGAAAACATATATATACCACGATAAACGGAAAAACGGTCCAGCAGGACAGATTACACTTAAAAACTGTGACACATAGACAGAAACATAACAAAAACTCACTTTTCAATATTTCAACCGCCATTACGGCCGAAATATTGAAAAGTGAGTCTTTGTTATGTTTTTGTCTATGTGCTTGGTGTTCCTATCTCTATTCTCCTGATGAAGATTTAACCAAAACTTAGAGACTGTAAGTTTGTCCATCCCTTTACTCTGTATCTATAGTTTACTGTAAAACATATATATATATATTAGTATACATAGGTAGGAATTTAAAAAAAACAGTATTAAAGTTGCAGCAGCTTCTCCATTAATCAACTATTTGCTGGTTGTCTCCAATTTACGAAGTACTTTATTCTGGCTTGGCAATTAACTCCTTATCAAGTTCTTTTCTAAATTTGTATGTGCATATCAGGATCTATCATACTGGATGTATACTACTGTTGAGTATCGACTCCTTAAGTATATATATCTCTTATGAAATTAGCGACCGAAAGGAATTAACTTCGGTTAATTAAGTAAATTGCTTTATAGACTTTGGTGTAAATTTTTCCAAATATTGTATTACTCCCCACAGATGAATTGTAATCAACGATTAATTCAAGTTTCAACCGCTGAAAAAATTCTGTTTGATATATTGTGATATCTACATCTAATAAAACTTCTTCAATATTTCTTTCATGAATTAAGGCGTTATGCTTATAAAACTCATAATATAAGCTTAATGGATTATAGTTGAAACAGGTCAAGTACAACGGGTTCTTTGGCAATTTCCCTCCATTCCTCAGTTATTATACTTGGTTTAGAACATCTGTGTTTCTTGTCTTCAGACATACGGTTATCTTAAATTTTAGGGTTTACTGTAATAATTTTTTGCCCTATAAAAAGTATTGTGATGACCCATTTTTTTATTTTGGAGTCAGAACTACTCTGGTACCATCTATAATTTTAAAAGTATTTTTGTGGTTTTATTAGTTTCACAATTTAATTTTTTATATATTTCATTTTCCCTTTTTTCTGGTATTCTTCTTTTTTGCCTTTATTTCTTATTGGTTGAACTGTGGCTCAGAGTTCATGTAAAAGTCTTGATTTGCTTTTAATATCTCTTCCTGGATTTGAAAAATATCCAAATGTTGGTGGAGTTTGTTTCAGTGTGATCGTAAGTGTTTGTGATTTCTTTTTCTTCAGTTTAGTTATGTCTAGTGATATAATACTAGAAAGAGTCCTTGGGGACATTCATGCTGCTACTCTACACTGTGTATTTTCTGCGGGATGTACCTTGACTCAGTCTTGACTTCTCCAAATCCCAGAAAGAAAATTATAGTTTATCAAGGCTCGGTCAGTTCTTTAACCGAGAAGAGTCTTTGACGATCATTTCACATGGATGAGAACTACCAGTGGATGTTCTGGCCACCTTCTAAATATATGATCTTTTCAACATTTATTCAAGGCAGGGACTGCTCCACTAATCTGAGGTACTTGAAGTTCTAAACCATTCTTCATTAGATGTTTTTGCCCAAACTGTTTATTTAAATGGTTGTAAATTTATACTATATGAACTTTTCAAAAAATAAAATTACTTGTAATAATTTTTACTTCTGCTGAAATTCCTAATTAAATGTTCAAATTCCAAATAAATGAACTTCCATCTTTATTTGTCAATGGGTAATAAAAACACACCTTCATATATTCCTTCCAACTAATGTAAATATGTATTATGTCTACTTACTATTTTATGATTCCTAATTTGAGTTCTCAACAAAGATTTATCCATATTATTATTCCAAATGGCAAACGATATTATGTTAAAAAGTATCATAACTAATCACTTACAGGTTTGAAAGCTAGTACGTATTTAACCAACAAGAGTGATTCTCACCTGAAAAAGAAAAAAAAAGGATGTCAGTTGATGAGTAAAAAAATAATTCACTTCAAGACATTTGATAAGTATAAGAAAGAGAATTTATTTTTAACACTAGTATTGTTAAAAGACTGTTGAGTTTATCTCTATATTACTATCGTAAAATAAAGTTATAATCAATGCGATAAAGAAATTGAAATTTGATCACCGTTAAATAGGAAAATTGCTTAAAATTATAGAAAGTTCATTTCAAAATTGTGCTTCCTAGTTTCAACTAGGAAAACAAACAAAAAATTGTCAGATTAACAGTCGAGGAAAATAAGTGTTTGCATTAAAATTCACTTTTTACTGAATGCCCGGAAAGGTATTCGAAACCTACAATGAAGGCATATTTTTTAATTTATCACATAATAAATTTGAGCTAATAACACCTGGATTTGGAAAAATATTCTAAAGTCTTAATCAATAATGGTGACAAAAATCAATAAATCTTTCATTTGGTTAAAGTTTACTTTAATAAATGATACAATTGTTGAGTGGGATCCCACATCCCTTAAGTTTAAGGACTACCATAGTGTTCTTAGGAACTCGTAAGATACAAAAGTACGAGTAGTTCTGAAAGGATGCTTCCAGCCAGTTTATTCTCTCTCTATGGAGCATACAAGATGAGAAACAAGACCGAGTAGAGACAGCCGTCTAGTTTAAAAATAATAACACCAGTGGGTTTTAATATCGAATCGACGGAGAGTTGACACCACGGAGTTACATCTCTACTAATATACATGAAAAACTGGGAGCTGAACAGCCCAACAATCCAAGTTGATGGGAGTGAATACAGATGAGCTCACAGAAGATTCCATTCCCCATACTTCTGAGGAGAACCTAAAAAAAAAAACTCTAAACATGCAAAGAGTTGTCTAGATGATAATAGAACGAACAACTCTACGCTTCAATAGTGATATCCAAAGACTATTCATGCTCGAAGACCTGTGCATAAGGAGCCAACCATAAAATAGAAACTTAACTATGGTAGTTTAATTTTTATTGTAGATAAACCTAAACAAGGTCACCACCTGCTTGAAAGTAGTTTTATGTTTAAGCTGTTATAAAATAAGTATTCCAGAGAGAGCAATTAGATATATGATTCATACATTAAATAACTATACGAAACTAGTTACTACTCAGAAGAAAAAATAATCACCTCGGTAATACTTTAAATCTTTGATAATAATCCGTATTTAAAAATATTTATTATGAAAAAGGATTTCAATCAATATTATGGTACTAAAATTGAACATTAGAAACTTTAACTGACTTCTGAAGAAAGAATGTTTCATTATTCAGCAATGTAAAGTTTTACTAATTTTATTAAAAAAGACCCCTGGCAAAATTTGGCCCACCTCAAACTTTGTCTCAAGAACAGTATCGTAATTTGATCTTCCAAGTAATTGACTTTAATTAAGAAAAGTAATTACATCAAATTACCGATGCTTAGTAATTTGAAATTTAAATTTCATTTATGTGTTTTCAGAATATATTTTTGTCTCTTTAATTAGATCTCAAAGTTGTACAGTGGAAGAGACTTTACTTTGAATACTTAATTCAATACCAATGTTTTAAACTATTATTGGAAGCTGCGAGAAGATTCCCATAAAATATATATATATATAGTCAATTTTGAAAAGGTTTTCTTTTCTGGAAATTTTGTTTTTCATAATGTTGTGACTAATAATAATAGTAATAATACAAACAAGTAAACATTACTAAATTTAATTTAGTATAAAATGAGAAAGACGATCAAAACTACACATACACAATTTCAAAATCCAAGAAGACTAACACACTTATAGTAAACAACATGTTTAATAACTCGAATTTTTTGGAAATTCCATCTTGAAGACAAAATTTGAGTTAGTAAGCTTGTTTCTTTACTGTATATTTCTCTTCTTCAATTTGAAATTTGATTTAACGTTTTTAAGATATTTTTTTTAAGGTAATCAGAACATATTTCTGATGTTTTCATACTTGTATGCGTGTCTCTACCAAAGAGTATATACTTAAAAAAGTATATAGACCTTGGTAAAAATTATAACACTCAAAGCCCACATAACGCTGCTTTACATCAATTTTGGAAATATTTGTTTCTTGACATCTGTTAATCATACTGCTTGATTATTGTATTCTTATGTTAATGCTATTTCAAAAAACGAACACATTTTATAATGTTGACTCAAAGGATCTGGCATACATTTAATATTGCTAGCGTGGTAGAATAATTCTACGAACTCAACATCTTGTTTTACTTATCGGTCATTCTAAATATTTTCTTAACTAGTATCAAACTTTGTTTGCCTTAGTTAAATTTAAAAGTAATACTATTCTTCTACTTCAAAGAATACTAGAAGGAGGATATGAGGGAGAAAAATAGAAGTTCTATTGGATTAGGTATTCAAAATTGCCACTTCAATTAGTACAATGAGTGTTGTCACGTGGTTGGCAATGAAATAATTCAATTTATTATTCGAGGGATGAAGAAGTTTACTCTTGGTAAAGTTCAATAGTCTACAGGAAGGCTGTTTTCAAAAACAGCTCCTTAGTTGAATGTGTTAGTTCACGTCAGAGCATTAGCGTATCAACATTTCTAAAAAGGTACCTTTATACCTACACACCTCACCTTCTATTGCTGTGTATGACGCTTTGTTTTGTGAACTAAGGCCATCTTTTACGTCTTAGCTGGTATTCACAGTTTGCTTAAACAAAAAAATTAAAACTTGTTGAAAATCGTAAATTAGGTCAGAAATTTCGTCATGTGCAGCTTCACAGGTCTGTATCTGCATTTATCACTGTGCCTTTGGGAAGCTTACAGGCTTTTCTTTTGATCACGACCATAAATCCTTCATATAGGAAATGGAGAATATTGTACGCCATCCAGCGGACAGAGTGTAAAGATGTCGGTCTCAAGACTAAGATGTTAGGTAGTTGATAAAGACCGTACTTTAATAAACTTGAGTGATAAAATTTCGGGAAACCGATGCAAAATGAACGCAGAATAGAGCTCGCCAATAACTAAAATTAATATAAATAATAAATAAAGAACCATTTTTAACCCACAGAACAATACTGTAAGTGAAGATCAATAGTGTAGACCTTTCAAACACCAACAACTGAATTTGGTAATTAATTAGATTAATTTTCTGGAGATGACGAATGTCGAATGTTGATAGTTTCAATTATTTTAATTTTACTTCTCACCTTATGAATAACAGTCAAGAGATTGTAGCATGTAGGTTGTGAAGTCGTGAGAGCAGTAGCTCACATGGAATTTAATCTGGTATTCTATGCAAGCAAATGCGAGTTAGCATAGCCATTCAAATTGTAGAACTACATATCATTTTGATCTGAGGAAATACAGTTTGCTAAAGCAAAAGTTAACAGAATAGTTTATGCTTGATCTAATCTCTGGAGGGATAAAACCACAGCTGTAACTTCTGATAACATTTGCTGAAAAATACTCTTAGTTCAACGGCAAATACGTCTAGTACATCTCCTATATTACTAAAATATTAATAATTTAGCGATAGGAAGTCTTGACAAATGAATTAATGAATTCCAAGAATGAAAAATAAATTTATATAACATAGACAGTAATAAAAATATTCTAAACTGACATTAATCTAAATTAAACAAGACATCTCCGGACTTGCTGGGTCAGTCCTTCTGTGTATAAATTATTTTATTTTTCTAGAAGCATAATTTGGACTTTTTAAGATAAATAAATTGATTTTTTCATTTAGTATATTTTTTATCACTAAGTTCCATTAAGAAATTTGTTAATATCATTGAATATGAATTACTGCTTGCAGTAAAGAAACCTTAAAATATCAAACGAGAGAAACTCATTTTTCTAGTGATTTTTATACCCAAAAATTGTCATATCGACAGTTGGTAACGGTGTCTCGAAGCAAGTTTAAATTTAGGTATATTAGTATATTTTGGTAGCAGTCCTTCCGATATGCATGCTTTAAAATTTCGTGCTCCACAAGGTTCCATTGGAAGTCTCTGGTGAAGTCTTCATTATGTGCTGCTACGTCGTGTAGGCAAATATTAGTATATTTGCATTATTTACTTAAAAGCATGCATTTAGTTATATCTGCATGTTGGCAATACTGGAAGCAAAAAAGGTGACTACCATGTTAAGTCTCTATGAAACAAAGAAAAAATCAGCTAGTTTCTAGATTACATTATTTAATATCTAGTAACTAGATAGACATTATTTACGACCAGTAGTTATTTATTTTGTCTTATTGTGCACAAAGCGACAAGTAAGCAAAATCTACAGAGTTCTATAAATATATGTATATTAGTCTTTTGCTTTGCGATAGTTAAACAATAGTGCCTATACCAGAGCAGCTGCAACACAAACTATTTGAATGAGCAAAACGTGGAATGGACAATTAGATCTGTTTCTAATGGAGATTCACTGTGGAGGTTCTGTAATTATTGATCTCTTTTAGAGTAATATGCAAATAACAAAGCAACACCCAATGTCCTTACTTCACATATGTCACGTATTACGCCAATTACACACTTAGCAATTATTACATTTTCCAACCTGTTTGTTCAATTGACATTTCCTCAGATAAACAACGATCCATCCAAGCATTAGGCTTCCACTTACATTTTTGTTCTGAAAGATTTGACAAAGTGGTATCTCATGATTCTGAACTAATGACTACAGTATTAATATAACCTTCATTAGTAGTGTTGGTGAACCCTCATTTCAATGTTGTTGTATTTTAAGCATCCGCAACAAAAGCCTTTTGCTTAGAACATCAAATTAATTGCTTCATATTCTATTCCTCATTTCTCTTTGTACAAGTTTCAATAAACAAACGGACCGCAAATAACATTTTATGGCTGTACTCCTCTGCATTTCAAACATAATTATTTGTTGACCTAACTATTACATCGGCGCGCCTCAAAATATTCGTTTATCAACTATCAATAAATATATATTAACTTTTTTTGGTGTACAAAGAAACACAAAAACAGTGCTCCTAGAAATGTATTATGTAGTATCTAATAGCCTATACAGAGGTACTAAGTTTTGACTAGTTGTTAACCCCTACTTCGATGTAGTAAATTAATTCTACTATTTAGCACAATAAGCCTTATACACTGAGCACTTTGATGATGGGTTTTAAGTAAATTTCAAAGATGTTTCAATGTCAGTCGAGTGATTGATGTTGTTGCTCTGTAGTTGTTACCTTGTAGTCGGACAACTCTACCTTGAGATATTTTAAAGCTCTATTACTTTGTCCTTACGCTATAAATTCATAGTCTGAGTCTCATTCCCGAAATTTTTGTTTGAACTTTATTAATTTTTTGACTTAAGATACTTTACCCTAACTAAAACCTCTTTATAGTAAAGCTGAACTAACATGCGAAATTTCATCAAAACTAATATAGTAATTTCAGAATACATAGAAAACAACAAACAGATATACAGCAAATTTCTCAATATAGATGATAATATTGAAGTTGACCATATTTTAAAGTAATAAGCAATTTATATTCAGTGTAAGGATGTTGACCTAGTGTGATGTTTACTTGAATTTGAAGAATTATTGGAGGAGTCGTTAGAGGTAAGCTAAAGAAATCCATTCTGTGGCGTGATGGGGGGTCATAAAGGAAACACTGTGCCCAGCTATCATAGACTTGCAATAACTGAATGCAAGGAAAGTTCATATTGTAATTTACCTTACACCCGAAATATGGCTTTCATGCACGAACTATACTTACTAATGTTTGCTTCAATATGAAATTTTATATCAAAAATTAATATAATTCTAAAGTGAATTTATAAATTTACGAGATTACAGATTTGTTTAATGCATAGGATAATATGGTTTAATGAGCGCATGATGCATATATTGCAACACTTTTCTTCTCTAAGAAAAATGGAATCTTGCATAGAACAAAGAGTCTCCTGTAGACCACTTCGACTAGGGGTGAGCAAAGTATTCAAAGATATAGTTGAATATATCTAATAGTTGAATATATATAATATAATACGGTACTGTTTTCTTGACCACAAAATATTCACAAAACACTTTTTCTTTTTCTCGGAGTTTGGTCAGGGTAAATATATGGAATCACCTTTTTGCCAACGTTTCGTCTTTATTTCAAGACATCCTCAGGGCTATAAACTAACAAAAAACAATAAACAATGGACATTTTTTCATTTCTACTTTAAAAACATCATAAACAAATTGAAAAAAGAACTTACTGAAGGCTTGGTTCTGTTACATTTACAAACAACCGTTAACTGTCATTACATGTGCTGTTCCAAGCGACAAATTATTGAACCACTGTTTTTTTAGTACAATCCATTATATATAAACATATATACTTATACACATATTATAATATATATCTATTATAATATGTATCACCATAATATCTTTATAAATAAAATAATGATTTTGTCTGTACATTGCTTAGAACTGACTCATTTCAAGTTTTCTTTACGTTTCATACATTGGAGAAACCGAATCCACCCTTAGAAAAATTTCTGTCGGTTTGTCGGTTTGTCAGTTTGTCGGTTTGTCGGTTTGTCGGTTTGTCCGCAAAACTTTGTCACAGGTAAACTCAGCTACCATAAGACATATAAAGCTGAAACTTTTACAGTAGATTTGTGTAGGTCTAACTTAAAATATAGGCTATGAATTGATTGGAAATTCAACGTAGAAGTGAAGTTATGGACGTTTAACGCAAAAATGTTTGTCACAAGTAAACTCAGCCACCATAAGACATAGCGAGCTGAAACATTGACACTGGATTTGTGTGTGCCTAACTTAAAATATGGGCTCTAAATAGATTATTAATTCAGTACAGAAGCGAAGTTATGGGGCTTTTAGCTGTATTTTCCTAACTTCACAGACAAGTTTGTTTTGAAAATACACAGGTGTGGCAAGTAGGTATTGTTAGTTGATTTTAATTTCAATTGAGCACATGAATATATTGCGTATTTGACATCATTGAAATGGTGTTTCACAGAGTTAAGGATGTACTATCTATTGAGAATAAATGTTTTGTAAACGAGCAATTCTCAGCCCTTAATATGAACAGGCATGAGAAATCAACAAACAAGTTCTTACGCTATATGAAGCCGAGGAAAGAACTTACAAGTCAGTAAAGAGATTGGATTAGTGATGAAGAAGCAGTTCATTATCTAATTGAATTTCTTGACTCTGAATTTATTTCTCCTGGACTGCCTGCTCATGAGTAAAAACTTAAAGTAGGAGCACCAATGATGCTGCAATTTATAGCAGTAACAAATTTCATGTTACGAAACATGAGTGACCCAAAAACTGTGCAACGGGACACGACTCTGAGTTCGTGCTCTACACAGATATGCCATAGAGGCGGACATAATGACTGGATGTGGTATTGGGGAGTCTTCCGAACCACTGTCTGTTTCCATTCAAATGATTGCAAGGTCCCCTCAGAGTCTATTTCGCAATGACGTTAACTAAGTCGCAAAGGGAGACTTTATCTAACGCAGGAATTCAAGTTAGCGAAACCAAGTTTTTCTCACATGGTCAACTGTAGTTTACTTGCTCAATAGTCAGAGGTTTCAACTGACTGTTCTTCCATGAACCTGAAGGACAGACAGCTAATGTAGTGTATACAGAGGCATTTGTTTAACACTGTACTAATAATGGTGTTTTCTACTATTCTATAATTTCTAATTATAGTATTAGTATAATACTATAATTGATATGTTGGAATACCAAGTATAATAGAATTTTTGATTCCATCAAAGACGGGTACATTTGCTAGTATATCTATAATACATTTATAATAAATTATTATTTTAACAATCCTTAAAAATATAAACTAGATAACATTGCATCTTTAACTATTTATGATGGAACTATAAATCCTACTTAAATTGTCTGTATCTGTTTTTCTATTGCAAGTATTATTAGTATTTTTGATATGTATCATTTCTTTTATCAATCTTTTATTGTATGAAGTTTCATAATCTAAAATTGATGCATTCTCAAATTGAAATGTGTGTTGATTTTTAATTGCATGCGAGGCTAGGGCACAAAACATTTTTTTATTTTTAAAATTCGATTTGTGTAAAGCTAATCTATCTTTTAGATATTGTTTGGTTTGACCTATGTATACATTATTACAATTATTGCAAGGAATAGAATATATTATATTGCTTTTAATTAGTTTGTTGATAGGTGATTTGGTGTTCGTAAAAATGCATGTATTTAATTTTTTCTTTATTTTATATGTTATTTTAAAGTTAGCTTCCTTAAGTATTTTTCCAATCTGTTCTGTCAGTCCTTTCACATATGTCACTGATCTATACTGTGGTGAGTTGGTGAGGCCATTATTACTGGAGTGCTGATTTATTTCATTACCTTCTTCAGTGTTTAAATCCGGTGTTATATTTCTATTAGCGTCTACCTGTGGAGTTATTTCATTATGGTTACTAACTGTTGATCGCATTATTTTATTTATTAAATGGTGCGGGTAATTGTTTTGTTTCAATATATTTTTTACTATATTCAAATTTTTCTGTATAAATTGATTATCACATAAATGTATGGCTCTATGTTTCAAAGCTAATGCAGTGTTAATTTTGTGTTTTAGAGGGTGGTGGGATAAAAAATTTAGGTATCTATCAGATTTTTGTGGTTTACGCCACCAATCGACAACTAGGCTACCCTCCGGATTTCTGTATACTATTGTATCTAGAAATGGGAGGCTACGATCTTTTTCTAATTCTATTACAAATTTTAATTTTGAATGGAACGAATTGAAATGGTCCAGTACTGTATCAACCGACTCTTGGGGAATTGTTAAAAAGAGGTCATCTACATATTTATAAATGAAAGGCATTGGAAAAGGTATTACATTAATTACTGTATCAAGAAGGTAATCCATCACTAAATCTGCCAAAATGGGGGCACATGGACTACCCATTGCTACATAGCTACATGAAACATAGAGCCATACATTTATGTGATAATCAATTTATACAGAAAAATTTGAATATAGTAAAAAATATATTGAAACAAAACAATTACCCGCACCATTTAATAAATAAAATAATGCGATCAACAGTTAGTAACCATAATGAAATAACTCCACAGGTAGACGCTAATAGAAATATAACACCGGATTTAAACACTGAAGAAGGTAATGAAATAAATCAGCACTCCAGTAATAATGGCCTCACCAACTCACCACAGTATAGATCAGTGACATATGTGAAAGGACTGACAGAACAGATTGGAAAAATACTTAAGGAAGCTAACTTTAAAATAACATATAAAGTAAAGAAAAAATTAAATACATGCATTTTTACGAACACCAAATCACCTATCAACAAACTAATTAAAAGCAATATAATATATTCTATTCCTTGCAATAATTGTAATAATGTATACATAGGTCAAACCAAACAATATCTAAAAGATAGATTAGCTTTACACAAATCGAATTTTAAAAATAAAAAAATGTTTTGTGCCCTAGCCTCGCATGCAATTAAAAATCAACACACATTTCAATTTGAGAATGCATCAATTTTAGATTATGAAACTTCATACAATAAAAGATTGATAAAAGAAATGATACATATCAAAAATACTAATAATACTTGCAATAGAAAAACAGATACAGACAATTTAAGTAGGATTTATAGTTCCATCATAAATAGTTAAAGATGCAATGTTATCTAGTTTATATTTTTAAGGATTGTTAAAATAATAATTTATTATAAATGTATTATAGATATATATTATGGTGATACATATTATAATAGATATATATTATAATATGTGTATAAGTATATATGTTTATATATAATGGATTGTACTAAAAAAACAGTGGTTCAATAATTTGTCGCTTGGAACAGCGCATGTAATGACAGTTAACGGTTGTTTGTAAATGTAACAGAACCAAGCCTTCAGTAAGTTCTTTTTTCAATTTGTTTATGATGTTTTTAAAGTAGAAATGAAAAAATGTCCATTGTTTATTGTTTTTTGTTAGTTTATAGCCCTGAGGATGTCTTGAAATAAAGACGAAACGTTGGCAAAAAGGTGATTCCATATATTTACCCTGACCAAACTCCGAGAAAAAGAAAAAGTGTTTTGTATATATAATATATATATAATAGTTCAATCTACATTGTCTATCAAAGTAGACAAAATATTTATTTTTAAATCTACGCTAAGCTACAAATACCTATCTTCAGTGTATTCATATTAGACTGTAGATAGAGGAAACCACAAGGCTAAATTTTACAGTGGTTTTCAGAAAGCTAACATTGATCAAAAACTATATTTCCGATGAAAGTTAAGAGAAACTGTAGGCAGTATAGGAACTTAGAACTATTTTGCTACCATCATAAAGCATGTGAGAATAATGTTTACCAACAAGATTCCACATTTTCATGGGAAAAGTAATTTATTATAACAAATATCAATAATTGTATAGATACAATCCAATAGTTGTATAACTTCTATTCAATAATTTTGTTGGTACTAATCAATAATAGGATGACTATATCAACAATTGCATTAATATTAACCAATAATTATATTAGCAATAAGAATTTTATTTTAGCAATAAACAATAATTATATTAGCAATAATAATCAGTTGTCTTGGTACTAATAAATAATAGGATTTCTAATAGCAAAAATCTAATTATACTATCAGTAATCATTAATTGTATTGGTAATAATATAATCAATAATAGCTCTAATGCAATTATTTATTAATACCAATACAATCGCTGCCGACTAATGAACTTGAATCTATTGTTGAATTCACTTTCACTACACATTTACTTGTCTGGTTCCTTTAATATATGCGCAATATATGACAATAATGCATATGTTAAACTTCGTTAATAACATTTGTAACTTGGTATGACCTGTTGTTTACATTATTAATTATTAACCTGCCGGATGGTATTAAAAACTCGGTGACCGATGCCTGCACTAGGCTTGCACTTTAGTTGAATAGCTCAGGTCTGAATTGATTTGCTTCATCAAACAACAGAGACAAATGATTGCTTAATTTAAAAACAATAGTAACTGGAGTGGCCCTCACTCAACTATCAAATAAGCTACCATGTTTTCAAACATATTGATAAATCAATTTAAATTTGTATGTATTTTACTGAGACTCAGTGGAAAGTTATTTTGCAAGTCATGAACAATCAATCAATGACTTCATTTATTTTAATGAAATAATGGATTCACTGTTCCAGAACAATTTGGAAAATACTGCAGATGGTATTTAATGGTTATCATTTTTTAGTGTAACATTTCCTCATCCACTATTTAAGTTAACGACATATTTATCATGCCATATTCAAATGAAGAAATTTAATAATAGTTGCAGAACTCTTAGACAAGTCAAAAAACTTGTAACTCCATCAAAATCTTAAAAATACTTGTTTTTAAGGTCCCGTTACTGTATAGTGGCCAACGAAAAAATGAGCATGGGTTCACAAAATATCATTAAAAAGTTTTCTTATTTTTATTCTTTAGTACCTCCTTGATACTTTTTCTAATTTACTGATTAAGGACTTCCACTGGCAGGGAAGATAATAAACAAGTTTACCAAACGATTTCATTATATAACCCATACTTTATTTTATAACTATTAGTGCACTAAAAAAACATACAGTTTGGGTTATCCATAACCATTATCAATGCAAAATCTAAACTACAATAAAACAACAAAAAGTGAAACTACACATAATAAATTAGCAATACTTTAATCAGAAGGCTATAGTTAGGTTGGCAGTTCAGGCGGTTTCAGTTGGTGGTATCAGTGTTGCTGTCCTGGTCCTGGCTTCACATTCCTCTTCTCGCTTGTCCTGCACATAACTTCAGCGTCCTGGTTAAACTTCTTTCCTGGGCACTCATGGATGGTTGCTAGTCTATAACTTTTAATGGCTCTATAATAAGCAGTCTATTACGATCATTTCTTGGGCTATTACTTCCATACTGCTATTTAACATTTGCCTCGTTAATTGCACTTGGTGGGTATTCCAGCAGGCTCTTTAGGAGCTACTGTCGCAGATGCATGTTTAGACTCCTTGAAAATGTGATAATGGTGGAACTAATGTAGTTAGAATTTAGGATCTCTTAGTTTCCTACTTTACAACTATAATTGTATACCACATTGGCTTTCTTGAGTGGTTCCTTTTCTATCGAATTATTGGGGATAACCATGCTTGTAGTAGTTGAACTGTTATACTAGGTGTTTAGTTTTAATCAGTCACCTGGGATCGAGCATGTTATATTTGCTTTAATAATATTTCGTAATGTCTTTTCATCGGTTGTGTATGCCATTGACTATTATTGATTTATACATTATAATATATTTATCATATATGTAATATATTTTAACAGCAAATTTAAAGGAATTTCAAACTTGGACGATTTTGAAATAAATAAAGCCTTAAATCAAAATTTAACATCCTGTCTTAATGAACAAATTGGGGGGGGGGGGGGGTCAAAATTTTCTCAATTCGTTTCTATAAGATGTATATAAATAAAAATACAAAATTAAAGAACACTTTCCTCAAGAATAGTGTTTCCTAGCTTGCATTATAGCACATCACTGTTTGTAAGCATACCAACTCTTTTGTCTCCTTACCACCGCTCCCCACTCTATCTAACATGACCTAAATTCCTCAGTTGAACACAGTACTCTGGTTGGTCTTCTACTCCTTCATTTGGCGATTTCATTATTTTTTTAATTTGATTGTATACAAGTCTTGTTATTGTTGAAACTTTTAACTTGTAATTTGTATTGTAGAAGTTACTTGACGATGAACACGAAGGGTTTGAAACGCGTACAGTAAAAAAGCTTCTTTTTTATGTGCGGAGACTTTGATTCATTCATTTACTCCAGTGTCAGTAAATACTACAGAATTACAGATTGCACCACTGAGTTGTAATATATATGTGTTGTTACCTCGTTATTGGTCTCTCGGTGTCGCACATTGTTTCTGTGTTTATTGCTATAATTGTATCATACTATTTATTATCACACCCGTTATTAACCAATAATTTCTTTTTATCTCTCTCCTGTTCATTGAAAGAGCACCCAGCGAGAAGTCTTGTATGCTCAATTAATCAGCGCCTTTATGACATAATTTTTTTATTATTCTAGACATTTGCATTGAGCATTTAAATAAATGTTAGTGCATAAAAACCATAAAATCAGTGTTAG
This sequence comes from Hermatobates lingyangjiaoensis, assembly GCA_026182355.1. Classification (NCBI taxonomy): domain Eukaryota; kingdom Metazoa; phylum Arthropoda; class Insecta; order Hemiptera; family Hermatobatidae; genus Hermatobates; species Hermatobates lingyangjiaoensis. The sequence goes on from JAPFBL010000019.1 coordinate 2,279,705, forward strand.
TGGGTTTTACGTAAACAGATGTTTCATATAGCTCTATATCTTCTAAAAGAAACATCAAGAAAGTTGATGTTTCTGTTATTGCTCAATTCGAAAGTGAATTTTAATACTGAGGCTGCTTGCAATGCTGATCTGAAGACTTCAATTTGTTCTTTTGAATTCATGAAAAGAAAACAATCGTCAACATAACAGTAAAAAACGTGTGGTTTTAAGGTACAGTTTTGGGCAAAAATTATATTTTCCAGCTGACACATGTAAACATTAGTAAAGGTTACCCGCAGCGGGGATCTCATTGCTACTTCATCGGTTTATTAGTAGAGGCTTCCATCTATACGTGTAAATGGATTCTAAACAAGAACAATATTAGTTTATAGTATGTTGTTTTACCTTTTGTTGTTTTATTATAGTTGTGTATTATTTTTTAGATTTGCATTGATAATGGTTAAGAATAACCGAAACTAGTTTGTTATTTTAATAGTGTTGTAATACTTATGAAACAAATTATGGATTACAAAATGAATTGCTTAGTGAACTTGTTTATTCTCTTCCCTGCCAGTCCAAGTCCTTATCAGGAAATTAGAAAAAGTATCAAGGAAGTGCAAAGAGAATGAAAATAGGCAAACTTTTCAATGAAATGTAAAATTATGCACATCAATCGTATATATGTTATTATACTACGTATATTATAATTATGTCACAATTCTGCTCCTCGTGCCTTGGTTTCAATCCCATCTGTAATGGGAAGTAGTCTATGAAAGTAGTGTTGTTGTAGTGCTTGTTTCCATTACAGTGTAACCCAGTTCAAAGGAATTTAAATTATATATATTATTAAATAAATAAATTGGATAAGTTTTTGATATCAATAATCACAAGTTGATTTTTATATATTTGAAATGATGAAAGTTTAAATGTGTGCTTAAGAGAATATTCCAGAACATATAAACCACTATATTATTTATAGAGAATATATATTTTCTGTGGCATTCAACATGCATCACTATGATAAAGTTAAGGATGTTAGCGTGAGAATTTGACTCCACACTCTACAGGCAGTCACCCGGGAGCAGGGAGACAATAGATCGTATAATAGGGACAGGCGATGCAAGCTGCAGCGACGAGTGCAAATGGAGAAGAATAACACAAGACATACATGAAGCACAAGAGGGGAAGAGAAATAAACTAACTACTAGCTAGGTCACAACTCTGAAAACTAGAGAATTTATTCATAGAACGGAAGAGAAATACGACCGGTGGTAAAGTGTAATCATAGAACTTACATTTAAGGAATATATGCAGCCATTCTTGACTGTATCAACAAAATATAACAGCATAAGTGGACAGCACTGAAACTTAGCAGGATCATTTAGCAAAACTACAGTTATATTAGTTAAAAAATTTAATTCTCACATGATATTTAAACTATGCTAAATTGTTGTGTTTTATCGTCAATAACTCTGCTAATTATGGTCCATGTCTTTTCACTCATGATTTATAATCTTTACGGAAACATGTTTTTTTTTTTTGTCGCTCATATGCTCTATTTCTCCTTCGTATTATCAAAAATGTTTTGGACATCACTGGCATATACATTGCTTTTGGAATAAAGTTGTATCCTTGGTGGGATTTAAAGCTAAGCCTACTAAATACTTATACTAGAAAATACTCTGTATAAGGCAGAATTTCATGGAATAAAGATTAATGCGAAACATTAATGTCAAACATGTTGGGGCAATATAAGATCAAAGAGAACTGCCACCATGGCTGTTGAATGTTGATAACTGACCACTATCAGCTCGGAGAAATCCTTATCTTAGTTTTGATGAAATGAAAGTGCCTGAAACTTCATACGAGCTCTTAATATGTGAATGGCATATTCAAAATAGTTCTGCAGAAAAGAGAGAAACTTGGTAATCTTTTCACCACTGAAATCTGATTGTTTCATGAATAATGAAGTAGAAGTTTTAACAGAAAACTTGTTCGAGACTGTCGAATCTTTTATATCTGACATAAAGTTTTACCAGATGATGTTGTTCATGGCTATGCTATTTAATTCAGGTTTTACATTGTTTGACACTATCAAGAATGCCTCCAAATAATTTGAGTTTAAAACCCCTGTTGAACAATAAGGCAGCTTCATGATATTTGTATTCAAAGTGGAGTGTGCAATGCATGCCAGTAATGGCCAAGTACTCTACTCAGGCTTCATTGTTTAGTGACTCCCTAATTTGCGGGAATGTTAATTCGCGTCTTAAAACTGCTCCAAGCGAGTCTAACTTGCCATTCACCTCGTAATAAAATGTATTTCACTGCTTATCATATGCCATGATTATAAACAAAGTCTCAAGACAAAGTTGAAATTCTTCTTCCAATAGTCAGTATCAGTCAGAGCCAATTGTAAATAGCCATTTTAAGAGCCTGCTAATTATCAGATGTAGAAGCTAAGGAGATGGACACATGAAGACCAGAGAAGACAAAGGAGTAAACTGTTCCAGGACACTATTTGCCGAGGAAGTTGATTGGAAGGAGTTGAAACATTAATGTACAAGTATATTCAAATCAACTCGAGATAACAAGTAACGACAAATCATAATAAACTTCATTACGTACTTGCTCTTGCATTGATGGATACTCATTACTTTACTCTGACAGTCTGTGAATGCTGAGTTACTTTATTAGTTTATTCGTTCCGTTGAAATTACTCGAGCCTCTTAGTATATAATTATTCCACAACAATTTAAGCAATCCGGTATGATAACACTATGACTAATGTAAAGTTTCTCTAAAGGAACTGAAGCAGTCACTTTAAATGGTTGAAAGTTACTTGTCACCCACAACTTCAAAAATTGACTCAGTAGATTTAAAACTTATAAATCCGTCAAAATCTCAAAATCAGTTTTATTTATGATTAATGTACTTTATTTAAGGTTAAGTAAAACTCACTATCAGCAAAATATATTTGTTTATAAAAATAATTTAGATATTCATTTATAATTTGTGAATAAAATATGGAACATAGGTACACGAACAATATTGAAAGAGATAATTATTACAAGCTACTTCAAACCGAACTCTTAAAAACTAATTTATATATCAATTTCCCTTAGCTTGCATTATTGCAATTATAAACATTTAAAATGTTTGAATGTGTTATTGACAATCAAAGATAAGTTTTCACACCACAAAGTCTATTGTTGTGAATACATTAAAATAAACTTTATTGTTAAATATATTTTCATTAGAGAGCATGAAGTGGTCTTTAAATATCCTGATAATTCCTTATCATTTTTTTGTTAATAAAATTATAACCAAACAAACCATATAATTTGCATATTATATAAATAGGTATAATATGTAGGTTATAATATATATATTGAATTAAAATATGCAGCAGCTTCTGCATTAACGACTTTTCTGCTGATAGCCTCGATTTTCCTATTTTTTTTTTTTTTATTTTAAAATGATTTAGTTTATTTACGTTTCTTAAATTTAATTTTTTTTTATTATTTGATATTCTTTTGTTAATTTTATTTATTGAATTTGAATTATACTTTGGCATTGCACTTTCCGTTCTCCGACATTTAGTGCCTAGTTCCTTTATTTTACGCTAGTACCGTCCTCGTCGGTCGACTCTTCAAGGTTTCACTCGCGTTCCTTCCTTCGACGTGGTGAGATCTCCCTCACTTCGTATTCTCTTCTAGTCTTCCCCTGATGACGAACTATAGTTCAAAATATTGAATTTAGTAAGTGTGTATTTTATCTTTTTTCTGTGTCGTGTTTTATACATATATAATTCAATATATAGTAAATTATAGATACAGAGTATAGGGGCGAACACACTAAAATATATATATATGTATATATATAGTTCACATATATAGTTCACATATATATATATATATATATATATATATATATATATATATATATATATATATATATTTACATATATTTGTAAAAGTTGGAAGCAGTCCTTTATTTAAACATATATTGTTAAATAACGCCGCCACATTTTGCTTGTATCTGTTTCTTATACAATTTCTCCAGTTTCTGGAATTCCTTCCTCTCTTCATTAAAACTATAAAGCTTATCACCAATATAGCTAGTCGATTTATAGTTTTAATGGAAGACGAGGAAGGAATTCCGGAAACTGGAGGAATTGTGTAAGAAACAGATGCAAGCCAAATATGGGGCGTTATTTAACAGTATATATAAATATATATATTCAAAATAAACAGTTACACATAGACTAAAACATAACAAAAAACTCACTTTTCAATATTTCGACCGTAATGGCGGTCGTCCTCAGGAGAAGAAGTGAATTGACGGAGGGACGACAGTCAACTCAATATATATATATATATAAAGAATTCACATAAACACGTGAAATAACAATCAATGATCAAAGCACTATAAGAAAATGGGAAAACAAGACTAAGATCTTTCAACCGTAACAAGCGGTCTTAGTCAGAGTCAAAAACCCAACTGTTTTCCCATTTTCTTATTGTGGTTTGATCATATATATACATTAAACACGTGAAATATTATGTTGGACATTTCAGAATAAATAAAATAACAACAATATAATATATAAAACAATTTTAATTCCAGAACAAATTTTATGAATATTTTTAAAAATTATTTCAGCGAACCAAACAAAATGAGATTACTGGAAGAGATGAAAAAACAATTAGATTGGGACAGATTTAAATTAAGCTATATATTTGAGAATTACCAGAAACCGTATTGAGAGGTGCCAAGTAATTAAATATATTTCATAAACATAACACCATAACATAATTCCCTCAATCCTTTTAATAGTGTTGATTGTTTATTGTAGCCCATATTTATATTGCAGTGCTTAACAATGGTGGGAATCAATAAATGAAGTTTAATTCCTTTTTTAAAATTATTCAGTATGCAAATGAATAAATCGTCACAGTGAACTTCATCTGAATACAATATGAGAAACACATTTCAAAATTTAGTATTTATTATTATATTAGTTTATCCTAGACTAAGGGATCACCTACTATACTTGTGAAATTTTTATAATTTTTTTACATTGTTTACAATGACAGAAATTTTTTGAGTAATTCCCAGATGAATCACTATCTGTACTACGTCCAGGAATGAAAGACATCTGCCACTTGGACAATTATATGATACCTAAATAGAACATTAGGTATTATATACCCAAGAATTATGATATTATATTTACTTATAGTATAGTTGAGTGTAGGCAACTCCAGATTTTTTTACAGTTATGGAGATATAATTGAAAAGGTAATCAAAACGTCAACACTTAGGAAAATTTCACTAAAAAATGAAAAAGAAATTACAAGATTATGTTAATATTAAATTTGGTAAACAGTTGAAACTGCCATTTCATTGTTATATCATTGACATTTTTTTCTAACCATAATTTTATTTCCTAAGAGTTGCTTCACCAAAGCTCTTAGAGTGTAGTAGATTTGTAGAAATAATTTCCTTGTAGATTCTCTCATTCTCTTTGATTTAGTCCTCTAAAATTTGTGCTCGATGAAACATGTTCACTCAAGTCTAAAGCATCGATTACATTCCTGATTGAATCTCATCTAAATTTCGTTAGTGTCTTTTGAACATATATTATGATAGAAGACAAACTATTTAATTTGAGGTGTATTTTCACAATTCTAATTATTTCCGAAGTGAAACAGTATTCACTGTTGTTTCCAAAGGAAGAGTTAAAAAATATACAGAAAGAGCGGTTAAATAGCCATTACAAGATAGACATAGCTCTGATATTTATGTAAACCTGTCAAAACAAAGGTGATTCAAATGACTTACCAATATTTCAAAATTATTCTAGTTACCGTCTTTTCAAGCTGAAAAAGGTTTCCCGCATGTATCTGTCTTTAACAAAATTAACTGCGGTTATGTCTGATTAGACTCTAGATGCAATATATTTTCACAATATCCTAGTTTGAAGAAGAGGTTGTTTTCATCACGCAATCAAGCTAGCCTGTTTGATCTATCACTTACGAACTGTAGGTTGCCTTAGGTTAATTTTATTTATGACCCTATCTGTAATTGTAGTTTGTTGTACTTTCTCTGAGAGTGCATGGTACTGCACTGCAATACTTGGGGGACTGCACTTCCAAGTGGCTGCATTTAACAGACTACTCTTGCTAGAGGCTGTCAAGGAAGCTAAATCCTGCTTACACTTTAGAGGAATACTAATAATATGTAAAACAAATGCTTTAGACTCATAATGCAAGATTGAATACATATTATTTATTTTAATCAAAATAAGTTTAAAATTTAAATTTTATAACTTTCTTTATGATAAATTTTAAGTCCATTTGTGATATATCCCATTGCCAGCAGTATGAATTGCATTGGCTGAATAATTAAAACATGCCTGCTTTCAATTTTCAATATCTGAAGGTGTATATTGAGGATTGTTATATTAATCGGGTTGATATTTAGATATATCAATATATAAATTGATATATTACTGATATATTAATTGAGCATTAATATATTAATAATTTGTAGAAGCTCATTTTAAACCTGGTAGTCTTAAATTAATTATAGTCATTAATTAACTGACTCTGCTTCAAGCAAATTTATTATTCTTGATATATCATGTATTATTCTCAACCTCAATGTAAAGAATTGCCGTTAGCTCTCTTGTAATCGCAACTGGCCAGTGATGACGTAGTTCCCTTCCGTACTTGTGGAAGATAGCCGGTTTCCTTGATCCTTTAGAGACAAAAATTACTGATGCTACACAATACAACAGGTGGCTCTCTCAAGGGCTCAGGGGACCTTCCTGTTTTGAAGGTTTCTTCTTCTTGTCTGGGTGGTAGACCTCCTGAATCCCATGTGCCTGTCAGTCAGCGTCCTCGCCACAAGAGCTAGTAGCAGTGGCTACTGCCATCACCTGCAGCCAAAGCAGGCTTAGTAAGACCTTAGTCCGGAGATATACCTGAGAGCTCTTAAAATACTGTCGGTAACGGGGAAGCACATGGGTGATTCATTTGTGCGTTCCGCACACTCCACATTTAGTGTTGGACTCGTAGTGTCTGTAGTTTCTCACACTGGAAGGGTAGACTCACTAGCTCTGTGAGAAACAGTATCTTATCGGGAGGTTGCTTGCATAGCAAAAAGACGGAGCTAAACCTTCAATCCTTACCAATCGGTAAGGACTTGAAAACTGGTACTCAGTTAGGTGAGGCATAATCCGGGGTCACTGGGCACTTCCCTTTGGGGGGACGACCAAACCCTTAAGGATTATTTGTTATTCCTGAAAACTTTGTGTGAATCGACTATCAGAATGCGACAAGTTGAGTTGACTGCGTCATTCTGTCTAACAAGGCCGTGGTGGGAGTGACATGACAACTCTGGAAAAGTAGCAACTGAAACTGGACCACGAAAATTATTTAGACTCATTTATGTAATGAAGCTTTCTTATAACAGATCATTTCTTTTACCTATTTTTGAATTAAATCTCTCTTTTTTACGAATACTCATTAACTTGTTAGAAATGTTAAAAGATGCTTCAATTAGGACTTATTTTACCATCACGTAAACTGCATTGATTAATACAACAGGATAAGCAAAGCTAAGTACACTTGAGCCCTTGTAAGTATGTTTCGGATTGCACTTCTCTAGATCCTTCTTAATTAATATCTGATCAACCTTTATTAAGAATCCTTACCTGTATTAAAATAAAATTAAAGCCTAAAAAAGTGATTATTAGCTATTCAATCAAATTACAGTCGCTTGTGGGATATGTTTTCCTCCATTTTATTAAAAATATTCAGAGCCACTAAAATAAGAATTTAATGAGAATTAAATTTCTTTGTATAACTCGATATGAATTGGAATAAAGAACTAGCATCAATAGAATTTATTTATTAATTAATTTATTTATTTTCTTTCTCCTTATATTCTTGTTTCGTTTAATTTATTATTGTTTTCTATTTAAAAAAATAGTTATAATTTAATTATTATATTTCGAAATTATAATAATGAAATAGCCGTTCAAAATTGAAGATAGGTAGCACACAAAGTAAAGAAACACACTTACAAACTCAAATTTGCAGGAAATCCGTCTTCAGGAGAAAAGAGAAAGGGAGACCAAGCACGTTGTAAGTGCACGTTGTTTGCTACCTATCTTCAATTTTGAACTGTTATTGTGTCCAGTTTGGATCGTCTTTTCGTTTATCAAGTGAATACATATATATTTTTCTATATTGACATAGCTTCTCGACCACTGATTTTTCAAGTTCACAGAAGGGTTTCTTGAAGATTTTGGTCATAGCCTCAAGTTTGGTCCTAAAACCAAACCAAAAATTTTGAGGATATGACCAAAATCCTCAAGAACCCCTTTTGTATATTTCTATATTTTTTTATTATTATTTATTTATTTTCTTGCTGTTTTCCTTGAATTTTTTAATTTTATTGGGTATTTTTTTTTCTTTTCATTGTATATTGTCACTTAAATTTTCCAGCTGTTTTATTACCTTCCTCCTGGTTAACTTTTCTGTTACCTACTTTTTTTTACTTTGTTTGCTCTCTGATGACATAGAGTGAAAGGCCTCAGGGCATTTATTTCTATTGTTTTCCTTTTTCCTTGTAGTTTAAACTTCATAATTACATAACATCTAACAATAGTTCTTTCATTAACTTTACTTATGAAGTAAAGTTACATAAAGTATGTAACCCCTTAAATGATAACCAAATAAAACAGCAAAAAAAATTACATCCACTTAAGGCCATTCATTGATAACTATTGATAATCATCGTTAAACATCAATTGTTTTATTTGATGATTTTATTAATGCTATCTAGTAATGAGTGCTTCTAATTTAAATTATGAACTAAGTAATTTGAACTAATTAAATATAATAAATAATTATAAATAGTATTAGGTTTTCGCTATAATTGTGAAAATAGACAAAGATATATTGAAATATACCTTTCATCGAGTTATAAATGTAAATCACCGAGTTAAATTGACTGGCAATGATTTTGATGGCACGATTGTTTATAGTAAAGCTAGGCGTATATTCCTTTCCGCTCAACACTGGAGGATGAATGCTGGACACGTGACTAATAGCTGATGGTATGGTGATATTGGGTTGATAAGTGATTCATGGCTGCATTGGAAGTCCTTATCACTGCCTGCTGTAAAGGTGTGTTAATGAGAGAACCACAAAAGTTCATGGGGAATAACCGTAGCGAGTATAGTTATCTCTTGTGAGCGAAGAGATAATTGAGGTGCGGTCAGGAACTAAACTAAAAGTCAGATTGTTATTTATATTTTCAGAGTGGCAGAAATTATTGGAATTGAACAAGAGATTAAGAGCGGTCGACACAATTGAGCGGTGCGGTGCGGCTGATGAAGCCTCTGTTATGGCCTTTTGTCGCAGTGTCCCTCAACTACCGCCCCACCCCCGTTACGCACTTTAATCATTCCTACCACACTTCAAGGGCTCTGTCTAACTTTCAAATAATCAAACATTCTCTTCGGATACTTCGCTTTCCTGAATTTCACAAATACTCGTAAATAAACATCACTCAAGTCAAAAAGAATTAAAAACAATGAGATATCTACACTATATTTACTTTATATTTTTACTTTACTATAAATAAAGTATAGTGACCATGAAAAAAATCTATCTTGAGATTTTGACGGAATTACATGTTCTGTAAGTCCTTTATGATGTTTTTTCGATCATGATGTCTGTGTGTGTGTATGTGTGTGTGGTTGGGTGGGTGAGATGTATAACCATTTAAAACAACCCGTTGATAAATAGTTTAGTTCATATTCTAATACATTCTAATAACTGTTCATAAATTTATATAAATATTATACAGCGCCTTATAATAAGTTTATGATAGAATCAGACATGTTGGATGGAGAACAGTGAATATTTCACTCTGTTAGACGTGAGAGATGAATTTTTGATTTCCTGAATCTCTACTTTGAACATAATGAAATTCAATGTAATAATCTCATTGCATTTGGATTTAATAACCTCAGTGACAACGCTAGTACCATGATGGGTAACAAATGTGGTGTAAAGAATCTATTAAAGCAAAAAGTTTCTTCACTTTATATTGAGGGATGTGTGTGTCACTCGATACATTTGTGTGCATCAAAAGCTTGTTCAGAACTTCCTAATGAGTTAGAAGATATGGTGCGAAGTATTTACTCATATATATGAAATAGTCCTAAATGTCTTAATGATTTTAAAGCTTTCAAAACTTTACTAACACAGATCCAAGAAAGGCTTTACATATTAGTTCCACTTGTTGGTTTGGAGAAGAGAATACTAGAACAGTGGTCAGCTCTGACACTGTACTTTACTGCTGTAGCTTTGGAATATAACGTCCAATCGTCTAAGATAATACTAAATCAATTGCGTAGTCCAATAAACAAGCTGCAAATGCATTTATGGCTTTCATCTTACCCAAAATTAATAAAATTCACCTTGAGTTTCAAGTATGAAGTGTCACAAAACATAAACTAATAGCTCAATCAGTACTAGAGTTATGGCAATTCTTGGTTGTATATTGAGTATATTCAAAGTTTTGATAACTCTAATGGAGGAGAAAAATTTACACGTCGCATCAGATGAAAAGACGGTCACATTTTCGAAGGTTTAGTCTATTTTTATTGTAATTGTTTATTTGGGGTATAATTAATTAAATATGTTTCTGATTTGATACCGTTTTAGAAGAATTTATACTTTTCAGTTATAAAACTTAGTTAATTTCACAAAAAACTTCTGGCAGCTGTTTTGAGGTCGCAGAAGTCGTTTTATGAAGTTTTTCGATGATGTCTATGTGTGGGTGAGTATGTATTCAAAGATTGTGGACACGCTACGGTCCAGAATGTTTAATGGATTAAGTTGATATTTTACACGAAAATGGGCCTCAGAGTGTAAATGAGCCTTATTGTTTTGGAGCAATTATGCATGGTGAGAAAGTCACTTTTTTGGCAAAAACTTGATTTTAAACTTTTTTTGTTCTCCTAAACAACTAATTCTAGAGCTTTGAAAATTTGGCATTACCTTTGGGTTTACAAATACAATAAACGAAAAATATATTCAGATTTTTAAAGTAAACGGTAATATTTTGTTTTCAAAAAATGTAAAGATTTTGATTTATAATTCAATCTAAAGCTTTTACTTCGAAATTCTCTGGTCCAGTCTATAAATGAAATGATAAATTTATGTTATATATCAAGTTTAAAATGAAAGAGCAAGAGAAATATATTTACTAACTCAAATTTTCGGAAAATCCCTCTTCAGAAAAAATGAGAAAGGGAGACCAAGATACAGTAAACTCAACGTCAGGCAAATATAGATATTTTAAAAATGTATAGATGGCATTGAAGAGGTTACCACCATAAGATTATGAGGTAAAAACCATTTTCGTATCTAATATAGTATAACTTCATATTAATCATTTAAAACATGAAACAGTCCATTACAACATCAAACGATCACAAGAAAAGAACACATTGAAACAACAACACCACTTCAATATTTCGACCTCGTTATCAGGAAAAGAACTAGAAGAAGAGTTCTTACCGGCTTTTTGCCAGTTGACTCCTCTTCTCCTGATGACAACGATGTCGAAATAATATTGAAGTGGGTTGTTTCTATGCGTTCTTTCCTTGTACTCGTTTCATATTTAATAAACAAGACTTAGATAGTTAAAAGCTGTTTGAGGAACACAAGCAGAGTTTTATTTGACTTCAGTATAACTAAATACACTTCATTTACATTGTAATTTAAATCTGTTTCTTCAAAGTAGTTCGTACTTCGGTAAAATCACCTGCACTCCTTTTTCACATTCCGTTATTATTCCAAACATCAAGTTCACATACTCCTTATGCATATGTAACAAGATTTTACTATTAAACACGTGAAATGAAAAAAAAAACGGCGTCTAAACCACATCGAGAAATCAGAAAATAGACTAATAGGTAGTCAGTCATAGGAAAGGAATATTTTCCTAGTATCAAACAAAGATTATCCATGAAACATTTCCAAATAAACTATAAACTATCCCAATACATGACAGGACATGGGCCATTTAAAGAATAGCTCCTAGTCCATCATGCCCATGTGACGCGGAGACACCTTAATCTCCTAGACAGTTGGTGTACGATTGCTGTTTGAGGGAACCACATAGACTGGCTCCCTCATACGAAAGGTCTTCTTGGTTTGTGGAGAGGAGTGGCCCGTTAGGCCTTCCTCATTAATTAAAAAAGGTTATTTATAAAGAATTTGTAAAATTTTTTTACAGTTTTAGACATTTAAGAAAAAGATATTAAAATGATAATTTATATAATTATAAAATAATGTTAATAAAATTAAGTTTAAATAATATATAATTGTTGTTAAATAATTAAAGCCTTATTTTGACCACGCATTGGGAGGATTGTATTAAGCATTCATAAATACCATGAAGCTCCTACAAGTTAGTTCTTAGCTGTCAACACAAGGAGCACTAAGAGTCGAGTGTAATTTTGTTGGGGAGCTCCTGCTGATTTTTGAACACCTAATACAATTCTTCTCGATTCTGTTCAAAAATGTCACTTATATTAATTAATTAATTTTATACATACTCAACATAACTACTCACTCATATAGTGAGTAAGTACATACATTCAATGATCAAAACACAATAAGAATGGGAAAACAAGACTAAGATCTTTCAACCGTAACAAGTGGTCTTTGTCAGAGTTAAAAAACCCTAAATGATACCGAGATTCCCATTTTTTTTACCTAATAACGTATGAAATAACACAAAAGACCTTGTAAACTCAAATTTGGTTTTACGATTAATATTTAATAAAAAAATCCACAATGCAGAAATAATAACACCTTTACCGGTATTTTAAATAAAAAAAAACTGAGTTTTTAATTGTCATAATTTTTCACCAGTAGAAACCTGAGACGGGCTTTTAGAACTTCAATGATAAAAATCTTATTATTCAGTGAGTTGAAACTTTACGAGTTGAGAAGTGAGGAAGACGATTGTTTGTGATAAGTATTTGATTGAAGAAGTGTAAAAGAGGAGTGGACGAATGAATATCTATAGCAGCACAAGCTAATCAGGCGGAATGTAACATCTGCTTTAGGAATTAAATATCGTTTTAATCGTTCTGGGCAAAGCAGGATGAAAATTAGGGATAGTATAGTGCAGGAGAATGACGAGATATTGGTGTATACATATAAGATGGGGGAACAAGTTGGAAGTAGGCTCAATGGCCTCCTAAATTAGATCTTCTTGCTTCGACTAACTATATTAGAAAACTTAAGCAGACGAGAGAGGCTCGTTTGTTACAAACAGTCACCCGACTCTCACCGCAGACGTCAACTTGCTTAATGAGTCTGCAACTATTCCAGCTGCTCGCAGGAAAACCTACCGCGCATCCAACTGTTCCTAATTTCTAGGTAGAATTATCAATTAGTAAATAACAGAAGACCAAATCACCAACAATGTCAAAATTGTATTTGTCCGAGAATTTCTATTGTGGAAACTAAATTATTGAATTATAATATATTCCCATTCACCAATAGTTACTTTTGTTATTAAAACATTTTTCTCCTGTCTATTGCAGAAGTACCTATATAATAAGAAATAGGCATAAAACGAGAGAGAGGGAGGTCTATGCATTGGTTACAAAAACAGTTTATTATTGGCCAAAGATCAGCAAGAGGGACGAGGTTCTTGAATATTCGCGTGATAGTTTATACCTGCAGAATTGTGTAGTTTTGATCCTCTTGCAATATTACCAGTATTCAGGAAAATATAGCCTGAAAACTGTCATTTCATTTTCTAGAGCAGACATGTCAAACTCAATGTTTTACTAAAATACTATCTATGCTATACTACTACGTGACATCGTGGTTTGAAAAACAAACAGCCGGAAGCTATAATATTGAGACCTCAAGAAATAAAGAATACTACAACATATGGTATTAATAAAAGTCTCCAGATTTTGAAAGAAAAAACTTTAAATAATTGTATTTAAGTCTTTGTGCATACAAGTGCACTTTCCATTAGTTTATGCTCTATGTATTTATGATTGTCAAGCTATGATTGGTTGAAGCAGTGTTTTAAATCTCTGTTTCTCAGGAATAAGTTCCCAGTCGATAGGCTGTTGGTGACTCATAGCCATACACAATGTATATATATTTCAATGAATTCAAAACGTCCATACGCATATCGGGGTCCGTAGAATTGATCATATCATAAATATCACAACTTCATGAAATGATCAGGCATTTTATGATATGATTGGTATGCATATAAATGCAGATGCATTTAAGTTTCTGTAATAAGTAAATAACTTGCATCCGAAGGACGTTTATTTATATTACATTTAATTAGTGCACCATGTACGCATTAACATTATAAAGCTATCTAGTGTTGTAAAAAGTTAAATAAAGGTATTTGTTTTGAAAGTTTGCGGACCGTAAAACAGTGGCCAGTAAGCAGCATGTATCTTACGACCCGTATGGTCTTAAGAGACCAAAAGGTGGTCTCTATTAACATAAGAGTACGTAAGAGTAACACGACTGTTAGGTTTGAAACCACACACCAGGTACAAAACAAGAATACACCTCAATTGTTATATTTGATAGGAATATTTCTAATAAAATTTTAGACTACTAAAACCACTAAAAGTGTCTGCAATTAAACGTATGAATAAAGAATTTTCGTATGGGGACAAACAAACAGAAAATATAAGACATCATACCCCCCCCCCCCCACACACATACGTTAAATGAATTAAATAAATTATATTATTAACAAAGGACCACCAGTTATGTAGACATTAAATAATTAAAATGATTAAATAATAAAAATTAAATAATTATAAATTAATTAAATTAAAAAAAGCCTTATATAGAAATAACTTCCATTTCATATATAATAGTTTGGAAACATCAACTACATACTTAATTACAACGATGTACATACAAAAATCTAATCTGAATATTTAAAAAGGAGTAGAGACTCGAGAAAGAGTAATATACTGAAACTTTTTTTTTTAGAAATGATATTCTACTAGACATAATAGACAACTAAAACTAAGAATGTGAACAAAAGAATTACTTGACTTTACAGAAATGTTATGTTCGTTTTTAATAAAATCGATGCTAAATGAAACATGCTTTGACAGTCAACTTAGGTTTGAAATTTGGAAGTAAATTGAGCCAGTATACATGGCACACATCTCAAATCACACACACACACACACACACACACACACACACAGTTGAGTTTTTGACTCTGGCGAAGACCGCTTGTTACGGTTGAAAGATCTTAGTCTTGTTTTCCCATTTCTTATTGTGGTTTGATCATTGATTGTTATTTCACGTGTTTATGTGAAATCTTTTTATTTACACACACACACACACACACACACACACACACACACATATATAATATATATATATATATATATATATATTAGTATAAGTGGGCAGCAAATCTTCTTGAAGACAAATGGAATTAAAGTATGCAGCAGCTTCTGCATTGACGACCTTTTTGCTGATGGCCTCGATTTTCTTACTATCATTCGGTGATGCTGAGGCAACTTCCATATATGCTGGGCCAGAGACATTGAGAAAACCAATATCAAACAATTTTAATGAAACACAAAAACACTGAGTTGAAACAAGCTTTCGACCACACCTTGGTCAAGTGAATGATAGTAAGAAAAATCGAGGCCATCAGCAAAAAGGTCGTCAATGCAGAAGCTGCTGCATACTTTAATTCCATATATATATATATATATATATAATATATATATATAAATATATATACTTAAAATAAACAGTGACACATAGACTGAAACATAACAAAAGACTCACTTTTCAATATTTCGACCGTAATGGCGGTCGACCTCAGGAGAAGAAGTGAATTGACGGAGGGCCACAGTCAACTCACTCATATATATATATATATAATATATATATATATATAATATATAATGAGTGAGTTGACTGTGGCCCTCCGTCAATTCACTTCTTCTCCTGAGGTCGACCGCCATTACGGTCGAAATATTGAAAAGTGAGTCTTTTGTTATGTTATATATATGTTATATATATATATATGAGATTAAATTTTCTGCCTACTTTTGTCTTAATCAGTTTTTTGGATTTCTTTTCCAAATCTCGTATTAGTCCTTTAAACTCTCCAGGAACTAGGTATATTAACTCACCATATGATCTTCTGTCCATTTTTTTTTAATTGTATTTATTATTACCGACGTTTCGGTCTTCTTTGACCATCTACAGGGTCATTTTTGAACACATATTCATAGCATCTTAAAAAATATTTAACAATTTTATTTAAAACTTAATTTTAACACTCAAATAACACGATAGAAATATAAAGTAAACATTAAAACTGGCAGGTTGCAATTCCTGTTATATGTCCACAGGTGAGACTTCAGTTTAATCTGTCCTTGTTAAAGTTCCTATTTGTTGAGGTTGGAACTGTCCCATGTGCAACTTCAATACTTTTGCAAAACTTGCAGTTTGATTATTTATACTGGGCCTTATTTCCAATATATTCAGGGCCTCTATATTACCTAATCTGCCATGATCTCTTTCTTGATATAGAAAGTTCCCCAAATATACGAATTTCAATATATATATATATGCAAACGCAAGGATTTGACAATGACATCAAGGATTAATAGTAGACATTATTAATCTTTATATGTTATCATACCTGCCCACTACTACTTGTAAGAAAACTGTGTGCCATCAATGCATGCAGGTACAGGACACCTAAATGATTATTTTATTTACATTTAAGTGATCCACAGAATGTTACAATCCTACATTTTTGGTATGTAAATTATAAATAAATTATATCTCAAAGATGAACTCATCCTAATTTTAAAATTAATGTGTCTATGGTATATTTGCGTAAAAAATATGTAATATATCCTTAATATATGTGAATAAAATATTATGGAAATAATACGAATAAGAAATGTAAATGGAAAAATAATATTACATGGCAGAACGTACTGAAATACTTATTACAGTATTTGTTATATTTTTTAAAGTGATATAATACTGGAAAAATGTAATATTATGTTTACAATTTCACACCGCATTTTAATAAATGAGTAAAAGGAGAATGCGATGACTTGGGCAGAATGGTGTTTGTTGATGTTGTGTGTGAGGATGACAGTGATCGGATGAACAAGGCGGTTTGAGTGGTTTTCAAACAGTTTGCGGTTTTGCTTTGAGTGGATTATGAAAATTGTTATCATTGCACGCCCTCCCAAGCTGACGATCCCTGAAATAATAGACTGGTCAGACCTTTGTATTAGATTTAGTACCTCATTCAACTTAACATCTGGTCGTAAACATGTCTTATTTAATAGTCCTCGATTTTTCGTCTGTAGTAAATCTTCTCGAATAGTCTTAGAAAAGAAAAGCTGTTTACTTAAAGAACAGGTACAAGAAGAACAAGTCCTCTTCCATACATATAGGCTGAATAAAAACAAGAAATGAACAATTTTGATATGTTCTACAGAACCCACACCAAAATGCCAAAATCCGTTTATATTGTAACAATCTGTAGCCTGCTTCCTATAACTTTACTTGAAAATGAAGTCAATAACGCTTCAGAATCTTACTACAAATAGATGCGTTGATTGCTACGGGAGTGACATTGTTTCCTCTTCAGTTAGACAACCAAAGTTTCGATACGGTACTTACTGAAGTCTAAGTGTGTAACATCAATTTTTAAATATCACGTATTCCTAAGTAAAGCCTTGTTCTTCAAAACATGTTACGAGAATCTTTTTCATTTATGTAATCATAAATAATTAATTTGATACACCTTTTTTTTAAAGTGATCTATGGTTGAATATTTTTAGTTATATAACTTTTGTATATTAATTTGTATTAGTTCTAATAGAAGAGTATTCAAGTAGTTGATTCCTTTTCTTGTAGCTGTACCCTCCTTACTTCTATGAATCAATTTACTTCCCGGCTCAGAAAATACTGTTGTACGAGAATACAGGGAAAAGTCATGTTGGTTGTAGGTGAAACAAGGCGGGAGAGCATGGCAGCAAACTCTTCTGTCTGTTGCCGTTTGAGTTTGAGGCCTCTTATCTCTTCAAGCAGGTTTTGTTGTGATATCTCTGGACATAAACTTATCAACAACTGCACTAAAAGCCATAGATCTCAAATCAAACTGAGATAGAACGTAATATCCTTATGTTGTCACACATATCAGTGTCAATTCACGAAATATTTTCTTATAATTAATACATTTATTATTTCATTTATAGAAGTTATTATTTATATGTTCATATGTTTATAGTTCCTCAACGTTCTCTTGAATATTTAAGAAGATTATAATTTTGTATCCTTATTTCTGTAACCAATATTTATGATTTGATATAAGTTACGCCAAATTATTGTCAGTAATTTTAATGAAACCTACATAAAAGTAGTGATATAATGCACGTGTATCTGTCCATGTCTAAAACGGAGAAGTCAGATATTGTTTTATTTCACATTTTTATTGCAACTTTATATCTGTGTATGTACTTCTATATTTTTTCTTGGGAGCCCCCAATCGTTTTTCACAACTTGTTTGTTTCACATTCGTACCTTTCTTCGTTAGTTTTTCATATTTCCTTAAATCGATTCTTGATCTTTTAGACACGTTTTCATAACATTGAATACGTCCGTAATTATGTTGTAAAAATTTCAAGGGCGACTACTGGGTCAAGAGGTCGACTATTTGTGTATATTGGGCAAACCTTGGTTCAAATATATTTCATTAAATAACTTGGCTGTTTTCCGTGGTGACGTGTCAAAGTACATACAATGTTGGCAGCCGGTCATTGCAAAATCCATTCACTTCGTGTTCCCATCTTTATACTAACCCACATGCCCTTTCCAATAGTTGTACCAAACATTAAATATTTGAAGTTTGCTTATATTGTTTGTGGTACCTTAATTTATCATATCATAAATCACAATTTAGTACACTTCAAACGATAGATGCAATTGATACCGATACGAGAGCACTCGACTAGTAGTTCAGGATGTTCACAAACTTCGACCTGCTGCTATCCGTTCCAAAGTTACTATCCAATTTTAATAACATTTAGACTTCCATCGTTCCCATGAAAATAAGCGCTCTGCTTGACTATTGGCTTCCATTTATTTATTACATTTTATTTATTCATTTATTCAAGTCATGGTCTGCCTGCGGAGCGACTCGTTTCTATCTTCCTGATGACAGGGCCATAGAAATATAGTAGTGAGTTTCTGTTTCATTTCTGTGTGTTCTTTTTGAAAAAATTAATAATCAACATTAACTCTTGATAAAAAATATGGATTAAATAACCACATTGAAACAAAAATATAATGGATACAGTGCTTTAAGGCCTTTCATTATAACATAATCAGAGAGCTAAATGATCTAACACAAAAAATTATTACAAGTTCTCCTATAGTCGACATGTTTCGAATGATCAACATTCATCATCAGGACGTGAATAACTTCTTGGGTGAATTTTCTGGTTTATTATACAAGCAAAGTGAACACTGTAGGTATTGTATTTCTTCAAGTTCAAGATAAGCTGGTGGTTAATCCGGTGGGATTAATCTTGCGGTGTCATTTTAAATAATGTGTGTGTCAAAGAAGAATTGCTTCCAAAATTTGTATATATATATATGAATAATAATCAAAATAACACTTGATATAATAGATGGATTAATTTACCACAATGAAAACAATTTTTTAAAAAATATTAATCGACAATATCATAAAAAAGGTGAAACAATCCATGATATTAAAAAATGAAGAACAGTTCACAAGAAGGAATTTGTTAGTCATTCCATACAGTCCTTGTTTGAAAGATATGCCTTCATTTATGAAAAGATTGGACGTTTCTGTTGTGTTCAGTAATGATGGTAACTTGTTTAACAGACTTGTTAATAATAAGCCAAAAAGAAAGGACTGTTGTGTATACAGGATACCATGTACTGACTGTGAAATGTCTTACATTGGACAGACGAGCAAAGGTCTTCTTACAAGGATAAAACAGCACAAATACTCCATCAGAAGAGAGGACGAAAAGAGTGCCTTGTTCATTCACATAAGAGACAGTAATCATGTGATTAATTGGAATGAAGCAAATGAATTAATATACGTGTCTTCAGAAAGAAGAAGAAATATCGTAGAAAGTGCGCTCATAAAGAACTTTTATGAGAGGTTGATGAACAATAGCCTAGGACTCTACAAATTAGATGAAGTTTTGATTAACGGGATAATTAAACAGATGAAGACTTCATTATTAAACACATTCAGGGTTGCCATCAATTCTGGAAATTTCAATCAGCCAAGTTAACAAGTATTTATTGTTTTTTTAGTTCACTTGCTCTCCGAAGATGTGTTAACGAAAGGCCTTAGAGCATTGTTTTTAAAAAATTGCTTTCATTGTGGTAAATTAATCCATATATATATATATATATATAATATATATATATTATACGATATATTGATAAAAGTAACGACCGTGGAATAGAAACAAAACTATAGTTTATATATATACATGATATATAATGATATATATATACATGAGTTCAAAATTTAAGAAGAGTAACACACAGAGTAAGGAAACACACTTACAGACTCACTCTGTGTTTCCTTACTCTGTGTATTACTCTTCTTGAATTTTGAACTCGTATTGTGTCCAGTTTGGATCGTGTTTCGTTTAATTAAGTGAATATATATATATATAATTTGGTAGTAGTCGCTGTTCTAAGCAAATTTTATTCAGATAAGATACATTTTACTGATTTCACAGAAATATTTAAGTTATATAAAAACTAGAAATTAAAAGAAACCTGAAAGGAAAGAGGAATTAATATATACGGAATTGGAATTTACCAGATGCAAATAAGTGAAAAAAAATTTCCAATGTTTGATGTTTTGAACAATCGTCAGGAGAATACTAAAAGGCGAAGAAAGAGGTAGAGAGAAAGGAGTGTATGGCAGGGAGGGAGAGTGAGAAAGAGCTACTGATTTCAGTCAACATTAACAATGTTTATGGAGATAGTTGCGATCCTGTGAAGAACTATTACTGAAGCATAACAGCGTTTATTGAATTCCTTTATTTATTATTTTATTTATTAATCTAACGTTTATTTAATATTTTAAATAATTAACCAGTGATATACTTTGAAACTACATCTTTTAATATATAATTTTTAAATACAAAACTTTTCTAGCTATATTTATCGGGATGGTTTAATATCTTTGGGCTCATAGAGAATGAAGTCGACGGCAGTTTTGAAATGAAAAATCTCCTAATAAAGGGAGAATGGTGCTTTTGTTAAGTTTTATTGGTTTATAAAGGGACGGGAGGTGGGGGTGATTAAGTATTAGTTTGGTATAAATAAGGGCTGGGGGTGTGGTGAATAGAGTCCACACAATGGTCAAGTCGGTGGCCGAGCTAACTTGCCAGATTTATGCAGCCGGCGTCGCCCAAACTAATGGCTGCTGCTGCTGCCTTCTCAGAGCACTCTGGCCTCCTTTCTTTTACCAAGGCTGTCTGAGGTAGGGTTCAGCAGGCTCAAAACACTTTCCTCGCCTAAGTAATGCACTACTCCTCAGCGAATTATGCCTTCAGGTCATGCTAAGTGATAACATAAATATCCTCTGTGTATTTCACTTCATCACCCGACTGACTGCCAGTGAACACAAGCAATGTCTTATACCCATAGCAAAGAAACGTGAGTAAAAAGACATAAATCTAAATATAACAAAAATTTTACTAGTACAGTGCTTACACCATATGAGCGTGAATGTCTTTATTAATCCACACTGTTTAAAATAACGCATATCTACGCTCAGGAGCTCAATATATTAATTACCTTTTATTTTATTAAGCATGGCGGATAAATTTCAACATTTCCAAGTATTTATCTTTTTCTTTTTAAGAAGAAAAAGAACAGTTAGCAAGTTGTGTTAGTATTTTTTTTTTATATGCAGACTTCATCTAGAATTTCTAAGTATAAATGACTACCATATAGTGACTGACTGCTTAGAGAACCCCTCTTCAACCATCAGTCATGGCCAGAGGTCTTGGTTCGGACAGCTGTTTGTTAGACTCCTCTGGCGCATTATTGGTAGTTGAGTAATGAATACCAGTAGTCCATCAATTCTTTACAAGTGCAATATTATGTCCAATGTCTATAGCTTCCTTAACGAATTTTTCTTCAAATGAATCCTCGCGGTGTTTTTTAAATCAGTAACTGTTTGATTAAAAGCAATGCAATCAAAATATTATAGGACCTTAACTACAAGTGGTAACCTCTCATTTTATAAAAAAAAGACACCATTAGAAAATAAAACAGCGATTTTAACCATTTAGGTTTAGACAAAAAAGTTATAAAAGTTTATGTAGGAAAATGACTAGGCACAAACACCAGACTACCTGGGTAAAGTGGTTGACTAGACTTGAGTCCTCTGAACCCACTTCAGCCATGCTTTCATATGTTGGTCCGCAAGTAGGCGCTGCTTATCCAAACATACTCACCTGATTGAAATTATTAAATACCATATAAAATTTGTTATTAAAAGAACTCTATATCGGTAAGGTAATTTATTGTATATTAAAAAAAAGAATAATTAATTTTCCCTCTTCCAATATTTAATATTTTGCAAGAGTACTTTTTGAAGCATGTTTTTAAGAAAAATACATTTTTTAAGAAGCACGTTTTTTAAAATATACCCATTAGTAAAATGATTATTAATGAGTTTGATAATACTTCTGTTTACAGTAAAGTTGAGAGAAGGAAGCAGCAGATTTTTTTAAGTTCTATCCTAAAAGTTTTATATTAAATGGATTTACTTATAAAAACAACTTTAATGTCTTCTTACAAAATTATAACATTATTAATAAGTATTTATCGTTATATATAATAATTTCATCTTTCTAATCGTTCAAGTAAACATAAAAAAATCAAAATTTTTTTTTAATGACTTTGAACAATTAGAAATTCATTATCATACCCTTCTATGTTCTATGATCATATTTAATATTCTTAAGCTTTATAATGTTACATTTATGAAATGACTAATAAAATATATACCATTACTAATAATAATAGATAATTAGTTTAATAATATTAAACTAAATTTCTGTGCTAAAATAAGACAAAATGAAGAGCTCTAAATCATTATGCCTATGAGTTCTCAATTTCAAGTGAATGAACTCATGTTTTACTATCCTGTCATTCAAATTTGAGACGCCAAACAACATTAATATACCTCACGAGCTATGCAAGCAGTTACTGTGTCGTATTTACTTATGATAACGAAGAACAAGTATTACGACTTTAGCACAAGGAATTTATTTTACGACGCGTTTCGAACACTTAGTGTTCATCTTCAGGCACATCTACAATATAAAGGCAAAATATATGAAAACTTTTTGAAGTTAAATAAAGAAACTAATTTTTTTACCTAAAATAAAACAAAGTATGTAACTCCTTTTATTTTATTTTAGATGTAACATTTTGGTTTCTTTATATAACTTTAAAAAAATAGTATATATTTTGTCTACATCAATATAAATATTTATTTGATATAATCGTAGTTGATTAAGAATTATAGCCAGTTAAACTTGTATGTATAAATACAGAAAAATATTGGTTATGTATTTCATACATATTAGCGATCAACTGTAGGACTTAAAGTACACGTGGACTTCATTTACGAAGTTTTATTGTTAAATTAGCCAAATAAAACTCCCAAAATACAAAAATAATTTAGAATAGTATGACGCTGGGGATATCTTAGAGCTAGATGCCAAGCTGGTATTCCAGGACAGCTTTAACTACAGCAGATAACAATGGGAGCAATATTGAAGGCGTCCTAAGACTGAAAAGGAGTAACTGTTCAATGTTTTAAGTCAATGTTTGATAAAGCTCTTTAGTTTAATCAAATGCATATTTGTATTGAAATAAATCAATGTTACGTAACTCTTCGAACCAGATTTTCAATTGTAAGAAAAAATTGTGAAGTCAAGCTTCCTACACGCCTTTCCTTACGGACTACCACAGGATTCTTATGAATTCGGTCGTCCCCCTCCGAAGAGGGCAATACCCGTTACCCCGGGAACAGAGCTTGCAAAGATATATAATTTGACCCATCAGGGCCTCATTATGGGGGGTCTTTAGTACCATAGTGAACGACTCATAGAGAGATTGCAAATCTCTCATTGGCTAAGCGCCACCTGGTCCGTGATAATAAAGTGTTAGAGAGCCTTTAAGGTAAGATAAGCCTATTCGTACAATAAAGAGCTCGAGGGAGGGGTATATCTAATCCCACTCTGAGATCCCGTCAAAAGCCAAAGCGTCTACAAGGCAAGTACCAATCCATTCAGCTGAGTTCATGGCCCGTTCTCACTGGTAGGAGTTTGAGGTCTCTAGCTCCCCGGCATGCTAAGCAGGCATCCTCCCGATAAGTTACTGCTTCTCTCACAGCGACCACAAGGGTCTACCCAACTTGGGTGAGAACCAACAGCCACTACGAGTCCGACCTCTGAGGCGGGCTGGAGAGTAAACCCTCCAGGGGCCCCCGCCACCCATACTACTACTTGTTTTAAGAGTTTCGGATCAAACTCCGTACTAATGGTCCTACCAAACTTGCTCAGATGCAGGTAAGGTCAGTGGTCTTTGAGCCCCTGGTTCAATGAACCTGTGGAAATAAAGCCGATGCAGGCTGTGGTAGGGCTGCAAGGCCCCACTAGGGGCGATGAATAATAACAACCATTTCAGCTACAATCTCTGGTACATTTTTTGTCTGATCATATTTGTCACAAATAATATATCAAGACCGTTCAAAACCACCCAATCTTTCAGGCCACTGGTTCTAAAATATAATTTAAAACAATCTCATGAAATCTGACTTTTACAAATCGCTGTCTTAGAACATTTTGTCTTTGAACATATGATTCTGTTCAGACACTATTTTTATTATGTTGGAAGATAGTAGTAATTGGACACTTATAACATTAGTGTAGGAACCAAATAAACAAATTATAAACAAATAATCATCTAAAATTATTATTTCGACTAGTTAATTTTTAATAAATTAGTTACATTATTTTATAATATTAGTATAATCATTCGAAAATATATTAAATGAAAAAATACCAGTAAGTATACGACAGTTATTGCCCAGGCAGTTTTAACCTCCAATTATACAATCCTTGATACTAACAATAAAATCCTAATAAATGTGATATGTTAAAATAAACTCTACAAAAAGGAACAATAAAAACAATATTTAATTATTTAATTTGTATAGAACTTCTAAATGAACACCAAAGACTGGAAATATCTTAGAAATTTGACATGTAAAACTTGTATACATTTGTGGCTAAGTTTGAAATTACACATTTCACTATGGACATTATTGGAACAAATGGAACGCCGTTGAATGTAGAATAACCGCTTTACGTTATAAAAAAATTGTAGATTCTATTGCAGATCTCATCATGACAAAATATGTCTTGGTTTAAAGAACACATAGTAAACACAGTTTTATTTTGGTGCCAAAATATCAGAAAAAAAGTGTGTTTGAATCTTATAAAACGTGTTATTATCTTTATTTCGTGAAAACCATTAAAAGTTTCTTAAGATTAATCAACTTTTAGAAGAATTAGAATGAAATGATCATTATACATTTCTGTAGATATGTTCTGTTCTGTATAATATACATTTCTGTTCAAAAATCATCTATAATCAATGAAATAACACTAAAGAACAAAACTATTGCTTTGAACATCAGAGCAATTGCAACCCTCAAAATAATACGAATTAGTCAGTGATGAATAAGATAGCATTTAATGAATCGAACTCACAAGTTTTACATATCAGCAAGAAAAGGGTAACAACCTTGCAAGGTCAACAATTAAGACTAGTAAAATCAATTAAGCACCTGAGTGCTATCATTGGCAACAAACTATCATAGAACAATTACGTGACTTGTATCTCAGAAAAAAAGCATAAGAGGGTCAACTGACTGCGAGAGGCCTGCGAACGATCTATGTGGATACCTTCTTATCTATGCCATCATACTGCTTTCCCTATAATATAAGTTATATGTTATATTACTACTATAATTAGCTTGCACTGACGCATTAAAGAAGAAATAGAATTTTGAAAGGGTTCAAGGTCTTTTAGCCATATCAATGATAAAAGTCTACAGAACAATATCGTATCATGTCTCATGCATTATTGCAAGAATAACTACAACAGGCATAAAAGCGGGAGAGTAAAAAATAATTAATTTAGTTTCTTTGGGAAGATTAGTAGAAGGGATCGATGGTAAGAATTCACAGAAACCAGTGAAACCTATATACTTGCTCCACCCAGCGGTAACGCCTAATGACAACTTAGACCTCAACGATAAACCGTCCTTTCAAGAAATTTATACTGACAGCTGTAAGACTGAACAAAATGTGAGATGTTCTTTTGTTATTTACTAAAATATTACATTAAAAACAGAATAAAATTATAGACTAACAGAAGAAAGCTTTAATAATCAGGTAGAAGGACATAAAACCATCAATTGCTTAATATGAATAAATATGGGCAGTAGAATTATTGTAGACGTCAAAAAATCTCGAAAGTAGTCAGCCTGTTAAACTAAAGATAGTTTGTGCTTTGTAAAGGTTAGCAAACGGGCATTCACGGAAATGAAAGAGCCGATCAACTAGTGAAAGAGGCAGACACAGACAGTACAGTCCCAACAGAATAAGCACTTTACCTATAAATACATTTGAAGAAGTGCGGAGATGCCAGAAGCCATCGAGAATGGGAGACACTGGCAGAATTCAACAAAAGGGCTTGATGAAAGAGTATTTCCCTACTATAATACACATATTAGGATTGACACTGGCAAACGACACAGTTCTACATAGGACACGGAAAATTCAAGAAATATCTCCACAGACTTGGAATGATCAATTCAAACTTATATGCCTGCTGTGGAAGTCATGTTCAAGCAGTGAATCATCTTACATATAGATGTAGCTTATTAGAAGCGCAGAGGTATGAAAGACTCAAACACTATGTCTTTGAGATTTTCAACAAAATCAAAGCTGATATCAGAAGCGACAATACAACGATTTTAAAAATTAATAAATAGAATATTTAAAACCATAGAAATGATAAATAGTATAAGAAACGGGAACCTGTAAAATTTAGTTTAATATATAATCAAATGCAATATGAGTATATAATGCATGTAATGCTTTAAGTAGTGCATGTAAGATAAATAAATAAATTTCTTCATAGCACAGATACTGCCTGAGAGGAAACTAAAAATAAATATACCAATTACCAAAGACTATGAGGCTTTAAGGAATTCATATTATTTTAAGGAAACAATTTGGATTCATCATCAAAATCTGACTGTACCGCTGGTGTGCTTTAGCTGATATTTTAGTCGGGATACTGTCACAGTGCCATTGCCATTCATTAATTAAACAATTGTTCTTATTGAGAATTTATTAACCTCCTAACAATTAAGCCTAATAAAATTCATGTGTCTACATTTATATATATATTTCTCTCAGTAACTACATTTTTCAATAAACACATGAAATTAAAAACAACTTTAGCACATGAAAAAATAGTGTGGAGCAAAATGTTTGGACTAAAATAACTGGTGCTGATTAGGGCTACAGGATGACGCCAATGAGTGGCGTCAATAGTGACGTCACCTTCGACTTTCGCAAATCCAGTTATTTTGCTTCAAAGATCTTGCTTCCATTTATGCATTCTCTGTGATTTAAGCTTCGACATTTGTTTCAGTATTTAGTGAAATAATGTAACATGAATTGAGAAAAGAAAATATATTATTTTAAATAATCGTCTATTAATACTTGAAAATCTGTTGTCTGATTCACTCCATAATAATGAAGTTTGAATAATTTAAATAGTATTATCAGAGAAGTTTACAGCTATAATATATACGTTTTTTACTTCCATTCACTCTCTATATGTAAAACACGGAAATGAAACTATAACATTCAGGTCGAAATTTTGAAATGGAGTTTCCAAAGGAAAGACGGACAGGTGATGGATGCAGCTTATGCGAGAACGTTACGATGAATCCAACAACAAGTCACAAAGTAAGTTGGAAGTTTATAATAATATTATCTTTACTAACCTCTGGGGCACTAACATAATATATAACAATATAACAGTATACATGTATACAATCGTCTTATATATAAAATCTGTTCAAAAATACTAAATATCTTACATTTCTGCATACAGAATTACATTGTTGTAATTGTTCGTTGGTACAT
This sequence comes from Hermatobates lingyangjiaoensis, assembly GCA_026182355.1. Classification (NCBI taxonomy): domain Eukaryota; kingdom Metazoa; phylum Arthropoda; class Insecta; order Hemiptera; family Hermatobatidae; genus Hermatobates; species Hermatobates lingyangjiaoensis. Next base: position 2,308,101 of record JAPFBL010000019.1, read on the forward strand.
ACTGCTTATTGTTATTATAAATGCTGTAATAAAACTTTTAAAAAGACAAAATGGTGGTTCAAGTAATATAGCATGTAGGTTATAGTCCACTAATGGGTAACTGAACAAGTCTTTCCTATATTTAGTAATCAGGTTTACTTCTCTTTCTTACCATATCCTCTTTGTAAAATAATTTCTGGTATTAGTGGTATTACTACGAAATTTGAAGAGTGTTCAATTGAATTTCTATTATGTTATTCGTGTGCCTGTGTGGGAGAGAGTGTATGATATTTCAAACACAAAGATAAATATTTACTAAATTTCACATTCAATTTTCTGCTACCTAGAGAATTGCAACCAATCTGAGAAACAATAAACATATTTTATGGAGTACTTTATATAAAAAAACTATTTCCTTTATTGAATTGCCAGTAATCTGTCCACATTTTTTTATTAAAACCTTTTTAATTTTGAAAATATGCACTACCACCAATGGGTGGTTTCTCCATTCTTTATTTCATTCCTTATGTAGCATGTATCACTATTACTTGTTGCCCCTCTAAGGGTAATTGTAATATAATAATAAATAATAAAAAAAAATGATTTTGAATACATAGGTGAAATTGAAAATGCACAAAGATTTTTATCAGAGTAAAGAGTTCAAAAAACACTTCCCTTGTGGGGTTAAAGCAACTTTTGAAGGTTTTTTATGTGCACTGATACCGATATTAAATAAAAGACAGTAACATTGAGAAATTAAAATAATATTAAACTAAATACAAAGAGATTAAACTGAGACAAAGAAAGAAAAAAAGAATGAGTAAAAAAAGGAAAGAGCCCGTGAATAGAGAGAGACAGACAGAGAGAGAGAGAGGAGAGAGAGAGAGAGAGAGAGAGAGAGAGAGAGAGAGAGAGAGAGAAAAATCAGAGAAAGAACATTTTTGCAAAAATAATTACTGAAAGCATCACCAGGGCTACTGATATACTCGTAGGTAGCTCTACCCTGAAAAATCTGCTATCATATATAATTATGTAAATGGAAGTCGTGTTGAGTCTCACTCCAGATTTTTAACAGGTTTCTGAATGTTTTTGATTCATATTCAGCATAAGTGCGATATACGGACTGAGATCTTCCGAATAAAAAAATAGTCTCCCTTGGAGTCAAACAATGACGTCATAAGGGACATCACTTTCTACGTCATCGTTTGCCTGTGAGTTGGACCCGAACTGAGAGTTATTTCCAAGTTTCTACTGTTTTTTCAAGTCCAGCAAATCAATGTCGATGGCTCCAGGCATTCGAATTATTGCCAAGTATACTTGGGAGACAATGAGGTCGTACCAGACACAGCAATATTAGCAGTGATATGACGACTGCATCCCGCACATGTTTACATCAATAGTAAATAGATAAATTTGAACTTCTAATGTATAATCACCGATCAAACAAAAATACCGTAAGGGCTGACGTTATAACCTGCTAGGGGATCGGTTTAAACAAATAAATAGTCAGACGTTTTAATACACATTGCGACATATTGAAATAAACATCGAAACCAAGGTTGAAATAAAATAATAAAAAAGCCTTGGTAACATTGATTTATCACTATACAAGAGAAGTTTTAATTGCAATGTTAGCTACAGAATACTAGATAGACATATCTAGTATTTTGTTAATATATTTATAATTGCAATTGATTATAAAATCTTTAATAACTATTTGTTATATTTACGCGTAATTATGAACTTAATTGTATGTGATATTATAGTGAAACATGATAAATTTGATAAAACAGACTAAAATAGTTCAGCATTAGTTCTCAGTTAATCAAGGAGGTAACATCTCATCAAAAGAACGGACTTTGCTGAAGAAGTGAAGGAGATAAAGAGCCGATGGAGCGGTAAGGTAAGCTCATCCAGCAAGTTGTTAAATTATTATTTATTTCATAATATTGGCTTCTGTTGTCCTAATAATACAACTATGAAAAGGATTAGGTCTGTTTGAAACTGAAATTATATCTTTCATTTCATTAGAAGTTTCGGCTAAAAGTAAACAGTTTATTGATGATATGTAAATCAATTTGTGATTTAAACTAGAAGTTTGTTTAATATGACGGTTTAGGCAACACCAATGCATTACAAAGTAATAAGATACTTCGAGGAAGTATCTCATTAGTTAGAAACTACCTAGACATAACTGAGTAGAATTGTTTGCAGAGCGAGTGAATAAGGGCTTTTGTATCTTAGCGTGAAGAAGCGGCGACTAATCGACCGACGTGTAGTGAAGTATATATTCGAGAGATGAATGGCCCGCGCTAAGAGTGCCTGGGATGCTTAGGCGATAAATAAAAGAGAAACAGCCGGACTTATGTTGGGATTAAAACTTGCTGCCCTCCAGTAGTTTATTGTTTGAATTATGACTGTTTTTCCAGTTACTCAGCAAATGTTTGTAGATGCAGTCAGTTTATGAAACGAAGTCGGGTTGGAGAAAGGCAATTAGGTTAAGTGGACTAGGGCCGTGGTAAACAAAGGCAGCCCTTCTCGTGTAATTAGATGTGATCGGCTGGCAATATGGGAATGGACAGGGCGTGGCCAGCCTGCGGCTCAATCGAACTGCACACAACCTCTTCTCTTCAGCGGCTATTGTCCTCCCACTCGACTTGCACTGACATGCTCACGACATGGACATCATCTGCGAAATCACACCACCTCCAACTCAACGTTTTCTCTACATCCGCGCACAGCAAAGCTCGCCTGGGATTTACCTGTTCAGTTATTTCTCTTCAACAGCACGTTTTTACCTTTTTTATTTCAGAAAAATTCTATTAATATAAAGTAAACAAAATTCCCCATGTTTTTATAAACAAAATGGTTACAATTCTTCTAAGTCATCTTATGATAGGATGACGAATTCAACTTTATTTAATGATTAGTTCTTATACTGCAATTTCTAGACAAATTCTTTAATTGTAGGGTAAAAAGTTAATGAAATGTTCTCCACATATAAAAATTTAATGGTATAAACAATGCATTAAAGAAACACGTAGTGTTCTTCCTCAGGTATTAACTAAGGGTGAGTGTCGGTGGTACAACTGACGTTAGAAACAAATTCTTTAATGTATGACTTCTTTTTTTTATAAATTTCATCCTATTTATTTTGTTAGCATATTCATATACCATAATGGTGTATACCTTAAAACTCTCTCAACCATAGGTTCAGGTTAGGTTAGAGTAGCAGTGCCACAAGAGAACTGCAACACACAGAGACCGAACATGGTCCTTTGAGATATCACAGAATGAACACTCTACATTGGGAGTCTGATTATAGATGGTCAAGGAGTGCTATGGTCGATGGTTATTTACGATTGTGTAAATTATGAGTTTATAGAAGATATAAGTACATTTAATATATCCTGAGCGTTCACTAAATCAATTTTTAATCATTTTTATACGGAGTCCAACTTTTCTATTGTACAAATATTAGTTTTAATAACAGCAATAGCCATGTAAATATACCAATTCCAACAGGACTGCCAGAGTTAAGCAATACTGGGAGTAGTTAGCAATTGGATGAGTGACATCATGTACTCATGGCGCCCTCCGTTATGGGTCTGGTCCATGATTATTGGGTGCTCAATCATAAATGAACCACACTTTTGACTTTCGATTAGCTCAAGGAAAGGGTGGAACCTCCAAAAGTGTGACCACAAGGCAAAAGCGACACAGTGTTATGTATTATGTACAGTATAGTATACCTGTCTGGAGGTGCACGCCACTCGATGTATTCACTGACGGTGCTTAGAGCATATCAGGCTTTTACGACTTAATCATTACTAATAGACCTCGTATTTATTTTGACAACGGTTTAATTATATTGAATTAGTTTTAGACTAAAATTACTGTGTACATAAAAAGTGTTTACAGACGTGGCGGATTGATAAGCTTCTAACCAAGAAAGGGGTATATTAAAAATAAATAAATTCTTTAATAATAATACGCCGTTATATTACATATATATATAAGCACTTATATATTTGAAAAGTGAGTGATGAATTTTCCATTCTTATTTTCATTTAACACTGATGTTTCTTTAGGAAAAAATTAAGTTAATCTAGGGTCTGCAATAGCCGATAACGCTTAAGAGAAAACCATTTTGAATCGGAGTTAAATTTGGCTTTGTAGGGGTGGGGATTATAGTGAGGGAAAGGAGATGTTTTAATTTGGAATGGAATTTGAAAAGGAAAATCAGTTTGGGAGTAGGGAATTATTTTTTTATTTGAAGAAGGAAGCGATGGGGAAGAGTCTCTATGTCAACAAACGACTGGGGGATTAGAAGCATGACGGAATTATTGGAAATAGAAAGAAATACAGGGAAAACAGGAGCGGGCAAACAGAACTGGCGCATGCGCTCTGTTGAAAAAAGGCCGTAACAGGGCTTGCAGCGTCCTGTACCGAATAACGCGCACAAACAAAACGGTCAAACCCAATTCACATGTAATCAAAAACCTTATGAAAAAACATTGCTTATAAATAAATTATTAATCCTGAATAATATTAAAACCAATTCATAAGTATAAACATTTTATTGGAGGTGATGCATTTACAAATTGAAAGACAATTTAAGCCAAATAATATTGACTATTACAACTAAATCTTGCTAAAGCTTTATAATAGTTTGCATTAAAACTCTAAGATAAAACTCTTATTGATGCAGCAAGATCTTCGGTTTTGCGTAGAAATCATCTTCGGTCGCAAAGCTCATTAACGAGTTCAATACCGGGAGGAACAACAGAAATTGAATAAATCATATATTAGTTTTTGAAACAAATTAGTTTTCTCATTTGCTTAAACATCATTGACGATAGTTCAATTTTTTTCCATTAGAGATATGAGAATACAGTTATTCAGTTAAGTTTCTAAATTTAATTGTATTCAATAAAATAAAATTATTTAATTTTATTAATTGATAAAATTATTAACATTTTCTATAAAAATTAAGTAAATATAAGAAACTTAAAAGGCTCGATTAATTTGTATAATGATTTTGATTTAATAAGTAAACTGCTTCAACTCGCATTCTAAAATATAGTAAACAATTTGTAGGAGTTAAATGACATAGACAAATAAAGTTAGTATTTCCATATAATTAATTGCTAAATTATTTATTAAATAATTGAATTCATCTTGAGTCATCAACTTAAGACTCATACCTGCATGTCGAGTTCTCTTGAAAAATAATTATCGGTTAAACATTTTTGTAGAACGCTTATAATCAAAATATGTAATTTGACGATAATATTAAAGTATCCACCTACTCTCCTTTTTTGCCAATTACAACAAAAATGTAATCATTGTTACAGTACTAAAAAAGCAACAAACCAATGACTGCTCATTAACAAAGTTATACGCAACGTTTTAATAGAATTATTAATAACCTTGTTAAACAGAACCATAACAAGCGATATAATCCGGTCCTTTATCACTGGGTAGGTTAGAGTTTATCAGAGATAATTACGAGTATATTCCCAATTTGGTCAGGTTATCACTAAACAAAATTTACAGTAAAGTTTTTTAATAAAAACACAAAATATTTATACATTTTATTTAGTTTGGATATTTTTAAATAATGTATATCTTAATTCAATAATGAAATATTTGGTTCGAAATGAAGCACAATTAGTAATAAATAAAGAGTTGTAAATTGAAAGGGTGTAAGTGCCAATTCATTCCTTTTGATCTATTAGTTCCAATAGGATGTACTAATACTACTAATACTATATGACCACTACCACCTACTACTATGCTATAGTACTACTACTAAGCACCACTAGTAACACCAGTAAGTAAATGTAAATAACCATTTACTTGTTAAACAATAATTTTGTAGCAATTATGCTAGTCCCTTTTGATTTTCAAGTATTCAATGATGTTTTGAGTTATATAATAGTTTAAGTAAATTATCAATAAAAATAAATGAATATAATTCACACAGATTATTTTAATAAAATTAAGTTAATATATAGTATGCTGATAATGCAAGTTAATAAAAGTTGTTCAGATTGTAACTTAACGGTGCCTGCCCTCTTAGGCAGGTATTTCGATTTCGATTTTTAAATCGAAAAAATGTAAAAGTAAACCCAGGAGGTCTCAAAAGTTCAACTCTGTCAAACAGTCACGATCAATATTCATTGCACTATAAATACAGTCACGTAAAAAATCTGGAGTGGTCTATACTCAACTTCAACTTTACTATAAGTAAACATAGTATCATACTTGACAATTTCAAGAATTAGGTTAAAATTATTATCGGTTTTGTAATATGGAACAAAAAAACCCATTACTTCATACTTAAATATTTCCCAAAGATAATATGATTCATAAACACAAGAAAATCTACATCTCAAATTAAATTTAGTTGAAGAGTGCAACATATAGATTGATTACAGTATTTTGTTAGACAAATCAATCATACCATGGAAAGCATCAGATATTATATGTTTTATTGGTGTTGATTTTTTAAATGTAAGAATTTCTTCTGCTTATATCTCTTATTAGGTCATTAAATCATTACAATTATTTTCATTAAACCCCTAAATATGATTTTTTTTTCAGCCAATTTACTTAAAAAATTTCTAGGTCAATGTAAACGAAGTAAGTAAATCCCAGAAGTGTATCAGGTGATCCTGTCATGATGATATTCAGTTTTTATAGCTTTATTCCTCTTTGTGATAATTTAAATTCTAAGGATTTAAAAACTGACATGTCTTTTTTACGCTAACTAAAGAGCCGTTAAGCGTAAAGCAAAACATTGCCTGAAAATATAACATTTCAATTATGAAACTTTGGTTAATGTTATTTTGAAAGAAATATCTCAAATTGCATCCAATATAGTGCTTGTATTCTCCTCACAAGCTTTCAGATTCAATCATAAGTCAAAATTTTTACATTTCATTTAAAGAAAAAATTTCCTGTCGTTTTAAAAATCTGGAGATTTTTACTAGTACTACTGTAAAAGTACTGTCTTTACTGTCTGGAGTACTAGTAGGCCTATGAAAAAGGTTTTAAATAAAGACCGAAACGTTGGCAATGAGAGTTTAATTTGAATCTGAAGAACTGACCGAGTCCCGATAAACTTTAGTTTTGTATATATATACATAACATCTTTCACAAAAAAAAAAAGTAAAATAACAATCTACGTTCAAACCACGATAAGAAATGAGACAAAATAAAAGATCTTTCAACCGTAACAAGTGGTCTCTGTAAGATTCAAATTCTCTTGATATATATATAATAAAATTATATATATTAATATATTATATAAATCGTTCGACTCTGCTCGAACGACATATAAAAAATATTTTAAACATTAGAATGAATATTATAATCTTCTTAATGGGCGACGATGTCTAAAAGCGGGTAAATGACTTAACATCAACATATAATCTAAGACGGTTCATGCATTTCTTAATGTAGCTTGTTAAGTTAGTTAAGCAATCATTAGTTGGTGTACAGATTACAGTTTTAAGTATATCAAACCAGCAGTATACCATCATGTATCAGCGAATTCATAATAAACAGATTTTAAAGATCCGCCTGCTTTTCTAGTAATGGTTTGTTTCATTTGGACCTTTCATTTGAGAGCGACATTATCTTAGTGGTTAATATTGTAGTTTTAGTCACATAAAGAACTCTTTATAATGGTTAAATTAAATCATTTATTGTACTGTTTGTTTAAATCGTTTATAATAATGATAAAGTTTTAAATATTTGAGGACTGACTTGAATGCATAAGGATTGGTGAAAATAACAAGCGTGAAGGGATACTGTTGAAGTAACTTCTGGTTACAGAGGCATTATCTTACCTCCTTCAACCAAACCCGCCATCTTCCTACCCATTCCCCAATTAGAATAAATATTATAAAGTTAACATTTTTATTACAATACGATGAATAAAGTTCTTTGGACAACCAAAGTTAGTTCCTAATTTTCTCATAATTGTAACAGTTGAATTATTGAAATCAATTTTTTGTGTCAAAAAACCAAATCTGCATTTATTGATACCAGTAATTGCATCAATTTGAAAGTTTTTCCTTAACCAAAATTAAGAGAAAGGCGAAATAGATATAAATTTATATTTTGTAAGGATGTTCTAAATAAATTGCGTTGCAAGAGAAGAAAAGAAATGAATCGGAGAAAACGATTTCCTAACAATGATTTCTTCCCCGGTGGAGAAATAATTCCGAGTTTCCGGGCCATTTCTTATCCCTTCAGGCCGGATCCGTGGACGGTTCGCTTCCATTGATGTATTTTTTTCTGCTTAGCCAGAACTTCGGTGAGACCAATTGGATGGGCGTTTGAGACTTAGACACCCTCACCGCTGCCTAATTCAAACTTTAAATCACTTCCCCATTATTTCCATTTTTCCGAACATAGAATTTCCACTAAACATTTTTAAGTTAGCAACTGTTACACAAATAAAACCAATTCCATTTTCAATTTGTAATTATTAAAAAAAAACACAAATTTATCGTTTCATTTACTTTAATTTCAAATTTGAAATTATATACAAAGGACTAGAATTAAGGGCTATTTGGAACATCACATCAGACTCATAAAATATCTATTTGCAGGAATTTGTAACTTAAACGTCGTCAGTCATGGGTTTTCATTGGGTCACGAGAGGAGGAATTGAATTAGCCGAATTAACTAACCGTTTTCAAAACGATAAAGACTGACGACTGACCATGACAATAGCAAGATACCATGGCGATAATACCATACCAATAATAGGACGCCATGGCGATAATATCATACCAATAATAAGACACATTATAATAACAAGACACCAAGACAATATCAATACACCATTTGTAAACCAAACTCAGTAACTAGTGGAAAATAGAAATCAGAAAAAAAAATTATTAGAAACTACTTAAGTGAGTTAATACTTCTCAAAGAACTCATTGATACGATGCCAGTTTGAAATGAATGAACATTAAAAACACCTTAGTTCTCCAATTACTTTGAGTTATGCATTATAAAATTATTTGTTAGTATTAATAACATTAGAAATATTAGTTTTATTAAAGCTTACAGATTTGTAGAAAATATGTATCAGAAAGAAAGCAGTAAATATTAGAGGATTTTTACTATGCGAGGAATGTAGTAGAACAACAGTAAGTACTAAATGACATGAAAAAACTATACAATACAACCATATGTAGAACATAAAAGAGAGCAGTAATAAATCTAGATAGAAACCGTATGCGTGTACCACAGCTGGGTATCGAAGACTGATTTCAATAGAGCCATAAAATATTAACCGAAAAGGGAAAGATAAAAATCGTACAAAGGTTACAGTCGGGGTGGTGCAGCGCCAATATAAATAACTAAACATCAGTGTAAGCATTTCATCAGTGTTTATTTTATCAATTAAATGTCACTCAATGAAAATATATTAATATTAACTATTTGGATGGTTATAGAAATTAGCAATTATTATTACCAACGGCAAGAGAAGTGTTGGCATAACAATGGTAAGACAATGACTAACTAATAAGTGCCACATTATAAGTCATTTGATACTCAACATAGACGACACGAAGACATTTCAAGACTGGAGACGTCTAACTCAAGTGGAAGGAAACAGCTACACACAAAACGTATTTGTATTGATTGGAGCTACTAGTTAAGCAGCTATCAGCGAGTAGAAAAAATATCTAGGGTGGCCGACACTCGACTTTATATAAGTCTGGTATAACGCTTACTTCATAAACTCATTGTCAAGTAATCATATTTATTGTGTGGTTTTTATTGTAACTATAGCTATTCTCAAATAATTAAGGAAATGCAAAAATTTTGCACTTAAACAAATTAAAAAAATCAATTAAGACTAACAGATATGAATACTAGCACTCATTAAGCAGGTTATTAATGAAATTAATAAATAACATGACAGGGGTAAACTATGTCACCCAATGCGTTACCATGCATGTCCAGAACAGCGTCCATGGTTAGTGATATTGCCAATTCGATATGGTTATCATTTCATGAATATATAAAAAGTCTGTAGAAGAGTATCTCAACTTTACTCTTAATGTTATCAGACTAATTGAAAATAAATTTAATTAACTGATATACTTGTATACAGCTATCCAGTAGAGTATTAACAAACTTTATAATAGAAATATAATCAATTCATGGACTATCAGATAAATTTGTTTATTCTAATGTGACTATACTTATTTGCCAAATACAACTGAAATGTAATCATCGTCCTAATACAACCTTACAAGACTCTGCAAATGGAACTTATTAGTATTTCTTTTCAGCATAATATTCTGTGTTTAATCTAATGTGACTGTACCTATTTGCCAAAGACAACAACAACTGTAGATATTTTAGCTCAAGTTTTGAATTTAGCACACATGTACACATAAACATTTAGATGAAAGAATAAATTTGTAAACTGTTTCTTTGGAAAACAGTTTACAAATTAGTAGCGTAACAAGTGCTATTGTTACTATCTTATTAAGTGCTAATGAGTAACTTATTTAAAAATGTTTTCTCCTAATGTATAAAATTATTAGAACATTGAGATAACTTCCTGGAGTAAGGAAATTAATATTAATGTTAGTGGTGATTTTTATGCTTCTCAGATAATTGAAAGAGTTAATCTGAAGGACAAACTGCAATGAAAAGACTTGACTTCATATCATTCTGAATTTTTATCTCTTTTCACTTCTTTTTCTTTCTTATGATTAGCAGACCAAACAGTGGAAGGTTTCTTAAAGTATGGATTCGATTCCAGGATACGAAACATAAAGGTGCGAAGGTTTCATAAAATTGTGGATGAAGGTTCAAACATATTTGAAGACAAGCGACTAAAATATTTGCATACAGAGTGTTCTTTTGTGAGTGAATGCAAACAGTTAAAGTAATATTAAAGCGAAGCCCTTTTGTGAAAATAAAGATATAAATCAGGTTGTTTGTTTAGTTGGTCGTCTGCAGGGTTTGTTTGACTATAAATAAGTTTTAAGCTTGCAACATCTATCAGAAGTGAAAGATACAAGTCAGTTGGTGGAGAGTGATCAGGCAAATCGACTGGCCAGCCGTTTGAGAGCACCGTTATTAATGGCGGGACAGAGCGATTCAAGTGCAAAGATAATACATTCAGATGGCTGGAAAATATCGGGGCGTGCAGTTAGCGGTGGGCAGGAATGTGTTCTGCATGATACATGCATATTTACGAGACCACCGCTTTCGTAATATTCGGCCCTCTAATACCTTGCAGACACCACCGCTCTTCATCACGCTAATTCCTCCTCCTCGTTGCCTTCCTAAACATCTCCGGCTGGGCCCTTCTAAGAACAGACAATTTGCAATTATCATCTTCTCTGCATTGTAGTTTAGGATGCACAAGATTGCAGGGCTTCAGTTTAGTATATTAGCAATTCAGAACACTATTGAAAACCAGATAACGTCGTCATTATGAACAAGATGACGTCATACTGCTCTCTCTCCATAATAAATATAAATTAATGCCCGCTCCAACACCCAGAAATTTAATTGATAATATCCTTATGAAAACCTTTATCGTTAACAAGAAAACCCAGGTAAATCTTCATTTGTCAACAATATTCGATGCAGTTTTAATGTAGAAAATGCTTTCAACAAAAAATGTGTGAGTATGAAACATAAATGTGCAGTCTGTTCTTAACTTTCCTATAAGTAAGCCCGTTATCAGAAATAATGAACAACTTTCAATAATTTAGCCACTTTAATGCAACTAATTTAATCTCATAATTTGATCAAAATATAATCTGAAAGTTTTTCTAAGTGAATAGAGGCATTATTCTTATGAATGCTAGTGATATGAAAAGATATGCGTACTTCTGCATACCCATCTTACAGTATGCATGTGGAATCTGAAGGTCAGTAGCTTTATTAAAGGAAGTGAGACGTTCCAAAATAGAATTTTGCTCATTCTGAGGCAAGTAATCTAGTACGTTTACAGCGATATACTACATACTTACCTAATTACACCCTTTCCTGCCGAAATCATATTCAATAATTCTTATGTTAAGCTATGGAAAGTCTCTTATGGCTCAATCCTGGATGAATCTCGGCTACCAAGAGATCTTTTAAATGCGTTACATGATCATCAATGGACATCAAAGCTATTGTTGAAGTTTTTACTTTACTTATGTGATATGCCTTATGTAATATAAGGACACTGAAGTAGGGTAAGGTTCAATTCTGGGACTACTCAAGTGATAATGGTCACCATCAACTTTGTGAATTCTACTAATTATATATGGAATGTATATGTATTAATTATTCTGTGTAAGTCAGGAGTGTATTAGTAAAGGTGGGTTTAAAAAATCAATCACTTTCAGTTAATTAGGAACTGCTTTTCAAATGTCTGCCTCTCGAGAATGTTGAAAAAGTAAAAACTTTGAAGCCTTCAAAGGATAAGAGTTCTTTTAAAACGTTGGTGTTAAAAATGAGTGGTTAATGTCGGCACGCAATTAATTTGTGGGACAGAGATTCTATGATTCTTTTAGGGCGGCTTTTAAAGGAAAAAAGTGTTGCTGTTGTCGTGTCACCTCAAAAATAAAACCTCTCTTCTAAAAATAAGCTTATATAAATAAAATATAAAATATGTTTATGAATAATGAAGTGTAATATTTGGCTGCATATTTTTGTATATTCATTGTTATCTGGTTTTGAGGTCTCGTTTCTTTTTACTATGATAATTTGAACGGAGGTACTTGATACGTTGTCAATGCTATTTGACACTTCTATTTGAATATGTCAGATGCGTGTGCGTAAAAAAAAAGATGAATTCATTTCTTCGCATTGCATTAGAGAATAATAACACAAAACATATGTGTGAGGGACAGGCGTTTTGTCAGGTATCAAATTCACTGGTGTTTATATAACTTTCTGAACTCCTGTTAGGGAATATAGTGACTCACCTTGTAGGCTCATCATTGTGACAGAGGTAAAGGTTCTCTGTTTGTGTTCACTCCAACATTAAAGTTAAATGAAACATGGCAGAGCAAGAGTTATCAGATCAGAACAGTGTGCTACATAACACAAAGTATGCTTTTACTTTACCATTGATAGGCAATGTATTTATAAACACTTTGCATAAAAACAAAGTACCTGGCCCTAGAACATCAATCAATACTGACTCAACGTTAGATAGATTGCTCTTTTGATACAGTAATAATTATCTAGTTCATTTGTTGGTAGTTAAATCATTAACCGGCATTTCATGTTAGAATATACTGGTAGAATATTCTAACATGAATACACAAATCTGATATTGTTAAATGAAATATTATTTCATTAACAATTTAAAATTAACAGTTTAAATTAATTAAAGGAAATCTATATGAACTGCAAATCATGTGCAGGATAGAATATAATTATGTTCTATCACCACAATGTCCCCACTTTCCAATTTGTTTTTCTCAGTAAAGAAGGAAAAAGAATATTTTTATTAGTAATTAATATAAATATTATTGGAGAAAACTATGATAGCAAAGCTAAACATGAGATATTCATAACATGAATCAGTTCTTATTAGACAAATGTTGAAATCAAATTGTATCTAAACAACACTAAGGAATATTTTACGAATTTTAAATGTAATAAATATGGAAAGGTTTCTTTTTATTCAAAAACAAAAAAGACAAAACAAACTAAATATTAACTGTATTTGATGATTCAGTTATATTTTCTTTATTTTCTAAGACTTATATTTATATTGCATTTGTATCCTATAGAATCAATTAGTTTGCACTGTAGAAAATCAATAAATTTATATTATTTTCGAAGTTAAGGAACGTCAAGAGAACATAATACTTTATTATCAAGATAATCTATACTGGAAAAATGATTTAACTGGAAAACACTACAGTTAGACTTGATAGACGGCTGAGCTGCTTACAAAAGATATTGTAGTAGCATGGACTACATAAAGATGAAATGAATTACTCCTAATAAGAGCAGACTAATAGCTCTAAAAGTGTCAAACTGCTTTGTTTGAGAAGCATTACCTTAGTGGCTTAGCCGGTAAAGGAAAAAGAAATGATGACGCCACGGCAATAAAGCACTGGCGATCGAGGGAGTTTTAGCCAGACCAAGGAGTCAAGGGGATTGAAATTAAAAAAAAGCGAGGAATATTTAATGGATCTCGAAAGCCTCATTTCTCGCCTAATTGCATTTTAGCAAGGACTATTATTTATTGATTACGGGTCTATCGACGATTAATATATCACGGGGATATGCATAACATCGATAATAAACCCTCTATGAAAAGTGAAGCAAGAATTTATGCCTTCAATGCCATCAAAACTTCATCAATATAGATTTTGTAATAAGACACATTTTTCTTTTGATTAATAAATCTAATAAACATGAATGTGTTGAAATAGTGTATACCTCTGGCAATGACCATTATCATGTCACATACAATAGTTTTGAGTAGATATCCGGAACTAAGAAACATTGGTGGTGGGTAGCACATAGATGAGTGATGGCCTGTAACTGTATGTTTTGGCAATGTTGTTCATCCATGCTTGAAGTGGGTACCAAATTATAAGTGGTCCACATTTTAATAAAATTCTAAAATATAAGCAGCTTAAGATAAAATTTTGAGCAGTTTAAAAATCCGTTTTAAGTTCTAGTTTTAAACTAAAGAAAAAGCTATGATCATTATTTTAATCACTGACTTGCTCCCAGAGGATTGTATCAGCAAATATAGCAGATGTCTGAACGAAGACTATAAACAGCAAAATCTGGACCGTCGGATACCGTTATATATAACACTATTTATCCTTTTTATCGAGGTTTTGTCTAGCTTTAATAATACAACACCTTTAAAGCAACGTTCGTCTATATTTGTAGACATCTTCAGGGCTTCGTATTTTTCGATTTTAAGGAAGCAACTACATAACGGTTTGCGATCCAAATGTTAGGTTTGTGTCTACAAATATAGACGAAACATCGGATTAAAGTGTTGTATTATTGAATCTAGACTAAACCACGATAAAAAAGATAAATAGTGTTAAATATATGTGGTCGAGATAAGGAAGACATTCGTATATAAAGGAAGACATATATTCATATATATATATATATATATATATATATATATATATATATATATATATATAATAAATTCAAAACGAAGGAAACACACAGAAAGACACAGACATAACTCACATCGATATTTCGACCATCGTCGTCATCAGGAGGTGTGAAGAGCGAAGAGTCCCAAAAGAAGGCAGGGCGAGTCACCGCAACAAGCGGTCTTCGTCAGAGTCAAAAACCCAACTCAGTCAACTCAGTTGGGTTTTTCACTCTGACGAAGACCGCTTGTTGCTGTTGAAAGATCTTAGTCTTACTTTCCCATTTCATATTGTAGTTTGATCATTGATTGTATATATATATATATATATATATATATATATTAAGATTTTACATAAACACGTGAAATAACAATCAATGATCAAACCAAAATATGGAATAAGAAAAACGTAATAACCGTAAAACCTAAGATCTTTCAACCGTAACAAGCGGTCTTCGTCAGAGTCAAAAACCGAACTGCATACATACATATATAAATATATCAATGATCAAACCACAATAAGAAATGGGAAAACAAGACTAAGATCTTTCAACCGTAACAAGCGGTCTTCGTCAGAGTCAAAAACCCAACTGAACACTAGATGCAGAAAACATCTGGTGAGGAGTTGAGAAGAGTGGGTGAGTTGAGATGTTTTCTGCATCTAGTGTTCAGTTGGGTTTTTGACTCTGACGAAGACCGCTTGTTACGGTTGAAAGATCTTAGTCTTGTTTTCCCATTTCTTATTGTGGTTTGATCATTGATTGTTATTTCACGTGTTTATGTGAAAGCTTTTTATATATAAATATATATATATATATATATACTTAAAATAAACTGTGACACATAGACAGAAACATAACAAAGACTCACTTTTCAATATTTCGACCGACATTATGGTCAAACCGTTTTCGTTTATCATGATATATATACAAAAAGGATTTAATCTTATGTAATGATGAGGAAATACCATAGAATAACTTCTTGCTTAGCTTGTAAATATATTGGTATATGTTATAAAATATTATTTGCAAATTTTTCAGACTTTAATCATAAGAATGCATAAAACCGTATAGTGTTGTAACAACAAAGTTCTGTTCTATAACACTCACACTTACTGGGTATCACTCAAAAAGAATGACTCATTTGTTATTTGACACCCACATTAGATATGAGCTAGTATCATGCTACATAGCGAGTACTACTTGTCATGGTACTCAATGTTTATAAGAGTGAGGATATTTCGCGAATACTTAGCACTGTACATGCTCGGGACGGACATCTTTATGTCTTCTCCGAGGAATGTGAGCATAAGTTATTTCGTCTCATACATTAGAAATCAAGGTCAATGTGCCAAGATTCCTACTGGAATAATCAGTATAAAAAAAGGGAAAATAGTTCAGTTGATTACGATAAGCCTGCTTCAACCATCAAGTCATTTTAATGAGGAGTAAATAGTAAGTTTAAGGAAATTAGACATTTTTATATCTGCTACATGAAGCCAGAATAGGCTTAAAAAGCTTTAGCGAATTAGTTTCAGGCAAGAAGTAACCAAGGAAATCAGGAAGCAACAAAATTGCATATATACTAGAAAGGCAACACTTGACTGGCCCTTCCGCTTGACGTAGGCCTTTTGCAATCAGGCCGATTGAAAGAGGTCAAAACACTCAACTAGATGAAAAATTAAGGCTAGGCTGTCATTAGGGCAAATGATGCTACTTTACAGTTTAAGAACGGGAACGTGTCAGGCCGAATAACTTTTGAATGCAAGGACGTAGTCTATCAGACAGTGAATGTAACAGACAGCAAGATGTGAATGTAAAGTACCTTGAAACATGAATAAAACAAAAGCGAATGCCTAAATCATATAAAAGCGCATATTTATTACAAGAAATAAACACATCTTTTAAAATGGAAAACACTCTTTGGTAAAAATAAAGCAATTGAAATCATTAAATCTCTTGATCATGGAATTTCCCTTGTGGAAATAATTTTCCTTCCAATGGTATTTGAATCAAGTTGCATATAATGAATTTTAACTATAATAATAGGATCCTTTCAAGAAAAAATAAATAGACAAAATTATTAAACATTATGCAAAATTAATTAAATGGAGATTGAATAATGCATTAAAAGCTTGCTGCTATGATAAGATTTACATAATAATTAGACATAACTGAATTTAAAATCTTCAATTCCAAACATTTAAAATAAGTAGTAAGATGTTAATGTCATAATCTTTTCAATTTTTCAGATTAATTCATTAGTTCTTTTAATCACTTGTAGTCATAAGTTAGTTTGTAGCTCAAATATGAATCATAATGTAGTGTTTAATGGATAATAATATACATGACGGAAAAAATATTTTTATTAAGTTAGTTAACTTAAGAGAGTTAATTTTTTTACTACTACAGAATTTAATAAAAACTGGAAGATTACTGGAAAAATTCTCAGAATAGGCAATCAACAATAAAATTAGCATTAAGTTTTTAAATTCATGTTTACATTAATTGTTCAGTTTACATGGATCTCTTCAGTGTGAATTTGCTTCTCGGGAAGATCCATTAACTGTCCTGATAGAAATTTGTAGAAATATGGAGGTGAATTATATTTTCTTTGCGATTTGGATGCTGTACACAAAAGGGTGCTATTGGTAAATTTGGTAAGAAAGAGGCCGCTCAGTATGAGACTAAGACGGCATGGGTGCGAGACAAGGTGAAACTAGAATGTGGTCGGTAGAGGCGAGTTAAGAGGACCGCATCCTCTCGTCACTCAGCTAATTCCTGGGGCATTCAATTTAAGTTTGTAAATAGATTTAATTTCCCTTACTAACTCACTCTCTCTATCTCACTCACTCAATTTAACACACTCCGCTCTGATACACTTTCTCACTCTCTCTTATTAACCCATATTACTCTAGTTTTGATCACAAACCCTCTCAATATAACTAATAAGTGACCGTCCGCTAATGTCTGCACAGTAACTACTATTTCTAAGCAAACATGTAGCTGCATGTCTGCAATTTGCAGCAAAACTAATTACAGCTACATGTAATTGACTTTGTGAAATACCACCAGAATTTCGTTGATGTGTTCTTTTCGAACATATAACAATGTTTTGATTCATTACATCTGAGCGGTAGAGTTTACTTAACATTCAAAACACTGACTCGGATTTATATCTTGCTCAAATAAAATCTATACGTCAATTATATATATCTAATAGGAACCTTACAACCAATGCTTTGGCTACCTATCGAAGTTCTTATTTAGAATTTCCAAGTTTGGAAAGAACATATTTTTATACCACATTATTTTTTCTTAAAAAGACAAAATAAAATTATCAATATCTACTTGGTAGATATGAGTAACTTCATACTCCTATCATTAACAGACTAGTTATTCGAATTTCTTGGTAACTCGACTTACAAAGTAGTAAAATTACTTAGGTTGTCAATTGCAAAATGACCTAACAGTAAAAATAACTCAATATTTTCTTATTATTACGAAACCAAATAATTTTTCTATAAAATATTTTAAAATACTTGCTAAAAGAGTATTGGATTTTTTGTAGTTGATTAGGTCATATAAGGCAAAATGGTAAGAAAGAGCGTTATGCAAATTGCATGCAGGTATATTAAGCTAAAGCAGCGGTGCTAAGGAAGTTGTTTAGCTGTGAGCTTTAATCAAAATCCTTCTCAAAGCATAAAAATCACCACAAACCTTAATTCAGTTTCTTCTAATATCAACTCTCGCATTAGTAGTTTATCTCAAACAAAACCTTCTCAATCATAAGGAAAAGAACATACTTTCATGCGAATACTGTCGGATTATTTGAATGTAGTTTGTATTATTGATTTCGTAGTATTTCTGTTATATTCAGCTGCTTTTAGTCGTTGTAATTAGACTATCACGGCAGAGGTTGTCAACCACTGTTTCACCGGGTCACTTGTGGATAGTAGATATATGACACCTCTGCACTGCATTTTATCTCTCCTGATTAATAATTTTTTTCTGCATTTATGTTATAATTTACTCTTTTATTAATAGTATAGCAGTTCATGACATAGCAGTATTAACTGACAAAAACATATCGGAAGAAGCCTGGAGTTTTCAGACAAGTTTGAAATCAACTGAAAAACACTTTGAGTTATTCAACCATGTACTGTATACAGTAAAACTTTGTTGACAATTGTTGTCAAAATGAAGGGAAATGGCAAAGGAAATTTGATTTGATTTTTGAAATTTGTGGGGTTTGCATTGCACCAACAACAATATTTACTCTGACTCAGAAAATTTCTTTACTGATTAAAGATCACACTATAAATAACATTGAAATAAAAATCTATGTGCCAACGATTGGGACAGGTGAATATTTTAGGGTGTCTTTCAGACTTATTGTTAAAATATTAATTTCTTTTTGTTTTTCCTGCTTGCTACAACAACAGTTATGTGAATATTTGAAACTCAAATTTATAAAAGATACACAAATACCCCTATAGTTTCTAATTTGTTGTTTAAAGGGGAATGAAATGAAAGGTGGATGAACACACAACGCAGAGATTGTGAAAAGCAACCTCGGTTCCAACAATCGCTGCGTCGTGCGCTTGGTCTCCGTTCCTTTACTCTTTTCAAGACGGAAAACTAAAAAATAGTGACTCTAAGTGTGTGTGTTTTACTTTTTATTTAAGTTTCTGTACTAACTTTAAATTATTGCTGTCCATAGTAGATCATGTTCACATTTAATATATATTATAAATATATATATATATATATATATAGGTATCTTGATATAAGTGTGGACCTTAAATAGAAACAGGATCAAATTCATCAGGACTCACTCTATCTTTCAGTTTCAACTAAAACTTTCAAAGCCAACGTTTTGATTTTTATTTAAGAAACGTTGTATGATAAACTTTATAAAAGTTGTATAAACGTTATACAAGAAGCGTTGTTCTTATTCACCAACGTTTTATAAAAACAATATATAAGAAAATAAGAAAATAAATACAAGAAAATATAAGAAATATTATATTATAATATTATAAACAGAAACATAAGAAATAATTCAAACATTCAACAACTAAACTAAAGAATTTTCTTGTTAATAGTTCTGTAAGCTCTCTCACTCGCTTGTTGTTTGAAATTGCTATTATACTTCCATGTTGTATTTTTTTGCATTTTTTATGTAATTTTAGCTATTTAATGTTCGGATTATTTTTTATATTTCCTCTGTTTTGCAGGTTTATGAAAACAGTTTTAAATAAAAACAGAAACGTCGGCAT
This sequence comes from Hermatobates lingyangjiaoensis, assembly GCA_026182355.1. Classification (NCBI taxonomy): domain Eukaryota; kingdom Metazoa; phylum Arthropoda; class Insecta; order Hemiptera; family Hermatobatidae; genus Hermatobates; species Hermatobates lingyangjiaoensis. The sequence continues at coordinate 2,328,500 of JAPFBL010000019.1, forward strand.
TGAAAATGTTATTTGCACCTGGAGAACTGACTGAGTACTGATAAATTTGATCCTATAAATATAAATTGTTCTTAGCCTCTTCAGTCAACACAGTAATTAGTAATTTTTTAGGGCTAGATCTATAAATCCTCCTTTTTATGTCAACGTTTTGATGTATTTATACATCATCCTCAGGGCTAAAAAAAAACGATAAGGCTACAATGTTTTCAAAAGTAATATACAGTTACAGAATGGACTACAATACTAGCATAAAACGTATATTACATTTACAAAACCAAGATAAAGCCACAATATTTTCAAAATTAATATACAATTTCAGTATGGACTAAAATACTAAAATTAAAACCTATATTAAGTTCTAATGTTAATATTGTAGTCCATACTGAAATGAAATATTCATTTTGAAAATTTTGTACCCTTATCTTGTTTTTGTAGCCCTGATGACGATGAATGAATACATCAAAACGTTGGTATAAGAAAGGGTATTTTAATTCAAAGATCTAGCCCTCGAAGAACTTATCAAATACTATATTTATATATTATTAAAGTAGACGGCAGCTTCCACATTCACAACCTTTTTGCTGGTGTTTTCTAGTTTTCTAACTAGTTATCTTTGGGTAGGGAGAAATCACTCCCAAAGAGTTAGAAAACTAAAAAACACCAGCAAAAAGGTCGTGAATGCGGAAGCTGCCGTCTACTTTAATAAAATATGTTTACAAGAGAATCTGCTGCCAATATACACTAATATATATATAATAAACTGAATTTCACAAGAACCACAAAAGAAATCATGAACTCATACAATCGATATATATATATATCAATGATCAAACCACAATAAGAAATAGGGAAAACAAGACTAAGATCTTTCAACCGTAACAAGCGGTCTTCGTCAGAGTCAAAAACCCAACTGATTTGGTTTTTGACTTGACGAACACCGCTTGTTACGGTTGAAAGATCTTAGTCTTGTTTTCCCATTTCTTATTGTGGTTTGATCATTATATATTATATTATATACTGAATTTTAAATATAACCATGAATAATAATCATGAATACTACTATATTTCGATATATATATGTATTCAATGATCAACCACAATAAGACTAATTTGGGAACAATGACTAAGACTTTCAAACCGTAACAAGAGTCTTATGTCAGACTAAAAAACCAACGATTTTGATTATATGTAGTACTTGTCTACGGTTGAAAGTCTTTGACATTGTTTTCCAATTATCTTATTGTGGTAAATTAGATCATATGATTTATATTTCATTTTATGTGAATATTACTATTATATATTATATATATACATGATAAACGAAATAAAATGGCTTATGGACAAATAACAATTAAAATGTTTATTTTAATTTATTTTTAATTCATTATATTTTAATTTAATGTTCAACTAATTTTAATGTTTATTAAATTATTTTAATTGTATAATATATATTATATTAATATATATTATAAATATTTTTATAATAATATATGGAATAAGAATGTAACACTTGATGTAATAGATTGGATTAATTCCTACTTCACAGTGAAACTAATTTCGGGAACAATGCTCTAAGGCCTTTCGTCAACACATCAGTCAAAGAGCAATGTTTCATTACTAAAAAATAATAAAATGATTATTTATTTTATTATGTTTTAGTTTACTTGCTCTCTGACGAGTGTTGACGAAAGGCCTTAGAGCATTGTTTCCAAATTAGTTTCATTGTAGTAAATTAATCCATATATATATATATATATATATATATATATGGGTGTAAATATAAATTCTTTATGGCAAATACAAAGATGTTTTTTTTTGTAGTTCTTCGCTATTCAACTTACTATTCTTGGGAATCAGTATGAACTGTAATGACCAACACAAACTAAACAGATTTTAAATGGGCAGCTTTATGAAAAACCAGTTTTGATTAGATAGCAAACTATTCAGATTGAAATACTTTAAAATATGTTTTTAAAATTACTGGGAAAAGGAATGGTAAAGGAGAGTAAATAGATTTCAAATTATATTCCCTACACTTTCTCAGCTGAAACTTTCTTTCCGTGACTTCATCTAAGTTATCGAAATGTGATCAAGCTGCAAAGGTGTAAAATTGGCTTTTGCCATTTGTGTAAGCTTTGATAATCCCTTACCACTGATGTATGTACATCCACAAACCTTATATTTATTTTTGTTTAAAAAATGTTTCATTTTTCGCCGTACGTATAGTTAATAATTTTAAGTTATGAAATAGTATTTTTTAAAAATTATTGAATTATAAATTTGCAGGTATTTTTTTTATCAATTATTTGTAATAATATTCGTTTTTAATTGAAATTTTAATTCTAAAAAATCCGATATTCATGAAATTTAGTGCCAGAACTCTACAACAAAAGAATGACTAAATACGTAAACTGGCATTACAAACAAAGAAAATCCGTCAAACTAATTGTTATATTTTTTGTACAGCTACGTCACTCTGGTCAGGGAGTTGGTTTTATATAAGTTCACCTGTAGATGGATTCACAAACCATCTATATGATTGCCCATAATTAAGTTTTGGTCACTGGAACATTAAACCTGTAGACCCGTTCTCTTTTAATTATGAAAAAGGAAAATAAAGACATCCGTGTGAAAGACCGATCCTTAGGCTCTTACATAAACCTCAATGATGATTTTTTAGAACTGGGTACTTTTTCTGGAAATAATGGGTGCGTGTGAGACTAAGTGAATATATTTCGCTTATTATTAAAATATGAGGTGTTTAAAGAATATTCATGTGGTATTAATAAGTAAAAGAGCCATTCAGTATGGGTAAAGGTATTCTCAGTCGAGCAAACAAAGGGAATATTAAACCAGATAATCGCATATAGTCTTAAGCTTAGAATTTGAAAGACTAAGAAGAGCTTTCAAGTCAATCCATTGGAGATTTTACAGTAGTTCACCCTGCTCAGCCTCAAGCTCCTCAATGGACGAGTTGGGTGTAGCATCAGACTTTTCTACTAGCCTTCATTTTGAATAGTATCCTTGGAAGGAAACTAAATCAAAAGACCTCTCTTGCAAGTAAATGTGCAAATCAGTTGATTAACAAACAAGGAAACTTTTAATTATTTTGAACTTTTTTAATTAGAAGCCCCCTTTTTGCCAAATATTTATTCTATTAAATTAAGATGGATTTGTGTTAATCAAAGTTAGATTGGTTAAATTTTTTTTTTGAAAGTTTAAAGATAATTATAATTATGCTGATTTCCAAACTTGATTAAAAATAGGAAACACTATAGGTTGTCATTAACTAAAAGCCGAGCTAAAACTGTTCATAATATTACAGATTTACAGTATCAATGATACGTGATGTTGGCATCATGATTTACACTCTTATACTTCGAATATGTTTAAACACAAGACTCAGTCACTAAGTATTACAAAAGGGTGTCCCTAAACTGTTAAAAAAATAATCGATAACTGGTAATATATAATATTCATATATATATCCAGAATCTCCAAAACAACTAAATGCAGGAAAAACTTTCTTCTTTAATTTTATTCATTTTAATTTACAATCATCCGTTTAATGTGAAATATTTAATGTTTGTATGCCACAACAAAAATGAAATATTTGACATTAAAATTAAAGTTAAAAATTGACAAAAAAGCAAGTAGGAACTGGTTTAATAATATCGTGGTTAAATGGAACACAGTATTGCATCTGTTGTAATTGCAAATATTATAAACTATAATTGCGAACTGAAATAAGAAGTTATTACGATATGTACTTCTATTGAATTGAGAAATGTCAATTTGTTGATATCCCCTGTATGTGTTTAGAGTGGAGACGAATTGGGCAGAGGGACCGAAGTGCATTTGACATGTACTGTAGAAGACCTGTCAATGGCCGTCGTGATGACTTTCCTCCGGGTATCCGCGACTCCAGCACACTGTCATACCCTACGCTTGTATTCACTGGACTTCGTCCAATAGCAAACCCACCGACTTTTACTTTACACGCCTACCTCTACAAAAGAATGCCAAGTTAACGCAGTGGACAAAATTTATTGAAATCCAGTGGATTATTTTTTATGTCAATGACAGCTTGCTGGAATAGTTAGGTAAGAGAAGCATTCTTCAATTTGACAGTACGAATGAATGAGTGTGACCACCTGCAAATGCTAAAATATATTATTAGAATGAATTTCTATAAGAGGGAAGTAAGTAATGTTTGAAACAATTACAAATGATATAATCATAAGCTTGGAGAAACTCAAACAACAAATGATCGTGATGGTATCCATATGCGAAAGACAAGAACTTAAGGATGAGTTGCCCATGCAACTCAAAGGGAATAGAAATCTCACGACAAGATCACCGGGTCAGAGATCAATATTATATGAATGAAAACTAAAATATAAGGATGTATTACTTTTTTACATCTTTGGCTGAATTATACACAGGGTGAAGAGACCTATTTTCAGTGGATGTCTATGAAAGAAAGGTTAAACAATTTTATAGAGGAGTCATTTAAAATCCTTGCATGGATTGCAGTAATAAAAACCAACTCAGCAGGACAGAGATCTTGTTTCAACTGAAAAAAATAAAGGAATGAAGGAGTAATAAAAAAACTATCGCAGTAGCTGACTAACCGGCATGCTGGAGATTATTTATCTCACTGCTGTATATAGGAGCACCATCAAACGTATGGACTAACTATGTGACAAGAATACATCATTTCAGAAATTATGCAGAGAGAAGTTTTTTTTTTTCAATAAAAAATAGATGTTTGATTTGAAAAATCTCTATTGAGGTTTCTAGATAATTAAAAAGGCATTCTTTGATAATTTGAAAACAAATTAACACTATAATGAGGAAATAAATACAAGAAAGTTATATAGAAGAATACACTCAGTAACAAAGGATTAGTATTTAACAAAGCTACTAGAATACGAAGCATCGTATTAAATGAAATATAACCTGTTCGGAATACTCATTCCCTTCATAACGCAGGTCCGACGTAACTAATTCCGAAATATAATTTTATGTTAGTAGCAGCTTTTACTTTGTAAATTAGGAATTTTGAATTATATTATGGTGTTAACCATTTTGTGAAGTAACAACTGTACTCTATAATCTTATTATTAAATCCAATTCTCGTAAACTTTCATGGTAAACAGGTGCATCCAATATAATCCACCTGCATGGCCTTTCATAGAAGACGTCACTAGTTGCTGAGATAATTTATATACTATTTTAAAAGTTTTACAAATATATAATAAGTAATTAAAGTATATGGACTACATAATCGCAAGTGGTGTGGCCTATCCATAAGCTAACCAAGTCCAATGCTGCATGACTTTGATGATGTAACGAGAAGATAGCTGTAACAGTTAGCTCTGCTCCAGTACATTGAGATATACTTTTCTTTCAACAAGAGAGTTAGTTTTGGGTTTAAATAATGCAGTGAACAAAGCTATTAGTATTCAAATTTAACATTTTAAGTTGAACTTAAAACTGAAAATCTAGAATGGCTTACACTAAAATGTACTATAAGTAAATTTACACAATTCACATAAACTTAATGATGATTTCAATATGGCTATAGCTAACATATAGAGCAAACTTGAATTTGTTGATCCAGAACAATCTGATTATTATTAACTGACCGTCTCAATATCACTGGAATTAGCACACCACGGCTATATATGTCGTATCGTGCATCTCTTTATCGTTTCAAAATCCAACTTTAAATTGCAAGTTCTTTAATGAATTTCAAAACCGTTCTTTAAGAAGTACAGTTAAATGTTATTGGTCTTAGGCGTGACTTACTAAAACTGTTTATCCTTTAATCGTGATAGCATGATATCACATAAAATATCTTCAGAGGTTTCCATTTCTTCTGTGTATCTATACATTCTTAGTTTGATATTAACTGTAACTTGTATAAGTGGATGTTAACAAGCCATTTTTGAGTTAAATATCTTAAGCATATTTTTAAATCGTTTCCTTAAATATTTATTATTTTCTTCGCAAATTTAAATTCAATTAGAATGAATTTTTTTAAAGAAATTTAGACCAGGTTGTTCTAGCCTTTCCATCTGCTTCCTTCTTAATCCAATCTGCAACTGCATCCTTGACAAAGCTGGAGTGTTGAGCAAAAGTGCATTATGCCACAGAACACAATATCGTTTCACCATGTACGCAGACTTACTTTCTCGTATCACTTGTGTGCAGGTACGCAGAGAAGAGTTAACTCATTATTACTGGGTTTCTTATTTTTTTCCATCAGCATGAAAACGTGAGCCTCTTCCTTGAACTGAGGTGACCATTTGTGTTAGCTTGACATCTTCTGCAAACATTTCATGAAGAGTTTTACCTCTGGTAACATATAGGCAAACTATTAATATTTCGTTGTAATCAATGTTTGCATATTTTACCTACCTGAAGCATTTCCATCTCCTGCCAGTCTGTACAGGCGATGTATATTTTAATAAGCGTCTTCTCTGCATGAAATCGTAAAATAAATTATAAAACAATTAGTTACAATTGTAATAATGCAAAGGTTTTTAAAAAGTAGACACGTTATTTTGCTTTTTTTAAACTTTTCTTGACTGTAATGTCTACTTTGGGGCGCTGATCAAATCTATTAGAACATTAATATTAGAAGGTAAATGAAAATATTTTTTTCTGTATTATGAATATTGCATTCAGCAGAAACACACGATGGAAGTAATTCTAATACAACAGGAATAGCGTACAACAATAATCTAAATATTGGTACATATATATTTAACAAACGTAAGGGAAAAAGATTTTGGCAGCATGGCTAATGCCAGTCCCAGCGCCTTCTTCCAGGACATCGATGGGCTAGGGGGACAGCCAACAGGGTTAATCTGTTTCCCATTCAGTGTATGCACCCAAATGCAATACCAAATGGTATCAAAAAACGTCTTTGCTTTTTTGAATAAAATTATTATTTTCATTGGCCATGAATTATTATTTTTTCCTGTAGGTATGTAAACCTGATGATTACTCCCAGAATTCGATAATAGCAGAAGGATTTAAAAAAATTATCGAAAATTGTATTAGAGAATATTATATCAACATGAAAATTCCAATGTTAAATGATGATGTGAAAATACCATTAAACAACATCTGAGGGCTTTGTTTATAAACCGTTAAAGTAATGTCAAGACTTTTTAAAGTACTCAAACAATAGGCCAGCAGACTTAAATGAGTGGCTATAAGACCAACTCATTTAATTATTCATTTTATTAAATGACTTTTTTTCTCTCTAAAAGAAATACTTTTAATTAATTCAGCTTGCTAGTAAAGTTACTGAAAATGTCCAAAAAACTGACAGAAAGAGAAAAATATTTATTTTTATTCCAGTAATAACTTCTTTACGGCACTTAAGTCCTATATTTTTGCTTTGGACTTATTCAAATAGTCATTTAAATTTTAAATGGAAAAAATTGTAGAACAGTTGTGAATAAAAATGACATGTTGTTGTGAATGGACGATAAAACAGAAAACACTTACTACAGCAGTGTTTTAAATGGTTTTTTATTATTGAAAAAGACTGCAAGATAAATAAAGTTGAGTCATATGTATGTATGATCAAATGAAACCGTACATGGGATTTAAGATAAAAATTATAACAAAAGAAACACAAAGATAGAGTTTGGCACAGCTTACTTCTATATGTTGACAACCATCGTCATCAGGAGGCGAATACAGAAGTGAGATACATCAGTATCAACCTTTGCCAATGCACTTGGTTTCCTTCTTTTCATTCTCGTAATAATGGTCGAACTCATATTAGAGGATTTATATGTCTGTGTTTTAAAATGTTAGTTTTTAATTTTATTTCTAGTAATCCCCCGCACTCAAATCATTTAAATGCTGTTTGAATGCATTAAATAGAAAGTGGTTGCATGCCTACAGTATTTCGTGGGTGCGATATGCAATATATATATAATTAAAATAAAAGTTTTCTTATCTGAGTAATAGTATTAGAGTTGATCGTCATGCATATGAGAAGAAGTGAAACTTCTTGAATTACCTGCAACAGATAAAAAAAATGTTAAACCATATCAAAGAAAGAAAAACACACAATCATTTTAATTATGATAAAATACAACTTCATCCCTAACCAGGTTAGAATTATTGACTGCGTGCGTAGGTAGTCGTGAACATATAAAACAATTCAGTATGGAATCTCTACATCAATGCATGTGGCTACTTTTAGAGTTACAACTGTCCATCAAACAATATTCTGAGGGAATCCGCAGCCCAATGCAAATGATGTATTAGTCTGTGTAATGGCCTTGCCAAAATATACCTTATTAAAAGCAGTTCTCTTATAGCGGTTCCTAAACAAGCGCTAACTATTCCTAATACCAGGAAAATTAGTTGTCCATGGGACATTTAATAAAACAGAACACAGCTCTTTGACGACAACACTATATTGTGAAGGTTAAATAACTAAATCTAAAATTGTACTAAATAAACGAGCTTTCGATTTCCTAAATTATCTTCAGATAAGCCATAAATAAAATATGGACTGACGAAACAATTTACAAATAATTATTAAAAAAAGGAATGATTAAATGGACAGTAAAAAGAATTCCCTGTAGTGATAAGATAAGATGTGATATGATGGTTAGATGCAACCGCACTCTGCCGACGAGACTAGGAACTAAATATACTAAACTAAAAGAGCTGCAATAAATACATTGCAGAAATACAGTAAATGACACAAAAAGAATTATTTATAATAATAAGAAACTAAATAACAATAGTACTATTACTTATAATATCAATAGTGGTAATATAAAATGTCTTATTAAATCATCTTAAAAATGCAATTGAAAATATATACTGGCATTAAAATTAACATTTAATTATGGATCAGTAAGGTTGAATTTTTCAATTACTGCGTACTAGTTCATAATTACTTCTGGCCTTTTAAGAACTCTTATATACTAGTCAGAAGAAATTAAGCAATTGAGCTCTGCTCTTCCTTAATAATCTCTTCATTTTAATTTATATTTTTAAGATGATTTAATATGACATTTGATATTACTATTAACAATATAGTAGTATAGTAGTAATATATTGCTATTTTGTTATTATTATCAAAACTTCTTTTGTACTATTTACTGTATTTCTACAATTTATTTATTGTATTTCTTTTAAAGTTTAATATATTTAGTTTCAAGGCTCACTGATACAGTGCGGTAGCATCGAATCACATATCACATCTTACCTTATCATAACAGAGAATTCTTTTCACAAGACTTGTTACTGTCTATTAAATAAATCCTCTTTTATTAATTGATTAATAAAACTCTTCAATTCCCCTTATAATAGAAAAGAGGCCTTAAGAGTACATGGGCAACCATCAGCTAGATCAGTCTTCAGTATTTATCAATGAGCCACTATTGCTGGTAAGACAGCGATGGTGAGTGAGTTTTGCGTCACTGACTGGTCAGTGCTTAATCTGTTAACTTCAACTCTTCCCACCCTCAGTATTTGTTGGCATTTCTTTATTAGACTTGCAACAGGAGCAATACTTCTGTTCATACTTCATAAAGGAATAAGTAGAGGAAGGTGTTGATGAACTGCAAGCCGTTTCTACAGCATTGCCGATTATTTCATTTCTTTGAACCTCCCTATCTATCCGTGTCAAAACTATTTATGTTTTGCTTCCCCTAAGTGAGATATTTCTTATATCAGATGGTTGGGGGTATTTGTTATCTAAGGCTGTCAGAACTGACTCAGAAGCAGCCTTGTGTCAAACAACTTTGTCTTTTTTAAGGCCAAATTGTCTCTCAAGTTTTCTATTTTAATATAATAGAGCCAACTGTATTGCCGACGGTCTTTCCTCATATGAAATGGAAGGCACAAGGATCTGGGTAAAACTAACATGCATGGTAAAGAAAGTATCAATCTTCTTTAGTTTTGCAACTTTATTCTAATTAAACTATATTTAATAAATGTTTCAATAAAAAATATTAAAAAATCTCTCAGAGCATTTCATTTCCTATTGGTCAACTTTTAACTCTTCTCAGTATATACCTAAACCTAATAATATATGGTATATATTATATAGTTTATAATACATAATTAATATATATTTTTATTTTATATATTTGAGTCCCATGATTTCAAACGGAATCACTATTTCAATTATTGTAGTTATTTCTATTCTAAATTGAACTGAAACGTGATTAATCAAACTTTACAAGAACATGTGAACCTGTTGCAGTACTTCTGTGTTTAAAAATAAGCAACACATTTGAGCCATAATGTCATGTTTTTAGATGTTTTACAAGAATAGAATTTCCAAGTGCGTTGAAATTGACCATAAAGATAAATTCAATTAAAAACTGATTAGCAAGTTTTTTTTAAGTAATAATAAAATTAACTAATACTAAAATGTTTTTCATTTAATTTTCCCAGATATACAGCAAATATCTTTTTATTACCTGTTGTCTTAAGGTTGTTTGAAATGACTGTTATTTGAAACAAAATGGGTTCGTTGTTTTCAATTGAGGTCCATTACGTCTCAATGAAGAGTTATAAGCCAGTAACAAATCGTAAAGATGTATACATTGCCAAGTCCCTTTCAGTTTAGTGAGACAAACTGTCTAGTTTTGAAGTGAAATTAGAATTTATTGTATTATTTTAGTTAATAATGTCAGACTATACGGTCATTATTTGTATTATAAATGATTCTAACTACTCTGTACTCATAACAGATGAAATATCGCTGTTGACGACACGCTGAGACTCTCTCTCAACTAAAAGACAAAGCCATAGTCAAAATCTGCAGTGTCGAAATAACTGCATTATTTACTCAGTTATATTGACTTCTAATATAAAGGGTAAAGATAATGAACTGTAGTCTCAAAAATTAACAAGCTCGAAATGTTCACCAGAATTACTTTAGCAACCATCTTAAATTAATAACAGTGCACCAAACCATCTGGAAAACACAAACAAATTGGATGTTGTTATTTTGGAAGTGTGGCTCGTTTAAAATTATGAACTATTCATGCCCTGGGTGAGCTAGCAATCACGTTATGTCACCCATCCAAGTGATGGCCATGCCCAATGTTGCTGCAGTCAGGTCATCCAATGGGAACCGGTATATCCAGGATTACCATGTTCACAGACTGTGGGAGAGCCATGCCCATGATTGTTTTGTTACTCATCCCAGCTCTTTTGTATATTGAACCAAACAAATCACTGTCAGTTAATAAAATCGAAATCCAACTCACGTAGTTCTAAAGGAACACAAAAAATATATTAGGTGTTGTGGTAAATATTGTTCTTAACATTAGAAAGATCAACCAACGACCAACAAATGTACCTTCTACTACTTGATTACTGTACTACTATAACTTGGACTATCAGTAATTCATGTCCATAATGAATAATGAAATCATTGTGAATATCCACATTTCGGATGTACCAAGGTGACTTGGCTATAAGGCGGGCACACTTCTTCTGAACGATCTGGATACAAGCCTTGTTTGTTTGTGCAGCTCTAAACGTGTTCATAGTGAAATCTTGTTTTTATATATATATTGTAATCAGGAAAATGATCCAAAAGGACAACAAAAGTTTGACGATGAATCACAAACACAGAACTAAGGAACAAACAGACTTACTGTCTCTAACTTTCGGTTGAACCGTCATCGGGAGAGTTGAGATAGGGACACCAAGCACACTTGTGAAGCGACGGTTGGCCTCCGAAAATTAGAGACAGTAAGTCTGTTTGTTCCTTAGTTCTGTGTTTGTGATTCATCTTGAAACGTATATATATATATATAATATATATAACAACAAATTAAAATATTCGTAATATGAAAAGTTAATTCTGTTAATCACAAATGTTAATTCTGTTAAATCACAAGAACAGCACGCAGGTGAACAACAACAATGGCACTTCACTCACTTCAAAATTTCGACATCCGCAATAAAATCACTATTTATGCGTAAATATACATACATATACTACTTTCGTTTCGTAAAATAGTATAGTTTGGGTTTTAACTATGAGGTATTGATGTTACCTGAAGAAGAGTATATATGAAACCTCTCGTGTTTATAAATCATTTCTCTGTGGATACTTTCATTATTATTTTCCCCTAAAATAAGGCTATAACACATTAATAGGTAATTTTGGTATGCATTAGTTAGAACAGGAAACCCAAAGGAATTGTGTTTGTATGAATAAGAAATAAACGTTGGAAAGAAAGACTTGTTTCTCCGTGATTCATTACTTGGTGTGACGGGGATTAAGCAGAAGTGAAAGGGGGCTGGAATAAAGATATCGAAGACAACACGGCTTAGAAGACAAATCACCTCTCCTTTGAAGGAAGGGAAACACATGAAAAAGGCAGTGGAGAAACAAGCAAGTGTGCACCATCAGTCAGTATAGCAGGCGGTCCCAGTATGCATGACACAGCCTTAATAAATGCTGTAAAAATACCAATCCATCACCGACAAAGTCCTCGCTTTAGCTATTTACCACCCACTTTAAAGTAATAATAAGCAAGTTTTTATGGAAACGAAAGACCAGATGTTAGCAATTCTATGTGTCAGATGTTAGATAGGTAATGATTTTATGTGTGGATGGATTCTATTGCCCATGGATGACAGACAAGTAGAGAAGGACGACACTGTTTCTCAGAAACGGCTCATTCTGCATGGCTCTTAGGTAGTACTTAAGTGCCTCTAATAAAATAAGCTTTATTCAAAAAAACATTCTGGTTCTAGAAATATTTGTGCTGTAAAGTCAACTTAATAATGTATTCTATAAGAACAATGAATTTAATGAAACAAATAAAACACTTACAACTCCCAAATAAACTCTGAAAATGTGTGAGTATAGCGTATAAATCATGGTTTTGGAGCATCATTTAGAATTTTAAGCACAAAACAAAGGCATTTCTTGGAAAAAAAGATCACATCGTTTAAAAGTGATGAATAAAACAAGCGTAAGTTGTAACAGTTTTAAAAGAAGTTGATAGATTACGGAATGTGTATTTATATATGCAATGTTGCTATCAAAATTTATTCGAAATATACACTTTTACATATTCTTTACTTAATTCCGTTCTATTAAGAATTAACATAACGAGAATAATTATTCAAGGATAATATAACTAATAAATGCTGTGATAACAGTGGAATAAAAGGACGCCTGGTATGTCATGTAAAGCTGATCGCAGGAATGGTCGATTTTCTCATGATGGAAGAAAAGGCCAATAGACCATTTAATAAAGATTAAAGTTATGGCTATGGGTTAAAACACGTTAATATCAAAAGCTTAGGTTGTTTGCCCGAAGCGGTAAAACCATATCACAAGAGGGTAGGGAGATCGGTAATGTAAGGAGAACGTGATATTAGTACAAGATTACTCCTGTGGGCATTATGTGAGTTTGAGTTCATACTTTGGATTTTACAGGAGTTACATGAATCATTGACCCTCCCTTCTTCATAGCTCCTAGTTGATATTTAATGATGTACTCTGCTGAAATCGGAATCCTTTAGTGCTGTATACATTCGTACTATTAAAAATAATTACCTAAAAGTATCTGTTACACATACTTTTAAAGCAAGTTTAACTCCATACTGATCAAGTATTTAAATGGAAAATTTACTTGAGTCTTATTTTAATGTATTTATTAATTTACGTTTTCAACAATACAAAAACAGAAAAAAAGGTAATTGAAAATGATGTTTACATTTTATCGTCTATATATTAATCAGAAATGCCAAAAAGAAACAATTAAAATATTTACTTAGGTTTCCATCTAATTTAGTTTTTCAAGGCAATTTTTTGGGGTGAAGTGTTAGGGGGAGCTGGAGTGGCTCTCCGGGCAATGGTGTGGTCGATATCCAATCTTAGCAGTAATCCCGATACTGCCCATGGCCCCCAACTTCCTTCTTGTCGCTTTTAGCTAATTACTCTAGGAAATCATTTCACTTTTTCATGTATGGCATAAACGAAAACGCACAAAAACTTATGAATATAGATTACTTCTAAATGCATGGGCCATTTTAATATTTAAAATTGATTCATACGCAGTTCGCAGAGAAAATTTGCAATTTTTTCCCATCAGTATCAATTTTTCCTGTATAAAATATTGATTATATGTAACAGTTTCCCTCTACGCCAATGTGAGTGCTGTTTAACAATTTACATTAAACCCCATCCTTTGATCGCACATGTTTGCCAGTTTATGGCAATAGTGCTCAGGCACAACGTTACAACGCATCTGATTCAGATGCTGATGAAATGATACTCAAACTAATTTGATTGAAACACTGTGATCAGTGTTTTCCAAGATCTTTAGTTAATGGTTAACTAAATATATTAGTTCCTGTAAGTTTTTTACAGAAACATATTACACTTACAAAATAACTGACTAATCAATTGATATTGTTCAAGTTGAAAATGGGATGTCAAAGAATTAATTATTCAAGACACATAAACATAATTTCATAAAAAATTCATTAATTAATACATATTATTCTCGAAACATTATATCTTTAATGAGACTCAGACGAAAACCAGTTACCTGACTAGAAAACTTAGTGCCAATCCTACAATTTTTACTGTTTAAATTTTAAACTTAAGTTTGCCAATTTTGATTCCAATCTAGAATAGTAATTATAAAAAACACAAACAAGAAACTATCATTCCAATTTTTGATTTAGACTTCACCAAGAACAAAAATTATCATCCAACAAATCAAATTTTTACTATTTTGACCTGTGTTCTTTCTCTCTTCTTTATCTCAATTTCGATACACTAAGACGTAGAATCGGACCTGTACTTTTACATCGTGTGGGTCTCATGAGCTTATTTTTAAACTTAGTTTAAAATATATGTAAACTAATATACATATATATATCAAACTATTAAAAGAGAATTACACGGTGAAACAATAACAACTTCACAGAATTTATCATGTACAATCACTTAAACAAAACACACAAAAACAGATTATAAAAGTTCACTACTAGATTTCAATTGCATCTTCATAAAGCAGAAAGATGTGAGCCAAACAGAAAGCAAGTGAGGACTTACTCTGTGAGGGTGCCAGGAGAGTCCACAGGTTTGCGTACTTCCCTTTCGGCTAGTAGATCCGAGGTTCCATACCTAATCTAGCCCTCGAATTATTCACGCGGGAGGTTGGAAAAATCTAAGCATGTCATCCGCTGGAAAGGAAGTTAAGCTGTCGGTCTCGAACCTGCACCATATTAAGTATTCTACATGTATGATGTAAAGATCCCTATTCTAAATATAGCTGAGTTGGTCAAAATTTAGGGGCTCCTAATGAAAAATGTTCATTCTATGGTATCACAAAAATCCAATCTTCAGGATATCTTCGTTATGATGTGGGACTGGCGCTGCAACCTAACCTATGCCTGTCTCAGTCAAGATTCAAAAGGTAATGAATTAGTGATGATAACTTACAGAGTGAGGGGAGAAAAAAATAAAATGTATAACAATACAAAGAAATAAAAATATATAAAGAAAAAAATACTGTTAGCTGATGTTACGGTTTATAATTAGGTCAGTCAAACAAGTGTGACTCTCACACGTGTCTTTCTATATATAGAATTTAAAATATGAATTTGAAAGGTCATATGATTTTTATATAGTATTGTGAAATAGTAGCCTGCTAAAATACTACGATTTTATCAAATATATATAATAGTCTTTAAAAATAATTGAAGCGGTAAAAATAGGAATGTGAACATGTTGGCTGATTAGCGTATTCATGGATTGCAGACGCTGTATTGTGTGTATTGAGATGTGACGTGCGGTGTATTTGCATAACTGAATACAGGCCAGACATACATCAGGCCTTGCTTAATGACTCATCATTGACAATTCCACCACTGCCATTGCCCATTGATCCTCTTTAGACAAAAATGACAAACTCTATCCTGAAATCATCTCCATTAGTGGGCCAGCAAATTACTTACACAATATTTGGGCCATTCCCTTATAATCTCTGTTAAATCTAATTGCGTCAAGTTTATATCCCACCCCTGCCGCCATTATTTATTCACATCCGATTCAATCCGTGACTCAATTATAGCGCTGCTTTATAGAAGTGAATTTCGTTATAAACATCGGAATTAAGATTTAAATTTGAATTTTCCAGGCAACTCCTGATTACGTCACCTTATATTTAGGTTTTAAACATCAATTAAGCCATTTCAGTCTTGCATAACTCAACGTAAATCTCCTTCGCTAACTGGGCAGCTTCTACAGCAAATTAATATAATTTCAACTGGAATACTCCGTAGTGAAAATAACTAAATAGAAAAAAAATAATATTTAACAAATATATATATATATATATATATATATATATATATATATATATATATATATACTTTAACACATAGAAAAGAACACAGAAAGACACTACAGAACTCACTTCGATATTTCGACATCCGTCGTCATCGGGAAGAAGTGCGAAGTACTCTCTTTCTCTTGCTTTTCTTCATTTTTGAACTGATATATATATATATAATATATATATATATCAGTTCAAAAATGAAGAAAAGCAAGAGAAAGAGACACACTTACAAACTCAAATTTTCGGATGATCCGTCTTCAGGAGAAAAGAGAGAATGGGCGACCAAGCACGCCGGATATATATATATATATATATATATATATAGTTAGATAGATAGATAATACATATGTAGTGTTAAAGTTAACAGAAGCTTCTGCATTGACTACTTCCTTGCTGAGGATTTCTAGTCTTCTAACTACTTTACGGTGAGTCAAAGATATTTTCCAAAGAAGTTCAGGTAAAGACATGAAGTGTAGATGATGATTTCTACTAACACCTACACTCAGTATCACGTGTTCATTCAAACTAGACAGTTGTTTTTGGAATCCACAGGCTATTTTTCTTTGTAAAATAATTTCTAATATAATACTTATTTTTTCTGTTTCAAAATTTTAGGCTTCTGGTTTTAGTGGCTTGGTTCCGTCTCTTATTTTCTTGATAATGGTTCAAACCAATGATTAGAGGCTGTAAGTGTGTATTTTGAATATATCTATGTTGTTTTTTTGTTTATATTAAACTTTAATTGTCCGATTTGGTTGCTTTTTCATTATTAAACTATATATTTATACTTCTATCTTATATACGTCTAAACTACAGTATGAAATAAGAAAATTACTAAGAGCTTACATCTCCATTGACACCAGTCAAAGGATGTTTTTTGACAAATATAATGAATCGATTTTATTTAATTGATACCTATTCCCAGGGTTTTTCTAATTTTTTTAAAAACAATTAAATTCCTTATGATGATGTTGAACAATTTACAAGATACAAGAAGGGAGTAATTATAATACGATTGGCTGATTTAATATTTAATATAAAATTCTGAATATGAGGAAATGAGGTTAGAATATTGCAGCGTGTGTACACAAGCAGGTTGAGAAACTGTTGAAGGGAGAGCTGCGGGAGTCGAAGATAACTAGTACAATGCAGCAACTAACAGATTCAATGGAGTGGGACAAGCTGAAATACCCAGCATATTACATAAAATCCATTACCAATACATTTAATGCGTAATGTCTGACTCACTTATCCTTTATCAAAGACGGAAACAAGTAACAGCTATTACTAAACATATATTAGAATAATAAACACACTATTTCAATATGTTATATTAAATAACATTTAATAAAATTATTTGAGGCTTTTAAATACGTGAAACATCCAGTGTAACATTTATTTGAAACTCCCGTATCACGTGAAGAGTTTAGCGCGGTAGGTAAAGATTGATAGAACATTTATTATTGGAAAGGGATTACTTTGCGGATAAAAGGAGGTCATTATGGATTGTATCATTGGAAGTTTAAATTTACTTTAAACGATTTTAAGATAGATTAAGGATTGGTTGGTTTGTATTTTTAGCATGCGCTCCATCATAGTAATACGTTTCCCTTATAATGTCTTGTTTTGCAGAGGTATGTTTTATCGTTTTTCTAGTAGTTTAGATTGCGTCTTGAACTCCCATCAAATCATGTCGTTCTAGCCGTATATAGAAATTCCATGCAAGTCGTTTTTTAATATCAATTCCCAGATATCGAACTATGTATGTCTATGAAAGAGGAGAGTTGCGAACATAAATAAGAAAACAAGTTATTTTTGTAGTTTCAAGGTCTTGTTGATGGGATTTTCGTGTTAAATGTTATTCCTCCTCCTACAACTATTACTAGTGAGAAGGAAATCATAATAAAGAATTTATGCTTCTCCTCTTAAATCGTTCAATCAAAGGCAACTATTTTCAATGAGACAGTTTGCTCTGGTTTGACAGGTCAAGAGTTTGCACCACAGTAAACAATTATACAGAATGTAGTGTTGCTTCCTGACATGAAAGTATAAGGTATACAGGCTAAGAAACAACCAGTATAAACACTGTATGCTTATACTTATATTATTTAATTACGTCAATAGGTTTTATATAAATTAGAAACAATAGGATGTTTTAAATAAAGTTATATATATATATATATATATATATCTAATGATTGATAATATATATTACTAAACGTTAAGATTGAATTAATGTAATATTACATTAATTAATTAATATCATTGATATTACTGAAGGTTATCAATAATAAATATATCTAAAAGATGAAATACTATGTCAAAATCTATACCAATATCAGAGGAAACTTAATAAATATCTCACAACAAAGGAGCTATGCAGTCCTTTATTGTGTGGTATTTACTGTTTCTAATCAATAGCAAATACTTTTGCAGTTATGTAGCTGAAAAAAAAAAGAGAACAAAGGAAGTCTGACGGAGGTGGGACTAGTTGAGGTAAGGAAGCGTGAAGTGACAAGTGTTCAAAGACAGTGAGTGTCCTTTGAGGGTCAGGCTCACTAGTTAGACCATCACATTACGACCTGTCAGAGATCAAAGTAACCTTCAACGTTTTGATTTCTATAGAAGGAAGAGTCAACAATGAAACACCTTTTCACCTCGGTGTTGAAATCATTACGCTTTTCGAGCTAGAGGAAAAAATGACAGATTGTATAGCTAGATCTTAATTGTTCGGCTCCACATCTAAAACTAACAAGCATAAAAATTATTTTTATTTGCCTAAATATTAATAAATTAAAGTTTTCCGTAACTTGTTATTTAGTTTAATAACTAAATCATCACAATTTTCTTTTTGCAAACTACGAAGCTGTAACATACGTCATTGATTTCATGAAACCCAGATCGAAAACACTCAGAATGAGAGAGAAGGAAAGAGAGTGAAAGGAATATGGAAAGAAAGAGAGAGGCAGAGAAGCAGAGAGAGAGAGAGAGAGAGAGAGAGAGAGAGAGAGAGAGAGAGAGAGGAGAGGGAGAAGAGAGGAAGAGAATGAGAGGAAGATAAACGGGCAGAGAAACAGAAACAAGAAGTAGTAAAAAATAGAGAGATGATAGAAGATGGAGGAAGAGAGCAGAGGATCTTCATTCATCAGTAACAGAACTCAGAAAAGATGTCGGTCAGAGGTCATGTAGTGTCAAGTGAAATCAAGTATTTACTAAACGTATCTAGTGAAAGATACTTGTAAAAGAAATTATTTATGTTAATTATCTATATGAAAAGAAAATGTAACAGTGCCGACTCTCTTAAAAGAACGTTAGTATCTTATCAAGACTTTATGAGCCATGCCACTTATGCCACGCAATAGTAAAGTTAAATAACTACAAAAACTTAAGTAGAAAAGTACACAAAGCAACCAGTTGGCTATTAGTGAAATATTTTAAATATTTCAAAAACAGTTACATTCATTTAGATATTACGATATATTTTAATTTCAGTTAGATATTCCAGATCATGAATCAAAAAATATGCACTAGAAATGAATGGTATCAGAACATAGGATATCAACATTATCCTGTCATGAATGGATAAATATGATTGTGTACATGTTATCATAATGATATTATGTTTGTGGTTTCACTGAAGACTACTGATTTGGTTTTAAAAAAAGAAAGATGTCATATAATGCAACTCAGTTAAGTAATTAATCTGTTTTCAGTTAATAACAGGTAATCTGTCACTATTTGCTAAGAGAAAGTGGCTACCATCTAGGACTACTGAGTATTGTATGCATGAAGTAAACCAGGATACTACGCTGAATATAAGATGAAATTGCACTGCAGCGAAAACAATTAGAAAACCTCATAGCATGAATCATTTCACGTTGTATCGTTAAGGTGACGATAAGATGTAAAATGTTATAAATATACAAGGTATAAATGAAAAAATAAGCACCGTGATATGGAGCAATAGAATTAAGGAAA
Source organism: Hermatobates lingyangjiaoensis (assembly GCA_026182355.1). Taxonomy (NCBI): domain Eukaryota; kingdom Metazoa; phylum Arthropoda; class Insecta; order Hemiptera; family Hermatobatidae; genus Hermatobates; species Hermatobates lingyangjiaoensis. The sequence continues at coordinate 2,348,863 of JAPFBL010000019.1, forward strand.
TTCCCATCCCTTTGCAAATGTATTTATTTTCATTTTCCAGTGCAGGCTCTCAAGTGAGAGATTTCTTGAATAAACATTCCATCCAATATGAAAATGCGAGGGGTATATTTAACGAGCTGTCATAATTGATTTTTAGAAAAGTGCTTTTAAAAATATTCCTTTTTAAATGAGAAGCCCAAAATATCAGTTCCGAAGGCTGTTATTAGTTATCTGAATCCAGTTCAGAATCCAAATAATCAACAGGGGAGAAGACAAATGTTTGATCAAACAAGTAATCACCAAGGGACTTTCAAAAGTACAAGGAATGGACTTATATTTTTTCCCTTCATTTACAATAAAAACATTTTTGAAAACATTTCATACAGATGAATTATAAAAGCTTATAAATAGTTTTTGAAATTGAATAACAATTTTGACTCAAAGAAGCAACCGAAAGATGGGACTTACTTCTGAAGCATACTGATAAACCTGGTAGGTAATTATAATTTCATATTTCAAGATGTTAAGTGAAATACCTATCCTAATATATATATATGTGATCAAACCACAATAAGAAATGGGAAAACAAGACTAAGATCTTTCAATCGTAACAAGCGGTCTTCGTCAGAGTCAAAAACCCAACTGGAACACTAGATACAGAGAACAGCTCGTGAGGGGTTGAGAAGAGTGGGAGGGAAGAGTGGTATTTTAAAAGGGTGAAAGCTGTGTCGAAAGCTTGTTGTATTGGTATACTTTAATAGTTAATTAGATATAAATATTCACAGTCAAGTGTTTTTGTGTTCTAGCCGCAACCCCCTATTATTACGTGCCTTCTGAATATCGTTTGTTAGCTTGCTTTGGCAATTATCACCTTCACAAAGGAAGATCATGAGGAAAATAGAAGCGATAAGTAAAAAAGTTGTGAATATATAATTTGCTATTAACTTGAACACAACTTATATATATATTTTTTTTATTAAACAACATACACTTAAAAATCACAGTTCCGTTTAAAGAAGAAGTATATTGTGCATTTTAGTGAAATAATTATGAACGAACTTTGAAAATGGCAACATATGGCCAATTAGACTGGGAACCAACACATTGTCATAGTATTGTAATATATATATATATATATATATATTATTTGTAGTAGCTCTCTGACGAGATAGTTTAGAAGACCTCAGAGCTTAGTTTTCTTCATTTTGATTTTTCCCCTAGGGCATTTTGTCTCATATACTTATCTTAGGTGTTGCTGTGACATCGACCACACTCTCACTACGACTGGCTATGCACTTACAAGCAGGAGCCATCGCCAGACACACCTCCTAGGAACATGGAAGAAAACTCACCCGCCAGGACCTTGTACAAAACACCATCATTTTAAAGCAAATTAATGATCCAGCCAGACTACAGATATATGAAGCCATGAAAATCATGAAACATAACCCATTAATTAATCGTCAACACACCGGGGTTTCATGCACACTGCTGTTACTAGGTGACCAACCTCCAGCTACTCGCCAAGTCAACAGCCAGTCACCGCCCAGTATTCAGACCAGCAACATCTAAGATATGTATATGAGACAAAATGATGTAGGGGAAAAATCAAAATGAAGAAAATAAGCTCTGAGGACTTCTAAACTATATATATATATATATTTAAGTTCTATAGAGGACAAGGGAACTTATATAGAAGATAGAAAAGTCTACTATGGCTACAGTGACCTGGAGAAAATAACACTATTGGTAAAGGATGAATAGAGTTAATTATCCAATAAAATGATTTGTGGTTTTGATAAATTTGAGATTAAGTTGAAAAAGTAAACTAGAAAATGTTATAATAAAATATAAAGAAAAAATATTTAGTAATTACTGTAACATGAGTGATTTCTACGAGTATTAATAAGTTTATATTAAAAAGGAGAAAAAATAATTTGCTTTCTTAATGTATCATCACCAATACAGTATATAATGCTGTATCTAAAATGATTTTTATTACCATAATTCATGTTACTACCATATGTTATCGATATTTAAAATGGTGATTTATTCTACGTTGTGCAACTACAATTAGAGAAGATGAAACCAGTGAATGTTATTGCGTTAGAGTTTAGGTTCGCAATAGCAAGATGTTATTACTCTTCACGACCTGTGCTGACTCAATTAATGCCGAAGTTGGCTCAAGTTAATGGAATATTCTGACTGCTGTGCTAATTTATTGGTCAAACAACATTGTTTAATCACTGGTGTAAGCAAGCGAGAGGGACAGTTCTTGAGCTTTACACAGTGCGTCTAACACTTCAAGTGTGAAGCCGAAAGTCAGCAAACATCTGTTTAGCAAACGGAAGTTATACCCAGCCATCCAGCCACGAGTAAATTCATCGCTTAGGTTGTTATTGACATTTCCTTATCATAAAGTAGGAAATGACTATGTCATTGGTAAGTACAATTTGACTGAACATAAACAGCATGATGAAAAGAAAAATCAATTTTCACATAATTTACATGCCAGTAGGCTCATGTTCTGAATTTCATGGGTCAAAGGCCCGAGGAGGGTCAATGAGAAGTCGGGTCTACCCTCTAAAAGAACTTAAAACTGGGAAAATATTATTTCTTTGTAAAGGCAAAATTTAACAAATTTATTATATATAGATATAATAAAGGTTTCAATGTTATGTCATGATTAGCGATGAACTAGCATTTGCTTTAGAAGTTGACTTCAGTTTTAAAAGTCAAAAATTAAAAAAACAACCTACAAAGGCAAAACCAATCTACACAAAATAAAAATAATCTACAAAAATTCAAATGCATATACATATGATTACTGTGAACGACAATCTTCTGACTGAGAGATTCATTCTTACGAACTAATTTTCTGCAATCAGAGAATAATAAAGGTAGGAGTTGGACTGGTTACTTGCATATAACATAACGTAAAGTATTGTATGATATCATTGTATCAAAATGATAACAATAACATTATTCTTCTTTTATCGATATAAAACAATGTCACAAGACAAACTGCGTTTCTGTTATCCCTGATAGAAGGAAATTATTTCGTAAGATCGAATCGCTCAGTGATAAAATTATGAATGCAGAGGTTGTGGTATACCTTAATGGAACATGTCGGCTGATAGATATCTACACTTATATATTGAATTGTCTACAGTTCTGATATCATTTCAGGTGAAAGAAGGAACTAATTTTAAATTCCTTAACTGAATTGTTTTGAACAGTTATAAATATTCTAAGTTCAATAAATACTCTTTTCATAACATCATTTTAATGTACGTCCAAACCTATAAGAAGAAATAAGTATAAAAATTAATGGCAAACTTACTTTGTCATTACTTTATAATTACTTTAATATTACTTTTATAATTACTTTTTACTTTATAATTTGGCAAACTTACCAAAATAAAAAGTCATGCATGAATTTATAGTTTTTACCAATTTTTATTAAATTTACCACGACCTAATGAATGATAGTAAGTAATGTTACCGTCATTTCATTCAAAACTTTCCGAACAGCAATATTGCTTTACTTCTATTTGGTAATAATTACAGTCCCAGTAGATCTTTTTCAATACGGAGATTAAAAATTGACACGGACCTACCATCAGTTCAGAGAGATACGAGAATATTACATTTAATTATTGTAGTCATAATTGAAATGTACATATAATAAATTATATATTAATTTGCTGAAAAATATTCGAGAAAAATAAAATTTTTATAATTAGGCTAACACCAATTTTTGAAATCATGGGATTGTTAAATTAAGGTGAAACTAGTAACTTCTGTTCATACAGTGCTAGTTAATTAAATTATATTTAATACCTTTATTAGAATGATTAGAAATATAAACAAAAGTATTATTTAGTGGTGATAGTTATTTAAACAAAACCAAACCACAAAAATCGTAAAAAAAAGTACTTTATACATATGTAAACATTTATAAAGTATATATATAGTGTTTGATAACTTTTTTGAAACCTGGGTCTTTGAATTGAAACATTCTTTCTTATGCCAACGTTTTGATGTATAAATACATTATTTATATTACATATAAATATATACAGCGGACACCGCTTAATGTAATCACAGATAATGTTATCAATAGGTTAGTATTACCGGAATTCCTGGGTACCGCTCGAGCAAACAATTCGCGTTACAAATATATCCATTAATGTGATCAGAACATCGGTTATTGTAACAATTTTATTCCAAAAATGGGGATTTTTTCGTTGAGTTCAGTTCCGGCGTAAATGGCTAGTGAGAAGTTCTAAGAATCCCGATTTTATCTCTGGCAAAGCAAGAGATAAGATTACCTTCTTTCAATCCTCGTCTCCAGTTTTCTGCTTTTTTAACTGTCACCCTAATCACTCACTTTCAGTTGCTGCTATCAAACCATCAGCTGTGACAAGCTATCATACTGATAGAACAAGGCTCAGTAACAAAGACTTTTTTTGTTTTCATTTTAACCCTTCAAGATAAACAAACGCATAGATTTAATCATCAAGGAAAAAGCTACAATTTTAGATAGCTATGATAAGATGGATAAGATGAGTTTGCTACAATACTGCAAATATCCCAGCCGCTTCTATGCAAAAATTTAAAAAGCCACACAAGCCTCGAGGGGTCATCAATGGTACCAAAATATATTGTGCTTTCGACTAAAATGGAATTCACTTTGAGATTGTGGTTTACAAATGTCCGACGACATTAATCGGAAGCATGGTTTAGAAGAAACAACTCGAAACTCTTTCAAGAAAGGTTATGTACCACTACAACCGTAACAATAGAGGACATTGTTACTGAAAACCAAGTGATATGACGGTAACCGTCTTCTAGGAGTAAATGGCAGTGGACAATGACCTGCAGATGGCTTCAAAGTCATCGGAGGGTGACATCTGCGATGCTGTTACCTACACTGAGGAGGATAAAGTGATTTACAACCACTTTAAGTAACGGGTTACTTGCTGTTGCGTCTACAAAGTTCTTGGTCTCCTTTTCTCATTTTTCCTGAAGACGGATTGCCCGAAAATTTGAGTTTTTAAGTGTATTTCTTTATGTGAAATCTTTATATATATATATATATATATATTTTGATGTACAAAAAGAAACATAGAGAAATTAAAAACAAACACTTACAGTCTATTTTTTGGTTTGAACCATCTTCAGGAGAGATAAGAGAGAGGGAAATCAAGCGCACTGATACTGGTTTACCTCTCTTATCTCTCCTGGAGACCGTTCAAACCAAAAATGAAAGACTGTAAGTGTGTTCTTTAATTTCTTTATGTTTCCTCATCTATTTGTACTTTATTTTAACTTTCGGATAATATTTTTATCGAAAAAATGTAGATATAAATTTATTAGTACATCGAAATGTTGGCATGAGAAGGAGTTTTTCAATTCAAAGACGAAGCCCTCAAAAAACGTACCAAATACTATGTTGAATAAAGAGGTAAAAACAATTTGATTATATATATAAAAATATGAATATATTTATAATATGTATATGCACATATATATCAAAAAAATTAGAGGTAAAATGTATTTTTAATTTTTCTCTTATGTTTATGAAAACGTAAGTGGATTTAACTTGTTAATCATAAGCTATTTTTACTTTACTATAAGTAAAGTATAGTGATCGTGAAAAATTCGATCTCGAGATTTTGACGGAATTACATGTTTTGAGGTCCCAGAAGTCCTTTTATCAAGTTTTTACGATGATGTCTGTGTGTGTGTGGGTGGGTGGGTGGGTGAGTGTGTTAGCATTGCTTGTTACCACGCTACGGTCCAGAATCTTTGATGGATCAAAGTGTATTCCATTTTACACAAAAATGGGCCTCATAAAGAAGAAGATCCCTATTGTTTGGGAAGAATTATGCATCATGGGAAAGTCACTTTTTTTGCCAAAAACCGTTTTTTTTTTAAAACATTTATTTCTCCTATACTGATAACACTACAGTTTTGAAATTTTGACATTATCTTTGAGGTTACAAATGGAACAAACGAAAAATATATTCAGAATTTTAAATCAACCGGAAATATTTTTTTTTTCAATAAAATGTACAAATTTTGACTTATAATTCAATCTCAAACCTTGTGAGAGCGATACAAGCCATACTGTTTGATGGACAAGAATGAAACTATGCCTATAAATAGAACATTATATGGAGAATGAGCTGAGATATTTTTTTCTAAAATTACATTCGCTAAAGGGGCGTTACAGTACGATTTGTGTTTTCAGAAAATGTTTTTTTGACGCTAAACGGTTCGTTAAAAAATAATGAAAATATGACGAAAAATGGAACAAAAAATTAGCAATTCATAAAAAAAAATCATGAAGTTTCAATTACGGGAAAGAGCAATAACGATATAAAAACTCTTTGTTTATCCTAGACTAAGAGATCACCTGCTATACTTGTCGAATTTTTTGTATTTTTTTACATTGTTTACATTGACTTAGAAATTTTTTGAGCGAATCCACTGAGTAAAATTGATGTTTCTAATGGAAAAATGAAAATATATTATTGACTTATAAGAGATGTAAGAGGAATAATATTGTGCAGGTAAATGATAACACTCAATAAAAAAAAAAATCGTATATATATTATTTGACAAAGGGGAAGGAAAATGATCTGATTAAATACTAAGAAGCCATAAAATTCCCAGTATAATAATTCTGTAAAAAACCAAAAATGTAAAAGATAATTCAAAATTGAAATCTTTCGTTTAGAGATTAATAACTGTAATTATCGTACATCTTTAATTAACAAATCACCTTAAAACAACATTTTCTTCGCTGTTTAAGATGTTTTTCAGAGAAAAAAAGGGTATTTTACTGTTTCTAATTTGAAAATTTTACATTAATATTCAATGTAGAAGGATGTCAAGTAAACGATGCAAGAAATCTACTGGCTATTTGAACAATAGCCATGTTCTCTTGTAGGATAATATTTCGTTTCAAGAAATGTTCACATTGGTTTTTCAAAAATGTTATTACTGCTGTAGTTATACTAATGAAATTATTTGCAAATAATAAATTATTTGTGATGTACAAAAATAAGCTTATAAATTGATTGTCCTTCAATCACTGTCTGTACTACCTCACGAATGCAATGCTAATAATTATATCGCATTTAGATATTTATGTTATGCTTAAATAATACGTTATGTTTTATATACTCAAGAAATTTGACATTGAGTTACTTATAGTAAAGTAGAGTGTAGGCCACTCCAGATTTTTTATATTTTTTTTCATTGTTTACATTGACTTAGAAATTTTTTGATCGATTCCACTGAGATAAAATTGATATTTATAAAGAAACAATTTAAATTGTTTATTTACTTATATGAGATGTAAGAGGAATAATATTGTGCAGGAAAATGATAACACACACTCAGAAAAAATTCGTATATATGTTATTTGATAAAGGGGAAGGAAAATGATTTTATTAAATACTAAGAAGCCATAAAATTCAAAGTATAATAATTCTGTAAAAAACCAAAAATGTAAAAGATAATTCAAAATTGAAATCTTTTGTTTAGAGATTTATAAATGGTATTATCGTACATCTTTAATTATAAATCACCTTAAAACAACATTTTCTTTGCTGTTTATGATGTTTTTCAGAGAAAAAAAGGGTATTTTCCTGTTTTAAATTTGAAAATTTTACTTTAATATTCAATGTAGAAGGATGTCAAGTAACGATGTAAGAAATCCACTGTCTATTTGAACAAAAGCCATGTTCTCTTGTAGGAGAATATTCCGTTTCTAGAAATGTTCACATGGGTTTTTCAAAAATGTTATGATTGCTGTAGTTATACTAATGAAATTATTTGCATCAGCTGTGTGATTTACAAAAATAAGCTTATATATTGATATGTCCTTCAATCACTATCTGTACTACCTCAGGAATAAAAGACTAATAATCATATCCCATTTAGATGTTTACATTATGCCTAAAAGAGACGTTTTATATTACATACTCATGAAATTTGATATTAAGTTACTTAAAGTAAAGTTGAATGTAGGCCACTCCAGATTTTTTAATATTGTCGCTCTAAAGGCGTTTCGAGACGGAGAGGATATCGTTCAACACTATACTGAATGAATGTTTCTAGACTGCAAGCGCATGTTTTAATGAGTGTCACATAAAGGTACCTCAAAGTTATCTTTAGTCACGTAGTAACCTCTCCTTTAATTGGTGCGATCAATTCAAATTTACTTAAACTAAACACCTTAACAGTTTGAATTACTGTATATATGAATTCAAATTTACTTAAACTAAACACCTTAACAGTTTGAATTACTGTATATATATATTATAACAGGTAATTTATATTCACAAAACAAAGAGTACACGCTTAATTTTATTCAAATACACCCATAATCCTAGATAATTTACTGGAACGAACATTTGATTAATATTTTTACTACATTTTTCGACAATTTTGTGTAAACGGCTTGAAAGGCATCATCTTATTGAATAGCTATGATTGAATAGTGAAACATAGCAGGTAACGTTTGAATTCGTTTAAATTCTTCAGTTTAGCTAATAAATTGTTAGTGTTAAAATAAAATAATAAATCACAGCTAATGAACTAGACTATTCTTTGTTGAAGTAGTTCATTGTATTTCAAATTTGGTTTACTGTCATTTGAGACAGGATAATGCAAACATGGTGAATTAAAGCAAATGTAATAAATTACTGTTTTCTTTGAATTTAAATGTTTATTTATTATACTACTTTAAATTATGTGAGATTATATGTATTTTGCAATTAACTATTATATAAACTATGAATATGATTAGTAAAAAATGCTTATTATTATAATTTTGAAAACAAGCTCTTGTCAAGTAAATTACTTATTTGAAATACGAATTTTTCATATGGCGTTGTGTATCACGAATTTCTACCAGAAGGTAACACGGTCAACAAAGAATATTACCTTCAAGTTATGCGTCGATTGCGTGAAGCAATAATAAGAAAGCGCCCTGCATTGTGGCAAAACAAGTCGTGGCTGCTGCATCACGGTAATGCCCCTGTCCACACAACGTTGCTGGTTCGTGATTTTTTGGCTAAAAGCTACACTATAATCATGCCTCAGGCACCATATTCACCAGATTTACCCCCTGAGACTATTTTCTATTTCGAAAAATGAAAAAATGACTCTGAAAGAAAAGAGGTTTCCACGATTGAGGGATAAAAACTGAATAGCTCAAGGAATTAAAGGCTATACCAAAAACGGCCTATGAAAGGTGTTTTAAGGATAGGAAAACGTGTTGCCACAAGTGTATTATATCTAAGGGAGATTACTTTGAAGGGGACAACGTAAATATTTATGAATAAATAAATATTTTTTTAAACATACCATAGTTGGCTTTATTTATTGAACACACCTCGTATTTCATTTAATTTGTTGCCTCAAAATTTTTAATTTCATATACCGACATGTAGAACCAGTTTATATTAAATTATTGGATATATATTGAAATTGTTTTCTGTAATTTCATTTTAATGGTAGTACATTTAAATTTATTATAACCAAACAACAATATTTAAATAAATTATTTTAAAAAATTACCGTTCAGCATTAAGAGTGGTGGAACAACTTCCGCAGTTTCGCTTTTAGTATTAAAGATTCGATGCTTGAGTAATAGATTTCATGTGGTAGATGGCTAACCTAGTGACCTCTGACCCTCAGAGAGGATGTAAAGCAGCCGGACATGGGCCTCTACAACGACACCTGCTAATAACTGTCTTTTCACTTATAAACCTGAGTGAGCATAAATTTAGGACTTTCCTTGTAGAACGACAAAGCAATTCACCCATAACTGAAAACGAAGGTAAAAACAAATGAGCACACTTGTGCCCCTTGAATAGCACACTTCTAAAAGTGTGAACATTGCGAACGAAGAGGTAAGCATAAGAGGTAAATTTACAGGAACTATTTATAGAAAAGGATGAAACCTTCAATTTATTATAGATATATAAATATAGTATACATGGGTGGATTAAAAATAACAATTCAAACTCTACAAAATATTCATTCCGTAAGAGATTGAAGAAAAGAAATTCCGTAAGATTTCATTGAAGGAAAGATAAATCGAATCTCTTCTGTTTTCTAGGTAACTTTCTTTTCAATAAGTATATTGTAAAAACCATAATACTATACTATATTATATCATATACTATATCATATATTTATATATGATAAAATACTATAACATCATAAATTTATAATAATATAGTAAAAATATAAATATAAAACTAAATATGCTCGATTATAAGTTATTCATAAAAAAAATTAACTATAGAAATGATTTTAAGTGAATTGCCAAATAAATAAAATAAATTGAGAAATTGACAAGTAAAATTAAATAAATTATAGTAATTGTATTTCTCGGTGCAATTAAAATCAAGATTAAAGCGATATATTAAAGCTGAAATGCCAGAGGTAAAGAAAAGTCACAATAAATACATTATTGCTAAAATACAAGATCAAAAATAAATGAGAAACATCCTCAAAGAGATTCTGGTAAAATAAATTATATTACAATTACTTTAAATTTTTGATCTTTGAAGTTGTTTAAACTGATGATAACTGGATCAAAACACATCTGTATAACTTGAAATTTGAAAAGTTTGTATTAAATACTTAATTGTTTTCATTATTTAGTATTATTCATCTTTAAACTTGAAAACAAGCAAATATTAAATCCAATTTATTTAGTCAACATTACAAATAGTGCATCAATGCTGTAATAAGGGAATGTTTATGCGTTATATTTCTTTGTTAGGAGCAATATAAACAATTTTATTTGAGTTCCGATTAATTTTTTTATTAAAATATTAGTTTTGACACCTTAAACACAAATATTGAGTAGAAGTATTCAAAAATAAGTCGTTCAAACAGTTATGTAATAACATATTGTTTACGAAATAATTGTTTAAACAATCAAATATCAGTTCAGTCTTCAATTTCTCTTCATAAAATACTTATTACTTAACTTTGTAAGAATCACCTACGGGAATTATATTTTATTTATTTTCTATTGATGTTAGAATGATGTTAGCCACATGAATAGTAGCAATAGTAATTAGTGGTACATGTAGCTGATCCAAATGCCAAAAAAATATTCAGAAATTTATATGATTAACCTCGTTTAAAAAAGCGAGCCAGAAATCAGTTTAACTTATTTAGTTGTTTCACATTAAGAAGTTTATTTTAGCTTGTGAAGATTAAACAATATATCATCGAGGAAGACATTATTAAAGAAACACAAATACTCAGAAAAAAAAGAACCTTATTCTGTATGTCAGAACTAAAGAACTGTTGAAGGTTACAGCTAAGAATGTCTGCCGATAAAATTAAATTAAGAAAAACTCTTTCCACGACGATAAAGCAGAAAATAATGGAATTAGGAAACCTTCAGGAAAACAATAAAGACGAATAAATGTGTAATGAAGTTGAGAAAAGGTTGAAGAAACGAAAGTAAAGAAAATGAAACAATGAAAAGCGCTATCTATCAGTTGACATGAACCCCTAAGACAAGCATGTAGTCTTTTTAATACTGAGTCTAGTTTGAATAAACAATTACTATGGATTATATAAATTTACCAGTTAAACAGACAATGAATTTATACTTAGTATAAATAAGAAATGTATTTTAGATAATAAATATAATTCATTGCTGTGTTAATATTTAGCTTCTGTATAATGTGGATCGCGAGCTGCTCTTTCTCGAACACTCTCCTACTCAATTGTGCCCCTTATTCCTTTACATCAGTATATATATATATATATAAATATAAACCGTTTAGGAGTTTTCTTAATCAAAAGGATTTGTAATTTTAATATCATTCGCGATACAAAGCTTTGAACTTGGTAGATAAATTATTGTTAGGGTAGAGGTAAAAAACATTATAGCCCTCTGAATATGCATAGTCTTCCATTTTTGATAAAATTTCAGTGGTTATTGTTGTAACCACATGCGAGAGTGCCTATATTTCAACATAATTTAAATTTGTATTCCCACAAAGTTAGGGTTGATGAGGGAGTGGGGAGAGACCCAAGTTTCAACTTTTATTTATTGCTTCAGGAGACAAAACTATTCATAGCAATTTCAACAGATTCACGTTCTAATGATGCCAGCGAATTAGAATCATCCATTAATCAAAACTATTAATATAACCAGCAATACCTTCACTTATTATAAAAAATAGGAAAAATAATTTTACTAATGAGCATTAATATAAGTTCCTAGATAGTTTTCTTTATAATTAGTGATTTGTAAAGCTAATGGAATTGTATATACTCTTTTTCATAATTACGTCAAGATTTTTACATCAGTAATTAGTGTTCTCCCTGTGTTTAAATATTTATGCATCACTCATATACTTGTTACTGAAATCGTCTAAAAATATTATGTATAATAGTTTAACAACACTAAATATGTCCAGATATGTAAAAATATATTAACTAATGCTAAATCAAAGCCAGAGAGAAAAATGGTTTTATCATTCCACCAATCTGAGGATTGAACGTAGCACATAAGATATGGAAAGTATTATTTAAAAATTAAACATTATGCTAACTAAATAACGCTAATTATTATTATTACATGGTGCTAATTAATGCAATGCAATATTAAATATTAATGCAAATTATTTAGGCATTGCCCTTTTTTATTTCTTGTTACAGATATTATTCTTTTATATTTTAAATTTAAACTTCGTCTAATAATGAAAATAAATTGATTTAATAGCTTGTTGTTTTTAAAAACAAGATTGTCGTTATTGTTCATTCTAATATTTAAACTTTCTAGGAATATTATAGATTTTGCTAACGTTAGGAATGCATGTATGACATAATTTATATACATTATTTCAAAACAGGGGCGTAGCATTAATTTGTGTAGTTCCCAGTGTGGTATGAATTGTCCTACTGTCTGTTTGTTAAATTTAAGATTAGCAAACTCGTTATTTAAATGTACAGAAGTCCAATAGATGGAATCACGTCTATGATTATTTCTCACTGGTACAAGTGAAGATGTTCTCCATTAGCATTTTTTCAACATTTAATATTGTATTGTTGTGGGACATTGAAATGGCTATAGAAGGTTAGAATTTTGGGTATTTTGTATCTTGTGCAATATAAAAATAAGGGAAACAAAGTTTTTTTATACATACACAACTACAGTTCATTAAATCTAAATCTAAACATTAAACACTGCATCTCGCTTCCAAAATGCTGTGGCAATCGTAACTTAAAATGCGTAAACGAACGCTCAAGGATTAATATCCCAAACTATATTTTTGTCTGATATTCCAAATTTGTGTGAGCTTTTATTTCCATATTTTGTAAGTATCAAAATGGAGTCGCTTAGTGAACCGGGGTGTACCCGTCCTCTCACGCTCCTTTGCCCTACAACTGTAGAAGGTAGAAGCTAGGTTTCTATGTATATCATAGTTTACAAACGGATACTGGTCATATTAGAATTTATGGCGCAACTAAATTGGCATCATGCAGTTTGATAGGACGGTTACATATGTTTAGTAATATAGATTGAAACTACTGGGTAAGTACATGGAAATAGCAAGTATTGCCACAGACGTTAGTAAATATATTATTATAACAACTGACTTTCCTTGTGGGTCTCCGTTATAGGCGCACAACCGGTTTTGCACCGTGTACGTCTTCAAATGGATTCATAATGACTAATAATATGAAATTTAAAGATTCACTGGCACCATTCCAGGATCCTTCGACAATTATTAATCCCACTTAGAAGATGCAAAAATCGGTTAGGCGGATATAACACCGATTCGCGAAGTAAGACTCACTTTACTATACACTGTATGTATTGTGTTTTAATTTCAATAAAAACCAGCAAACGTTAAAGTCGGGAGAACTTCTAGGTGGTTAAGGATGGCTGTGATATTGTGAAATGATGGTGGATTAGTCAGAGTGGAGTCCTAAAGCTCATTTAGATTGGCACGAGTCGCTGGTTTTCCGATGGATGGATATAGGCTAGCTAAAGAAGACGCTAATGGAGAGAGCGCTGGCCAAGAGAGCATTAGATCTCAGTTACTCCTAGGGTCGCCGCTCAGGTCTCTGTTTATCTTCCTCTCGCCTCGCGAGAGACAAACAAATCACCGCCCGCTCACTCTATCACTCGCAAACACCTTCCTTATTTTCCATCTCAGACTCCTCAATCACTCTCTTACACGCCATTTCCTTATACAATTCCAGCCGGAGTGTTTTATCTCTCTTTCTAACTACCTGTAACAGACAGCTCAAGTAAACAAGTACTTGACGCCTCGTTTATTATTTGATACAAACAACTCCTATTTGAAACATTACAATAAACAATTCAATAGCAATGCAAACTTCATCAATTCTGTTGATTAAGCAATCATAGATTAATGCACGATAGAGTCATAACAAACACCTGAATAATCATTTTCTTGCTCTTTAATCATAAGTATAAGCTTAGAATGAAATGCATTTACAAGCATTTATAAAGTGGGGCTTGTAGCTTTTGTAATCACAAAAATACAGTGAACATTCATTGTTGTGGCACTCCACAACATCATTCTACTGTGGTGTGCCATTTATTATAATAGAAGGCCCCGTGCTTTTATTATTTTTTAATGTTTTTTAAGCTATACATTTTAAATGGATTATGCATGAACACAAAGTTTTTTCAACGCCAACATTTATAAGGCTTTCATCTTTTAGTGCTGTTCTAGGGGTGGAAATTCTGGCTTGTTTATCATTTGGCACACATTTTAGTAATGAGCGTATCACATGACCTGTTGATTTTAGATTTGAAGTCCTAAATTTTGCCTAACTCAAAAGTATTTTAAGTACAGGAGTACCTGACATCGTACATACCGGCGGTTTGACGTCCTCTCTGAGAGACGGCGTGTTTAGATTACTTTACTTTCGTATGAATAAATCGAGGACCAGCGTGAGTGTTGAACCTTGCATCTATTTATCTAGGTTACAACACTGCGTTGGCACTGCACTGACCTGGCCTCCATGGGAATATAGTTGTAGAGACTGGTTTAAATTAGTTTGCAACAATCTATTACAAATCAACCAATCTAACTTCCTAAAATCAGCCATCAAGTTTCAAGCAATGGTGTAATTGTAACAAGAAAATGACACAAAACTATAAATTAACAACAGTGGATTAACAGAAATTGCTCCCAGCAAATTAATAAGGAATTAGTTTTAACTAATTTGAACTGAATGCTTTGAAGACATCCTCTTTGGCAATTCCCATCAGTTAGATGGAGTTCAATTCTAACTTTGTCGATAGCAAAGTGATTTAAACTGTTACGCTAAGCGAAAATTTCCTACAATTTTCAGGTTAATAAAGAGTCCAAGAACTTTTATATTTCAATGAGTGTAAATGAACTTTCCTCGTACTATTTATTGAGAAGCATCAACTAAATATCAATAAATTATAAATACAAAACATAAAAGATGCCAAATTTATGACTAGATATGCAATTGTTTAATTAAAGGATATGGAGACCATGTTTAAACAAAATAGATATTAGACTACAACATTTCTGAACAATTTAAATAATACAAAAACAATAGTTTCAAAATACATTTATTAGTATTAAATTGATAGTGAGAAATTAACTATTGATTTATAGTTAAGTGTTCATTGTACATAAGTGTGCTACATACATCTTGAATGATACAGTAGTGCTGAGGTGACATTTAGTTATAGTACTTGCCTTTAGCACTGAATTTTGGATGTTGCAATCTTGACCAGGACCCTAGGCTCTTCATGAGGGGGATAGGAAACCTGTAGAGTTATAAGGACCCATCAAAGATCCCTACTTAAACAATCTTGAGTGAAGCATAACTTAGGGCTACAAGTACAACTAACCCGGTAATGCGGCTCGTCCATAACTCAAATGGAAGACAAATAACAAACGAGTTAAACTTTCAGCCTTTGGAATAATATTAAAGATTAAAGCCTTTAGCAACCTTTTACAAAAAAAATGTCTCACCAATTTATGCGGAGAAAAACGAGTAAACATGATAAAACCTGACGTATAACTTCCATTAAAGTATGATATAGTAATAAGAAAAATACGTCTACATTTTGACGGATCAACATGTTTCAATGTCCCTGAGGACTATACCAAATATGACAGCGATTAACATATAATTATTGATTTTATATTTATACAGTCATATAAATTTTATATTTAGGAAGATGTGTCAAAATTAGCTATTAATTTACTGATATGATTCCTCATCAGATTTATAAAAATTTTATATTACATTTTTATAAAAATCTGGAGTAGCCTACACTCAACTTTACTATAAGTAAACACAATATCATACTTCATGGCTATATAATATATAATATATTAGGTATAGTATGAATGTCTATATGGGAGATGTTTTTTTCATTCCTGGAGGCAGTACAGATAGTGATTGATCCACTTATCAATATATATGTTATTTTTATATATCACATCAATAATGCGTGTATCCTTAGTATAACTATAGGAGTAATAACATATTTGAAATGCGAAAGGGTAGATTTCGTGTTACGAAATCCCTTACAAGAAAACATGGCTTTTGATCCAATAGCCAGTGAATCATTTACTTAGTTTATGATCAATGTGATTGATCCTTCTTCTACATTGAATATTTAAGACAGATTTTCCCTTTTCAAACTTAATATATTCCTATTTTATATGAAAAATGTCAAAAACATCTAAGATAAAATGTCATGTTAATATAATTTTTAATTTCAGATGTAAAATAATTACATTTATTATTCTTTAACGAATGTTTTCAATTTTGAATTATGTTATGTATTTTTGTTCTTATATAGAATTATTATTCCGGGAATTTTATGGCTTCCAAGTATTTAATAAAAATCAGTTTTCTTTCCCCTTTGTCAAAAATCATATACACTAATTTACTCTGAGCGAGAGATATCTTTATCTGAGTGTTGTAGTCTGTTATAAGGTCGCTGTGAAAGTATATTGAGAAAAAATATATTATTAATTAGCCAGTATTACATACTGAAATCAAAGTCAAAGCCGGCTATTCAGTATAATTAAAAATTTTTATTGCTGGGAGTTTCTAATTTGTGAAAATAATAGATCTGAACTATTAGATTAGAATAGTGAAAAAAACTGGATTTATCAACAGACATAACTTCTCTTTCTTGAGGAAAGGGTCCATTATACAACATTTAACTGTTATAAAATGTTATAACATTTAAGTTATGAGATTTAATAGTTTCCACGTGATGAAGGAAACCTTGGCCGGATGACTACATCTACCAGCGCAGCGCTTCTCTGCAGCAGTGTCATACGATATTTAATCGGGAATAGCTCAATAAACACTTTCAATTTATGAAAGTGACATATTGTCATTTGACGATGTCATTGCCATTACATGTCGTCAAGCTTTTCAATACTTGAACCGTTTTTTATGGTTAAGCGATGTTGGTGTCTCTATGTGCCGACACTTCAGCTTAGGAGACCATAGTCACATATAATCTTATAACATGATTCGAAATAAACAGATGGGATAAAAAGCAACGTTTAAAACACACTAAGTAATCAGAAAAATGACTAAACTCTTTCAACGAAGTGGTCTACATCAAAATCCAACTAGTATATAGTTCGACTTATTCATAATAAGTCTGTATCAGACTCTAACGTAGAAGACTTGTTTTGGTTGAAAGGTTTTAATCATTTTTCTGGTTTCTTAGTGTGGTTGATATAAGAAATTGATATAAGTTCATATACACACCTCTCATTGATGGTTTCTTTCTGAGTTATAGTCTACATACAAGAGTACCAAGCGAAAGCAATTCTGATCCCAACCATTAGTAAAAAGGACCATACCGCTAATACTTTCATTTCAATAATGAACTCTTCAAAACCCAAACTCTGCTCAACAAAAACACAAAACTAACAAAGTTTTAACTTATTTTGATTTAAAATATTTGATAATAATTTATCGTATATTTAATTCTTATAATTTTATTAAAAACTTTCATCATAGTCTCTAATTAGCAAATTTTGGGACTTTTTTTGTTTTTGATAATGTGTTTGTATCCCGCAATGAAACAATCTATTACATTTACATTTATACGGAAGATAATTATATATTTAGGTTAAAAAATTCTGCAATGTTGATGATATCAACCAATGCGAAGTTCTCATCACCACTACTTTAAACGCATTGTTTCGAATATAAAAAAATATTTTCATTAAAGGTTAAAACGAAAGTACGGAAATAGTTTCATAAGTAAACTAAAGCTAATTTGCACTAAAGGTTCAAAACTTTAACGGAATAGCGGTTAGGTTGGAGTCAGCTAGCCACATTGAGTTATCGTCAAGTATTCCCTCGCTCATTCGCGAGGACTGCTTGGTGTTTTTACAATTAGTAAGAGGTTAATGCTTGACAAAGACAAAGCATTAGTCTACATTATTACCCTGAATTCTAGTCGTATTATAGTAGGAAGCATTGCTGTCAAGTTAATGACACATAACATACTGAAGGACTACTTAAGGTGACGTAAAGAACACTCTTCTCTGAATCGACTTAAGATTAATCTTCAAAGTCAGATACTAAGCAGCATTTAAATTAGAAAAACTAATTTAAAAATATTTCAATAGAGCTTACATTTATCAAAATGTTCTTATATTAATCGAATATTTTTCTCATTAGTACCACCGAATATATTTCGTATTCAGAAATTATTGCCTTAATAGGAGGATAATGTTTGTTTAATTTCTAAATTCAAATAAACTTCTTTTTTACGCCCACGCAGCCAGCGATAGAACACTCTTCCATACTTTATCATTCAGTTTTTCATCCAATAAGTATAAACATACTATTCCATAAAAATACTATATAAAGATAAAAATACACACAGTTATAAAGAAGACTCACAACGATATTTTGACATGCGCTGTTCTCAGGTAGACGAACACTGCCTGAGTTGCAGCATCCTACGAACACTAATGAATGAAAAACTACGAACACGAACTGCAGTATTGACATCTCACACAAGAGGACTAAAAATTAACTTAATACAAATAACTGTATAAGCATGGAAAAAAACCCTAAATATATCATATATTTCTTTATACAACCAAAGAGGTTGTATAGAGATC
The DNA here is from genome assembly GCA_026182355.1 of Hermatobates lingyangjiaoensis. Taxonomy (NCBI): domain Eukaryota; kingdom Metazoa; phylum Arthropoda; class Insecta; order Hemiptera; family Hermatobatidae; genus Hermatobates; species Hermatobates lingyangjiaoensis. Next base: position 2,368,041 of record JAPFBL010000019.1, read on the forward strand.
AGAAAACATTGAAACCTAGTTTGTATTCTATTTTTTATAGGTTCTGTTGCCTATTATTATATTATTAACCTAGGAAATTTTGTAATGATTGATAACTATTTTACATTCATGGATATTATTGTTTATTATACATACTTATTTTTAATCTGAAGTTTTACAGATCGTTATATTACTAGTTATTTATCTTGAAGACAATTTTCAACACAGTCTGTCCATAGGTAATGCTCAGTTTGATGATGTACTTCAAATTAAAAAAAAAATCTTTAAAAAACAACGAAATTAAAGTGTTCAAGTTGTCACTGTTTTAATAGTACTAGCAGATTTGCAAATAATGACTAGGATAGTAACCTCCAATACATTTCCAAACAACATTTATCATTCGAGATTACATATCATGACTGCAATATTATTGAAATCATTTCAAAGTGTTCCGATGTCGGAGCGAGACACTAGTCAGTATTGCCGGATCTGGTAGCAGTTGAAAAAGTTAAAGTTGGTTTTTCGAGTCGACACAGCTGCAGACTGAGTGGTACGTTTCAAGTTAACTTAATGCTTTCACAAAGACGAGATGCTAGGGTGACAGCCCGAGGCGTACAAGGTCTGCTAGTGCTGCCTCAGGCCGCACAGGTTTTTCTCTCTGTAGATTTCTGCAGGCTCAATAAAGTTACAGTAAAATCCAATATCTATCTTTTTTTCCTCAATTTCAACAGTATACCATTTTTCTCTAAAATACAGTGATTAATATTAATTCAGTTAAATTATGATTCACTAAATCATACCGCTATATGGTATGTAGCGGTGCAGACCAACGACCATAGACATGTTAAAATGCCGATTCCAAAGCAAGGGCGTGGTTACTACTTCGACTTGAATTTCATCTTTTGGTAATGTTGCTGGACTATGTTTGATGGGTGCCGAATCAGAAATGAGCCAAACTTTCGGTCCTTAGACACCACGTAAGACCTTTGCCTAACCCTGACCACTAGATTGAAAAAAAAAAACAAATGAAACCTAGTTGTGCAGCCAGTAAATTCTGCCTGGGATTAACGTATCATTACGTTATCATTACATGTTTATGTGGAGACTATCTATAATTTAAAAAATAAAAACCTAATTACGATCTCAACAATATTTCCAACTAGTGCTAGTGCTTTTTACAACCTTCATTGTGTTTTTCCTAATTAAATATATCAATACAATGAGAAAAGTGTCCTTTATTGAGTTATTCAATTATATTAATGGGAATGAATATTTAGGTAATAGGTTGTTGTAAATGAAGAGATATAACAACTATGCTATCTGAATCGGAGTTAATAATAAACGAACACCACTCAAGATCCGTTAATGACTCAGATTTTAGTGTTGCGTCTATTTATTGTTATTTCATACTGTTTTCTACTAGAACACCAGTTGTCCAATGAAAATATTCTATTTAGAATAAATACACTACTAACTGTACATATATATTTGTATAAATAAGCAGCAAATCTTCTTGAATACAAATATCACTGAAAAGTAGAGGGGCTTCTTCATTTAAGATCATTTTAAGTACGTGTTACTTTGTCCTAAACACTTTACGATGTTTCACTGTTAACTGATAGGGTAACTCATACAGGGTAATGTTTAACACTTCAAAATCGAATAAAACATTTACTAATATAAATCAAGCTTTCGACCTCAGTGGATATCTTCAGGATTATAATGTAAATACAATAACAAGAATAAATGAAATAAAATTAAGGAAAGAATATAAGTATTGAAAACAAGGCTACAACTATGTACTGATAACAGGAGGTATAAGAAACCTTTTATCAGATCATAAATTTTTCTTATACCAACTATTATAAGTGCATAGTTGTAGCCTTCATTTCAATACTTACATTCTTTTCTTAATATTTTATTTCATTTTATTCTTGTTATTGGATTAATTTTATAATTCTGAAGATGGCCCCTAAGGTCGAAAGCTTGATTTAGATTAGTAGTGATTAGATTTTGTAGTGTTAAACATTACCCTGGATGAGTTACCCTAACAGTTAACAGTGCAACATCGTAAGGTGTTTAGGAAAAACTTATACGTACTTCAAATGATTGTAAATGCAGAAGCCGCTCTGTTTTTCAATAATATTTGTATATATAAAGAACTAAAACTGAACAACAGAAAATGATATACGAATAAATAAAGGTAAAGTAGATAGATATTAAGTCGATTATAAAATTATAAGGAAAATGAAAACCAAAATAATTGAGTTTAAGTAAAAAAGGAATAGTTGAGATTGGAGTAGTCTCTACTCCAATGATCAGTTACAAGATGATTCAATCACTTAGTGATAGCTTCATGAAGTTAAGTATTTAACTTTATACGTAATTAAATGTGCACATTTCTTTATTTCCTACATTTGTTTCAATACTATTTTAGATGATTCTTATTACTCTATTAACATTCAATTTATCTTAACATAATTATGCATCTAAACAAATTTATACATTATTATTTCTCTGATATTTTCTTTATTTATCTTTATTCTTGGTTTCAAACTGACTCAATTTTACATCTCTTGTAACGTTAGGAAAACGTTGTTTTAGTTCCGACCAAATCATAGAAAGTTGTAGAAAAATGGAAATCATTAGGCATAAATTAGTGGATACTAACAGTCAACTAATAGATATAATCAACTTTATATATAAATTATTGATTTTTGAAATAAATTATCGAAATGGGTATAGGAAAATGTTTATATCATTCAATAATAATATGATGCACCAAAATAATAATGATATATTTGGTTAATAAAAGTTAGTAAACATCAAAATTTTAACTGGAAAGCTGATAGAAAGAGCAATAAATCAGAGTTTCTCAAACTTTTAAAAAATGTTAATTAAGAGTTGAGAGATAATTGAATAGATTAATGTTCGAAAACTTGTTCAAACTTCTCACCTAAAGGAGAGCCTAGTCCACCTCCCGTGTGGCACCAAGTGATTCACGTCGGTTAGTGACTGTGGATACATAGTAAATATACAGATAACTTGTCAACAATGTATGTAGGGAACTGAGAGAATAGCTGTCTTGTCACCACCTTGTAGTTATATGTGAATTAGTGTAACGAGACCTATATAAAAATCAATATGACTGGAAGAGATGTTGCTTATTTCATTAGTCCATTATTGATTACAAACTTATAGGATTTAAGCTGTCTTTGTATTGTTCTAGGTGTAAAACGTTTGGCTCATTTAATATTCGACATCAACTTTAGTAATAATCCTATTCTAAATTATTATTAATTATTATTAATAATAATAATTATTATTAATTATTAATATTAATTATTATTAAATTATAATGCTGAATATACAAGTTTTTTTACAATTTTTATAATACACCTCTTGAATTATATGTGGCAGAAAAAAAGCCTTTCTTTGAATAAATATACAAACTTATCTAATAAATAAATGTAATGATTTAAAGCAAAATACATGCATTTTTACAAAAGAGCAAATACACGAAGACTACAAATGTTTCATTAAATTAAAGGTTTATTTCATAAGGAAACGATATTTTTATCAGTTTCACCCATAGAATTGTAATAAATTGTAGAAATGACTGAGCAGAACCTCGTCAAGGCTTATTTCGAGTTAATTAATGTTTTATCGGCACAAAACCCTTTGTAAGACATCCCAAGTCTGCAGCCGAGATATCGACCATGTTACCTCTCCGACTCCCAGTGCTTGTCAACTTGTTAATTGCCATCCCAACATGCTGCCTCTGACCTTATCAGGCCATGATAACAAGCTTGGCATTCATTACACACCTTACCACAGTTTGCGCTTCAAATATTCCTTTAAAGTTACCTTCAACAAATGCAAAGTAAAACCTAAAGTACACTCTTTCTTGCTTATACATACTTGTTTGTTTAATTTTAATGATACTGGTAATTTATATATTCCGCCATATAATTGTTAATGTAAATATGTTATAACTTAGTTGGATTTTTTACTCTGACGAAGACCACTTGTTACGGTTCAACGATCTTAGTCTTGTATTCCCATTTCATATTGTGGTTTGATCATTGTTATTTCACGTATTTATGTGAAATCTTTTTATCAATGTTATAAAGTATATGTTGGGTTTCCCAAGTAATCAATGAAATACATCTTTTACCTAAGTATTGTTATAGAAGGAATATTATACGATAGTAAAATATATTTTAAATTCATTTTTCTAAGTTTTATGTTTCTTTGCATCAGCGGTTTCCAACCTTTTCTCCCTCACATAGAAACTCAATAAATTTTCTTCTGTGATTGTAATCACATATATAATATGAAAACTAATATTTAGGCAGTCTGTTGAGACGTTTAAAAGCATTGACTGCTAAGCACTGAATCTGGTCTTATTCAGGAGACAGAATGAAAAAAAATAATATACTGTTACTATTTAGATAACCTCAATTAATTAATCAATATTTAGAATTAAAAACGTTAATAAGTGAACATATCTCAATTTTAAACAGTAGGACTTGTCACATACAGTCATGAGGAGAAGGGACCAGGGTAGCTCAGTGGCTTGCATGCTCACCTTTGGACTGGTAAATCCATGGTTCGATACCTACTCTGGTCTTCGATTTATTTAGTTAAGTAGTAAAAAAAATTGAGCACGTCATCCCTCGGAGAAGACGTTAAGCCGTCAGTTCCGAGGCGGTATGATGTCAGGTACTTGTTAAAGAACTCGACTCTTAATACACTTGCCTTAAAAAAAATATAGGACTTACAAAGTAGAATCATTAGGGAGAAACAATATTTCCTTGAAGAATGAGATGCAGAGGTGTAGCGTTTTATTAAACTCAAAATCCTCCCGAAAAGCACTGAAAGGAATATTTCATGGAGGTTAGATGGCTCTAGTACAAACGTAATGAATTTGATATTCCACTTCTAATCGAAAAAAATCAAATATAGAACTTATGAATATCACAAGAACTCAGAGCAAGATATAATTAAAAAGCAAATAAACATGACCTCGTGTACCAATGTAAGAGTCGTTCCACTAGTTCCGGATATACTACATCTGTCCATCTTTCAGAAGAACTATTACTAAAGATTGACAACTTCTGAAGTTGGTCGAATGACACTGACACCAATATACACGGCACGGCGGTTTAACTATTTTTATTATTTTGTACATATTGGCGTCGACTGCGGTTAATTAGCATAATATTATAGTTTATTTAAAACACGTTTCTGGTTTTATGACTGTGCAGTAATCTAGTTTTGCATGCCTGTAAGATTAAGCACATATACAGAATTATGCAAATAAGATATCTTCCATACTGATAATAGCTATAAACCATACTGTTTCAGTATTTGAAATCTATATAAATAAAATAATGATTTTGTCTGTACATTGCTTAGAACTGACTCATTTCAAGTTTTCTTTACGTTTCATACATTGGAGAAACCGAATCCACACTTAGAAAAATTTCTGTCGGTTTGTCTGTTTGTCCGCAAAACTTTGTCACAAGTAAACTCAGCTACCATAAGACATATAAAGCTGAAACTTTTACAGTAGATTTGGGTAGGTCTAACTTAAAATATAGGCTCTGAATTGATTGGAAATTCAACGTAGAAGTGAAGTTATGGACGTTTGACACAAAAAGGTTTGTCACAAGTAAACTCAGCCACCATAAGACATAGCAAGACATAACATAAGACATAAGGCATTGACACTGGATTTGTGTATGCCTAACTTAAAATATGGGCTCTAAATAGATTGATAATTCAGTACAGAAGCAAAGTTATGGGGCTTTAAGCTGTATTTTTCTAACTTCACAGACAAGTATGTTTTGAAAATACAGAGGTGTGGCAAGTAGGTATTGTTAGTTGATTTTAATTTCAATTGAGCTTATGAATATATTGCGTATCTGACATTGAAATTTGAAATGGTGTTTCACAGAGTTGAGGATGTACTATCTATTAAGAATAAATGTTTTGTAAACGAGCAATTCTCAACTCTTAATATGAACAGGGAGGAAAAATCAACAAACAAGTTCTTACGCTATATCATACCGAGGAAAGAACTTACAAGTCAGTAAAGAGATTGGATTAGTGATGAAGAAGCAGTTCATTATCTAATTGAATTTAATTGAATCTTGACTCTGAATTTATTTCTCCTGGACTGCCTGCTCATGAGTAAAAACTTAAAGTAGTAGCACCAATCATGCTGCAATTTAGTAGCAGTAACAAATTTCATGTTACGAAACATGAGTGCCCCAAAAACTGTGCAACGGGACACGACTCTGAGTTCGTGCTCTACACAGATATGCCATAGAGACGGACATAATGACTGGATGTGGTATTGGAGAATCTGTGTGTATACCACGCATACCATTGATTCCGAGCCACTGTCTGTTTCCGTTCAAATGATTGCAAAGTCCCGTCAGAGTCTATTTCGCAATGACGTTAACTAAGTCACAAAGGGAGACTTTATCTAACGCAGGAATTCAAGTAAGCAAAACCAAGTTTTTATCACATGGTCAACTGTAGTTTACTTGCTCAATAGTCAGAGGTTTCAACTGATTGTTCTTCCATGAACCTGAAGGACCGACAGCTAATGTAGTGTATACAGAGGCATTTGTTTAACACTGTACTAATAATGGTGTTTTCTACTATTCTATAATTTCTAATTATAGTATTAGTATAATACTATAATTGATATTTTGGAATACCAAGTATAATAGAATTTTTGATTCCGTTAAAGACGGGTACGTTTGCTAGTTACTACAATATATTTCAAATACTTATTGATATTATTAAATGTAGGTTAAATTTCTGGTACTATAGGTATTGGTACTATAGTACCAATCATTTTTGGTCCTATAGAGGTTATTATAATTTACATAATAAAGTGAATTAACGGGATAGGGTCACTAAAACCGATTTCATCATTGACGATGTTCAAATAGAATTTTAAAGATAGTTGCAGAACATTCTGTTGTAATTCACAATTCTAACATTCTCGATACTGAAGTAATCAAGCTTTTCTAAATATTTTGGACTTTTTATTTTTCAACACTTTCTTTTTATTAGGTGATTTCTTTTCCGATTATTTATAAAACCTAGTTTTTATAATCATTGAACAGTTATCCAAAGGTAGGTTGATTTATAAGTAAATCAATAAAATTATAGCGCTGTCTCATGACTTTTTTTCTAACTTCAGTTCAGGTATTATTTCTTAATAATTCTTATATCAACTAGGAAATAAAATATAAATTATAATGCTAAAAGCAAAAATTATCTAAAATAGAAGTATATATAAATTTAAGGTTGGAATTGAGTTAGAAATAGTTTGAAATGAATAAATGATTACAAAGAACTAGCTGCATTTTCTTCACAAGCATGAGAAGAAGCTCCGCTGCAGAACTCGGGGTAAATCAATAGTAGCCAAGAAAATATCATGCACTTGCTTGGCAGAGGGCCAATCTTCCAACACGATCTGTTTCAACTGTTCAATTGCATTGGTAGCTTGGTAGATCATTTTATCACTTTCACTAGTAGCTTTTGAGGGCCAAGTAACTAGTACTAAAAGTAAGTCAGGGACGAAGACATTTTCAGAACAATGTTGAAAAATATTATTTTAATCTATTAACTCAAATAGCTACCGATTGTAAACCTCAGCAATATGTTTTATGTTTAATGAAAACTACAGCGAACTGATAGTATGGTGTTCAAGAAAAGTGTTGCCATTTGTTCTGTGTTTTCTCCAACTTTTAGTTTCATGAAGATTTTGTTGAGCGCTTTAGCGTTTTGAAACTTAAGTTGTTACTTTAGGATATTGCAAAATAGAAACAGTTCAACTGGATGGCCCATATGGCTTATCTTCTGATGGCTTTATCCTGTTAAGGAACCTCTAATTAAAATAACAGCTTTAGGAAACCGTATTCATTATCTTGTGTAATGAGTTTTAATTAAACTGATTAGATTATATGACACATTCAGCTGGCAATAACATAATACTGGAACCTTAGAATCATCAATCTACACTACAAAGAAAAATTGATTAAACTGTACGGTTATTTGTGATGTAAGTCAAACGAGAAAGACACATATGTGAAATGTTTAATTAAAACGCATTAAAATTGTATTGCAAATCGGAAAAGATGGCATTCTCCCCGTCTTGGTTAAACGATTTATGGAAGGTAAACACGGTATATTTTAACTAAGTGGAACAGGAAACATAACTAACAACTTCTTATTACTCTTTTATGTTATGTTCAAAAAATTAATCATTTCTCAATTTATTTAAAATTGTTTTTGAATAAAAATTCCAATTATATATGTCAGAAGATATTTTTTGTTAAAAAGAATATTTCCTCAAAGTATCTCAAACAATGTTAGGTATGTTTCACAATTCATTCTGGAAAGGTCATTGATGAATCTCTTAGAGTGGTCACATCTAATATGTTACTCAAGATTCAATGTAGAGTTGATGGTTTTGGTTTTTACCTCAGAAAAAATCGTTGATTAGGAAAACACACCTAAGATGTGGAGGGTAAGGTGTTGACTTAGAGCTGTTGTTGAGTATTGGTATGCTCGGAGAAATAAACTTTGTCAACATGAACTTAATTAGGCTAATCTTAATGTCCAAGGTCTGTATAAGTGATGAAAATACCCAGTCACATATTGTTGTTTAAATAATTTCACAACATAATTATTTATAATCACTATTTTGAATGTATGAGTCTGTAAAGCCTGTAGACCAGAAAGAACTGTCTTATGCAGATGAGTGAAATGTACATAACGATGTCCATTATATTGAGAAGCCCAAATTAGAATTTCGTAAATTATATATGAATTAGGGGTTCCTATTATCTTCCACAAATTTGAATTTCAAATTAGTTGGGAATCCCTTTAACCAACAGGTTTCTGGGTAGACCATAGCTGAAACTTTAGTCATGAGAAGCGTATTCCCTGTGGATTACAAGAAAGGGAGATAAGTTAGGCCTTTCACAGTCACAAAAACCCATTCCGACCAACAACATTTAAAGCGGCTACTTCAAAGAATACAATTATCTGCCTATAAATTAACTTTACATGCTTTAATAAATACGAGTATAACATATTTGCACGTAATATACAACCAGCAATGATTTAAGCTATAACCCTTCTAATTGAGTAAGTCGAATAAATTATTCAATTCTGTTTATTATTAATATATAAATGTATTATGCATAACTTTATGCTTTAGATGTCCAAATAAATCTATCAAGCCTAATATAAATTTATAAATGGTGAAATATCACAATAAAGAGAGGTCACTCAATAATCAAATCACATCAACATTCAAGGAACAAAATAATGTTATTAGAAGTTAATTTTCACAAAACTAAAATAAGAAGTGAGGAAAAAGGAGTTTTAACCAAATGAGAAGCAACGGGCATTGAGCCAGTGGGATATTACTGAACGGGGTGAAAATATACACCGTTATAGTGTCTTATTGAGAACAGATTGATCTGTTTGAGCTTAAAAAATGATATTATTTTTATAATTCTATCTTATGTTTAATTGCTTCTGAAGTCATAATAATATGCTGATGAACTATTTCATACAAATGTTATCAATTCATAGAATTATTAAACTGTCTAGTTGATTAAAATAAACAGAGAACAAAGAAAAAATTGCCCTGTGCTTTCTTTCAAGAAAATAGTAAGTACAAAACACCAAAGTACTTGTTATTTCTATATTTCGATATTTGTCGTAATCAGGGGCTGAAGTACACTACTAGGAAAAAGAAACAGTAGCTCTAAACTTTTCTGTTTCCCTGCTTGTATGCCGAATATAACTGTGTTGTTCATAGGAGGTCATTATTAATCATGATTAATTGAACAATCAATGCCTTACTTTGCATACTTCTTAAAAAATAATATCAACCAATTAATTAAACCTTACATCAACTAAGTTAATATTAACTTAATCTACATTATATGTGTTAGTGTTTTATATTTGTAATTGAGATTCAAGTTAAAACGTTCAGACTTGCATGTCTAACAATCTCTGTTTCCTTAATGCATCCCGCAGGATTCTCCTCCACTACCGTACTAACATATGGCTTTCTTTGTTCAGTTCCTTCTATTTGCTACAACAGTTGGAAAGTAATTATTTCATTTCTCTATAACATTTCTATGTATTTTTAGTTAACTGTAATACTATTTAGGTTGGTTAATTGTATTTTGATGCATATATGAAACCATCCATCAAGTTCTCAAGCCCTCTATTAGCTGATTTGCAATAGATTGGTACGATATATTTCACATTCAACTCCTAACTCACCCAAATCCACCTGCTCAAACTTTAACCTCATGCATAATCACCTCAAGCTCTGAAATGCAGTTCAAATGAAGATGGGCACGGATCTTCTTCTGCGCTAAATTAACATACCATTGTAGAATAATGCCACCCGAAACATAAGAAACATGTATCCCGCAGAAGAAAAAAGTATTTCTTTGTGGAAACATTTTTTTTCCAAATGATTGCTAAATATCACAGAATAACTAAATACACAGATTTTAAAATGAAATAAAAACAACAAGTTAAAGTACTGTCTTTTATTTTTAGTTGCCTATGTTTCCCGTGTATTTTAAACATATGTTTCCTGGAGCATGTTTCATGTTCTTGTATTTTATAATGTGAAATCCTTTATTTTAAAATATAGATATATTCGTGTATGAAGGAAGCAACTCTTCGCGTAAGCATATTTCATATGCTTATGGACCCACCGTAAAGTAGTCGGAGAATTGGAGCAGACCAGCTTAAAGGTCGTTAATGTTTATATAATAATATTCCTGCAAAGTGATGTATACAGGTATATTGTAAAGGAAGAGACTTTTCTCATTTTTAATACCAATAAACTTGTTTATTGCTTATTATTATCTTATATAATAATACAGTAATCAATTAACTCTATGTTTATGTATAAAACTATATGAGAAAGTATTGTAAAACAATTTACAATAATATAATTCAGCAGCCGTATAAGTTACAAGAAGGTTAACATATCCTCTCCAAATCACACGAATGATTGATTTAATCTTTTTTTTAGATAGTCCCTTGATGACTGAATTATTATTCACGAACGTATTGTTTATATAAATAAATTTATTCTGTAATTCTCAAAGTTGATTAATTAATTTATTCTAAAATAGTTAAAATAAAAATAGTTTATCAAGTTCAAAGCAACAATAAATTGGTAATTGTAAATGGACAAGAAATTAAACAAATGAAAATATACATGCTATGTTAAAGCTGTATAAAAGAGCCGACTGGTTCAAAACATAAAAAAATGTAGGCATATTAAAAACATACAACATTGACGAGACTAATGAAGGATGGTAACATTATGTTATTAAGAGCAGGCAGAGAAGACATATTGGTAAACATTTACCTAACCCAGTGAAACAATCAACTCTTTGAAGCTAACTAACTAGGGCTAATAAACGCAGAACAAAGCGCTTTATGAAGTTAGCGCTTAGTATTCCAGTCGCGGACAAACTTGATAATACCTGAACACAGATGGGCCAAATAAACAAAAGGAATTCTGGCCAACAAAAAATAAGAGAAAAAACTAAAACTAAAAGAGGGAATAACATTAAGAAATAAGCATTAAAATAAAATCAAAATATCGCGTCTGGAGCAGCTAAAACTGTGCTTCCATGGAAGTTCTCATAGTGTTACTCTTAAATTCAGGAGAATTAGTGAATGTGAATAAGTTTTAGTGGAATAGAAACATCTGAGGTAGAGAAAAAAATAACTGTCACATAAACAAGTGAAACATGATAAACTTGCAGCGCATTTTGAACAGACTGCATAAATTATGAAGTTAGCCGACCTTTCAATGTGCTAAATGGACGTACATGAGCCTGCGGTCGTTTGAGAGCATTGGTACTACCAAATGGGTAATAAACCTATTAAAGAGTTTCAACGCGACAAGCCATTACTGTTTCAAGCATATTTCCAGAACTGCAACTTTTACCCCGCACTTAGTCTGTTTTGAGTAGAATAATATATTTTTATATTACCCTTCAGAAATATAGTTTAAAATAAATACATTTGAAAATTTGAAATCTACATTGTATATTTTGATCACTTAAAGTTTGTTTACATTTTCTTTTAAAAACAAATTAAAATAATTTTTTAATATTTTCAAATCTTTGATTTTTACTTTACTATAAGAAAGTATAGTGATCGTGAAAAAAAACGATCTCGAATTTTACGGAATTACCTGTTTTAGGTCCCAGAAGCGTTTTATGACGTTTTCGATGATTCTGTGTGTGTGTGTGTTGGGTGTGTTGGTGTGTGTTGTGTGTGTGTGTGTGTGTGGGTGGGTGGGTGGGTGGGTGGGTGAGTTGTTAGCAATGTTGTTACCACGTACTCCAGAATCTTTTATGGATTAAAGTTGATATTTTACACGAAAATGGCCTCATAAAGACGAAATCCTATTGTTTGGGAAGAATTACATGAGGGGAAAGTCACTTTTTTTGCCAAACATTTTTTTAAAACATTTTTTCTCCTAAACTAATAACCCTAGAGTTTTGAAATTTTGACATTATATTTGAGTTACAATGAAACAAACGAAAAATATATTCGAATTTAAACAACAGAAAAATTTTTTTTCAATAAATTACAAATTTTGATTATAATTCAATCTCAAACCTTGTTGAAGCGATTACAAGCATACTGTTTGACGGACAAAATGAAACTATGCCTATAAATAGAAATATGTGTGAATGAGTTGATATATTTTTTTTTCAAATTACATTCGCTAATAGCGTTACAGTACGTTTCTGTTTAGAAAATTTTTTTGACGCTAAACGGCTGATTAAAAAAATAAAAAATTGAAAAATGAACAAAAAATTAGCAATTCATAAAACAAAAATCATGAATTTCAATTACAGAAAGAGCAAATAACGATATAAAAACTTTGTTTACCCTAAACTAAGAAGATCACCTGTTCAACAATTATTTTGTATTTTTTTACATGTTTACATGACTTAGAAATTTTTTAGAATCCACTGAGATAAAATTATTTATAAAAACAGTTTAAATTGTTATTGAATTATATGAGATGTAAAGGAATAACTATTGTACAGGTAATGATTAACCTCATAAAAAAAAATCGTTATATAGTTTTTGACAAAGGAAGAAAATGACTTATTAAATAACTAAGAAACATAAAATTCCCAGTATAATAATTCTGTAAAAACCAAAAATGTAAAAGATAATTCTAAATATAAATCATTCGTTAGAGATAATAACTGATCGTACATCTTGAATTAACTAAGTACTTAAAATAACAATTTTTTCGCTGTTTAGATGTTTTTCAGAGAAAAAAAGGTATTTTCCTGTTTAAAATTTAAAATTTTACTTAATAATTAATTAGAAGGATGACAAGTAACGATGTAAAAGAAAAATCCACTGGCTGTTTGAACGAAGCCAAATCTTAGGAGAATTCGTTTCAAGAAATGTTCTCTTTGTTTTGAAAAATTATTACTTTGTAGTTATCTAAGAAATTATTTGCAAAAATAATTATTTGATGTCAAAATAACTTATTAAATTGATATGTCCTTCAATCAATATTGTGTATCTACCTCAGGAATATAAGGCTAATAATTATATCCATTTAGATGTTTATTATGCTTAAATGAGAGTTATGTTTGAATACTCAGAAATTTGACTTAAGTTACTTATAGTAAAGTAAGTGTTTAATTTTCAAATCTTTGATTTTTTAATATTTAAATCTACTGATTTAACGAGTTACAGTAAAGCCATGTTTAAAAATAGAACATTAACAAACCCTTCATTTTTCCTTAGCAATACTATGCCTTACACTTATTTAAAGATTTACTCAATTAGTGCTGAATAACAGTTTGTGTCTGGAAGAAGAAATGAGACAAAGCAAGGAAAAGGCAGTATTAGCATGAAATGTTATCAATACGGTACTTATTACCGAAAAAGTGTTTTAAACCAATTAATCCTTCTTTAATTTTACTTCAATGATATAATATTTCTTTCATTTTCTTATTCTTTTTACATTCCTAAAAAAAACATTAATAGTTTCATGTAATTGCATTACTTTCATCGACTAATATAAAAGGATCTTAATTAAGATCAGTAATGTATTTTAGACTGAGATTGTTGATTTGATCTACACCATCCTTTAACTCAACTATTTCCATTTACTGCACTTATCACAATAACATTGTACTTATTATAATTACTCTGCACCTACTACAAGTACACTGTGCTTACTTCACTTACACTGCACTTGCTATAATTACATTGCGCTTACTACAATAATATTCCACTTACTGCAATTATACTGATCTTACGTACTCACATTTGCTTATTTATACAAATCTCTTTTTACAATTACATAGAGACAATATAAATGCATAATAAAAAGTGAGAATTATAAAATAATGGCAAATATTTCTATTTTTCTACATAGATAATATAAATCATAATGGATGAGATATATCGTTTCATCAATACCCAAAAAAATTAATTTGATTTTTCTGAAAAAATAAAAATATAGCAGATTTTATTAAAAATAATACATTGAATGAATCTAATTTTAAATAATTTTCTGATAACAAATTGCCTAGCCAAATTACCTACAAAGGTTTTTGCTATTGGTAACTAGAGTGAAGCATTGCATAACAGCCTTTCACATTGAGACAAAGCAGATAGAAATTTCTATTAAAAGCCTTCAGTAGGTCACTTCTTAAACAGTTGTTATTCCTACATTTGTAAAGGATATTTTTTTAAACAATCGTTTATAATTGTTTTTAAACAAAAAATATGATGTACATTTTGAATAAAATATTCTAATGCACAAGAAGAAAATTTCACAACTGAAGTAAAATATGTGCCAAAAAAGCAATTTGACATAAATATTCATTAAATACTTTCAGAAACATTGATAGATTCTGGACACGTGTCACTTCAAAACTTTCAGTCACTACAATTGACTCATAAAAACAGCGTAATGATAAACTGCTTTTACCGACTGTACTAAAAATTTCATAACAATTTTTAAAATATATCAGTAACTATGAAAGAATAAGTAAAAGCACGGAAATAGTAATTTCAAAAATAAAAAATTACGAAAATATAGACTATACATGTTGGTATTATGTTAGATATAATTATAAATACATTTGTATAATATTTAAATCACGAAAATAATATTTATTGTAATAATCAACCGTTTTCAAAAATTTTCATCAAATTTGGGTGTATATTATGTTTTGAAAAGTTACTACAAAAATGCTGATGCAAAAGTAGGTTGTTGCCTTGTCAATTTGAAGAGATTTTGTTTCAAGTTATGAAATATATGAATGGAATAATCAACCATCAATCAGTTATCATTTAAGTATACTTGAAGAATTTTGAATATATTTCGTTATACAGACTTCACGAATAGTCTGAGTCCTGTGTAACCGCGGGATCATCCTCACTATGATCTCCCTTACAGAATAATCTGCATGCAAATTAAATATATATACTAAATTAAATATATACTAAATCATTGCAAATTTTTAATATATATTTTATTTGTTTATTCATAAGTAAAGTGTTCCTTATAATGTATCAGTCAGCGTCCAGATCACAAAGATCTTGATGTTTTTCTGAATTCTCATTGCGGTTCGGACGTTAATTTATTTTATTGTGAAGTTTTTTTATATGTATTAATCCAATGATTTATATTTTACTAATCTATTAATACAGTTTTAGCATAATGTATATTCTGATAATTATATTATTAAAAAAACGTATTTATAGGATGAAATTGTTTTAAAAATTGTTGCACTCCGCATGAATTAAAAGTGCTACTAACTAAAATCTAATTTAAATAAATAGTAAGTATTATTCTAAATTAAGATCAACTGAGTCATATATCATACATAGAGACAATTTATATAATTTTTGGACAAAAAAAGTTGATAAATAGTGTCTTCTGCCTAAAGGATGAAATAGGATAAGGGAAAAGAAATTACCGTTTGGGGCAGGGAATTCCCCCAGGAGACAAGTGCAGCACGGTGTAATTTCTCATGTGTATGCTCTTATGAATGGAAACTGTTTCCAATCCTCCCCAGGCTCCCATATTTTAGGAATGATAATATTTCATTATAAATGAGTTGAACTTTATAGGTATTAATTAAAAAACAATAATTAACTAAAGTGCAATCAAAAACCTTCACCTATGTGGAGTTTGTTCTTTTCCATTTTTACTTTCATTTACTCTCTATATGGTGTATGGAAGCATAAAAATATCACTTTCCGACCGAACTCACATATCCATTTTTTAACCAAACACAAGTTTCGACGTCTCTGGAGACTAATAAATAGGTTTCTCAAATGGGTCAATATTTATAGGATATCTAAAAAAAGGTTGCATGACAAAATTCCGTATCTGATTTACTCCAACCCTTGAAAAAGAGCAAGTTAAGCACCGACTTTACACGTTTCATAGGAGGGGGGGTGGGATATTTTAATTGAAAAACAAATTTTGTGTGGCTATGGTAGATACTGTTAGCACCAATTTAATAAAAATTGCTATGGTTAAAGCTTATTAATAGGCATTTAGAATTCATAGAGTGGAATTGCATATAAATTGTCTTTCAAGTTAAAAAATTTGAAACTTAATCAAAATAAATAAATCTTTAAATAGCTTGGCTTAAGTAGACTTCGATTTTAAACAAAAGGTAGTATAATGTGCGGAGTAAATATTAAATTTGATCTAAATGTATGTAACAAATAAATAGAAATAAAGGAATTTACCTTTGTAGTAAATTATACAACGGAATAATAACTTGGGTATTTATTTTACAGACTCTCTGGTGAGAAAATATAAAAATTACAACATTACATTCAACATAAAACAATTTAAGCAGGCATGTACCTATGATGACTTTGTATCAATAAACAAGTTCGGAAGTTATCAATTGCAATCGCTGCTATCAATTAAGTTTAAAATATGTGTTCATCTGGTTCTAAAGTATCTGTTCAGCCTTAAGGATCCATAAAGAGACGTTTTTCAGACATTTTCAAATTATTGGTAAATGTATTAGCACAATAAAAAAATTTTATTAGTTTTATTGTTAATAAAGATAGGTTTATTGTTATTTATAATTTCTGAAATTATTATAATATATTTATGGAATTATTTATTTTATTTATTTAATTTAATAATCTTCTATTTTTGGCTACATTGAATGTTATGTTCTCTTAAATTATACAATATTTATTTTTCTAAAGCACTCTTTTATTTACTATAAAATGGAATTAACAAATGAAAAATATACATACGTTTAAATAATGACGAATTAAATATTAAGGAATTTAATATTTAAGTAAATGCATCTTAAACCAATCATTACAATAAATAAACAATAATTTTGTTGCACAGAGTATTTTGTTGTATATAGCAGCCTTTATCAAAGCCAAACGTACAATATCATGATGATTCTCGAGATTTAAGTGCTTTGGTTTACAAATAATTGTAATATTAAATTTTACATGAGATAAATGGAATAAGAAGAAATTGAACTTCTGAATTGGAGACAAATCCTGATGGTGACATCAAAAAGAACAGTTAATATTCTGATTGAACTATGATTTTGATTAACAGTGAATATGTGTGGTTCGATCAGCACGCTCGTAGGTCTCCCCTTCAATGCTGTCCAGCTGACTCATTATTAGTCATGAGCTGGTCTCGTTGCTGATTCTTTAGTACCGAACTTTATACGAGTAGAGGTCTTTAAAGATAGCCTGACAGCTTTATGACTTCCCTAGGGGGTGCCATGGCCTTGATTTGAACATCCCATTATGAATAGTAAACAGGTATGTCACCACGATTGTAAACCTGACTCAGGCCAAAAAATATGTTTCTCTCTTATTTCAGGTGACTATTTTTGTGCAAAGGAAAAAGGAAAAAGGAAGGCCAAACAGAAAAGTTTACTAACATAAACGATTGGAATTTCGAAGAATGAAGCATCTTAAATGTATTATATTAGAAAAAAATCCAATTAATATAACACTAAAAAAAAGTAAAGAAAGCTACCCCAGAAGTTAGATAACACTAATGACCAAGCTTAAATGAAATGAAGAAATTATAAAAGGTTCGCAAGGAAGAAACAATGGAGTCTGTGGTGATAAGGACGGAATGTTTTGTCCTAGCAGGAACGCCAAGTACCGACTCTAACAGTTTCTGCTCTGATTGTCCTCCTACCTACCCACATTATTTTAATGAAATCTCCTAGCGCATGTTGCTCTCCCAGCCAACTTGGTTTGTTCTTTTCTCAAAGTATCACTTTGCATCCATGTATTAAGTTTTTGTTAAACCTTAAGTATTTTAACAACTGAATACCTTTAGAAAATAATGTTCTTTTCTTAATTAGCTTTGACATCTCAAAAATGACATAGTAATCAAAAAAAGTATATAAAACTTTGATTTTGTTAGTTTATTATTATTATTCCTTTAATGCCAAAAGTACAACTCAACATACAACCATGTAATCAGGTAACCATTCAAGAAAATTTCTTTATCAATAAATCATTTTCGAAATAAATTTCAATTGCAAACTTTAACATAAAATACTGCCAAAAAAAGAGATTTAATAGGACTGAAAAATACAACTACATCCACGCAAAACATTAAAAATATAGTGAAATCAGAATCTGACACCTTGCAAATTAAGTGTATATATATTAAAAGTAAATATTTATGACATTAATTAATAAATTACAAAATAATTCTTTGATCATGGTAAACATGGTAAACTGCTTAAGATAAGGAGATACAGTGTAGGAATAGAAACTGGCATTGTCAAATATTATATGGGCACAAAGACTTAATCTTCAAAGAAAATTCTTAGATCCATACTACATATATTACTAAGGTTACCATCTGAACTGTTAAGGTCTCAATTCAGACAAAATACTTGTGGCTCGAATATTAACCTAAAAATATTAAGTAATTTTAATTACTTTATTAAGAGCATTTTTTCTGAAGTTGTATTGATAAGTGATTATACAGATCGATTATTGGTAATTTCATTTTATATGTATATATGTATTGAAAATAGAAAGATGTATCTTTCTAATAAAAAGTACTCAATACATCATATTGAAAACAGAAACACAAATGAAAACTAGAAACTAGGGCTCACCCTAAATTTTCGGCTCTAAACTCTAAGAGTTGTTACTTAATATTCTAGAAAGATTCTTTTCTAAGTGAATAAAGGAACACTTCTCTGAGAGAAAACCAAACCATTTGTACATATCCACATACGACCAGATGCTGTAGCTTTTGGGAGACAAAAAAAAAATTCTACAAATAAATTGAGGTTTGTTCAAATCTGAGGTAATTAATTCGTTGTTAAGCCACTAACTATGAAGTTAAAATACACCGGACAGAAAAGTAGCGAGAAGAAGGAAATGCATTAAAGAAAAAGAAGTTTCTTACAATAGCACCTTCATATTTTACAATGAACGCATTTTTGCAGCGCAGAATATTCCCTTAATGGAACAAACTCTAAAATTAAGAGCGTAAAGAAGATCCCGGTGCGCTGTTAAAACTCAAACAATCAAGCAATCAAAAGTTGGCTCTCCTCCGACCAGCCAATATACACGCCTCGAGTTTTCGGCTATTATATCCGCGTCACTTTGACTTCCCTCGTCTTTTTAATTTCTTTAATTAAATGCCACATTTTAACGATTGCTAAAACTTTAATGTCAACATAATTGAATTACTTATACTTATATGGTCACTTATATACATTCTAATTTATATTAAATGTTTTCAGAAAGTCAGTGTTTTAATTTCTTATTTTTGTAATTTTAATTATACTTTAAAGTTTTTTTTACCTCACCTTTGGCATATTTCTTCCAGAAAATATTTCCAGTAAATATGCAGCTATTCTTAATAACGGGGTAATTTAATTAACGTTTTGTGTATCAGTAATATTGCTCATATTCATCGGCTGTTGATGTATAGAAAATTCTGAGTATTATTCCAAGCGTCAGAAAATACCACGCAATATCTCAAAGTACCAATATTGAATTAAAAATGGTTAGTTACGCCTTAGCCATCAATGACTTCTTCACATGATTGTATCGTTTTAAAAAAAGTAGATAAATCTATGCAGAATTTAATAAGAGTATTGTTATTAAATTGCCAGGCGCTTGTTTTACCTGCCAACGTTAGGTCCTATAGTGAATTTCGTTTTGACTCCGACAGTCGCTAGCCAAGGTAGTCATTTGACTATCTAATATAGCAAGAATGTCGGCAAAATCATTTCGCTTACAATGAGTTTTGGGGGAAATGGAGCCAGTTTTGTCGCAGACAGGCCTTGATATGAAGGGGATGGAGATCGTGGTTCACATTCAATAGCCCTTTTCCTCTGTCTCTCTAACACATTCAAATACCTCTTTGCTTTAAACTGCACTCAATAGAGCATCAAAACTTACAACTTTGTAGCAAACATTCTTATTTATTTCCTTCAAATTTATTTGGAAAAATCTAATTGTTATATTTCTTCCTGGACAGTTACTGCTATCATATTATAAAAAAAAAATTAATTTTCTTGAAATTGGTTACCTAGAAAGTATAACAAATATATTAATAGTTCGTAATTATTCTGTAAATCTATTTATAAACAAGTTCTCCTTGAGAGTCTGTTCACTACTACCCAGGAGTTGGTGCCTGCTCAAGATGTGGGGTTTGACACTCGAAAATGTCAACTCCCTCAAACAAGGCACTATGTCTACAGCCAGACTCCTACAAAAGTCGATGTTGGATAGCGCTGGACGGTTACCATCAAACGGGCAGCCGGGTGTTTGACCAGAGGTGGGCCAGGATAAACAGACCAGGGACACCGCTTAGCCTGGGTAGTGTTCACTTCCTTCATTCTCTTTAACTTACCATTGTCAATATATTTCTAATTTTACAGTTGTAAGAAAGTAATTTATTTTATTTGTATTCATAGTTTTCCCAGTCAATGTTACCTGTATATTATAATTTTATAAAAATCATTGTTACCGTTCAATTTACTGATAGATTTTCAATATCTAAAATAGATTTTAGGGTATACTTAGGTATACTACTCCACTCTGAACTCAGTCTGTGGAATGAGTATATTTTTTAGGGTTACTCATGTATTGATCACTTGGGTTCAATACACTTTATGTGCATGTAAAGTCAGACTGTTTATGGAGAAAGAAAAACTCTTGTTTTAAGATGTGGTGTAAGTATAAGATGTTTATAAGAAGCAGGAAATATAAAACTTTTTCAAAAATTACCTACTTCTCCATCATTTTTATAAATTGAGCATCCTCCAGTGCCACATCATCTTCATGGAGAGCTGTTTTTATAACCAACACTTCATGTTATATATCCGTATACTAGCATTAACTTTGTAAGACTGGTCAACAAGAATTAGAATTAGAATATTTACTATTTTAATTTCTAATTGTTTGCTACAAAAAAAAAAACACCTCGACTGGCTTACAGTCAGGTTTACTGCAAGTTAACATATTATGAAACTCCTTGACAACTATTCATTTTTGTACTTATTATGATATAATGTGTTATCCTCTGACTAAAAGAATTGTTAAAATCGCATAAACTGAACTTAAACTTTCATTTATTATAATTTTGTTATATCTATTTTATCAGTACTATCAAATTTTTAATTATTATTCTATAAGAATCTGACCATTTTCTGCATTCAGAACTTAATAGTTATCATGTTTTCATGGTTTCATTTTTAGTATCAGTTGTCGCCTTAGTGTTATATGTCTTATTCCTAGGTTAGGTTGCAGTGGCAGTCTCACAGGAAAAATACATAGGCCGAACATTAGCCCATTTTTGTACCACATAATGAACATTCTAAACTGGGAGTCTTCAATTTTGTCTAACTCAAGAAGAGGTTTCCAAAGAGTACCTGATATCATACTAGCTCGAGACTGACGGACGGTCTAACGTTCTCTCCGAGGGACGACGTGCTAAGATTTATTCACCTCTCACGTCAATAAATCGAGGGCCAGAATGAGTACTGAAACTCGGATCTACCAGTCCAGATGCGATCACATTACCACTGGGCTAACCTCGCCCCTGTTTTATTCCTAAGTGAGATTTTAAATGTATAAAATGTTTATCAAACAATATTCAAATGAAGTTAACACAAAACTAAATATTAGTAAATTGACTAGAGTAGTGGTTTTAATCAGTAACTATTTGCCATGAGTAACTTTGTCGAAACTTCCTTTAAGTGCCTGTTTAGATTAGGCTCTCTACATCCAGTCACATATAGTCACATGTAGGAAGTCACAATAATGTATTCAACGGACTACAATATAGTTCAGCTAATACCCAATATAGTTGGTACTTAAGCCTTTTCTAGTCAGGTAACACGCTCACCGGTAAAGCAGGAAATAACCTGTATCCCCATGATCATCAGATTTACTGTTGTTAAGGATAAATCAATGGTCAGCGTTCATTACCTCGTCTCCACACGCGGTGAATTAATGGACAGACGTAGAGACCGTGTAAGAGTATATATATATATAAATATAACATTTATATACAAGAAATCATCACCATAACTGATAAATATTTTTCCCCATCACTTTGCGTTAATATTTTCAAGTAATTTGTACTATTTTTGTAAAAAATTAACTGCTTAAAAGAACAACAATTTTTTCTTTAATAAACCTGACTTGCTTGGTCTTAAAGAAAAGATTTTTAATGTAATGTAAGCAAATCCAACAAGTAGGACAGGCAGAGAATATCGGTAATTTTGTTTCTCTTTTTTGACTTGAACACAAACTGATAATTTTTAAACATGTTTGCAATTTCTTGACATCTTTTTTTGTTCAGATATATCTGATAAACACTATTTCAATTTTCTAAAGGTAGCATTTTTACAATTAAAATGCTTTCTGCTCTAACAAAATTTATTATAATGGCCTAAGAAGTTATTTGGCCAATTAAATTAATACACCTCATACGAGCAGCTATTTCATTTTGAACCGTCAAACAGAAATACAGTGTTCGTTCATAAGCTTCCTGTTTCAGTAATGAGTCAAAACTGCTACTTCTGGGAAAAACGATATATCCAGCTTATCCAAGAATTCTTAAACTTGTTTCTTCTTGTACTGTTACTTATTACAGAATAACTGCTAATTTTCCTTTTTACGGAGTTTTAGTTTAAAATGAGGTAATATAATGAGTAATAGAGCACTTTCTAGAAAGAAATATTAAAAAAAACCACAACACTCTACAACAATCTAAGTACTATTCTTTGGTATAATGTCAAAATGATCCATCAAGTACTTTGACCTGAAGAGTGTCAATCAACTTTTATTTATTAAGGATGCCTACCCACGCATACATACAGACAAATACACGTCACTCACCTACACATGTACTCTTCATGTAATAAAGAAAACATGATAAATGGACTCAGAAAATTGAAATCAAAAAAGTAGATCAAAATCTTGGAATGAAGATATTTATAGATTAGAAGCGCACACTGTTTAGCAGGATATAGTGATAACAAATTATGAATACTTATATGGACTAAGTCTTGAAAGGAATCTTGTTGAGGAGTGTTTTTTAGGAAGAGTTAGAATTAAGAAAATCTGGAGTGGGTTACGTTAAACTTGTATTATCAATCATGTTATTCAATTAGTTCACTATTAAATTAAATTAGATTTATTTTATTGCGGTTGTCCTTTAGACCCATTATAAAAATCTGTCAGAAAAATGATTATCAACTGAAGGACAAAAAATTAAATGGCTTCATTATTTGAAACTGACAATATCCATCATAAATAATAAATTATCGCTTGAGAGTACAAACTGAACAATCCCTCAAGTATTCATTTATTATTAATCCAGAAGTCGAGAATGGATAATATTTCTACCCATTATGTCAGGTATAACATAAATGGATACTTAGTCCAGAATAGTTTAAAGAGATACTGTAGATGCATCTTAACTGTTACCATTGTTAGTATAATGTTTCCGTATTAAAAGAATTTTAAAGAATAAACTTTTAAGTTTATTTTAAGAAGAATAAACTTTTACTTGCAACATTCTAAGGAAATTTAAAGTTTAAAGAATTAACAAAAGAGTGCATTCCAATTAGTAACAGGTTTAGCATAAATCACGACCATGCACATTTTCTTCAAAAATTACCGGAATACAGTAAGGTTCTTTCTAGCACTAAAAAGTATATGACCATCATATGACATTTAAATTTATCAGAACTGTGAACTAATAGATTGGTTAAAACATTCTCAATAGGCATAAAAACACAAAGGTACCTCAGGAAATGAACCATGACGTTCACATCATGGCATACCGGTATTTCTCACCTCGATGGGAGAGGACTTAGCGGATCTATGGGAAAATAAGTTACCAAGACTTAGAGGTATTCAACAAAACATTCAAGGGACTTCATTAAATACAGACGAAGTAGATGAGAAGGAGGACAGCATAGGATAAAGTTCTTTTATCAAGTTACCCAACTTCTCAGCACCAGGGAAACAATCTGTCATAAGGTTTACTATGTTAAATCACCAAGCCTTTCTCTATTCGGGGAAATAGGGAGTATGTTCTTCATCATGCTAGTAAGGTAACCAGGCTCTTTGGATTTCTGTTTTAAATTATATGTTCTACTTTTGTGTTCAGATGAAGTATTCCAGATTTGGTGTAACCAAATAGATAGATATAGCTTTTTATATGCTGTGGAAAACTTTTGTAATGAAGATATTTTTAGTTTTGAGTTGGTTGGTTTATTTGGACTGAGGTAGTAAAAGAATTACTATGCAGAGTTATATCAACATCTAAAAACGTAATGGTATTGAGGGAAGTATGATAGGTGAAGGTAAACGAGGAGAAAAAAACCTTTAAAGGAGTTAATGAGGTTTCTGAGTTTTACAATGGAGTCAAATTAAGGTGTCACTGATGAAACGGACATAGAAAAGAGAAAAAACTGTCGACCTGACCAAGAAATCAAGTTTAACTACAAACACGTTGATAAAAGAGAGTCATTCTCGTTCACATTGCCGCATCTCTGATCTGAAGATAGAATTTTCTATCAAACTGGAATACATTATGTTTTAGAAGAAAGTTGGTGAGGCAAATAAGAAAGTCACTGAAAGGAGAGTCATTTATAGGTATCCCACTCAGAAAAACATAAAGTCTTCATGGTTAACAAGAGTTACAAAGAGTGTACATCCATAATGACCATGACGAAATCAAAGGCCTCACGAATATATATAGATGGATAGATAGTTATATGCACAGTCGTAATAAAAAAAATTACTTCAAGATATGGGTTCAGGAGGTCAGGAAACATGAAAACACATCCGGACATTAATTTTTTTCATGATTACGTTTCTGACTAAAATAATAGTTTAACCAGTATCAAAACCAAAATGATTCAGTCGCTGTAATAGAGAGAACAACTTAATTCATTTCATTTAAGCGAATCACCTGGAATTTTTCTGTAATAAATATACAAAATAAAAACTAAATCAATTGCACACAAGAATTCAAACTACTGTCTCTAATTATTATTTAAAAAACAAAATAATTAAATTTTGTTCATTTATTTTACATCAGGTTAAAATATAATTATTTTTAATAAAGAAGACGCAGCTTTAGAATAAGATAAATTTTATGAAATCAAATGTGTTTAACAATTATTTATTGTAGTTGGTATGAAATGCTGAGTTCTTTTTATTCAAGGACTAAGCATAATTGGGAATGTTGTATAGAGAGACATTTGCTAAATAGTTTTGTAATTGTATAAGTCCTGGTAAATGTTTTAGCCCTCCTTGCATTCAAGTCCCCAGGGTGGAATACATAACAAAGTTTCATCGTGTTGAACATCGTTTCAATCTCTCTCCAGTATACATTTACATAGTAAATGACGACGACAGTATTCCAAAGCTTTACATATAATAAGTGAATATTATAAAAAATTAAATATATTGCTTACTAATGTACTGTAAAATACAGTATACAGTAAATACAGTATGGTACCGGAATACGATGAATTTTTATATGTGCCTTCAAAGGTATTTTAAAAATATACCCTAATTTCATTTGCATCATTAAAAACTAGAAGCCCTTATGATAAATATAATAATAATCATTAATCTGAAAAGTCATTTTGTTTAAAGTACTAATAAATATCAAGTAAATTTCAATTTCTTATATTTAAATTATCAAATAAAACCGATAGAATTCATACCAATAGATAAAATGTTATACGCAATAGACTATGTGGTTATACCCATTACTTTAAAAATAATAACCATTGTTAATACCAAAAGTTAACATTAAAATATAAACTTCATCATTAAATTGGTTTAATTGAATGAAACACTACGCAGTATTAAAGTCACAATGATTTATACCCTAGTGTCGGGTAAACATATCTGCATTACTCAGAGCTGAATGGTGAAAAGTGAAGCAATGGCAAACGCCAAATTCAACTCTTAAGTTCTTTTTTAAGAATTCGAATGTTCAAATAAATCTTCAGATGAAAAAATAACCGAAACAAAAGTTTCAGAAATAATAAGTGCTACGTGTCTTCCGAGTATATCTGATGTCATTTGTTCTTAATTTATTATTTTGATATCAATCTTTATAGATGTTATAGCTTTTATATTTTACAGATTTTGATATAGAAAGTTATCTACATATATTTCTTTAAAACTTAATGAACGCTACTGATTTGAATTATCAGTCCAGTACTTTTATAAAATTACTGCAAAGAGGGCAAGAGAGTAATAGCATTATGTGTATTCACAAATTATACGAGATGGTTGGCTCTTGTAGTTTCGGAACATATATGATTATGAGAGACCATCTTCAGATAAATTTGATAATAACGAATGATCAAAGAAACGGACTTTAATATAGATATATACTTATCCCAAAGTTAAATTAAATTTCTTGAAAGAATTAATAATCTTCATTCTAGAATAATAATTCCCTTCAATCTAGACCAGAAATTATTAATTAACATAATAAACATCACTATTAAGAATTATCTTTCTTTAAGATTATAAATTGCACTGAATTATATTGAATATAAAGGTATTTTTAATAACGTTTTTGCACTTTGTTCAGTGCTTTTCTTACTGACGAGCCGGATTGCTGGGAGCAAGGCAGCTGTCAAAGTATTAACTAGTGCATCATTTGTCACAAAAGCACAAGTCATTGATTCCAATTATGAAATGCGTTATTCCTTTATAATGCTATATCCGTGCCAGTTATAGAGAGATATTTGGACGACGGTATCTACTTCATAAGACATATACGTGTTTTTCAAGGACTAGAGTCCTAGAAAAAATTATTTATCAAAATAAAATTATTTTTCATTACAATTACTTTTTTATTGGTCTGAAATGTATAAGTATGAGAGGACTCAGTAAATCATGTATTTGATATTAATTGTAATGACTGATTGCACGTCGGTTATTAGAATTTGCAATAATAATTATATATATATATAAAAGAAGAACAAATGGATGTAATATGGGCCTAGGAAAAAGGTTGTAATAAAAACCGAAACGTTGGTAATGAGAGTTTAATTTGAACCTAGATAATAGAATCCTGATAAACAGTCGAGTTTTTTCTCGACCATATATATTCTGTAATATTTCTTCTCATCAACCTCGACCTCAAAAACTATTTGATGGACCGAAGGACCAAACCTTGATAATGGAAGTAGTATAAAAGTACATAAATGAATTAATATTAATCGTTACATGGTGTTCTCTATTGTAACGTTGGTACACTTCTTTATGACATTCTAGTCCCCCATTTAAGCCCCAATCGTTTTAATGTATGCCATCAAATTACAGGCCCATCAAATATAAATTCTGTTGACTTTTTTTTTATATTACCAATGGCCTGCATCACTTAGGTATTCCATTCATTTTATCCAGCACTTGTATAGATGTTTGGTTTTCAGTTAATGAATAACCATTGCACAGCCCTAGGGTTATTAGTATCACAAGTAAGACTAAAAAGAGAGAATGATGACTAATCTGAGGTTGACATCGTAGAGGATATACTGCCTGGTACAGTGTGTAGTGTCAACCACGAGACATGCTGGACAAACAGCTTAAAGAAAACAGAACACAAAAACTGCCAGTCCACTGCAACTCATAAGTAGCAAACCATTTCAATTTCAAAATTACCTGCAAATTTGCCTGCTGTGTATTGTTTATTTAAAATATCCGATTGTGATCTTTAAAATACATGATATGAGTTAACCGTATCTCACAAGCGGGTACAAACACATCCTTAAATGAAGCATTAAACTTTTTTACTTTGTAATGCCATTTAATATCTGTCTTAATGTATCCGTACAACGGTACTAATTAAATTTCTTTACGGATAAACACTAGAACTTCTAAAAAGTACGCTTCATGTACTCAATAGTTCAACAGTCAAAAAAAGTTTGTCCGTCACAATGCTGAAATTATTTTATTAGTTTGAAAAGGTCCATTAGTTTAAAGCATTCATTTTTTTCGATACCAATAACAAATTTCTTTTAATTTAGCGAAGACTTTTATACTTTATCAAACAAAGTAAAAGTTTGAGGGGAACAGTCGCACTCATTATATCAGTCAGGCATTACTTTTTAAAAAAAGGAAAGAAATAAACTTTTTATACTGACCGTCTAATAAAAAATTAGGATAACATAAAATATTATTAAAACTCGATTTAAAGCCAAAATCTAAAGAAGAGTGGAACTGAAACAGTTCCACAAATCACAATCTCATTTGAAATTGAAAAAGGCTTAGTAGCTATGGTAGATCTGACTTTTTCACAATTATGAGTGATTTTTTAATTTCTGTTTAGGATTTTAAAAAATAAAAAACCTGACATTTTGAACAAAACTACAGTGAAGGGCGTGGGTTAAGGAAAACTAGTTCTGTCTGTGTTAAAACGATACACAAAACGCTTACTCTACAGGCTGTACATGTACTACACTGTCTTGAATAAATAGCAAATTATAATAATTTGGTACTGCAATTTAACAAACTTTAAATAATTTAATTTATTTTCAATTGATACCTAAATATGTCAAGTAGTAAAATAAATCGTGAATAACATTTATGTATTACATAAACCATAACTGATATTCTTTTAAAGTAATTCACCGGGAATGTAATAAAACCAATATGTTAGTTCAGAGAATAAACCTGAAATGTTTGAGTGTTCAATTATTCTGAGATCTCAAGTAGGTTTGATTGAATGCTTGGCACTGAACCAAGGCAATTTTTGATAGTAATATCGTTTGAGATTTCAAAAACCCCAAACTAATAACTGCAGATCTTATATTTGAGAGGGAATAGTTGAAATCAGAATTGCGGTCAATCAATTCAGTTATATAAGGAGATGATCCAATCAATTGGATTAAACAACTGATTCACTATAGTCTCCTTATTTCTATACTTCAGAAATACCATATACGCAATTCAATAAATAATTGTGAGATAGATATTTTAATTGAACTAATTAAAACTAAAATGTAATGATTGTTAGATTACTTAAAAAAACTTAAAGTACAGATAATAATAGGACAATTAGGAATACACATTGAAAATATTAATACGCAAATCATGAAATGAAAGTTATAAAGTGATGAGGTGCAGGTACACAGGAGTTTACATAATTAACATAACTGTCATTGAATTGAAGTAATTAGGACATAATGAATTGCACTTTTTATTTGCATTGACTATCATTTGAGGAAATTTGTAAGGGCAGGATGAAAAAATTTTGAATATCACTATAAATAAAGGTATTACTGTAGCCATATATAAGTTTGCTAGTTAAAAAAGAATCGTAAGCAATTAAAAAATCAGACACGCAGCTAAAACCATAAATGAGATATATGAAACTTTTTGAATGATACAATTAAACAAAGAAATAAATGGAAAGAAAGGAATAAGCGAAATTAGTGACCAGAAGAAGGGAGAGTATTTAGTACCTGTTATGACAAAGGCATATTTCTGATGCTTGAGCATCGCCTAAAACCAATACAGTTCATTTCTAAACAAAGAAGCATTCATCTGTCAAAGGCCTTGTCAAAACCTGTACAACGTGTAGCGTGTTTACAATGCGTTGAATATGAACTCACTCAAACAGAAATCAAAAAAATATATAAATAAATTTCGGGGACTTCAAAACGTTTTCCATCAAAATCACAAAATAGACTTTTATTATGAATACTGCAGTAAACATAAATTAGATTAAAATTCCACAATTATAAATCATCAGAATTAAACAAGACGATTTATGTAGTTGAAGGAAAAAATATATCGTGTCAAAAGTATTCCTATAAAAGAATATTTGAAATTCTCTTATTTGAACCGAAGTTGTATCCATTTCTGCATAACTGCATAATAAAACATAATAATAAGTTATAATGAAACAAAAATGTAACTGTGGTTTACTGTATCATTAAATTATACCTCTTGCAAAAAAAAAAATATATTACAAGAGTAGACTGCTATTTTAAAGTTGCGTTCCCTTCAGTTTATCATCGTGATTAAAAGGATGCCAGACTGCACGTCTTAGCTGTCGTTTGTGCTAAAATAGCTTTATCTCTGTAAGACTAGTGGGAGCAACCTTTAAAGCAATGATCGCGTGAGCTAATTCCATTAACTTACTTTATTCCGCTTGTCTTGCTGAGTAGATAAGCCAGAGACCTAATTTACAAATTAATTCTATTATTACGCACCGCTTGGGCAAAGTTCAAGAGATGTTGGATTTACTCAACTGATTTTCACTATTTACGGAACGTAATTTATCCGATTGATTGGATCACCTCGTTATATAATTGAATTAAATTACCATAATATTAAATTTAAACCATTTCCTCTAAAACATGAGATGTACAGCTATACTGGACTGAGATTTCTGAAATCTCAAAATTTAACATATTTCAATTTAAATAATCATTCAAAAGTGTGAAAGGTAATTTAAAAGTTTGGTGAATAAACATACTGAGAATAATATTTATAATTTTATTAAAATAATTTGAGGTGAGGGTGTATCAAAACTGATAATTATGTCAGCTCAGTACCAATCTTTACCGACAGCATCTGTCTTAAATATATCAATACAGTAATTACTTTAGAATATTAGTAATACCCGTGACACAGCAAAGTGGTGACGTCGACTATTTTGTTTGCATCTTGTTAAAGGATACTACCAAGTCATAATCAAGAGAAAGTGCAAATATTTACTCTGCAGTGTTTTTGCTGGAGATTCACATTTTTAATCCTTCTACTGAGGGCAGTAACAAAAACTTACTGCGATCGATGCAAAAATAATGAAGTACTTCAAGATCTTAGTACGGCAAAAATCATTAGCATGACTACTCTAGAAAAATTGAGATAGGAATTATAAAGACTGTTGGGCGTAGTACCTTAGTAAGGAACAGCTTAGTGCATGATCCAGCAGGTATTTTCCAGTGTTTGTGTTTGTAGGAAGGCGAGCCAAAGCTCTCCTCCTGCTTAAGCCGAGAGTCACCTCTGAGAAGCAGCCGGACGGCCTCCTTAGGGGAGCGGCGCTTGGGGGCGTCAGGCCGGTCCCAGGCGCTGAGCACATTGCCGATGAAGTCGAACAGCTGGCGCACATTGGCCTCGAAGTGGCCCGGGAGGGAGTTGAGGGACGCGGAAGAGCCGGCTAGCCCGCGGCCGCCGGGGCCCTCGGCCGCCTCGTCGCCGCCCACGAAGTGGACCGTCTTGTTCCTGCGCCGCCGGCCCTCCACCATGCCAGTCCGCGCCACTCTAGCCGCCCCCGGCCCCCGACTGCCCCCGCCACTCCCAAGCCCCGCCTCTCACCCCCACCACACTCCTAGACTCCTCT